>OZ020519.1:13107779-13835617 GCA_963971425.1 Bryoerythrophyllum caledonicum
CTAAAACCGACGACCAAGCTACTTGGTTGACATTATCAATAGAAACCAGAGTTTAGTGATTATCACGTCTCGAGAATACCTGCACTGCAAGCACACCAAATTCATAACAAACACCGATTGAGGTGATTTTCCGTTTCTGAAAATCGAGAGGTAATTCGGATTCGACACAAGACTTGCTAATCCTCTAATCAAATGTTTTGTCCTGCTAATCAAATTCGCAGACGAAGTGATCTCGAGAGCAAGTGGATTAGGTTTAGAACGTACCCGCAACCTCGACTGACCGGAAGCTGGCAGTCCTTGGCCGAACGATGTGCATCCCTTGCTCTAAGATGTAGCTTTCGACGACATCAAAGGCACTGTACCAACACCAACAAGCTCGGGATGTGTTAACATTATAAGAGTCAAAATATGAAACATTAGGCAGACCTGCTCTGGAGATAAAATAAAGACATGTACCTTTGATGGCTTCGTTGCGGATGATGTGCTTGCTCTGGATCGTTCACCCGATATGATCATAGTTGCAATCGATCAGTGGATAGGGCGCTAACGATAGTCACGGCGCCGCAAGCGTTGCATGAGGCTGCGCTGGTAGTGTAGCAGGATCTTTTTGTAGTTTCGCTCCAGCTCGTTGCACGTGCTCACGCGGCGCTCCGCTCGGCATCCGACGCGCCACACTCTTCTCGCAACATCCGCAGGATGAGCTCACAATCGCGGTTGGGATACGCGGTCCTGTCCTGGCCAACCTCGACACCGTGCTGCGGCACAGGAGCAGCACCCACACGTCGAGATGCCCATCCACGTACCCGTGGATATGCTTGGACTTAGCTCCCCATTCACATACGCGTAGCAGCGGATGAGGTACCTCCTCGCAATGCCGCGCGCACACCTCGCGCAGGAACTCCTCCAGCATGCGCTGGCGGTACGCCTAGCTAGCGCTCCTCGGCTGAGATCGCGTGCAGCATCGGCGGAGCGCACGGCTCGTGATGGCAATCCGCATCCTCGTACTCGTGCCCAGGCGTTGTGCGGCTGTCACAGATGCGAGTCGCGCGTATCGTACTCGTCCACTACGCCAGATCGGGTCGTAGCTGCTGATCTGTGACCCATCTGAAGGCAGCGGCCTCAAACCAGCCGCGAGGTAATTCGGCTTCTGCCTGCTCGCCGGAGGTGAGACATCCTCCCCAGCTCCTACATCGCAATACTGCTGCGGCGGAGGAAACCTGGAGAATTGCTCCGCATGAGACAAAACCTCGCCTCCTCGCGGATTATTCCACCTTCCCCCACAGCGCCAACGAAACCCAACGTCTCATCACGATCAAAATGCTCCACATTTGCAGCTATGGCCTCCATGTTTGCAATTGAACCTCCATGCTGGTGCGAGAATCCGCCATGTGAGAGACGGGCTTGAAACGTTCCGAGTATATGCGGAGCTGCAAGGCCAGATTTTCTGATTCCAAGCGGCACCCCGCATGCAACAAATTCACAAACACGCTTCCTGGCACACATGATTCATCCAAGTTGGATGACTGGGAAGAGGGGCCACTTCTTCCGCTTTCGTTCGCATGTCGCCGTGGTGGGTCAAAACCCTAAATCCTGGCACTCCGTCGTGCTGGCTTTATCGGTGATGTGAGTTTTGTTTCGTGCGATCGCGAGCGACGTCCTCAGGCTTTCGCGATGCCGCTCTACGACTTCGTGGTGATGGTGAAGCCCGCCGTCGACCGGCGCGGCCTGGTGGACCTCATGAAACGTATGGGCGAGCGCGTCTACGCTCGCAATGGCGTCGTCACCAACATCAAGTCGTTCGGGCGCGTCAACCTGGCTTACGGCATCAAGAAGCGCGACGGTCGCTTCTTCGAGGTATTTCTTCTTCTTCTCTTTTGAGTCTCTTCGTCTTCTCTCCTTCTGTTTTACGTTCTGGAACGTCAATTGGCGTTGTCGCTACCTCGTCGGCACAATTTTTTTTCCCATCTCTGGTCTTTCCTCTACGTCTGCATCTGGCGGCCGATGGAGAGTGTAGTAGTGCGATCAGAGTTTGGATACATCGTTCATTGTCATTTCAGCAACGGCTCCTCACGTTTGCAATTCGTGACGAAACTCTTGAACCTGAAACCCTATTTTTCCATAGGACAGTTTTGCAAGACTTCTCTGAAATATTAGGTTTTTGACATTAGATTTCGGCGGAATGTTGACCCTGCTGCTTCTTTATAATACAGCAATTTTACTCTGGGATGATATTCGGTTCTCCCTTTCTGAGCTTTGGTGTCTGAAAGATCAGACTCCTCTGAATTTCCTCTGAAACATCAGGCCCTTCAGCTGGTGCTTGGATCATTTTCCGAGCTTTCTTTGATGTCTGAAAGAGTTTCAACCGTGCAAGGATTCGTTGAGAATCTATCCCATGAATCATACTCACATACCTTGAGGTTATGCAGGGTCAGATGATGCAAATGTCCATCATGGTGCCGCCGGAGTTTCCCCAGGAGCTGAATTTCCTGAACAAGGACGAGAAGCTGTTGCGGTGGATGCTGATCAAGAGCCGAGGAACCAACTGGGCCAAGGTCACCAAGGAGGCGTAGGTTTAGAAGCTATTTTACTACAAGAGGATTATTTGTGAGGACATGCCCATTAGGTTGGTCCTTGAGAGTGCACTGCAGTATTTGGTCTTGTCTGTTCATGTGTGCTGCCGCTATGCCCTGGGCGACTAGATTATCAACGTAGATTTGCACCCTGCTCACACACACTTGTACAGTTTTGGGAAGATCAACTGTTCCTGACATCAAATACATTGAGAGATTGAAGTCTACTTTTTGATCTTTCAAGTGTTTTCTGCTCTTGTTTTGCTGCCAAAAACATGGGTGGTTGGAAATGAAAGAGATTTCACAGATCACCTCATTTACGCAATTCTGCATGGTTTTTCGTCGACTCTCGATTTGTGAATGCTTTTCTTGCGAGCCATGATTCGATTAACATACGTTGGAATGTTATTTAACATCACATCCACAGTTGACAGCGAGTGACAAACAACTCTCCCCTTTCCCACTCCCACTTCCATGTAACATAAAAATTGATAAATATTTCGAGTAGGACAGTGTTGTGAAGTGATTTTCATGTATGTGCAAATCATAATGATATGTAAACATCAAAATTTACACATGACGACAGAGTTCTCTTGAAAATCATTCTCAGAGATGGCACAAACTCTGGGTTATTTGCAAATATGTCCAAGAATAGAGCACATAAAAGTTCATGCTCTTTCTCTTGCACCGATACATACGTACATGAGTAATAATGGTAAGATTTGTTCTTGGGCCCTACAAGCTTAACCCTACCTACCAACCTATTTAAAGGTATCTCAAAAAGATAGTTTATGTATTTGGGGCGGACATAGATGCATCACTAATCACAACAAATATTACATGTTCAAAAGTACAGTAGGAGGCCTGTATCTAGGCACTGAGCACAAAATGTCCCGAGTCTGAGGAAATTCAAAGCGGCAAAGAGGCTCGGGACACGAGCAATAGCAATGAAATTAGCCTTAGCAAAGCACACTTGCAAAGGGAACAGAGAGCGTTGTGTTTTTTACCAATGAGCGTGCCAAACCTCGTATTTGTCTATGACACCGCGCACATTTTCGTGTAGCAAAGGAGGCGATCATAGACGATTTGGTAGTTGGAGTTCGACAGATTGAGTCTACAGGTGAACGCAGAGACTTCGCCAGCATCGTGCCAGTAACAATCACCAAGGTCGAAGCCATCTTGGTCGAGGACCTTCCCAAAGTAGGCGCCGCTGCAGGTAGGTCGAATAGTGACCCCGCTGTAGTTACAAGTGTTCCCTGGGACATGCAAATCGTATCCTCCGTTGCAGTCTGGATACCTCCCCCCCGCGATGGTGTCGCGCGGAATGCCTTCGCATCCCCATTTCGTGCTGGGAATCACCATCTGATAGTCGAACCCCACATCGTTATTAAACCCATAATACATATTGACAACGTGGAAGTTCGCACTGCTTGCCAAAGGCTTCAAGATCAAAAGCACCAGCACAAGTTGCAGGTCTCTCATCCCATCCAAGCGACCTTGTAACAAAATCAGTGAAGCAACGGAGACATGGACAACTCGGCGAAGCTTGCTCCCTCACATGATAACCAAGCGCATGTACACCTGTGCTTCCCTTCCGGCACACACCCCGCGTGAGTACGAAATGCAGCACCATGATGAGCGTGACATTAACCATCCAGGACATGAAGAAAATATCGGATCAACTGTCGAGGACATAAAGGTAAGATCGAATGAGTATACCACTCATTGTCAGGCAAAACATTGGTTACAAAAGGACGATAAGTTGAGTCCTCCAAAGCGAGGTAAAACCATCTGACTCATGGACGTAAATTGATTTTCGATAACAGTAGTTTTACTAAAAAGGTGAGACGTGATTACAACTTCTTTCCAGCCTCCGCGGCCTCAGCTGGGGTACTAGTCCTAAGCTGGTCGACGGCGTGGACAGCACTCTGGAGCTCTTCCCAGATTGCTTTGTACACCATACGCTGTCGGCTCACCCTAGACTGGCCCTCAAATGCTTCCGCTACTACATCAATGCTGCGGCACACAAGAGAAATGAGCGTAAAAACATGCGTCAGCTCTTTACTTACTGGATGCAAAACAATCCTAGAAATTAGTACTTACAATTGTTTAATAAAAAAAGATCCCTGGCAGGAAATGTACCACGCGTTACGTACATCATTTAAAATGACACAAACAACTCTTATGCTAAAACTAATACCCTAAACCCCAAATAAAATACAGTGGAGGTCCACATTCTGGTGGAAATAAAACCAATTACCTGACGTGACGCCCATCACCATAAGCATCCACTACCGAAACATCCTGCGCTTTCAATGACTCCTTAATCTGAAAACCAATATACAAATCAGTGACTGCAGTGAGAGAAGCAAGCGGAACCTATGACAATATTCAAGTCATTAAACCGCTTCAAATCCTTCGTAAGCAAGATCCTCTGTGACAAGAAACTAAAAACACTTCCGAGGCTTCATTACAAGAGGAAACCTAATCGACAGTGTTGGCATTGAATCAAGAAACTAAACACGATGCTATTGACGAGCTCCTCTCCACGCAACTGCTTACACACCGGAACATGCCACACAAAAATTCTTCAATTTCCAACACTCTAAACCCTAAATTAACCTCAGAAGAAAACTCTGAATTCACAGGAAATAACAAGAAACCGCAATTCGCACCTTAGCAGTCATGCTCGTCATAAGCGGCGAATCGATTTGGCCCTGGTCAGCGGCCTTCACAATAACTCCTCTCCGCTGCTCGACTCTCACACCAGCGCCACCTAACCGGTCCTCGTCGCTGCGAACTCTCCACGATGAACGCAGACCGCACTCGGAATTCGACGCCGCCGCTGAGAACCTGGCAGCCAGAACAGCGGGAGCGCGACCTAGGCAGGCGCTGGCATGGCGCCCCGCCAGCGGCGTCAGGCACGACAGAGCTGCCATGGCCATTGATGAGAATGGCTCCGGCTGCTGCAGTGTTTGGCGATGGCGATGGAGCTCCAAACCCTAAGCTATGGCGTTGGATTTGTGAATGCGTTGCAAGTTCATGCAAAATTCAATCTCGGTGAATGAGAGAGATGGGGACTAAAACCCGTTACTGCATCAAAAGCCAACTATATCCTCGATAAATTTAGATTTTAGAGAAGGAAACGTTCTTTTCTGTAGATGATGATGGTTTTAGGTCTAGTGTTGGTTTTGCGCTCTCTGGAGCTGATTCTCCTATTTAGTGCGAAAACAATATTTTCATTTTAAAATGCATATGCATAGTAAACATCAATCTCTTTGGAAAGCCAACTTATCACAATTGTTAAGGAACAAATGGGATGAAGGGATTAAAATTTGTGTGAAGGTGAAGATACCACCAAAAATATTTATAGAAATATAACTATTTTAAGAATCGTTGAGTTGCGATAGGTTAGAAGGGATTCATTTATTTCATGTAGACGGATGTCACGGAGGGTGGCCCGGGGGTAGGCCTCTTTTTTCTGGCTTTTTTTTTTTTTTTTGAGGGTCCATGAGTTTTTTGGGATTTTTTTTGCCAAATTTGGAGCTTGCAGCCCCAGATTTTTCTTAGATGGCCCACTTGGTTTAAATAGGGCCCCCTTCCAATATAAAAATAGGGGCTAGGTTTTGTCCACACCCTCTTTTCCTTACCATCTGTCTATATGGTTTAAAGAGATCCGCTTAGAAGTGAATAAGTAGATTATTAAAGCAAATACATGGGATCTTGGAGCATTTGATAAAAACAAGTTGTTGACAATTGTTTGGAGATGTTGTCATTATTTTGTATCATAAGAAAATGTTTGCAAAGATTGAGTAGGTTGTGAGTTCTGTATTGCAATGAAAAAATCTTATCTTAATAAATGCTTTGAAGTTTAAAGTTTATGATTTACTTGTGTACATGGAAATTGAGTGGTGTAAGATTGAAATAATGTCATATGGATACCAAATCATCTCGTTAGAAATAATGTCATATGGGTACTAAATCATCTTGTTAGATTTATAAACTAGGTTTTTGCAACGTTATGGTAAGAAAAAAGCATCTAAATGACTAGTTGGTTTGATTTTGGATGCATATAAATGATGGTGTAGGATACATTTACAAGTTTTAAATCTTTTGTCATTACTTCGCCAAATATGAGAACTACCAAAGATTTTATAGAACATGTTTATAATATAATATTATGACTTCATCATCATGATCCCCTAAGGTACTGTGACATTTCACACCAAAAACACTTCAAAATTGTTGGATTCTAGTGCAATGAAAAAAAAAAAAAAAACTTGTATTTCTAGTTTTGACCGTAGGGTCTCAATTAGGGCTTATTAAATATCATACTCACAAAATTTCATAAACTTTGACCGCAGAGATTGAAAGATGATAGTGTTTGAAGTCAAGCAAATGGTCCATTTTCTTCCCTGCGTTCAATCGATCAATAGACTTTGACTTCACTTGGTGTCAAAGTTTTGCACTATACAAGGTCTACATCCATTACCATCTTGTTAATCCTTTGACGCTGAGTTCATCCTTTCCCAAAACCAAGATATGTGCTAATTTTTTTTGAGCTAACTTTGATGGACATTCAACCTTACCAAATTGAACTCAAACCATGACCTAAACTTTGGAAAAAATTTGCACAACACCCAACGGTTGATAGAAAATATTAGAGTGTTTGTAGTTATTGTATATTGGTAATGAAAATTGTGCTCTTTTGAGGGTACACTACTTTATCTATCAGTAGATTCTTGCAAGAACTTTTGTACTCTAAATAAAAGAGGTTCACGTATGTAATTTTTGTACTCTAGGTTAATAGCTGTGCATTGACATATCACATGTGAAGAAAACATTTATACATGATTCTTGATTATTTTTTTACTTTTGTCTACTTGATTGTATACAAAAATGTTCCAAACTTATACGAACTAAAACAAAAGTTTTGTACACGATGAGAGAGATCAACAATCACAAAACAATGAAGAAATCTCTTAAAAACAAATTTCAATAAAAAAATTATGACCAATTTTTTTTTGCATGTGTATGAAATACAACATAGTATGCGGCATGGTATTCATTGTGTTTTGTTGTATTTGATATATTTTGTCTTGTATTCATGGCTTTTCCATGAGTTCTAAAATCTCAAATCATGATCTGTATTTTGCAGAGTGTTCATGTATTGTGTGCCTAAATCAAAACATCAAATTGCACAACCTAATTCCTCATGGATTTCATTAAAATTGAGTTTTAACACCTTAATTGTCCCATTTTGAGTCTCCTTGGTGCCAAAGGGTTAACCCTTTATTGCCCAGAACCTCTTAATGGAAACCCAAGAGTTCTGCTAAAAAAAGAAAATTAACTGGATTTGATGGAAATTCAATGCCTAATATTAATATTTAACCTTACAAAATTGAACTTAATCCATGACCTGAACTTTGGGGAAATTTTGCACAACATCCAATGGTTGATGGAATAGATTATATTGTTTAAAGTTACCATATATTGGTAGTGAAAATTGCGGATTTTGGAGGGTGTACTACTTTAACCATCAATAGATTTTTGCAAGATTTTTTAAACTTTAAATAAGAGCGGTTCACATGTACACCAGGTTGATAGCTTCGCATTGACATACCATATGTGAAGAAAATATTAATATACAATTATTGGTGATTTTTTTCTTTTTTCTACTTGATTTGTATTAGGTTGGAATATTTTTGTATACAAAAATGTTCCAACCTTATACAAATCAAAGCGGAAGTTTTGTATGTGAAGAGAGAGATCAACAATAAAAAAAACAATGAAGAATGTTTTAAAGACGAAGCTCAATCAAAATTTAAGACCAAAGTCAGTGTGCATGTGTGTAAAATACAACATAGTATGTGGCATGGTATTCACTATATTCACTATATTTTAGTGTATTTGATGTATTTTGTGTTGTATTCCTAGCTCTTCCAAGAGTTCTATAAATCCAAATCATAATCTGATTGTTGGGGAGTATTCAACCTCATATGAATCAAGTAGAAAAAAACAAAAAAATTACCAATAATTTTTGTTTTTTTGTACTTGATTTGTATAAGGCTGAAACATTTGTGTAATATGTGGGCAAATTTCAACCTCGTATCTCAAAACCTATTTCCTCATGGATTTCATGCAAATCGAGTTTTAGCACCTCCGGAGTCCCATTTCCGGTTTCCTAGGCGGTAAAAGGTTAAGCGTGATGTCAATTTCTTACACAACAATTTTTAGAGGTAGAGGAGGGGTGTAGCATAATCAAAACAATTGTGCATGAAGTGGAGGTTTAAAATTGCCAATCCTGCTTTAATTTTTTGTGGACTTAATACGCTTTTAGATGATAATGAGAAGGTTTACACCACATATTGTTGTGGAAAAAATTAAAAGTAAAAACATTAAGATCTCTAAGTTTTATGTGGAAAAGAAAAAGTTTTTTGGTACTTTGCCCAACAATGTATGACAATGTGTGAAAATGTTTGACTTGGGATATTATGCTATGTTTTACTAAAGACAAGAACATTTTTTTGACAATATGAAGGAAAATAATACTACTTGCAAGTATTGAAATGTGGTGGAAACCATCATATTGACCGTTTGGTTTATCATTCTTAAACATATTAAATTCACAAAAAATTAAAACATGAATTGGCAATTTTTCAACCTCCACTCCTTGCACACTTGATTTGAATATGCCACACCCCCTTTTTTTACCTCTAAAAATTGGTGTACGGGGAAGTAACATCATGCTCAACACAATGGTAAAAGATTTAGACCTTCTGTAGTGCAAAAGTTTGACACCAAGTGAAGTCAAAGTCTGCTGATCCACTCAACACACGGAAGAAAATGAGTCATTTTCTCCACTTCAATCACTATAATCTTTCAATCTATGCGGTCAAAGTTTATGAAATTTCGTGAGGATGTTACATTGTAAGTCTTAGTTGAGATCATACGGTCAGAACCACAAACATTAGTTTTTGTTTCCTCCCGTACTCATAGCGCCAGAATCGACAATTTTGAAGTGTTTTTGGTGTGAGATTGTCTCGGGTCTTTAGAGCATCTCTACTCCTGGTGTGGAATTTTCCACGCTAGGTCGGAAAATCTACTCCACGCTAGGAGTGCTTTAGGGTTTGGCGTTATAAGAGCTCCACCGCAAGCTCCAAATTTTTCAACCCAAAAAAACACTTTCACCTTTCACCTCCCGCCACCAATGACACAGCGCCACGTGTCGTCATCAATGACATGGCGCCACATGTCACGAGGGTATGGGTGGCGCACTCCCCCATCGAAGGAGATTTTGGTGTGCCATGCACCAAAACTTCTAAAATTTTATAAAGTTTCCCCGTTTGGAGGTGTTGGGTGCAACTTTTTGACCTCACAAAACTCCAATTTGGTGGTTCTCTGTCTCTGGGTGGAGATGCTCTTAGGGATTAACCCTTAAACGACAAAACATACAACCGGGTGACCAAGAACGACCTCATTGGCCTCGCTCGCCATTAAAAACGCTGTAGAAGTAGGAGTGTACTCCTCACCTAAACCCGAAACCCTATGAAACAAGAGATTTAAAAACCTTTTGTGAAGAAATGAGGATAAAAAAAGAAGCAACCCTTCAGAAGACACAAGGTTCAAGAGAGAAATCAAAGAGTGAGCCAGAGAGAGGATCATAGTTTGAACTCACCTGCTATGCAACAAACACCGATAAAAGAAAGAATCCAAACAATAAGTGAATTAGTCACTGAAAATAATGGTGTATACTACAACACTTTGCCTTTTTTGGCACCGAGGAGACCAATGGAGCAGCATGATGGCGTGGGTCTCCAGTCAAAGTAAGTACAGAGTGCAAGCCCCAGACAAACAAACGCCACAAACAGCTTCAACCGCAGGGAATGGTACAACCACCAGAACACCCAGAGACTGAAACCTACATGGACTGCGAAGTTGAAGACGCCCTTGGGGACGTTCAAGGGGCTCTCTCCAACTCCGCTCTCAGGAAACGCACCCGTCTTGCTGAACGTGGCCAGCAACTGGTCCTTGAGCAGGAATACGTCGTACAGCCACTTGGCCATCTCGTCCTCTGCCTCGGGAATCTCCGAGATGGGGATGCGGCGCACGTGAATGTGCACCTCCGATGGGTCCGTCCCGTACAGGTTGTTGATGAACAGCGGACACCGCTTCGTGTACCCTATTGTGAGGTCATAAACTGCCACCAAAAGACACAAACTTGATGAGTACAAGGGAGTAAAATAACACTCAGCTTAATAAACAAAGAAACGCTGCACACCTGCAGTAAGGGAGCCACGCAGTTGAGAGAGGCAAGTCCCAAAGCCACGAGTGCGAGGCTGTAGCACATTGACAAGCTCTGGGTAGCCATTTTCCCTGGCATATGCGTTGCCCTTGTCCCTTTTCTCTTCACTGTCACAGCCACCATACATTACACATCAGGTGATTCAGCACATGACGTCATTGCAGAGGTGGTGGTTACGAAGGGCAATTGATTCTCTCTCTTAATCAAGGGCTGCTGCTTTGAAGTTATTGGATGCGCTTCTTTTATGAGCCTTTGATCATGGAAGAAGCGTGTCCCTTGACATTACGCCTGCTAATGTGCAAGCAGCCGCCGATTGAGGAAATCATCTGTCTCCCTCGGCTCGACAAGATTAGTATCTCATTACCAAGGGGTGCACATTACAGAGTCCGAAACGCCCATAATTG
Source organism: Bryoerythrophyllum caledonicum (assembly GCA_963971425.1). NCBI lineage: Eukaryota > Viridiplantae > Streptophyta > Bryopsida > Pottiales > Pottiaceae > Bryoerythrophyllum > Bryoerythrophyllum caledonicum. The sequence continues at coordinate 13,119,059 of OZ020519.1, forward strand.
CAGCGGTGGCAGGCAACCGTTGAACAGGAAGGACAAGGTTATATCCCATATTCAAGGGCTGCTTTGCAACTTCTTTTGTGACCCTTGATTCACTAGCATTGAGGAAGATTGATGGGATCCAACCATAAACGATATGTGCAAGCACTCCCATGGCTCGACAAGATAACCGGGGTCTGCTTGCACATTATATCATACTCGGCGAAAGGAAACTAAACCGACTGTCATGACGAGGTAAGTGAAGAATTTCTGATCAACTGAAGAAAACGTACTTGAAATCTGTGCCTTCAGGGAAAACAATGAGCCACAGGGGGTCTCTTCTGTCTTGGAAAGTGTCAAGATACGCCTTGATGACAGGACCGTCCACTTCCCACTGCCGGTGCAGCATGAGAAACTCGAACACATAAAACGCCCAGCCAAACAGGGGCAGGTTCTTCACCGAGTCCTTCACCGCGTACTTGCAGAAACCAATCTTGCCCTTCCGAATCGCCAGGTTCCAAATGTACATCCAGTCCACCTCCGTCCGATGGTTGCACATGATCATCACACGATCCTCCGGAGCCAGTTTCTCACCTGCAAAAATCACCTAAAACAACCACCATTGATTTCAAACCATCTACAATATTTTCTGTCTGTCCCTAATAAAAAAAATCTGCCTATATTTCTCCACTCATTATCTATCTCATTCAATCATGAACCAAGACATACACCACATTCTAGAACCAAAGTTAGGGTGGCCTCTAGAATCATCGTTGAATCCCTATAACTTAAATCTTTTTTCTAACGGGCTTCATTGACACACATCTGTTCCTTCCCTTCGATAGCCTCTTCCAGTTTGACATTACGAATAATACCTTGGTTTCATTGACCTCCTCGAACAAATACGGCCAAAGCGAGAGCCAGTTCCCGATGAAGAAAGACGACCATAGCCGACTGTAATGCACACTAAAGAAGCGCGGCAGAAAATACGCAAACGGTGACAGAAAAATCAGCGCCACGAACGCCGTCAGCACCAAACACGCAAGACAAGCAAAACCCCGAACCCTCCGAAAAACCGTCAAAGGTCGATGCAAATGCAACTCATCACCCTGCAAAACACACCAAATCAAATCAACAACAAAAAAAAAAAAAAAAAACATCCCCAACCTCCAAAAAACCTCAAAAAAAAAAAAACAAAAAAAAAAAACTCACGCCTCAGAAACTCCGCCAACATCCTACCGACTGAAAATTTCCGACTCATCTGACCCATCGGAGGAAATGCCGAGATCACCTGGGAAGCGTAGACGGCGGTGCCATCGGCGGCGGCTCGGTGGGCGCGGCGATCGTCCGCGGGAGGACGCTCGGAGCTGGCGACGCACGCAGCATCGCCCGGCGGCTGTTGTTGCATGGCGACTCACGAGCCGCGGCTGAGGCGATCTATCGACTCGCGAGAAAAGAAACGGGGACGCCAGCCGCGCGGTAACCGATTTGTGTGAGGGATGTGGATCTGCCGCGTCTCCGGAGTTGTTGGTAACTCCGCTCGATCTACGCATTGTGCTCGGGTTCGTACATAATTCATTCCACATGGAGACTGTCCAAATTCTTTGGAAAAAAAAATATAACATGTTCGCCCAAGGTGATACCCATGTAATATCTAGGCAATACTCATGTAATAGCTAGGTGATACCTATTGTGTCCAAACCAAAAAAATAATTGGTTTGTACGAGGAGTGTCCGAACCAGAGCGATGTGTATGGTAGTGGTGAAAGGTTTTATGATCTTGTGTGAAAATGATTGGATTGGATGGTGATGGAGAAACCAACCGTTGCTTCACTTTGCTTTGGGAGATTTTTTATGTTTTTAATTTTTTTGGAGCAAATAATGAGCTTCGAGAAAATTGACCACAGCATTTTAGACGAGTCTTGACTCCGTTGATTAACCCCTAAAGGACCAAGACTTGTTGCACCAAAGTTGCCTCCCTATGATGAGACGTTGTAAAACTATTTTCAACCGTAGGATCTTTAAGTTTGCTACTACACGGAGACACTCAAGCAATTTTATAAACTTTGATGGCACGGACTTTAAGCTACATGCATTTGAAGAGTGCATTATGGTATTTTTCTTCGCTACGTGGGCAAGATCAGCGTACTTTGACTACCGGTATAGATGATGGCATATTTTCTTACTACATATTGCATATTTTTGATGGATCTATGTTACGCCTTGTGTTAGGCCTTTGCACTCCAATAATTAGAAGTAATGGAGATGTTTAGGATAAGAGAAACGGACTTGCAAGGACTAGGGGTATAGAAAGTAATCATTTATACAGGAGAGTAATTTTATTATTTAATATGGGGAAGTAAATGTTTGATGTAAAATTTGGATAGAATTACTATGCCTTATTTTAGTCATGAAAATGATTATTTCGAGAAAAAGTAAAGTTTTTAATTTCTATGCATTATTTGAGCAAAAACAATGAGGGTTTCCAAGAACTTTCCTTCACAACTACCCACCTCAAAAAAGTACAATAGTCAACTCTACAGTGCCACTATTCATCTCTTTTGTACCTTGCCGAGCTGCCCTATACTTGAGCTTTTGATGCTTAAAGACCATAGTGTTTTCCCTATGAGTCCAAAAAAAAAAACCCTACCAAGATATCCCATATTCCTACGCTCACTAGAAATTTCAAATATTCATCTTCAAAATTAGATTATAAATAAACCTGTCCAAAATCAAATTTGAACCCTATAGCTACAAATTGTCATTTAGGGATTAAAGAATGTAAAGATGAATTTCTTGAGAATGTAACCATAGGATCTTCTTCTAAATCTATATGAGATGATATGATAATTTTTTAATGAATTTGGACTGCATACATTGAAAGATATTTGCTGCATACATTGAAAGATAGTTGCTGCATACATTGAAAGATAGTTGCTGCATACATTGAAAGATAGTTGTTGCATACATTGAAAGATAGTTGCTCTCAGAGAAAAAAAAATCCCCCAAACGGACACTTAATATTTCAAGGGTCTATTTGATGAAGCATTGTAGTGATGATATAGTTGTCAGATGAAAAAATATGATTCTCATTAGTGGTTGAGTTGCTAGATGTCATTACTATGGATCCACCGCTATCAATTGAATATCAACAAGTGAATAAAAAATTGGCTTTGAATACCCCTATCATTGGATGGTGGGTATTGCATCTTTAAAAGTCTCCATTAAATGTTGTATGTGACTCTCACAAGTGTCACAAGTGTCACAAATTTGTTGTTGTTTTGAGGCTATTTATTGATTGACCACTAAAGGACAATTTGTTAATTTAGAAAACAAATCTTGAACTTTGATTGCAATTGTCTTTTAATACGTATGGTCAAAAGCCTTACCACATTATTTCATATAAGTTTTGAAGAAGATCTCATGGTTACATTGTTCGAAAGTTCATCTTGGCAGATTATAATCAATGTTGTAGAGAATCCTCTTAACTTCTAAAGGCCCAATGTCCCCTTAGGGGACATTTTGACTTTGTTTAGAGTATTATATTCTCAAATTTAGGCATGGTTTTTTGAAATTTTTTATTTAATGGGCAACTTTTCAATAGCTTTCCATAGGCATAATTTTTGTAGAAATCTGACTTACGCTTCAAAATTTTAAACTCTTTTTTGGGAACATATACAAATAGTGTAGTGGTTTAGTGGGACATGAAACAAATAGTGTGGCAAAACATTAATTAGCTCTAAATTCTATAGAAATTCAAGTTTTTATCCATTTTTTTTTAAAAATGGAAATCTCAAAAATCTACTGTACGGATCTTTGCATCTACTGTACGGATTTTTAAATTTCAAAAATATGAGAAGGATGCGATGTATGTAAAATCTCAAGTGTATTGTTGATTCTTAGCACATAGTTGCATTGCAGGATTTTTAAGGACATCTTCTACCTTTCCTCTATTTATAAAATTAGATGCACATGTGTCTAACATGATCCTTTTATAGTTAAAATTAGAAAATCACGGACCATGGTGCAAAAAGTTGCTAAAGAAGGTGGTCGAAGTTAGTTGAAGGTGTTTAGTATGACTTGAAGAAGAGTTTATGTCTCACTTCAAAGGCTAATAACTTTCAATCCGTGCAGTTAAACTAAACAAAAAATTTACCACATATTCTTATACAATCTTAGTATAAGATCCTATGGTCAGATATGTAAAAACTATGAGTATTTTCATTTTGTGTTGAATGCATTGAAATTGGCAGTTTTTAGTGAATTTTGATGCTTAAATGCTTTGGGCCTTTTGGAATTAAATGCCTTGGTCCTTGAGGTAATAATATATTTTAACCCCTAAAGGCCCAAGAGTCCCCTTGGGGGACTCTTGGAAGTTTGGACAGGATCCTATGGTGCCAATTTATAATATTCTTTTTGAAATTTTTAATGTGGATGGAAATTACTGAAAGATTTGAGTATGTACAGTTTTTTCTTAAAATTGATTAAAAATTTATAGGGTTTTGAATTTCATATGAGGAGAGCAGGCACGTTGGGCAACTCCAAAACTTTCGCTAGAACACTCTATTTATTAAGAGATTTCAAATAATAGCAAGTAATATTATTTTCTTTCATAATGTCAAAAAACATTTCTTATTTCCAGTGAAAAACAACACATCGACCCAAGTCAAACATTTTCATACATTGTCACACTTCGTTGGCCAAGGTATGAAAAAAGCTTCTTCTTTTCCACATAAAACTTAGAGATCTTCATAGTGTTGACATTTCATATTTTCTACTACAAAATGTGGCGTGAACCTTCCTATTGACCGTTTGGATTCTCATTCTCAAACATATTTTGTCCACAAAAAATATAATGTGAATTGGCAATTTTTGAACCACCACTCCTTGCACTTTTTCTTTAATATGCTACACCCCTTCTCTACCTCTAAAATCTAGTGTGCAAGAAAAAAACATTATGATTAACATGATGGTAATGAATTTAGACCTTGTGTAGTGCAAAAACTTGATACCAAGTAAAGTCAAAGTCTATCGATCCACTCGACGTAGGGAAAAAATGAACCGTTTTCTCTACTTCAAATACTACAATCTTTCAATCCGTTTGGTCAAAGTTTATGACATTTTGTGAGGACGTCACTTTATTAGTCTTAAATGAGATCCTATGGTTTGATGTAGAAATTAAAGTGTTGTATTTCCTCCTTACTCATTGCACTAAAACAAGAAGTTTTAAAGTGTTTTTGGTGTGAAAAATGCCTTGGGCCTTTAGGAGTTAATATATTATTGTATTTTTGTTCATTTTTTACTATCAATTTAAAGTGATTTTATGTTTGTAAAAACTTCCAATTAGCCTAGTTGTAAATAAATACCATTAAGATAGGACCTAAGTATCATAAATATCATTTGGACTTTCAGTTGAATGGAATTTAGGATTTCAACTAATTGAAGACTAATTTTATTCGGAAAAGTACTTATGTTTGTTCATTCTCCATGTCATTGTTCATAATATTTATGAAAAATTAAACTGAAATTCTCTTTTATAGAGAGAGAGAAGAAAAAAAAGTAAGAGTATTGACATCTAATAAGTTTTGTAAAATGGAAGGCTAATTATTTGGTTGACTTGGAGTATCTTGAGTTGTTATTTAATATTTGCAATTATACATTTCAAAAGTTTGTAATGCATGAACAAACAATTTATTTCCAAGTTAATCAATGAGCACAAACTTTTGAAAATAACCATTAGTAATCTATTTTCATTAACCATATGTTCTAAAATTAAATATTATTGACACTAATCCATCCAATTAAAGCACCTCCACTTTTCTATTTGCCATGGCTAAACTTGCAAAAATATAATTTAATAGTTTTAAAAATTAATCTTCTATGTTGAAAGTTTTGACCAAAAAAGGAGAAGAATTTTGGCCTGTGTAAGAGGCTAGCGTGAATAATGTATCTATTTGTTCCACAACTTACTTGAATTTGATACTTGATAGAATTTTTTGAGCAAGTGAGGGGATATTTATTGGCTTAGCAAATTTAGTGAGAAACTGTAAACAATGAGATTATACCAACTAACACGCCCAATTATGTGGAAAAAAGAAGATGCTTAATTCTCAATGGACAAGCGGCCATTTTTCCAAAGTGAAATGTATTTATTGTCTCAATGATGTTTCGTACAATCAATTACGCTCGTAGAGTCTTTCATTGTCCAAAGTTTTCTTGTCCTTAAAGGGTTAAGTTGCTAACAAAGGTGATATTAACCACGAAATTTGAAATATTTAGCTTTTTTATTTTAGACCTTTTCATTTATGTGGTTTCGAAGGGATTGGGTGTTTTCTTATAATCTATTAAATAAAGGATTGACATGGTACAATGGACAACTATCATCAAGAAAATCTCCAACCATTGGCTAAATATTAAAATGATATGAAATCAATATGCAGTATATACTCTTAAAGATTTTATTTAGGTGGTATATTCTATATACTTATATTATAAAATAGACTATATCAATATATAAAAACAATATTGACTTAATCCTTCTCTAGCTCATATCGTTAAAACACTATATGAAAATCGTATGCAAATATTTCATTACGCCAATTGTATGTATAGAATATGGAAAAGAAGTGTACGTAGAATATATAGAAAATATGGAAAATATTTCATTACGCCAATTATACGTATATAAAACCACATTGTAACTATACAAGAAAAAAAAAGTATGTATCCAAGTTTTAATAGCACTTGTGGTGCTAGAGCAAAAACACTTTAAATATATGTTTATATTTAATCATTAAAAATACTCTTGTTTAAATTGTCTACAACACTCTTTGCTCGTCATAAAAATCATTCTAAAGTAATGTTTTTTCTGAGAAGGTAAAGCAGTTGTATCTTGCATTTTCATTTCTTTCATCCGTGGGCCATATTTGATACGGTTTATTTTTGAAGAATCTCAAAGAATCAAGCAAGAGCGTAGCAATATATTAAACTGAGTACTGAGGCTTTTAACATGGTACTCAATTAAATTCCACATGTTATCACCAAAATATCATTCTAGAATAATATGAATAATCAAAGTCTTGAATGTAACTTAGGCATTTCAAATGCCAAAATACACAAGAATAAATCTGTTTTATACCAAGTCACAAAGGATTTTGTTTTTGTGGTTACAAAAGTGCCAAAAAAATTCTGTGAATTTAGCTAAAAATTGATTTTGATATGAAATGTAAAGCAATACTTCGTCCCGACATGAAATGCGGGAATATTGCAGTTGAATGCACATTTGAATGCACACCGACACCTTCATAGTCAACACACCTACATGTTTGCTTTGTGATTTTCACGTTGGAAAGAGTTGGTGATGTAGATCTGTGTTTGGAGTCGTGATAGTTCTAATATATGAATTATCACCAACAAAATCAAACGGACTCTTGAGTGATTGTGGCCAACAATCTACCAATAAAATTAACATCTTGAAGGACAATTATAATAGAAAAGTAAAATTCCAATTAATGCCTTGTATTATGAGAAAAAGGTTAAAAATACTTATATACTCCCAAATATCCAATTGGTACAAGCCACATTAAACTAACACATGAATGTATGATGTCTAATTAAGTAATGAATGCAAAAAAAAATGAGAAGTAGAGAGGTTTGTAGAAAATTTTAATAAGAATAAAATTTTCATGATTAAATTCAAACATGTATTTAAATTGTTTTTGCTCTAGCACCACAAGTGCTATTAATTTACAATGACAAAAAGACCATTTTTTAACATAATAAATATGTAATTTTGATTCACATAGATTTAAAACATTTAAATCTTATTAAATACAAATTTCTTGAATCCAATCAGAGAGGCAGTTGAGAAGAACAAATCTTGAGTCCTTAGCAAAGAGGACAATATTGTTTGCATATAAAAATAAACCAACTATGAAAATAAACCAACTTATTTATATGCAAAAAGATCTAATTGATTTAAATGAATGATTTATTTTAATTTATCATAATTATAATGAGTTTTAAAAATTACATTATAATAATATATTGTTTTATGTTCCATTACGTTTGTATATTATATTTAATATTTTACGTTTATATATAGAGAGGTGAAGAAAATCAATTAAACCATATTGAGAGGTGGAGAGAAAAATGAAAGGGATCTTGGAAGCATTGTTGAGTCATTAAGAAACTGTTTGCTCCCTTCAAAAGAGCCTTTGATACTTCTAATGGAGGTGAATCTTGACTACAAGGGCCATGAGGACACTCAACAATATTCTGCACCCCGTGAGGTTCTTCTGTCAACTAGAATTTTAGATGAGCCACAACATCATCTTAGCAAGCCGTCAATTAAAGGAATGTGAATTTTTATAAACTATTGATCTTTGCTTCAATTCACATTCCTTTAATTGACGGATGTTCTTATAAACTATTGATCTTTGCTTAAAAAGTTAAAGGATGTTCTTATAAACTATTGATCTCTGCTTTTTTAACTAAGAGCAATTTGGACATGAGGCCACACCTAACGCATAAATGAGGTGGAGAGCAAGTGATATGGCCACAATTATTGCAAAATTACGATCTTAAGAAGGTTTTTTTTTGCAAGTTGCTGACACACACACATGCATAGCATTGCGTCGGCAGCTACAACTGGTATGTCAATGTCATATTCAAAGCACTGTCAGTTAATGGGGAGCTTGATGGTCACATTGCGAACAAAATGTGATGTTCTTATAAACTATTGATCTTTGCTTCAATTCTTATTCTCAATATCTTCCAGTCTGGTTCATCGACCATCATGGCAATAAACTTAATGAGTGGGTGGTTTTCCAAACTCAGTCTTCTAATGGGACATGGAAGGTTTGGCTTTGTTTTTTGAGAAACCTCATGGATCACCTCAAATACATATTTTCTGCGGATGGAATAACTTTTGTAGTTGATAATGGAAGAGAGAATAACTATGTTGTGACTTTTAGTGAAGATGGAATAAAGTTTTTGATAACCTGAAAGATGATGGCGCTCATTCTGCGGAGAGCTGGCACTTTACGAGTTGAACAGTACCTATAAATTTTTCCGCATCATAAAGATATATTACTTGTTTTTAAAATACTTTTAATGGAGTAGTCGGGACTTGTTTTTTTAATTCTTGAAGAAGGTTAGAGATCAGATATATGGCATAGCTCCAGTGCGAGCTGCAATGATTTCCCAAATTCTAAGCTGCCTTGTCTATAAAACTTAAACAAATGAAAAAAAACTCACTCACACTTAGTACACAATTAAACATTTATGTCATTGGCTAAGTGCACCAAGCGACAATAGAAATCAAGGTAATTTTGCATAGAACAAGGGATTATTTTTAATTTTAGTGCTTCTTGGAAATAAAACATGCAAATTTATTTTTTTCAAAAACATATTTCCATAGAAATATATTATTCAAATCATGAAAATATATTATTTAAAACATGGAAATATATTATTAAAAACATCAAAATATATCATTTAAAACATGGAAATATAGTATTTAAAACATGAAAATATATTATTTTAAACATGGAAATATATTATTTAAAACATCGAAATACATCATTTAAAGCATGGAAATATATTATTTTAAACATGGAAATATATTATTTAAAACATCGAAATACATCATTTAAAACATGGAAATATATTATTTAAAATATAAAAATATATGATTTAAAACATGAAAAAATATTATTTAAAACATGGAAATATATCATTTAAAACATGGAAATATATTTTTGCATCAAATAAAGAGATGTGAGAAGATACAAAGAAGCTCATCGTATATTATATGCAACTAGCATCTAGAGTTAAATAATCTACAAACAATACAAAAAGACACAAGAACTAAACACACCATTTCCATGGTTGTAATATATATTTACAATTCTCAATATTTTTTTACAAAGACGTAACAAGACAAGAGCTATATGGGAATATCATATTTTTTTCTCATCCGACCTATGTAAAAAGTTATGCCCCTTAAAGAAAAACTTCTCAAGTGCAGGCATGTTAGGCAACTCCAAAAACTTTTGCTATGACACTCTTTTAAATGTGAGATTTTCAATACTAGCAAATAAATTTATTTCCTTTCATGTTTTCAAAACCTCTTGTTTTTAATTTAAAAACATCATTTTAACCCAAGTCAAACATTTTCATACATTGTCACACATTGTTGGGCAAGGTACCAAAAGACTTCTTTTTTTCCACAAAAAACTTAGTGACCTTCATATTTTGACTTTTTATTTTTTTCCACTTTTAAGATGTGGTCTAAACCATCATATTGATCATTTGGACTCTTTATCTAAAACATATTGAGTTCATAAAAAATTAAATTGTAAACTGGCAATTTTTGAACCTTGACTCCTTGGAATATGCTACATCCCTTCTCAACCTCAAGAAATTGGTGCACAAGAAACTAGTATCATACTTGACATGATAATAATATTTTTAGACCTTGTGTGTGCAAAAATTTGACACCAAGTGAAGTCAAAGTCTGCTAATCCACTCTACGCAGGGAAGAAAATGAACCTTATTCTCTACTTCAAACACAACAACCTTTCAATTTGTGTAGTCAAAATATATGAAATTTCGTGAGTATGTTACTTGATAAGTCTTAATTGAGTTCCTATGATTAAGACTGGAAATAAAAGTTTTATCTTTGTTGAATTCATTGTGCTAGAATGAACAATTCCGAAGTGTTTTTGGTGTGAATTTGTCAAAGAAATTTAGGTGTTAGCCCTAATTTCCCAAGAGTTCCCTAGGGGGACTCTAGGGTTTGGGCACGTACCTACAATTTCAATTTTAGGGAAGATTTTTTGAAATTTTTATCAGGTATCTCATGAGCTTGTATGTATATAAAATTAATACAAATTCAATTGATGGTTGAGAAGTTATGACCATTTTTTTTGGAAAATGGGGAATAGAGGACAACATGGAAATGTTGAATCTCATCGACTTTCATGGGCATGTCAATATGGACAACCCATGTTTCGACTTGTGGAGCAGAGGGTTCTTATGTTGGCAACAGGTTTGATGTTGGGGGAGGAGTCATTAGTCCCTGCACATAAGGCCCAAGGACGGTTGTGGTTCGCAGCATGGAGAATATGGCGGGCCCCACCAACAAAGACGTTTTGGAGCTCCAACGTCGAACATGCGCCTGACACACAAAGGTCTGCAACCTTTGGAACAAACGTGGCTACAAGAAACTCAAAATGACACAAGAATTAACCAACACCTCTCACAAAATGGTTACAAAAACATTTTTCAATAAATATTACCTACTTAAAATAAATTATACTACCAAATAGAACACACATTATGAACCACAATGACTTCAAAACATTTCATGCCACACCATTGAAATTGGTAAAGAGCGCCCTTAATATTGCCCAACACCTATTTTGCTACCCCCATGCCCTAATACATGTGCCTCGCTGTGCCCCACACATCCAAACGCCTACACACTCAATGACAAAGAAGTAGAAGAACTTCGGTCTCCGGAAGAGTCTGGAGTGAATAATGTGTATGTCTGTTCCACCACTAAATCCATGTCAACTAGACATAAGTTTAGTAGTATCATTCAAAGACACATATATCACCACCAACAGCAACATCCAACCTTAGAAACAATCCCCTGCTAACTCACCCCCCAACCCACCACATCCACTCCTTCCTCACCCTCCCATTCACATCCTCAAAACCATCCACATATCCCATAAATCTTGTCATAGACCATAAACATAGAAAACATATTGACTCAAACAAAATTATAAAGAACGATACCAGATTATATGTTAGTGGCAACATAATAACAATACCTACAACAAATGGTTTCCCCAACGGGACCTCTTCCCATGGCATGACCAAAACACCTCTACCCATAATTCCACACAATTAACAGAATATTATCAAAACACCCAAAACAAATTCTACTTAGAAATCATTCAAGCACACCATCTCCAAGAGCAATCTTGTGACTCAAGATCGGTTACCCCAACCTTAATCATTCCCTTCCTTGATATACACACAACCAAATGCACCCCCTAAAGACATTCTCACATCAAGCAATACAATTAAAATTAATGAAGACCACACACATATATACGAAGACAACCGGAGGCATCTAATCACTATTCTCGTCACTAGACTCCAATGACTATGGATCCAATACCATAACAAACTACAAACTCCCACAAGCATAGAGCCAATAATCCAACCATTTGAAATTGAAATAGTTTGGCTATACCAAAGATATAAATATTGCATCCCGAAAAATGACCCCCTTAAATTCAAACGATACACATTACCTACGTCCATTCCAGACTCACTAATCTCAACCTTCAACATCCAACATTTGTACTTTTCATCCCCCATCACATACTCGATCCAACTTACTAAGTTCTATTCACCTTTCAAAAGAGACAAATTTTTTGGATCACTAGGAAACACCTTTGACCACAAATGGATTGGAAATGGTATTGCACACCTCCACACTAATTGTAACAAAAAATGGTCCCATCCTAAACATGCAAACACAACACAAATCCACCTTGCTACACCACCCTCCTTCTCCACATATCATGACCATATCCCCTTAAAATTTGCCCCTCCATATAGTTACTATACATATGGCTCTTTCAAAGAAACAACGGCAGTCAGCCCAAGACATTGGCATAGAGAAAAAGTTGGATACGGAATATACAACTCAACCAAAGAAATAAAAATATCCAAAAGACTACTCGGACTTCAAAATATCCTCAGAGCAGAAATGCTCACCCTCCATAAAAGCCTCCAAATTATCACTACACAATGTGCTAATGAATCCACACTCATCTTTACAGATTGTATAAATATACTTTATCTATTAAACACACAATTAACACACCCTAGCCTCCACAATAGCCACCCCGACCGAGCCGTACTAACATCTATGGTTCAAATGTTACAAAATTGCAGACAAACCACAACCCTCCATAAAATTAGAGCACATGTCAATATAGAAGGAAATAACCAAGCGGGTAAACCAGCCAAAGATGGACTAGGTAAATCCCATAAAAATGCCAAACATCCGCATGAACACGCCCACGCTACCCCATACTACCTCCAAAGAGAAAGTTGGTCTTCTATGGAAGACACCCGGACAAAGGCCTCATTAAATTTTTAGATAAATACCTCAAAAAACAAGATTTAATCAACAACCTCGACTTAATCTCAGAAAGTTTTCCCAACATAAACAAACGGACTGGTAATAACGACATCGATTATGAACTCTCTAAAAACTTTTGGAAAAATCTCACAATTACAGATTTACAAAAAACATGTGTTATCAAATTTTATACTAGACAGTACATGGGAAATGCCAGCAAAGAACTTTTCTTTGGAAAAGAACAATTCTCATCCATAACATGCCCAATATGCACCTCCACGGACCCATACACATGGCTACACGTACTCCTCAAATGCCAAAACCATCACATACACTACCTTATTGTCAATAGGCATAATAAATTGGTATGAGAATTCCGTAGACTATTAATATCCTCCAATAAATTGCGGTGCTTTATACTTATGAACGTCGAAACCTTCAATAATAAACCACAAAGAAAATACAATTCCTACATGGTTACTTCCATACACATGTAGAAGCCAAAGATGTCACTGTAATGCCAAGTTTAAACCAAGCATACTATGTGTCAAAGGACTACCATATAAAAACCCCACACTGGACCACATTAACACAAACTTTATTATCCAATTTATCAAATTCAAATATCATAATGATAGATTTTCCCCAGAAGCTGTTGAAACAAAATTAATAAATACCAATCACTTATTAATGACATCGTAGCTCTTGGATGTAAAGTTGACCCCATTATTGTCATTGCCGCTCTAACTAGAGCTACTACCTTTATCCCCTCTATGAAAAGTCTCAAAAAAACATTCAATACCCCCATTAATCCAATTAAGAAGACATTCACAGAAAATAACACCATTGCTATCCAACATCCAATGTCCATTCTCTTACTCAAATAAAAAATTGAAAATAACCAACCTCTCCCCGAATTAAATGATACCCCCTAAAAACCTTTCAAAATCATACAATTAACTTCCTCATATCATATCTTCAAATTGAGCCATGTGGCTCTAATTTTCCCTCAATCCTTGCTTACTGATTACATGTTACATAGTGTCTACCCTCGAGAGGGGGGAGTAGTTCCATACTACTAAACCTATGTCTGGTGGACATTGGTTTAGTGGTGGAACAAACAGACACTTTATTCACTCCGGGCCCCCTGGAGAGACCAAAGTTCTTTTATCACCCATGGTAACCAACCAAAACCCAAAATCAACAACTATAAAATGGGGAATATCCAACCCACTTCCTCTCTCCATATATGCTCATTCCTTCATTTTAGGGGGGCTTACCTTTGGCTTTAGCATGTGCGCGACCCATTTGTCGCATGAGCACGTCGCAATGCAGGTGAAGATGTGGAAGGCAACTTTTCAGTACCCGAGAACAAGTCGTTTGCGTACCAAGTGGTGGGCAGGCACTCGTACACGAGGCGGCCTCCGCTGCCTCGCCTAAGTCACTGCATGGAATCCAGCCACACCAGCATGACAAAATTCCTTGCCTTGCTGGATTTTTTTTAAAATTATTTTTGTTAAATTCGACTCATATCGAAGATACTTAGTTAGTTATAGAATTGGTTTCACACTCGTATACATTTGTGATGAATTACCATACTTTGTATGAGATCCAAAATGATAACTAAAACTTACACTGGTTTTGGAAATTAAGCTATATTTCATGTACCGGTGAACCTAAAGTTTAGGATGATCACATGTGATCATTCTGATTGAATTTGAGAAGGATCTCATACAACCATCTCCTTTGGCTACGAAAGCTTCACTAGACTAAGACAGCGGTTTTCAGCAGGCCTACAACTTAAAACCAGAATGGATAGCAACGACTCCACCCACCAGATTCTCATATTCCACTTCTTTAAACCCTGCATCCGCAATCATAGATCCAAACTTTTCCTGCACAGACGAAAGCACAAAGCTGATCGTAGAAATTGGACAGTGCAAAATTAGGACCTGTAAAGGAATGTAATCTCCTGAAAGCATGCCTATTGTTAAAACTATTTGTAAAGTCACCCGAGATTTGATGAATGAGATAATTCACTTCTTTTTACATTTTAATTTTAAGAGATCAGCTCTAAATAGCTCTCGATATCTGAAATATCAGCTCAAGGAGGCTGCTTTTATTCATGCAAACTCTTTTGTCGTTCTCTGAGACGATTTAAATTACTTTGACTTGAGTTTTAGAGACCACCAAACTCTTCCACACTTGATAATCATTGAAGGACCACTACTCTAGTGATCTTCTATTGATATAATAACTCTATTTAGAGTGAACAAATAATAGTATAATAAGGTGTCTTGCAAGTATTTTTTTGAGGGCCATCTGATTTCTTTTGCATTTCAATTGTTATTTTCTTTTAACAGAAACAAAGTATGCTTTAGGAGTTGCAACACAAGATTACATCCCAAATCTTACCTGGTTTGGAAACTTGCGGACACTCTCCACTAGGTATTGATATGATGCTCTGTCACCTGAAACCACTTCACCTATCCTGGGAATGACATTAAAAGAATATGCATCGTACCTGCAACCCGGAAACATCAGAAATTAGTAAGATATTCTTGAAAGGTCGTCATGAAAGCAAAGCTTACGAAACAGACCGGCACTTACATTTCCTTGAATCCAGGTGTAGATACATGACTTAATTCAAGGCATAAAAACCTTCCACCTCGTCTCAATACCCTGCAATCAGGAGCATCTTCAAGTGTTAAAAACATAACGTGGCGTTATGCCTCCATAGACCTTGCATTTATCTATGAGAAAGAAGTAATCAATACCTGTACGCCTCTTTCAGAGCCCGATCGATGTGTGTTACATTACGAATGCCAAAGGCGATAGTGTAGCCATCCACGCTCTCGTCTTTCAAGGTTAGTGCTTCTGCGTCTCCTTCCATCCAAACCAAACAAGCGGCATTCCCGAGCCCTACGGTGAAGTAAATAGATACTGAGATTAATACATTCGGTTATACATATTGTGATGGCAAAACGTGACAAAAAGCATCATCCATTACTTCATGATTTCCAAGTCTTGGAACCTGCGAATACTATGAAATAGGAAGCAAAATAACGAGTCTTTCCAGGTACATCTTCAAATCAACTGTGTAAACGAAAAGTCTGGAAATCAAGTAAAAATCACCTCTCTCCTTAGCTCGTTTTTTCCCCACTTCAAGCATGTTGGGGTTGATGTCACAAACGTACACGCGGGTCCGATCCTTTTCCTCAGAATCGGCTAATGAACTGGCGCGAAAACTGCGTTGCTCGGCCTTCTGAATAGCATCCACAACACGGAATGCGACATCCCCTGTATGTAGCAGAATCCCAGTTTAATTCTCATCCCAAACTCATCTGTCAATAGTGATGCAAAATGACATCAACACTTCCACTTGGTGAAAATGGGTATTAAAAATGTGATAACCAGCTGAATTTTAAGCAATGCAGAACATAGAGGGAAATTTCACATGCCAAGGTGTCCAAAACAAAAATCCACCAGAAGAGAATACTTCACCTGTACCCCCAGCCACATCCAGATGTTGCATCCCTGGAAACGGAGCCAACTTGGACACCAATCTGCATCTCACGTAAAGTTAAGATTTAATGCACGTTCCACTGAGACAACTAATACACGACACGCTACCAGAATGCGTCCGGAAGATTTGTGGCCAAATGGAGGCACATGTGATATGTAACTCTAGTATGAATATTGCACACTCAGCTGATTTTCACACATACTGGAAGCAGAAAAATCTGATAAACCAGGTGTTCTCTCAAGACAGAAACTCACCTATCTTTCCAAAGCCGGTGTAAACCCCCACTCATAAGATCATTCATGAGGTCATAGTTCGTAGCGACGTTCGAAAACACCTCCCCAACCAGCTTCGACTTCTCCTGCTCGGGCACTTCCCTGAACCCTTTTCCACATCGCATCACAAAAACCAAACCTTAATCAGCCATCACCACATATACCTCATACATTCAAGGTTCAATTACAATAATTAGGGTATCTTCTCCAGGATCATGATCAATGTTAATCACACCCTAATCACACCTGCCACCAATCCAAAACAAGGAACAGAACCTCCGCATACACAACCTCCGCCACCACATTTAATTTTTTATTTTAAAAACGGCATAATCCTACTCTGAAGGCCATTCAAGAGCCAAGATGTTTAGGGTTTTTCTTCAGAATCACCAATACATTGGTAAATCAAATCCTAAACATCCAAAACAAGGAAACAGAACCTCCAATCTCCTACAAAACGAATCTCAACTGATCGAACAAAGCGCGTATACTACATCTCCACAACCACGTCATAAAATTGATCAGCATAAGTTGAAATTAAAAATGCAAAAGCCCACACATTAAAGAATGCACGATCAGGGTTTCAAAAAACAGGAAAACCAGCCTCATTACGTACCAATGCCAATTCAAGCAAGAATAACCGAAGTCGGTCCATTTCCCTACACTTCAGCCTGGAAAACAAGGGAAAATTTACCGAAATTGGTGAACTTGGAGTCAGGCGTCGGGGACGACTCGGGCTGCTCCAGAGGGCCCAGATGGAGGGCGCGTGACAGAGATCGCGGGCGCACGAGGCGAGCGCATCCTCGCCACCGCAGCGCCATCGCCATCGCTCGAACTTGTTGCTGCAGCGGCGAAGTCGAGACTCAAGTTCGGTCGCCTGTACGAACGCATATCCGTTACAGGCTTCCTGAACCGTGAGAGGATGCCTCTATCTACGTCGGATGGCATAATCTACGCCTGCGATCGCAATCTGTTGGGTTTAGGATTCGTGTTTTAGTTGGGTGCCTGGAGTTTCACGGGCTTTATTGCGGCGGGGCATGACCACCGTCTGTGCCTGTATCTACGCCCTGGAAGAACACGTGGTTTTACGGTGGGGTCACTGTAAATTTCACCTTCTTGCATTTTTCACCTTGGGAAAAAGGCATCGATGAGGGCTATTATTGCATGTGATAAATTGGGTATTTTTGTGAATGTAACAGGATTTTTCTTAGAAGAAGATCAAAATACTCTGTATTCTGTATTTTAAAAACATAGTACTTGTGTAAAATATTTGTATATGGTTTAATTGACTCTTCGATAATTTTTTAAAATTTTATTTGTTGAATTTAGTATACTATGTCATCATAGTCTATTGATTAAAAGAGGTCTAACATAATAAAGTATCTGTTTTTTGTTCGCTGCCGGTTCTATGCCTACAAAACATTAGTTAGTGGTCTAAAAACTCTTGTCCTTTTTGGATGTAATATCTCGAAATTGAATAACAAATTCCAAGTTGTCAAGAGTGTAGTAAACAAGAGTGGATAGTAATTTTATATCTACAACATTTTGATGGTATATTTGGCGTTTTGTACATTTTTGTTTGCTAAGACGTGACATATTGGTTGAGTGGGGCATTTGTTCCATATTGGTAGACCCCATATTTGTCTTCATTGGGGCATGGACAACCCCCCTTTTAAGTCCCGAGTTAAGTCCCCATGTAGAATTTGCCACGTGGCTTCACCGAGTTTTGACTGGAATCATCTTTAATAATAAAAGATCAGGACTTAGTACTTGGTAGTCAATACCAAAGTGACCCAGTCTCCACACTGAATATTGGATTTGCATCGGGGCAAGGGGAGTGAGTGGAGCGCATTAGGCAGCGGTAGCAAGGAGACAAGCTTCCAAGGAGAGGCTACGGACTTAACTCACAAGACTTAATTGCGGGTTTAACTAGGAGATATTGAGCGGCATTTCCAAGAAGGATGACGGGGACTTAATTGAGGACAAGGACTTAATTACAAATAGAAACTTAACTGGGGACTAGCCATGCCATGTTAGAGACAACGGGCCGTCCACTGGTCTTTTATAAAAGCATAGCGGCCTCTATACCTGGTGATTCTATGTGGGTGATACCTACGGTCCCTGTTGATATTCTTCAAGTCCTCTATGTTGCCCTGTTTGAGACAACAAATCAATACACTACACCAAATATGATATTTAGTGTAACCACACTAATGTTTTTGGTAATGCAATAACTTTTTACTTTTGAAGAATATTTTTACCGAGGGCATAACTATCAATACTATCTAAAGAGAGTGATCATTGTTAACAGAGTTGGTAAAAATATTCATCAAGAGTAAAAACTTATAGCACTTTTAAATAAATTAGTGTGGTTAACACTAAATATCATCTTTAGTGTAGTTTAATATAAGAGACTAGTGGACCCCCCTTGTCCTCAACGGACCAACAATGGTTCCGAATTCACTCACTCAAAAGCTGGAGTTTACTCATCTCTAAAGGTTCCACGTGGCTTTACTTGTGAGTGCAATAAGAGACAAATACTTCATGTTTATAGTCTGAGGGAGGAGTAGTTCCATACTACTAAACTTATGTCCACTGGACATAAATTTAGTGGTGGAATGAACAAACACTTTATTCACTCCGGCCTCCTTTAGGGACCGGAGTTCTTCTTCCTTCCTTATAGTCAAATATGTGAACATTTAGGTGTTCAAGTACATGATATTTCCATGCGGAATCAATTCGGTGATTGCATACTATAGCACCAAATACCATACCCCATGGTCGGATTTGGCAAAAAAATGTTCTAGAAATAGCTGCCATTTTTTTTGGAAAATATTATTTGAAAACATAACTTTATAACACGGTAAAGAAACGGATTTTTGTTTTTATAAAATAAATCTCCGAATGAAAGATGTTAGTTGAAGAATCTTCATCCAAAGGTGTAAGTGCTGCTAAAATTTAATACACTTTTCATATCCTACAGAATAAAATACATGAATGTGTATACAATTTCCGATAGACCATTCAGGTTAAGTCGATACCCAACAAGGAATTCTAGTGGAAGTAAAGTTCCACCTCTCAAGACCACCCACCAAACACGTAAAACCAAAACCACACGGATTAATCCTTTAAGAATGATGGCCAAATCTCGTCTTTCCGTGTCATAGATAATGTTGAACAAATCTACGACACGTAAGGACCACATTCGTCCTTTAGGAGTTGAAAACCTCATCCCGAAAGGTAAAAAGACTAAAATAATTATTACCCTTAGTAAAAAAAAAGAAACAAGCCAGGCCCGACCACCGCGATCTCCCTATCGCCGAGAACTTCAATTGAAAGCGAAAAAGAAAAAGAACGGAAAGGAAGGGCCAAACCAGAACCGTACCCAAAAACCGTCTCCTCATCGTTTGTATTGAGATATCTACGACCTTGATAGATAGCGTTGCATTCTGATACAGTCTTCACCCTTGCGTTTAAACCGTCACAGTTTGCCGTGGGAAATTTATCAAGCTACAAGCCTATGTAAAAGATGATTGACGCAGGAAGGCGGAAGTGGGGGCAGGGAAAGCCGTCACTGTATCGAAAGGCGTTTTCCTAGATGTGCGAAGTGATATGCTAGAGGTTTCATAGATGGTAGTGGTATTAGGACTAGTGACGGGGTTAAGATTTCATCATCGGGAAGTGGAAGACGGTGTGTGAGAGAGACGACGATGGCGCGCGAGAGGTCACACAGGCCGCCATAGCCAGAGCTTCGAGACCGCACTTGCTTTGACGCACACACGCTGCGCGTCTCTAGAAGAGGACTTAGCACTTGACGGTTGGCAGCTCTAGCGCCGTTCCAATTCAAGGCGCGCGTCTCTCCGAGCCGCGGCTCCGGAGTTCTTGAAGGGATTGCCATGCAAGCGGCTCCTGCGGTGGTGGTGTCGCTTCCGTACCCCGCTGGAATGCAGCAGCAAGCGACGACGTCGCCTCAGCCACAGCAGCAGCAGGTTGTGTATCCTCAGCAGGCGCCAGTGCAGCAGCATCCACTCTCGCAGGGGCAGGTTCAGATGCCGGCTGCGGCTCCTCAGCAGCAGCAGCCGCCGCCGCCGCTGCAGCAGGACGGATATGGAGTTGCGGGCGCAGGCGTTCATTCAATGCCGCCTGCGGCGAACAGCTTCAACCACGGGAGCGCGCCGGCTTCGTTGTCTGGTCAGAAGCGGGATAGCTCAGGCGCTCCTGTGCACGGTGGCCATGGTGCGTATCGGTTACTCTGTTTTCTGGATGGCTTGGCGTCGTTGTTTTCTGGAAATTCCTTGTAGTTGCGGATTAGATTCTTCTGTTAGGAGCAACCGCGGGTTATTGCTTTAGGTTTTTGTTCGGTGCGTGGCGTAGGAGTAGACGTCTATGTGATGCTTAGATGCTCGGACTGCTTTCTTTTGTGCGTGTAACTGATGTGGTGCTCATTCGGCGCGGACGACGAATCCTTGATGTTTGCCCTAATTTTTGTTTAAGTTTATGTACGGTTTCTAGACAGGCATGTATGTAAGTGTCATTCGCAAGATGTGATTCTCTAGCGTTGTTTGCATTTGCCGCGCAGTTGGGAAGGGAGTGAGAGGCCTAGTTGGATGTAGTTTTGATATGTTGGTTCTCCTTTCTGTTGAGGCAGCCTTTTTTGCTATGATAAAAAGTTGCTTAGGTTCTTGCGGAAATTCAGATTATGATAGTACTAGGATGCTGGGATTTATTATTGGAAAGACTGAAACGATGATAGGTTTTGGTTGGTAAATTTGCTGGCCATGTGACTTAATTGCAAGAAATACAGCTTTTTATGACATCTTTTTTGATCATATGATCGGAAGGAAATGCTCTGGCAATTGTCGTTCAGTCGAAACCCTCACGGAAACGTTCTTGAAAAGTCACTAGCAACCGTAGATAGTACCTCGCACGGATCTTATGTGAATAGTTTCGGAAATATTATTTTGAGGCTTTGGCACGCTTGTTTAATTGAATGATGCTTTTGGCAGGAACAGCTGATGGTGCTTTCGTCAAACTCTTTGTTGGATCTGTGCCCCGGACAATTACAGAAGACGAGGTTAGCTCTAGACTTGGTTGTTTCTCTGGGGATTTGCTTCATTGTCGTGTATGGAGTGAGCATCTTGTCAACTGTTCCGGTTCCTTTCTTGTCCCGTCTCGGTGTGGTGTTGATATAGTTATTTCGCAGGTGCGACCAATGTTTGCCGAGCATGGAAACGTTCTTGAAGTAGCTATTATCAAGGACAAAAGAACAGGGAATCAACAAGGTGCTGGTTGTGCCGTCAATTTATGTTTATGGTTTAATATTTGTTTGCAGTGCATAATCTTGCAGTTTATCGGTGCGCACATGGTAAGGATGTGCACCGTGTTTTTTCGTCTTGCTATTTGTTATTTTTGCAATTTTGTTTTAGGTATTGTTAGTCTTCGACAAGCGGGGGTGGTTGAGAGAAGAGTTGTTGATGCTAGAAGTTGTAGGGATCAAGGAATCAAGGGTAGAATTAACGAGGTTCTATTCGTGCATAAGACTCACCATGTCTTAGGTTTCCCTCTGAGTGAAGGAATTTTTTTCTTCATAATGTTGGCTCATTCATTACGAATGAAATTTTCCATTGTCTCCAGTCGTTGTCACATGAATGTAGAGGTTTTTATGACTTGCTGTGTTTGGTCCAGTGAATCTGTGAAGAATTTTCTGGAGGTCTTTGCTTTATTGCTTGTTTTCCATGTACACGCGTTTGTTTTGTAGGGTGTATATGAAAATATGTTGATATTGTCCTCGGGGACTCTTACCAGTAGTGCTTTGGCATTGAGTGTTAACCATGGACTATAGTTCCTTGTAGGGCTGTTGCTTATATTTACCGTAAATAGCACACATGTGATGCTTGTTGGAACATCCTTGAATGCGTTACGATGATTATGGAGCGCAATTGTTCTAGCGGTGCTACTAATCAGTCATTCTAATTGAGGGTTCTATTCTCCCTCAATCAATTTTTCCACAGATCACTGCTCCGTGAGGCCCTCGCAGCGATTTCTTCTGCCTAGACGTTAGCTTTTCAGTCGGTAGGGGATTCACTCCACACGGACAAGACATTATATGCAGAATATCACTGAGCAGACGTGGCCCTGGGTCAGATTTATGAAAGGTGCCAGGTGGCGCGCCTCATCATACAGGCCGGTCCAGAAAAGCTCCTGTGAGTGAGTATTGCGTATGTGTGTCTTGTACAATATGTGTGCGATATCACACATCGTCTCTTGACAAGTGGAATGCTCTTGTATGAGTGTGATGTTGTACCACATTGTTCATTTGACGCCAGAGCTGCTAACCATGAACGATGTTGTAAGCATGAGTCCATTAATGCCTTGTCTTGTGTGTGTGTGAATCTAGTGCGCTTAGGTGGTGAAGATGTAGTTTTATTTTCATGATAGCAATGCTGTGAATGCCATTGACCATGGTTGTGTACGGGCTTATGAATGTCTGTTTAGGAGTTTGTGGTCAGAGAATGGTTGTGTAGGTGGCTTAGACGATTCGCTATTGAACAGAGTTTTCTGTTGTTCAGTTGACTCAATATTGTTCTTCATTAGTAATTCAAAACCTTGAATGTGATCGATAAACTGGAATCTATATACCAGTTTGGATGATGGATGCTTCTGTAGTGGATGGTGCTTAGATTGCTGTTTTCTCCAATGGTAGCATTTGATCTGATTCGATTTTGATTGGATTTTTTGCACTGTGAGCTGTCAACGTGCTGAGTTTATTGACTGAATTTGACATCGTGGTAAATATGAGCGTGAAACGTGTTATGAAAGATTTTGTTGGCTGTTTGTTGATTTTCTGATGTCCTTAGCATAGTGCGTGTTCTTGGGACGAGTCCTTAGAAGTAGGGATGGACTTTGATGCAAGGAAAGACTCGTTCTTGCATATAGCTCCATGCTATTGGTTCTTCTTTGATAACGATTCGCACATCCCTCTCTGTAGCTGGGTTACGAGGAATTCTGCGTACTATGAGGAACTTGGTAACTTGACTTGCCTGTAATTGTTGAGTGTTGCAGGATGTTGCTTCATTAAGTATTCTACTGTTGAGGAGGCGGAGAAAGCAATTAGGGCTTTGCACAATCAAAAAACACTGCCAGGGGTATGATCCTCTGGGTGGCTATGAACATTTGTGGTTCATGGGTTTCGTCTTGCTTCGCCATGGATTTTGTTGTAGAAGGGTTTGGTGGCATTTGTCGACATCTAGCTAAGCTAATCGTTTTCCTCTTTTCTACTTCTCAAAAATCAGTATAGTTTGAAATTTGAACTTTGAATGGCTTACTCGGGGTTCCCTGTCGATGTCATGGAGAAATAAACCTTTTTGGTGGCATTCGATGTCTCGTGCCAGGGAGTTGCACCGGTTCAAGTGCGTTATGCGGATGGAGAGCGTGAGCGACTTGGTACAGATTTCTAATTATCTCAATTCTGCAATAGCAATTATGAATGCAATCATCACATTTTTGTTGCAATCAGTTCAGTAATCTGTCTGCGAAATCTGCATTGACGTAGGGGCTGTGGAGCATAAATTGTTTGTTGGTTCACTCAACAAGCAAGCTTCTGAGAAAGAAATTGAAGAGGTGAGCTCATAGGTGAATCAATGCTTCCCTTTCTATTTGTCGGTTGGAAACTATGTTACGAAGGGGTTATAATGATTTTGGTGGGAACAACTCAAAGGCCTCTATGATCAGCTATTTCGACGCATGTTCAATTTAGGTCGTTTGGTGCAGTATGGACGTCTTGTCGCGATTCTTTAATGCCTATACTTTGATGATTGGTGTTTCACTATAAGATCGGTCCAGCCACACCTGTTTTCTTGTTCGGTAACGATCACACAGAACGCACATGGTCTTATCATAGTCCTACTTGGTTGTGGTTGCAGCTTTTTGTGCCTTATGGTCGGGTTGACGATGTCTATATCATGAGAGATGAGCAGAAGCAGAGCCGAGGTATGTATCTGGATCATCTATTGCCGATTGTAAATGGAGACTCTTGTGATTCTTTGAGAAGTTTGTGCTATGAGCAGGGTTTACTATTAGATGATTTGTATCGTAGTTGTTTGGATTCTGGAAACAACTGGGATTGAGTATTAATTTGCGGAGGAGGAATTAATGACGTAGCACTTTATCTAATATTTGGCGTACAGTTTATCACACTGTTTGGATGCTATTGTCTCTTCTGGACAGTAAGGCGATTTTGACTTAAGCGGTGATTGAGCCAAGCCTTTCTCAAATTGTGCAGGATGTGCTTTTATTAAATATTCTCAAAGGGATCAGGCCCAGGCAGCAATCAATGCCTTGAACGGGGTTTTCGTCATGCAAGTAAGATTTCTATCATGAAACGCCTCTGGGAACTTTGCTCTTGGTCAGGATTCTGTAGGTTCATATGTTTTCGTCTTCATTTGGGTTGTCTTATTCAACATCTGCATACATAAAGAGTCTTGCAAACATTGATTGATGAGAGAGCACACGTCAATCATTTATCTTCTAGTTATTTTTACGTGTTTGTATGTTTGCTTTTGAGATGTTAATTGTCCGAGGTGTTTAATGTAAGCAGGGTTGTGATCAGCCATTGGCTGTACGCTTTGCCGACCCCAAGCGACCAAAGGGTGGGGATGCCAGGTACGTATTATTGTGTGCAATATGTTGGCCTCATGTTTTTCGGCACATCTTTTATATGCTATGAATTCTCGCTGATTTTCAATTGGTGGAAGTCCTTCGCTAGTTATTTTTTCTTCTTGTAAAGAATGAATTTTTCTGTATTACTGCAGAGTTGGTGGTCCCGGTGTTGGTGGTCCAGGTTTTAGTCCTCGACAAGGTTCGCAAGCACAGCCAGGAGCAGGAGGACCAAGGTTTGTGTAAGCTGGGAACATCAATTTTCAAACATCAGTAGCCAATATTTTAGTAATGTGTATGCGTATTTTGGTTCATAGTATTGTTTTCTTGTATCGTGCTGTTTACTGTATTAAGGTAGAAATATCTGTCTCTGAGGTTCATGTGGTGTGAGTTCAGACCAATGCTTGCGCAAATGGGTCACCCAGCTGCTCGAGGCCCACCTATGGGCTGGAGACCTCAAGGAGGACCTGGACTGGGGCACCCTCAGGTAGGACCAAGTCCGTATGGCGCTCCTGCTGGGCCTAGAGGGGGGCCTGTAACCGGTGTACCGCAAATGGTAAGCTGAATATTTTGGTTGTCCTTTCGTGCCTGTAAATTAATCAAGATGATGGTCTACTTAACTGGTCATGAAAGAAAGTGTGTCGTCTATCTTAAGACAAATACAAGTTGCCTACGAACTTGTATTTGCTCTGATTTATGAATGCGGTAGGACCAGTAATAGTAAACCATTCTTTGCTCCAGCAGGGCGGTATGATGGTGAGCCCAATGATGAATGGACATCTGCAAGGTCCTATGCCTGTTTCTGGTCAAGTTGCTGCTCCAGTAATGCTGGCTCCTTTACAGCAGCAGGTATGTTTGTTGAATATGGCTGTGCTTTGGAGATTTCTTTAGTGAAGTTCCTCGTATGTATTTGATTATAACAGTGTCTAAGGAACAGGGTTCTTAGATATTTAGAGATTTTTCCTTTTTATATTTGAAAAGTGTTGATAGAAACATTTTCTATTGCGGAGACGAGACACAGACCAAATCTTACGAAGGTTTCTATGACTGGTGTTCTGACCTAGGAGCACATAAGAAAATCGATTCCTTTAATGCTACAGTCCATTTATGGGAAGATCTTGTGTTTCTTGTTTGCATTAAGTTGATGCTGGCTAATCTCTTTTAACCATCGTGTATTCCTAATGTGAAAAGTTATAATACTTGGAATGGCTTAAGCAATCTTCTCATATCTAGAGTTTCTGTTGTTCATCTTTTTGTACTTCACGAAAGATCCTTGCATTTTACGCTCACACTGTAGTCGATAAGGTTTTTTTTTTCCTCCATATTTTGTGCTTTGGTGTTCACTAGCAAAGTGGCCATTAAGATCCTACGATCTGCTTATATCTGCACTTATTCTTCATTCCATTTTATATTGTTCATACGCAGGTAAGTCAAGGGTACTATCAGCAGACGCCCCAGCAAAGACCCCAACAACAGTACGTCCTCCAACCTTCACAACAGCAGCAACAGCAGATGCAACAAATGCAGCAGCCACCTTATGTGCAGATGCCTCCTCAGCAGCAACCTCAAGCTTACATGCAGCAACAGGTATAGAGGATGAGTCTTGTGTGCCTGCTTTTTGCCGGGCGTATCGGAATTTTTTCTGTGCCACATAATGTGAATGAGGTATATAGCCCACAGTTGATAGTAAGCTTCACCTTCTGTGTGTTGATACAATTATGTTTTTCATCGAAGGTTCCTCCACGACCGATGATGCAAGTTCAGGCTGGCCAACAGCAGCAGTCGCAACAGCCGCAAGTTTTGATGCAATTGCAGCCACAGCCTGGTCAGCAGCAACGCCCGCTGCCTGATCAAGTTGCACCCCAGCCCATGGGGCAACTGCAAACCATGCAGCCTGGGCAGCAGCAACCTCAGCAGCAATCTCAGCCTGGACAGCAAGTACAGCTGCAGCAGGTCTTTTGCGCATCATTCTTTCTGCCATTTGCTTTATGCTTTATTGCTTTATGTATTCTATGTTGAAACACTACCCTGAGACTACAGGGTTTTGATCAGTATTGACATCGCATTGTCTAGAGTCTTTTATTATTACAGATGCGTTTATAAACTCCATAAATGTATTTCCCTAAACTGCCTTATGACTGACTTGCAGGTGTATTATCAGGTTCCACTTGCTCAACCTCAGCAGGTTCAGCAGGTACTTCACTCAGAGGAGTTGAATTAGAGTTCGTTATCTCACTCAGCTATGTATGACAATTCGTGTGTGCTGGAGGGATTTTGGGATGGAGTCTTGAGTAGAGCTATCTGTTTTGAAATTCTGTCTTTGTAATCGTGCCCTAGTCATGTTTGTTTTTTCAAAAGCATGTTTGACAAGTACAAATGTATGCTTACAATCTGCTGTGGTCATGATTCAGCCTGGATATTATCTACCTGTGCAGCAGCCCCAAACCCTCGTATCTGTACCTCCTCCTCAACCTCCAGCCCCACAACTCACCTGTGATTGGTCAGAGCACACTTCTCCTGAAGGGTACAAGTACTATTACAACAGCACTAGCGGGGAGAGCAAGGTATGCTACTGGTCATGACGTATTGGCGACCCTTGCCTGACTATGGCTTATTTTTGTTTATTTCAATTCTTTCTTGTGGATACTTGTTTTTGTATGTTTTAACTGTCTGTTTTGAATGGGAATGTGAAAAGTGTTCGAAATCACATATCTTTTTCAGATCATTTGAGTTGCCTGATTAATCTTTGTGGAAGAGACATTGTTCTCTAGTAAATTTTCTAGTTAGAGCATCGAGTTGATGGTAATTTTTTCTCCAGGAAGCAATAGAGCAGGTCCTGACTTGCAAAGAAATTGATCATCATTGGCCTTGTTGAGTTCTGACAGTGGGAGAAACCGGATGAGTTGAAGAGTTTTGAACAGCAACAGCAGGCACAGATACCTGTAGCAGCCACTACCAATCCTGTAAGCATTTCACATACTTTTGCGCTCTTGTACAATCCTAATATAAGCAATTTTTGCGAGAACTAAGAAAATTCATCTATTATGTGTCTTGCATTTGCACTCCAGCAACTTTTATGTGCTTTTCCTTTGGTTTCAATTGTGTGTTTTCTTCTGTTTCCTCTATAGTCCCAAAAGTTGCATATTGGAAGGGCGCGATGATATTGTCTATGCAACGAAAGATACTCTTTATAGCAAAGATAGTAATAGCCTGATCACTTAGGACTCTCAATCACTAAATTGTTATCATGTTTTCTGTGAAGGCTCAGCAGCAGCAGCAGTTCGCAAACTCGGCAGGTGGCCAGCAGACTCTGCCGGTAAATTACTCTCTATATTTATTGTCAGTTTTTTATTTTGTGAGAATCTGATGCATTGTTGAGCTAGATGTTATTTATTTCGCTGAGATTGTGATTTGTTGAATAGGCAATGAGCTACATGCAGCAGCCACAACCCGTCACCAATGGCTCTGTTGAGCAGCCTAGGCAGCAGGTATATCTCGACTGAATTTGAATTTTTGTTATCTGTGCGCATTCATTCCTGAATGTTCGAGGCGTTTGAAGTTTATGAAAACCCAGCTATGAGAAGACCTACTCTTTTAGTCGATTGGGTACCTGATCATAGTTTAGAGGATATGGCTTTTGTTTTTTTTGGACTGTATAACTCGGTGACTGTATAACCCGCCACCCATGAGCCGTCACAGCTACGTTGTCGACTATGTATTGCCATGGCTTCAAACCTTTGTACATATGTTCCTGCATCAGATTTTAATTTTGAATTTCCAACGTAATGCGCGAGTATAAAAACACCTGCCAGCCTTTATCTGCCAGTGTTTGTATCGAGCTCGGTAGAAGCTTTTCTCCAAAAGATTTTGAGCCATTTCATTTTTCCGTTTGAGTGCTCTAGAAGCCCAGTTTTTTGGCAGCTGTTAGTGATGTTCGATCCATTTGAGTGGCACTCAATGGAATGTTAAACAACTAGAGTTCTTTCCTGGATGCCGAATTGGAATTCTACTTCCTTGGCTTCTACAGACCCTTAGATCGTCATCGTTGTTTCCCATACCCAGTGTGGACATTAAACCCATAATAGACTTAGAATGAAGGCATTCAAGCGTCAGGAGTGTAGCCGTCCCTCCCTTCGGAGTGGGAGTGCTTGCTCACTCTGGCCGTGGTCTATGCAGGGACCCCCTGGTGCCAACTTGTTTGTGTTTCGCATTCCTGATGACTTCACAGATGAGAGCATGAAAGAAACTTTTGCCCCTTTCGGTAATCTTCTTGCTCCTCTTGCTTTGAGAGTGGGAGTCAATCTACCTCAGTGTGGTACAAAGATTTTGTACTGCTCGGTCCAGAACCCAAATTATACCTGGGGGGACCCGTTCATGGTTGGTTTGACATACCATCACCAATGTAGAGTACAACACCTAGCTTAGGCCACGTCTCGGCACTCGAAGCCTGAAATGGTTGATGCTCATCTACTAACGAAGTTGTTACGCTCGTGCAGGGAATGTCCTCAGCGCCAGAGTGGGCGTGGAGAGGGAAAGCGGCCGGAACAGGGGATTTGGGTAAGGCTGTTGGTTCTTCCCAGAATTTGTAACCAACTCCTCGCTTGTCACCTACTTTCTTTCTCACACCTGTTGTTTGGTGCTGGCAAAAGGTTCGTGAGCTTTGACAGTGCAGCTTCTGCTGAAGCTGCAATACAGAGTTTGAACAACGCTGCGGTCGGAGGTCGTAGGCTTAAGGTTATTCCTCCCGCACCATTTTGATGTACTGTGTACTCAGGTTGACAATGGTTTTTTTTGTTAATAATATTGTATGATTGAGCTGCCCTTCAATCCCACAGCGCTGTCTCTGGTCTCATCTAGTAAATTCTGACGTTTCCTCGTAGCTAGATACTTCTGCCCTTCTTCCATGATGTTTGCCTTTACCCTATTTATTTATCATGCATTGCAACACAGAAGCCTGATCTATCGCTTAATAATCTGTGGCAGGTTGAACGAAAGAGAGGTGAAGAAAACGAGGCTCAGGTTTACCAGCAGCAGCAGTATTGAGTGTTAGTGTAGGATCAACATGGACACAAAATATTTTCCCCTCTTGCTCTTCCCAAATGAAATTAAAGTAATTTTTATTCTGAGGCTCTCTTCTCACCGTGATTGCATTGTCGCAAATCTCAGCACTCCCTAACTCTTCCACGTCGAAACATCTGAACCTACACTAAGAATTCCTCGTCTCCAAGCCACATCAGAGAACCTACAAATATCGTTCCTGAAACCCGCGATTGAAATCACCACATCACTAGAAAATCTAAACATCAAAAGAAATGGACATGTCCCTAGATTGATTTGTAAAAAATGAGGTGAGTACCAATGAACTGCCGCAGTTGGAGCGGTGCCCAAATATGGAACCAGGAAGCCAGCCCATCCAGATAAGAGGCAGACAGGCAGCCGCCCTTCCAGGTGCGTTTCACATATCAACCGAACCTGTTTTTAGCACCTCCAAATCATCCTCATCATGTAACACCTCATTCATATCGCAACACCTTGTTCACCTGGTCATGCGTTTAGAGTGGGAGTCGTGCCAGATATGTCCTAAGATAGTAATATTTACAGATAACTTCATTGCTGTTGAGTGTAGTGATGACGGGGCTGTGTTGGATGCATGGGACTCTAGTTCTTCCACGCGATGGGGCTTGATTGTTGGTAATGCAGAATTGCACACTGGATGGGGCTGTAAGCGTTGGTGGAAGAGAGTACAACCAGCAACATAGATTCTCCAACAGGAATTGCAATATTGCGATTGATGGTTGTGTTATCTTGGAGAGAGCAGGGTTAGGGAATTAGGGTTAGTCTCTGCAATGGATCCCACTGCAAGGCGAAGATGGGGAGGAAGGTATTATTGCAGGGCTCTGTTTGCGGTGGTGGTGCTGGCTGTGATGGGTCACGTCGAGGCTATGACGCACCCTGGTGATATCCAAGCTCTCAGAGAGGTAGGGTTTCTGTCACTCTTCTTGTTGATCAGTGAATTGTAGACCGTGGTTTAGAATGTCTTTTTTGATCGTGTAACATTTGTTGGATTGGGTTTTTGTGTGAGATGTCCCTGAGCTTCAAATCTACTACGAAATTTCTCATTCTTCTGACCCACATTGTTTAGTTTGAGGATGAACCTACCATGGATTTAAGGTTCCATGCTTTCTGTGAAATGTCAATTGAGCCTCTTCATCTCTCTCGCTCTCCTCTTCATGTTTTCATGTGTTTATAGTGTCTACCTTCTTCTGGGATGGTGCTGGTCTTGGTCTTGTCCTCTTGGTTTTTGTCTTGTGGACAAAGGTACAGGAGACAAACAAACATTTAATTTATGCGAGTCTCTTTTGAGGGATTTTGGGATAGGATATGTAGGTCAAGGTTATAGTCTATCGGGTGAGAGGTGTTTATGTTGAGGTAGGGTATGTTAAGGTTGTCTTGTCTATGTTAAGGTGAGGTTGCCTATGTTCAGGTTGCATATGATGCATGAGAGGTTGCCATCGTGTATGTTGAGGGTTGTGTATGCCTGGGTTGTTTATGTTAATGTTGCATATGTTGAGGTTGTTTCTGTTGTCTATGTTGAGAGGTTACCATTGTGTATGCTGAGGCTGTCTATATTCATATGGAGAGGTTGGCATTGTCTATGTTGAGGTTGTGTAGGTTGAGGGGTTGTCCATGTTGACGGGTTGTCTAGATGTTGAGACGTTGCTTACGTTGGGATGGTCTGTGCAGGTGAAGCAGGCACTGAACGCATCCTCGATCATGGTGTCCACATGCATGGGCTCGTGGGACTTCACCTACGACCCGTGCGACGCGCTCTCCAGCGCGCACTTCACCTGCGGCATCGACTGCAGCGCGCCCGTTCTGGGCGTCTCGCGCATCACCGGGATCCGTCTAGAGCCCAGTGCGGGCTACGCGGGCCCGCTCTCGCCCGCCATCAGTAACCTGACGGCTCTGCAGCGCCTCGTCGTGTCCGGGAATGCCTTCCACGGCCCCATCCCGGTAACGCTGGGCGCCCTCACGGACATGTTCCAGCTGGACCTGTCGATGAACAACTTCACTGGCCCGTTGCCGGCGTCGCTGGGCTTGCTCTCGCACCTGGGCTACCTCTCGGTGGCGTTCAACTCCTTGGAGGGGCCGATTCCGGAGGCGCTGTTCCGGCTGCGCAACCTCACGCGCCTCTACCTGAGCGAGAATCGCCTCACGGGCGAGATCCCCTCGCCCAAGGCCATGCTCTCGCTGTCCATCTTCGACGCGGGCGGCAACAACCTCACGGGCGGAGTGCCGCGGGAGTTTCCGCCATCTCTCTCCTCCCTTTCGCTGCGCCGGAACGCGCTCACGGGGCCTCTTCCCGCGACGCTCCAAAACCTGACGCGCCTCCAAGTGCTGGACGCGCGGCAGAATCGCCTCAACGGCACCGTGGGGGCCTTTCTGTACGCGATGCCGAGCTTGCAGCAGCTCAACCTCTCCCACAACCACTTCGCCGCGGTGGACGCGTTTGACATCGCCGCCAACGCGACGAGCGAGCTCCTGTCCATGGACCTGAGCTCCAACAAAATCGCGGGCGAGCTCCCGGAGTCGCTGGCGGGGATGCACAAGCTCACGGTGCTCGCCCTCCGCTCCAACCTGTTCACGGGCCCCATCCCGTATCTGTACGCGCTCAAGGCCGCGGACTCGCTCGCCGGGACGCTGCCCCTCGCGCAGCTCTACCTCGACGACAACTACCTCTCGGGCGGCATCCCCTCGCCTCTCCTCAACATATCTGCCGACGCCGTCACCCTCAACCTGGTCCGGAACTGCCTCAACAGCTGCCCTCCATCCCTGTTCTTCTGCCAGGGCGCCGCGCAGAAGTCGCCCGGAGAATGCAATGTGCCCACTGTTGTGTTGCCCGGCCGGTGAGCTACACTACTGATTTTTGTTTTGGTCTTGGTTTTGAGTGCACTTGATACTGAGTGCTTGTACATACGATCCCAAAGTAGGCATTCATGTGTAAAATACGTGATCCTCATTGTGATTCCACTTGGAGCTGATCTTATTCTTGTGCACTGGTAGGGTCTACAGATGGTAGTCATCTAATGCACTCACTTGTAACATTTGTAACATGCGTGCTTACAAAATGCTTAAAATCGTTTTGGAGGATCACTTTTCACCCTTGCGCAGACTGTCCAGATGTTTGTCAAATAACGCAAATTGTTTACACGGATGTGTATAGTTACGGGATGACTTGCTACAAGATGTTGACAGGAAAATTGCCTTTTGATGGTCTTGTGGGAATAGATTTCATAGAATATGTCATTAGTGGAAGATGTCCTGAGGTACCTAATTGTGTAGATGCTTGGATGGATAGCCTATTGAGCGAGTGTTGGCAGTTTGATCCGTCAACTGAACCACTTTTGATGATGTGGTGAACACAATATTAAATACTTCACCAAGGGTGAGGCTTTTGATAGACCATGGAAGTTATGTGGCTGAGAAAATGGATTGGGTAGGTTGGAAAAGTTTAGCAAAGAATACATAAACATTGATGTACTTACAATCTATTTCATATTGAAATTTCATTGTTTGGCGATGAGATGATGAGAGCAAGTGCAGGTGCAATGTGTATTTATCCCATTCAAGCTCCAGACAAGAAGAGTGAGCAGAAGAGACGCAAACAACCTCGAGAACTCTAGAATGTTCGTCGACCTTGGATGAGTAGCGGGCCACCTTAACAAGTGTCGTCATGTGTCTAGAACCTTCGACAACCGTTGATATCCTTCAAGAACCTTCGACAACAGTCGCGCACACGCCAGGGTTTGAGGCCGAACGTCCGCCGCGCACCTCCTACATATTGCCCTCCCGTTTCCCTCTCTATCATCATCTCTCTCTCCTCTCCTTCTCCCGCTCTCACAAGCATCTTCCTTCGATTTAGGGTATTTTTCAGCTAGCCTTGCAATCAAGGGATGGTACCTGACCTCGTAAGCGTGAGCTACAGAGATTGTTTCAGTTGCGACGTGGGTTGGGTAGTCCCTTCACACACTCATTTTCCTGCTTCGCGATTCTAGGGTTTTAGCACCGTTTTAGGGTTTCAGCCGAGGATGGTTACCTCTATGGGCGCAGTTGCAGGCGGTGCTGGGATCTTGTTTGACAAGGAGAACCTCCCCAGTATGCCGCTTGCATGTCTATGACGCTAAACTGTAGTCTGAGGCTTGTTTTGTGTTGGTCCAATCCCGAAGCTGGTGATGAAGATAATATCCGAAAACTTCTGATCTCTGTGATGTTTAACATATCACCATCTTTCGACTGAGGCTTTGGGGTGTCAAGTCTGGTTCTATGTTCAATGCTGGATGACGATAAATTTCATAGACCTGTTCTGAAATTTGATGTGGATCAAACATGCATTACCAGCTAACAGCATTAGTGTTGTAGGTTAGGGTTTGATGGCGGGAGTGGTGCCCTTGGCGGGGTACTAGTCTGACAAAGAGGGGCAACCTTTGTGGTTGTAGAGCCCTATGTCAACGTCAGAGAACGATGCGGTTATGTGAGGGAACTCTTGTTTGCTCATGTAAAAGTAGGGTCGCATATTCCATTGCCCTGGAGAGCAGCGTCGCTGCCATTACTCTTTGGGACAGACCATGCTACCTACAGAGGTTGTTGTGGAGAGACCTATGATTACATCCCATCAAAATACCATCTTTCGGATCGTAATGTACCTTCGGGTGTTGACGATTTTGACGCGTATGACGGTCTCGTGAGTTGTGAAGGTTGTTTCCTGTACAAAAAGCAGAGATTATGATACCTCATGAACTGATCTCTCGTCAGTTACAGGTAGAGAGCGGTGCATCATTTTTAGGTGGTGAGCCACTGTCTGTTTAATGGCAACAGGTTCAATCCATGGTGCTACATTTGAACACATGAGTACGTAGGTATGTAGGTTTTAGGGTTTTGAATTGACGGGGATGGTGCCCTTGGCGGGATGCTATTCTAACATGGTTGAAGCGACTTTTTGGTGGTCGTAGAGTTCTCTGTTAACGTCACAGAACGATATGGTCATGTGAGGAAGCAAGTGTTTGAATTGGTTTCTCATGTGGAAGTGAGGTGGCATATTCCATTGCCCTGGAGAGCAGCGTCGCTGCTTTTACTCTTTGGGACAGACCATGCGACTTTTATGAGGTTAATTTGGATGGGGAGGGTTAGAGTTTTTGAGTATATGTACTCGGAGAGCAGAGTATTTAAACGCCCGAGTACACGGAGCACTTGTACATGTACTCCGTACTTAATAACCCAGGGGAAGGGAGAGAATGGATGAACAATCATATCCGTTACCACTCTGAAAGATGACGTGTGGACAAACCATTAAACCATGGCTGTGGTTCTGATCTCTGCTCTCTTAACCCTTGAACGTCAGAAGGTGACGAACTATTTAACCATTTCAATAAGATAAGGACCTGAAATGACCTGAAATGAAAGTTGTTAATTGAAGAGTTTACAATTTGTAGTTGAAATTGTTGCTTGAAAAATTATGTATTCTGCAAAGTAAAATCCATCTCTATATACGGTTCTTGACTCCTGTTAAGGGCTTCTCTCCCCCCCCTTTGTTCGAACTCTCCCCTCTCCTTCCCCACAAATCATGTCCCAACTCACCTTCCGGGGACCTTACCTTGAACCCTACCCTCTCTGACTTCCCCTCTCAATCCCAACTCCTCTTCTCAACTCTCCAAGGCCAACCTCATCTCCCACGTCAACTTAATTGAAAATTCAAACAAGTTAAGATAAAAAATATGGTATTTTTAGATAAAAGAGCACCAAAACCGTAGACAACAATATACGATACGTAGCAAATTGTTATATCAACTTTAACACTTATACTGGTGTAAATTACAAAGAACGGAGTGGAAAATGTTATATTATTTAACATATTATAGGTAGTGTTAATTTCTAGGGAGCAAATTTTTTCATAATGTTTGTCGAATAATAACATTTAAAGAGGTAACATTTAAAGAGTGTCGATTGGACATTGGCCTAGACATGGAAATGAACTGACTCGATAGAAATGTTAATGTCAGTTACAATTCGATCCAATAATTGCTTAATATCTAAAAGCCCGTGACAATTTCACACCAAAAACACTTCAAAGTTGTTGATTCTAGTGTAATGAGTAAGGAAGGAAACAATATCTTATATTTATCCTTTTGACCGTAGGATCTCTATAAGGACTTACTAGATAACTTACTCACAAAATTTCATTCACTTTGATTGTAGGGATTGAAAGATTATAGTGTTTGAAGTCAAGAAAATGGTTCATTTTCTTCCATGCGTTGAGTGGATCAGCAGACTTTGACTTTAATTGGTAATAAATTTTTGCACTACACAAGGTTTGAATCTGTTACCATTGTGTTGAGTATCACGTCACGGATATCCATGGAAGATATCATATATATAATCCAAGGTATCTTGCCACGGGAATTTGCATTCGACTAGTATCACAGTTAGGGTATTGCCGGGAGAAGGAATGGATTTGGGTGCAATAATTATATAACAAGTACATTTGAATTTTGGATTTATATATGTTTACTTTATCAAGGATTGGCCTTGCCCTTGTCAGAGACAATATGGTTTCTATTGGTGAAATAAAATAACACTTAACCCCTAAATTTCTTTGATAATTTCACACCAAAAACACTTCAAAATGGCTTGTTTTAGTGCAGTGAGTAGGGACGAAACAAAATACTTTTACTTCTAGGTTTAACCGTAGGATTTCAATTAAGACTTATTAAGTAACTTATATTTAAAGTTTCATAAAGTTTGACCACACAAATTATAATATTTTAGTATTTGAAGCAGAGAAAAGGATGCATTTTTCTTCCCTGCATTTCATGGATCAGCAGACTTTGACTTCACTTGGTGTCAAGTTTTTGCACTACACAAGGTCTACAGTCATTTCCATCATGTTAAGCATGATATTAGTTCCTTGTACTCCAATTTCAAGAGGTAGAAAAAGGGTGTAGCATATTCAAAAAAATTGTGCAAGGAGTGGAGGTTCAAAAATTGTCAATTTGTGTTTTTTTTTTGTGAACTTAGGATGTTTTAGAATGAGAATCCAAATGGTCAATAAGAAATTTTACACCACATAATGCTCCACAAAAAATAAAAAATAAAAAATATGATGATTTCAAAGTTTTCTGTGGAAAAGAAGAATTATTTTTGGTATCTTGCCCAACAATGTGCGATAATGTGTGAAAATGTTTGACTTGGATTGATATGCTCTTTTTCACTAAAAACAAGAGATTTTTTTGGGAATTTGAAAGGAAAAAATATTACTTGCTAGTATTGAAAATCTCACATTCAATAGTGTCCTAGCAAAAGTTTTTGGAGTTGCCTGACGTGCCCGCTCTCCCCATTTGAACTTCAAAGCCCTAAATTTTTTCATAAATGTTGGATTTAGGAAAAAATTGGACTAACACAAAGCTTTTAGTAGTATCCATCTACATTAAAAATATCAAAGATTTTTTCTATAAAATTACACCATAGGAACCTGCTTGAGCCTTCTAGAGTCCCCCGAGGGGACTTTTGGAAATTCAAGGGTTAAAACAATTGTTGTACTTAGAGGATGTTTTAAGAATACTGAAGAGAATAAGGGCCTAAAAAAAATTAGGTTGTACACCACATGACAGCACGGCCCTAAGGTATGTTTTAAATTTAGTTTAGAGCTTAAATCCTACAATTTAGATGTCATTTATAAGACCACCGAGATTGGTTCATATCTAATAACTAGTTAGAGTTAACAAAAAGTAACAAAAACATAGTAGATATATCCTTTAATACTTTGGGTGACCTTACAAAAAATTGAATGGTAATATTGAGACTTTCTTTTTTTATACCATAGAAAATTGATATTAGATTTAAGATGGAAAGGCACTTTGTTAATGCCAATTTCCACATTAGAGTTATTTGTAATTACATCTTATTGGCAAGAAGATATGCCTTTTTTATCATGATATTACTTTTTATCTTTTTTTAATATCTTTTAGACATGAAGGAACTTGATGGTCTTTGAATGGAAGGTGGAAATTGTTTTAGCATCCTTTGAGAAGAACTTGGTATTTGCATGTTGTATCATAAATCTTGGATCCTTTCTTCTCTTGGAGATGATTATAGAAATTTATGACTAATTAGGGCTGATATTAACAATCAATGATAAAAAAAAAGAGGTCAAAATTCCTCGGATCTTTGCTTGAGTTTATGGATAACTCCATTGCTGGTGTTCTTTGTCTTTTACGAAACATAGTAATACTGTCAGGCAAGACCTGTCTTCTTCAACCCTAAACGCTACAGTGGACCTTTTCCATCTTGTCGACATGCTCTTGGATGAGTCCTTAAACCCTATAACACCTAAGTGGACTATGAGGCCCTAGGAGAATCTACAAGAGTAATAGATTATACAAAACATGATTTATACAATGGATACATTTCATCACCACACTACTTCACATAAATTAGTGTAGTTTGCCAATGCCTACATTGATTGGAGACCAGGGAGATGCGTTGGAAAGCTCTAGCGGAGTTTGTGGTGCGTTCTAAAGATTGCGATGATAACAACCAATCATGGGAAACGTTACAACCCCCAAAGCACCAAAATTGACCCTCTCAGGGCCTAGTAGGCTTTAAAAGGGTTAAAGTTTTTTTCCAGTGTTTTTCTCTTGATTGGCGTCCATGGGGTGTTGGGGGTGTTAAAAAGAGGTTACAACATTGTGTGTTTTTTTTCGAAAGGAAATGAGCGTTGGATGGTGGAAGAGTGGTGTTTTCAGAGGTTAAGGCCAAGCTGCCACTGTAGGATTATGGTGTGCTCTGTTTTATGTGATGTTCAGCTACTTGTTCTTCAGTTTTTTGAGGTCATGGCTTGTGGAGAAACAGTTTTGATTCTTATCACAGGCTGTACCTGCTTTGTGTAGATATGGTGTTGAAGTGCATATTTGAGGCGCGTAATCCCTAAGAGCCCAAGTGTACGGGGATGTACGTTTCGGACATTGGGCATGATTCTAAAATTCGAAAAAAACACTTTTTTTTAAAAACTCTTATTCTAGATTGTCCCTGATAAGAGCTCCATGGAGATATTTTTATTATTATTTTTGGATTCATGGTTTGAAAGTTAGGGGCGCTTTACACTATGCACCATGAGGATTGATTAACCCTTAAACGACAAATCTTTCTATAGAAATTTTATAGAATCTTTGAATTTAAACACCCATATTTAGCTACCATTTAAATTCTAATTATATCACATGATTTTTATTATACATTCAAAGAATTTTGAAAAAGAGAAATCATTAAAATGAATACCCATCATTAGAAAATCATGGTCAAAGTGAGTTGAAAAATGAAAAAACCAAGCCCCTCGGGCTGGCAAATCCGATTAAGGGTTAAGAGAAATCATTTATTTTCATGGTCACAGCTCTTGGTCTAGAGCCATGACCATGAAAAATGAAAAATCATTTTTTGAGTGTCTTGGTCACTTCTCATAGTGTGAAGTGGATATGGACCGGGACAAGTATGGGCTGATTTATTTAATGTATATATACAAATCTAGAAAAAAATAAAAAAATAATAATAATAAATAAAATAAATTTCAGCCAATCATTGATTGTCAGCCCAACGGTCCCCTTGATTTCCGCTAAGTCGACCTATTTGCCTCGACTCAACGGAAAACCCGTTGGGCCAAGACACATTTTCCACTTGGCAAAAAATAGCATACTTAGGTAACCTTGAACTCCGTGGCCGATCTCCTTTTTTCAAGGTAGTGTAAAGGGAACTCGGGACGGGACAACTTCCTTGACCAACCACAGATTTTAGAGGGCCGTGGTCAATCTCCATGGTCAGTAGTGTAAAGCGCCCCTTAGTACCACTCAAAGTTAGAAATGGGGACTCTGGGCAGCTCCAAATTTTTTCTAGAAGACTCTATTGACATTGAGATTTTCCATTCATGTAGAAAATATTACATTCTTTGAAGATGTTAAAAAAAATTCTTTTCTTTGGTATAAAACAACATTTTAACACATTTCAACACATTTCGGGCAAGCGTGGAAAAAAACTTCATATTTTTTACATAAAACCTAGAGATCTTCATATTTTTCACTCTTTATTTTTTCTACATAAATGTGTGGTGTAAGCCTTCTTATTGCCATTAAGATTATCATTCTAAAACATATTAAATTCTAAAAAAACAAATTGTGAATTGACAATTTTTTAACCTCTATTCATTGCACACTTGTTTTGAATATGTTACACCCCTTCTCTACCTCTAAAAAATGTTGTATACGGAAATAACAACCGATGTAACAATCGTGAATGGACAAGGCTCGAGGTCCGAAGCACCTAGATCCAAATCCTGGGCTAGCTGCTTGCCAAGCATCACTGGTTGAGCTCCGAAGTCCAACATAACACGAAGGGGGGTAGCTCGAGTGGGGTTGCCGTCCGTACGACCAACCACCATGACTCCGTCATCGTTTACCAAGCATACCACCCCTCGACGTACACTGCGTCGCTCCCGTGCCGACCGGCCCACAACATCAGACAAATAAGCCACTCTAGATATTATGGACTCATCACCGCAGGATTGCTCCATAAGTGTGAAAGTAGCACTGGCCTCAAGAATGCACGTGCTGAGTTTCAGAGGGTGATGGACCGGGTGTTGACCGGTTTACTGTTTGCCCGATGCTACATTGATGATGTTATTATTTTTAGTAGCAGCCCACGGGAGCATATGAGGCATCTTCAAGCGGTGTTTGAGACGTTACGACAGTGGGGATTGCGCTTGCACCATGGAAAAGGCAAGTTCCTCCACGACCGGTTGTCATATTTGGGACATATGATTGTTCCAAGGGGTCT
Organism: Bryoerythrophyllum caledonicum; assembly: GCA_963971425.1. Taxonomy (NCBI): domain Eukaryota; kingdom Viridiplantae; phylum Streptophyta; class Bryopsida; order Pottiales; family Pottiaceae; genus Bryoerythrophyllum; species Bryoerythrophyllum caledonicum. The sequence goes on from OZ020519.1 coordinate 13,160,534, forward strand.
TGGCGTACAGCAGACCAAGGTGAATGCGTTGCAGAAGATTCCGGCCCCCAATCAACATGTCACAACTTCGAGCTTTTCTTGGCTTGACAAATTACTATTGCCAATTTGTTAAGAATTTTAGCTTGATTGCCAAGCCATTGACTATTCTCACGGGGAAGGATCAGCCACGGACTTGGGGACGGGAGCAGCAGCAGGCGTTTGCTACTTTGAAGCTGAAGCTCGGTTCAACGCCTGTGCTACAGCGTCCGGATGCTACACGACCCTTTCAGTTGCACACAAACTGGAGTCCTGTGGGATAATAGACTGTGTTGACTGAGAAGGATGATGAGGGACGGGAGTACGTTGTAGCGTTTGCTTCTAGGAGAAACAACAACGCAGAGTCCAACTATTCATCCTATGAGGGGGAGGCTTTGGCCGCGGTTTGAGCCATAGCTCATTTTAGGTCATACTTGTATGGGCAGCGTTTTACTTTGGTGACCGACCACCAACCTTTGAAGTGACTCATGGAGTCTGACAAGCTTACTGGCAAGCTTGCCAAGTGGGCTTTGATGCTTCAAGAGTACGATTTTGAGGTTGTACACCGGGCGGGCATCACTGACTTGGATGCGGATGGGCTATCTCGTAATCCAAGTCCATCGGAGGAGGATTTGATTGGTGCCAGGTGGCATGGGGACTGCGACAGGGAATCAGTCCCGAGGTGGCATGCAGCAACTTACCTCACGTTGATGTCTAAGTCTGCATCGACGTTGCCTGATTTGGCAACGGATGAGGAACCGGATAGGGCCCAAGTTGTTAGCGATGTGTGGGAAGACGGTCCAGTCTTGCACAAGCTCCAACATGGCACACTTTTGCCGGTTCTTTCGGCCATGGAGCGGGATCGAGTTGGACACCGGATAGCGAGGTTCCGATGGGAGAACGGCCTTCTATTTCGCGTATGGCCGGATGAGACTAGGTACATAGTTCCCAGGCCGGATCAGAGGGCTTCATTGGTATGGCAAGTTCACGAAGACCTTGGTCATTTTGGTGTGCGACGGACACATTCGATGTTGTGCAGCCAATATTGGTGGACCGGCATGTATCAGCAGGTCGCCACTTATGTTTCACGGTGTGAAGTCTGTGATCGGGTCAAATCAAGCTTCAACACGTTGTCACCACAGCTGCAGCCTTTGCCCATTATGGGTTTGGGCTACCGTTGGTCTCTGGATTTTTCCGAACCGGTTGTTGTCACCCCACGTGGAGCCAAGTACGTGTTGGTGATGGTAGAGCACTTTAGCAAGTAGATTGAGCTTGTGGCACTACCACAGAACTCCTCGGAGTTGGTGGCCATGGCATTCCTTGACCGAGTGTTGGCTCGTTTCGGAGCCCCAGCTGAGGGGTTGACTGACCAAGAGCGTGAGTTCCTTGGTGCTTTCGAGGCTTTGTACCACAAAGCTTTCATTGACCACCGTACCACTTCTCGGGATCATCCGGAAGTAGTCGGTTTGGCGGAGCATGTGGTTCAAACAGTCAAGCGTGGACTACGGAATTATGGATTACTTTAGGGTGGCCACCGTGATTAGGATCTGATGATACCATGGATCGCCATAGGATACCAGTTTAGCGGGCAGGCCTCTTTGGCTGCTTTCAGTCTATATCAGTTGTTGTACGAACGGGAGCCAATTCTACCCAATTCTGTATGGGAGAAGTTGGCCCTAGTTGTAGACTTGGATGATCGAGAGGTCTGGATCCAATCTCTGCGTGATCGGGCGGAGTTCTTCAAGCGGGCCATGTCAATGGCCATGGAGAATTTATCCATCGCTCAGCATCGCGACACGTTATGGTACGCTCGCATTCGCAGCAGCGCTTACCGACCTCAGTTGCGGCGTTTCTCCACCGGAGATTACGTTTATTTGCAGCGTGAGGCACCTACGACGTTGGACATCAAGGCTGGGCGCACCATTCTTCGCGTGAAGGATGTGTTGCCCAGTGGCATCTTGTTGTTGGAAGGCAAAGATGGCTGGGGATGTCAGGAGCACTCCAAAAACTGTGCGCCCTGTCATTTGCCCATTGATGGCTCCGTGCATCCTGAGTTGGCCGTTGTGCCACAGGGTCTTCCGTGTTTTGTGTGTGGTGAGAAGAAGGGCGCAGCTACCATGTTGCTTTGTGACCATTGCTAGCATGGTTGGCATATGGCTTGCCTGACGCCGCCCCTTTCTACTCTACCGTCCGGGGATTGGACTTGCCCTCGTTGTCGGAGGTCTTCGAGCCACGTTTCACCTGATGAAATAGCTTGAATTCCTCGTGGAGTTGTCAATGTGTGGTGTGTTGCGGTCTAGTTGGAGTTCCTGGTTTTGATTCAGGGATAGGCCACCTGGAGATTGACCAAGGGATTGACAACAAAGTTGCCTAAGGCGAATAAAGATGGGGCTCACATTGCACCTGGCCTACCCTCTCTTTGCTACTTCTCTATGCTTATTGATATGGCGACGGGCGACATCTTCGATTGGATGGGTATAGTTGTTGTAGCGACATCACCATGGCGTTTAGTCTTGTTAGTGTTATATGGTCCTAGTTGGATAAAGGGTCTCTATATCCGCTAGGCGGGGCACTTGAGGGTGTATTACGTATACTTGTTTTAGTGTATGTTTTTCGTTTATTTGATGTTGGTTGTGATTCTCGACCTGTTGTATTTAACGATCTTTGTTTACACGATAGTTGTCACAGGATGTGGCGTCGAGGACCACACCACATCTTGTGGTGTTAGCATAGGTTGGATTAGTCTGATCTACATTAGTTTATGTTTAGGGACGTATGGTGGCCCACCCCATTCATCCATGGATGACTTTCATCCACTTAGGGTTGCGCATGTATGCGTATAGCGGTGCATTTGTTCTTGACTTGACGTCTTTGTCAAGTCAAGCTTTGTGAGTGAGAGTGGAGAGTAGTGTTTGAGAGTCGCTTGTAAGTGGTGGTTTAAGCCATTAATAAAGTCTCATGCTTTCCATTTGTACTTCACACTCGTTAATTCACCCATTGTGGTGTGCGTGACGCTTGACTACTCTTGTGATATGCAACACATTCACTTGACAAAGACCAACCCAAGGAGCTAAATATTTTATCTCTTTCAAAGGGTGAGTAGAATTTTTTTAATTTGGTGGAGCATGTGACGGGGGAAGAGAAGTATGATTGTTCGATGTTAAAGGATGATATTAATGAGTCTAGAATAGGTGTGGGTATTGTGTATTGTGCACTTTTGAGGGGATTATTTTTTGGAATGCGGTATTTATATCTTTGGTATAACCAAATTAATTCGGTTTTGAATAGTTGGGTTGTTAGTTCAATGTTTGTAGGAGTTTGTTGTTTTATGTTGTACTGATTCCATAGCCATTGGAGTCTAGTAGTGGGAATAGTGTGAAAATGTCGACCATTTGCTTCATATAGATGGGCTTGATTGTTCTCTATTTTAATTGTGTTCGAGATTGTGATAATATCTTTTTCGGGGTTACATTCCTTTGTATAGATGTTTAGGAGTGGGATGATTATAGGTGGAGTTACGGACCTTGAGTCTTGTAATTGTTCTTGGGGGTGGTGGGCTTGAATGATTTCCGAGTAGAATTTATTTTGTATTTTTTGATAGTATTGTTTTAGTTTTTCGGTGTTATATGTAGAGGTATTACAGTCGTGTCTTGGAAAGAGGTTTCTTTGAGGAAGCCATTTATTGAATGTATTGTTGTTGTGTTGCCATTGGCACAAGTATTTTGTATAGGTATTTTGTATTTTGTTGGTATCAAGTTGTTGAAGTTGTTCATGTCATATGATGCTATTAATAGGGTATGTAGTGGGATTTTTGGTGATGTATGTTGGGGGGCGGGGCAGGTATGGGTATAAGGAGTTGGGAGGATGAATTGGTGGTAAGGTAATTCTTGGGAGGATGTTGTTGATGGTGATGAATGGGTCTTGGAGTATGTAGGAGTATGGGTGTATGTTGCAAGGGATATTACATGTGGTGGGGCATGTTGGATGGCAAAAAAATTTGTTGGCAATATTTAGGGCACTCTTGATTAGTTTGAATGGGATAAAGTGGAAGGTTTTAAAGTCCTCATTATTCATGATATGTGTGCCATTTGGTAGAGTAATTTGTTTTAATTCGAAAATGTTTTTTGAGAGGAGTTTTTGTAAAAGTTTTTGGGAGAGTTGGGCGTTGAGTGCGTTATGGTTTTGTGATTCTTGACGCCATAATACTTCTAATGATGTTAAATCAAAGAGGAAATTTGGAAGTGTACACTTAAGGTGAACTTTAGCTTCGAGTTTTAATAGGAAGAATGTACGAGTTATTGGTGATCTTATACAGTCCATTTTTTTAATTCTAGGTATATTGTCGGCACCACCAAATTGAGCAAGAACATAATGAGTTAGCCCATTATATATTTTTCTGAGCCTACCTTTGTCATTTAGGGCATTTTGTAATTGCTCCCCTATACACCGTAGATAGGCATTTTTGAAGGAGAAAGCTTCAAGTCCAAATAGGTTATGTGGGAGTTGGATTATTGCATTTGACATGCAGTTGGGCGTATCACAAATGGTTTTTTGTATGGCTATAATCTTTTGGTCAAGTTTTTTAATGTCTGGCATAGAATATGGTACAGCGTAGAAGCTGTATGCTACACGTGGACGTATTACGGTGTCAACCATTTTAATTTTTTGTTTCATAGTGGCCGGACATGTTGTTAATTCTTTGCATTTTTGAATGAGTTTTGTGGTCGAAGTGTGAGTTTGGATTTTCCATTTTAGAGAGGAGACAAGGTTTGAGCCTAGATATACATATGATTCATTTTGGTGTAGTATGGGGATTGGTTGACCACGGTAGTTGATATTAGAAGCTTGCATTAGGGCTTTAAATGTAGTTGGGTTCATTTTGGATTTATTTGGACATCCAGTAGCAGCGCATTTTGGGACGCCTACGTCCATACCAGACCATTCGCAATATCTATCGATTTTATTAATTTGTGTTTGTAATGATTTTATTTTGTTAGTAATAGTAGCAAGGTCATCGGCATATGCAGCGGAGTTTATGGTGATTTGTGATGTACCAAAAGTATATCCATTATTGCCTCGCTCTATCCATCTAAGTAGTGGCTCTAAAAATATAATGAATAGGTATGGACTAAGGGTGTCTCCTTGTATAGTGCCTCTATGGATGGGGATGGGCTTAGTTTTACCAAAGTGCTCTCCGGTGTAGTAAGTAGATGATTGGGAGTAGATATTTCCAACTAGTGTAGTTGCATCTTTAGGGTATCCAACATCAATCATTATTGCTAATAGACAGGCGTGGTCTATAGAGCCAAATGCGTTTTTGAAGTTTATATATAAAACATATATGTCTTGATTTGTGAATCTTGCGTCTTCTAGTGCCGCTATTATAGTTTGTATTTGTCTAAAGGTACTTCTCTCTGCTCTAAATCCTTCTTGGTTGTCGTGTTGGATTTTAAACTTTTCACCATATGAGGATAATATTGAGGTAAGTGTACTGGTGTAGAGTTTATATATTGTGTTGGTTAATGCAATTGGTCTATGATTTGGTAAAATTCAAGGATCTCTTTTTTTGTATAGTAGAATTGTTGCACTTGTTTTCCATGAAGCTGGTATTTATTTTTGTTTATAACAATGAGAGAAGAATAGAAATAATAATTTATTAAATCTTGGAGGCATGTGTTTGAGTATTGAATTTGGTATACGGTCTAGCCCTGGGGCTATGTTATTTCCGAGGTTGAGGAGACATGTGTCATATATAGCTCTATTAAAGTATGTGTGTAATGGGATTTCGAGTTCGCCTCGTTTGTCTAAAGTGAATCCATCTAGGTCATGCCATGGGTATTGACGTACTGCACACGTGCATTCGGTTGGATGTTGTGGTTGGTAGTTGCATGTTGGTAATGTGGGTCTATTGTTTTTTGTCTGTTAGTTGAATATTTCGTTTGCAATGTCTTCCGAGCTAGTTAGAATGTTATTATATTGGTCAGTGATACAATCTAGTGGTGGAGTTTCTAGTTTTTGAAAAACTATTATGTTTATTTTCTTAGGGCTAATTTCGTATATTTGTATGTATTTTGAGATGGCTTTTTTAATATTTTCTTTTGAGTATTTTGTAGTTACCTTCTGGGCTAGTATATTGGCATTTTTTGCGATTAGTGCAATGTCTTCTATCCATGTATCATGGGGAAGTTCCGAGGGGGGTAGAGCCGAAATTTGGGTGTGGTCCCATAGGGTCAAGTTGCAACATGAAATATCGTGTGCCTTTGAGTAGAGAGATGGCATCTGTTGCAGGGTTGAGAAGGTGCAGCTTGATCAATCCTAAAAAGACATGTTTTTGCCCTTCTTTTTTCACCCTTTTGCAGTGGATGGCAAAGGGATCCAAAAGGTTAGTACCAAGAGGGATGTCCATCTTAGTGAGTCTATCCCTAGCAAGTCTTTTGACATCATCGTGAAACAATGGGGTCTTAGATAGTTTGAATAGGATGGCTACATGGAAATCATACGATAGTCCAGTTTCAGAATTAGTGGCGATATCAAATGCGAGTTGTGTGAGGTTATAGTGTTGCCCCTCAACACCATCCTCTCTTACCTTGGAATATAGCATTTGAGGAATTTTGGGGTAAGAGATTGTAGCACTCATGGCTTCCTCTGCTTTTGATTTGAGAACTCCTCTGGTCATCATATCAGATACGCTCTCACCACTAAATAGTGGGTCTAGGTTTGCGTCCTTCACAAGTTTCTCCATATTGGGGAAGCCCAACCAAAAGTGGAATGTGGATTGGTCTGGAGTGTACTGCTAGGATTTGGGTTTGGGTTGCTACCTCTTTGTTTCTTAGCACGGTGTTGTACTTCTAGGGGGTCTAGGGTGGAGGTTTTGTCCTTGCAAGTCATTATGGGGTTGGCTTCTCCATTTTCTATATCCATGGCTTTGGTGGTGGTACTAGTCTCTTTTTGGAGCTGCTCCATAGTGTCACAGGGGTTAGTGTAGGTGAGTTGGTTTATATGGTCAGGAGATAAGGGGAGAGATGAAGTTTTCCAATGTCTTTGGCTTGTTCTAGAGAATATAAGAGGACCGTCCTCTTGGTCGTCTGAGAGATGGATTAGGGGCTCAGGGTGTTGTTGTTGAGGTGGGGTGAGGTTGGTTTCCAAGGTCTTCTTCTTTCTACCTTGTGGTTTGGGGGTGAGGTTGCGCTTCAAAGTTGGGGTAGTTAGTTTCCTTGCAACCACTCGTCTTGTTTTGGCAGGTGTGGCTTCTACTCTAGAGGTACTGGTAGATTTGATTTGTCTTGGGCGTGGATTGTTTTTGGAGGCTACTTGTAGCTCTCCACTATTGGTCTTTCCATGTGCGTCTACGCCACTATCTTTCTCCTCAATGGTTTTACGGGGGGTTGGATTTACATCGGCCTCTTGAACTCATGCGATTTTGTCTAGCTCTATTAGTGTTGGTGGTGGGAGGGGTTAAGTATAGAGGGGGAGAGGTTGGAGGGAGGATAGTGGGGTTTAAGTGGTGTCTAGAGTAATGTGTAGGGTGGGGGGATAGTTCTTGTGAAGAAGAGAGGGGAGGTGGTAGAGGAAGAGGGAGGTCGAAAGTAGGGGGGAAGGTTGCTACTATGGGAAGAGGGGGTCGCAGGGGGGAAGTAGTGGTGTAGTGGGGAGTCCCAGGGGAAGAGAGGGGTGGTGGTAGGTTCTAGGGGTGGGTCGCAAAAGGAGGGAGGGGCGTAAACAGAGGTCGTTGTTTATGGGTTTTTCCGCCTGCAGGGGGTCGTTGGGTGGGAGGCACCTTGTTTAGCTTTGGACGCCGGATATGGGTGTGCTGCGCTGAGAGGGGGCCGCCGGATGGGAGGCACCTCGTTTAGATTCGGGTGCTGAATATAGGTGTGATGCGCAGGGTTTGGTCGCTAAAATGTTGCGCTGGGTACAAGTGTCATGTGCTCGATTTGAACGTTGGAATGTTGAATTCGGACGTTGGGTTGTCTTGAATTGGATTTCAACGGCTTCGCTCGGTGGATGTAGTCGTTGGGCACGCTTGGATCGTGCTGCAACTGGATTGCTTGGCGTTTCAGTGGGGTTTGGTCGAAGAGGGTGAGTTGCTTCGCCTTGCAGGTGGTGAGTACCGGGGGGATTGAGTCGCAGGGGTTGATTTTCTTTGTCTTGTGGGTGGATGGAGGCGCAGGGGTTGAGTCACAGGGGCTGGGTTGTTGCGGTTCTATTGTTTCTGATCCTACTTTTGGCCTCGTGGAAGTTTGTTGGCGTGTCAGGGAGGTTGGGTGGCTGGAGAGCTTATGGGAGTGTTTCTCTTCGCAGGTGAGAAGTACCAGGTCTAGGTAGCAAGCGGGCTCTGGATGCTTCACGCGTTGAGTTGGGTGCTGCTTGCGTTGGATGCCTACTGCTCCACTAAATTGCGGGAGGGCATGTCGTCGTGTTGGGGGGTTGGGTCGCAAGAGAATCTACTGGAGTATATCGCAATGCAGGTGAGGGATTCCGGGAATAGGGAGCAATCGGGCTTCGGGCGCTCCTTGATTTGAGTTGGGCGCTTCTTGAATTTGGTGCTTGTTGCTCTCCTTAGTCGCGTGAGGGTCTGTTGGTAAATCGGGGGGTTGAGTCTTGGGAGGGTCTTTAGGTTATGAGTATGAGAGGGAGGGGCTCCAGCTCGCTGGACTTCTGAGTTGCAGTAGGGTCTGTCGGGGGGTTGGGTCTTGGGAGGGTCTGCGGGTTGTGAGTATGGGAGGGGGGGTGCTCTGGCTCGATGGGGGGTCTGTTAGCTGGGATTCAGGCTTGTCTGTGGGGGAGATTGGCTTTCTAGCAGTACAGGAGGAAGGAGGGGTCCGTTTTTTAGAGAAGGGACGGGGAGAAGGGGAGAGGGAAGCAAGATGTGGGTGGGAGAGGGGGGGCAAGGGGAGGGGAAACCTATTACAGAGATGGAGAGGAATCCTGTTGCAGAGGAAGAGGGGCTGTGGAGGTGATGGAGGAGGGTTGAAGGTTTTATAGGTATACTTATCTTATTTTTTGTCTATGTTCTTATTTTTTTGTGTTGGTGATGTGCTAGCCTCCGTGTTGTTCTTGTTTGGCTGCTAGTTACTTGTCGTTGTCCACCTCCAGGTCGTTTATCAATGTTGATGATGATCTGTGGGGTTGTGGTGGTGGTGCAGATCTGTTGTGGGCGCTCGTGAAGTGTCTTCTTTGTTCCTCTCGTTTGTTGTTTAGTTCTGCAGAAATTTTGCCGACGCTGCCGCGTGCGGCATGCAAGTACACACTTTCTATTGTTGTGCCTAAAGGTTCTAGGGTTAGCAGTAAGGTGATTGTGTGCAATGTTGTGACTATAGTATGTGCGGTGTCTATTGAGAGAGATCCATATTGTTTAAAAGCAATGAGATGAGTAAAGTGTAACCTGAAACGACTGGAGAGTGCTGCCGGATACCCGTGTTGAGATGATCTCTTGCTCAATCTTGCGTGTGGAGTGTCTGGGTTGGGAAGAAGGAAGGGACTTTGTGAGAGGTAGCAGCTTCTACTGATTTCTCACCAGAACTGTGTTAGATCTGAGTTCTAATGCCTAGTAGGTATGGATCTATGCACCAACACAAAAGCCCTCGCTCTCAGATCCGCTTTGCTCAGATCTATCCCTCATGTACGTTTTGTGGTCAGTTAACCTCAGATCTGGTGTGTGAGCTCTTTCCAACACAAAACACTGCTTCCCAAACCTCTCTGCATCTGAGATCTACAGCTTATGGAGGCTCTCAACAAGGCCAGCCACTCTTGTCGCCCATAAACCCCACTTCTGAGACTAAGTCCTTCCTCCTCCCTCACCAGAAGAAACAGAGTTCATCTAGACTTCATTCAGAGATTTTTTCTTATGGCTAGAAGATAAGGATATATATGAGAAACCATGAGAGATACCAAAATTTAAATGGGAAAAGATGCACAAGCCTTTGGCATGGCACAACATAGGAGGAATGTTTTTGTGGTCCAAAGTTTGAAGAAGGTAGAAAGTTCTAAGTCTCGATAATCACCTCGAAGATTAAGAAAACGGCTAGCTTTGTGGTATAATATGACCCCTCTCTTTCCCTTTTCAAAAGGAATCAAAACTACTCATAACTTGAGTTTAAAGACCACAAAGCTCTTCCATACCAAACAAAGATTTTGGTTGAGATACCACCAAGGTCTTTCACGCTTAATAAGGAAAAGAATTGAAACCCAAAACGAGGCTCTTTCATTGATCTAGTAGCTCTTCCATTGGTCTAACAGCTAGAAAGTGCAAAAAAAGAGAATTATTGTGATTCCAAAGATGACAGTACAAAGAACTACACGCATCAAAATTCTAATTTTCTATGCAATGTTCATCAATGACCTCAAAATTGCATTATTCCCAAATTGTGGGAAAACTGCATGTGCGTAAAGATAGACTATTGATGAACAGTGCACGAGGTCGAATCAAATATTAGTGTCTACGTATTTAACCCTTTAATGACAAAGACACTAGAATGTGGTTGATGAGACCAATTTTTGGGGAGCCATGCTGGATTGAACCTTTAAACTACACTGGTTTGAATGAAAAAGCGAACACTGAAATTGTCGTGCAGGATCTTTTATATCGTAAGAAATTTTAGGGCCGCTTGCAAGGCGTCGTCATCAAAAGAGTTAATCAGATTGATCCATGTTGGATGTTGTGGTTTGATGAAATGTGTCTGCTATATTCTTTTACAATCAGAAACTTACAATACACTTATCTAAATTCAGGGAACAAGCATTTCAACAAATTCACAGAAAATGAGTAAGACATTTCAGGAAAGCAAAACATATCTCCACCCATTACCACAAGAATGTTTCAATTCATCAATGATCAGAGAGTCTTCTCGACTCAGCATTCTATTTTCTTGCTTTCATTTCCTTTTCACAAAAGACACAGGCCCACTACGCTATCTCCTTTTCCTTTCAATAACTAACTTCCTACAATCCTGGGATGTCTTCCGCACTTCTAACCATTGTACAATGCCTGCCGTCTCCCAGACCCTTTCCCCCTCCATCAACCAGGTCCCAAGCCCCGCCAGGTCTTTCTTTCGTCTACCTTTCTCTCCCCGCTACAAGAGAGCCCTGCAGGGAAGGGAACAAAATCAACCCCCGCACCAACACGTTCCTGTCACCAAAAACTTGCCACACCACACCTTCCGCACCTAGTCCACGTCAATCTCTCCATCCTCCACGTCCTCCACGTCCACAGCCTCGTCCTCGTCACCTCCGGCGTCACCCTTCACGGCCTCAGCAGACTCGCCATCCATCTCCTCATCCTCGTCGTCATGGGGTTCGTCGTCCTCCTCGTCGTTCCTCATGAACAGACCCAGCTGCTCCAATGGATTGCTACCACCTTGAAGGGCGATCGTCGATGACCCGTCGGGTGAACCCTCTTCATGGTCGCCTGCATCATGCGCAGATCCCAGCATAGACTCCAAGGGACCGGACCTCAGCCTCTCCAAATCATTCAGTATCGCACTGTTCTCGTCAATCTCCACTGTCCTCTCCATCTGGCACCACCACATCCTCACCACCCGTCAGAGAAAACTCACTTCACAACAATCAAACCATCACGTCCCTCACACCGACTGCCCACTCAACAAGGACACGAGCAGTACCCGCTGAAGCGCGCGACGAGCCTCATCTCTTTCAACCTCTCTCTTTTGCTTCTCGAGTAGGGCGGCCTCTGCCTCAGCCTTCCGCTTCATAGCTTCAGCTGCCTTGGCCTCAGCATGCAACCTTGCCTTTTCTGCAGCAGACAAATACGCGAGCATCAAAAATCAGCGAGCAGACACAGTATGCTGTAGAAGTCAATTACTTAATAGTGCTGGGACAAGTTCACAAACAATAAACATGCGAAAAGATATCGTACCTTCTCTCTGCCGTCTCTCCATCTCTTCTCGATCCCGTTTTAACTTTTCTGGGTCCACCTTATCATTCTGTTGTGTACATCAACGTAAACATCACGTAGTACAACCAAGAAAACATTTTCTTCATTCACATTCGAAAGACCTTGCAAGATTAGGAACCTCGTATCAATTCATGACTAGACCATCCCGTCATAAAAGATATACAACGGTTATCTTCTTTAACAATGTCACTCTGGGTAAAAATCGCTCTCGATATAATACGATCAAAGAGCTTTGCGTCTCGTCCTGCTACAACGCGTAAAAGTCACTCGGGTGGGGGTTTGCACTTTCTTTGATAATGATACTTGTGATGTTGCACTCTGGTGTTTTCCAATGGAAATAGATCCATTTGTTTAAAAGTATGGATGTTCATCACAACCGTGATAGTCAAGTTATGAGACCAAATTTTACAAGCAAACACACAATTCAGAAACCTCACACCAGAATCCAAACTGGTCTGGATTAACGACTCCGTGCAAGAAATTACAAATTTGGAAACCCAGTATAACATACCAATCACAGCATACGAGAAGTAAAGAAACTTAACACTCAAAATTTCATCTAAAAATCCATAATACCTACAAATGTACACAAGTTAGAGATTCCACTGTAGCTTCCGAAGAGCTAATCATTCACATCGGTGAACTGCACATTAAACTTTTAACAAATGAACAGTATTAATTACCTTATTGTCAGGAAGCGACTTCTCCTGAGATTTCACAATTAAATCCGCAAACCTCCCTTTCAAAAGAGCGGCCCGTAACTGCTTCTCAGGTGAGACCTGCCTAGCTGGGGGACTCTTCTCTTGCACCACCATTCTCTCAGAAGCAGCTTCCTCATGCATCACAGCATCATCTTCTGGAACCAAAAACAGATCTTTCAGTACATCACAATTGACTATACGAATAAGATAACGAAAGGAAAAAAGAGAAAAATCCATCCGCATCACAGACAACGCAGACACTCAATAGGAAAAAAACCAGTATCCTTCAAGAAAGATGGTCAAAACAGAAACAATGATCTACTCGACCAACTAAATTCTTAAAACTGATCGACCAACCCCACACTCACATTATAAACTAAGACCCAAGCCTATAAGAGTCAAACAAAAATTGCAAGCAGCAGCCTAACAACGCCAAAATAATACTAAAAGCCTTCGGAGCACCCACTTTTCGTCGCCTCTTCCACCGGACCAGGTCCGTCTTTAGGCTCGCTCGCGGGGTCTGTGCCCACAGGGTCCTGCAGCGGCTGCGGTGGACAATCCGCAATCGACTGGCATGTTTCAGCCTCCTCTCCCACGGTAAGTTCACATTGTAGGACACACTCTTGCAAGCCCTCCTGACTTGAACTAAAGCCAAACTGCTACAGAACCAATATCGCAGCACCAGGCCCCTCAGGCCTGCTGCACACAAAAGTCAAATGGCTGCCAACAAAGAAACCACAACTAAGCCAAGGAAAGACCATGAGCAAAGCCCAGACTCACTCCTACACAGGAACGCTCGTGCAAAGCTCATGGCCTTTCCGAGTCCCTATGTAGTCGTTCTCTTTATTCACACCTTATCAAGTGATGCTTTGGGTCCAGCACCGCCTGTTTGCCCTTCCTCGGCATCAGAATCACTCCCCGATGAACTTCCAGAATCAGAATCTGCATATCACACGATGCCACGAACTAAATTCAACAACAGGACACTTACGCGGGCGACCTCGAAAAAGCGTGAAGCAATGAGCTAACGGCCAAAGACCAAATGAAAAATGTAAGCACAGCTTTCTAGCCACCACTCCTTACCACTATCTGAGCTTCCTGAATCGCTGCTGTCACTGCCAGAGCTGCTAGAATCTCTGCCTTTATCAATCACCACAGGAGCAAACTTCGCGGGAGCCAGATCATCATCAATATCAACATCTTTCTCTCCACCATCTCCACCTGAACAAGACATCACACAATATCAAAATCAAAAAATGACGTGCCTAAGTATGCTTCCTCACACACACATACTGCACACGAGAAGAGAAACATTACACGAACATAGATACACTTCTCACCTTGACGAGATTTTCTACCTGCGTTACCAGGTGCTGCACCAGCCTGCATCCAAAACCAGAAAACAGCACATCAGTGACAACTCCATTACAGATCAGAATTGACAAACCCAATGAAAAAACTACACAATCAAAGAAAGCATTAATTGACTGCAAGGACAAAAGAACAGAGTCAATGACTGCAAACTTAACCTCTCATCCAGAAGATTTTCATCCTTCATGGTAGGACAAAACATGACAGACACAACCAAAACAACATTGGTGCTCACAAACACAAAGCACAAGAACATTGGGCTCACCTCGTACTCTCCGTGCTGGCCCTGCGACTTCGACTTCGCCTTCTTCCCTTTGCTCTTCATGTAGTTCGTCACAAACCGGTCCAGCTCCCACAGTGTCTCGTTGTCGAACGAGTCGATGTCCACCTCAATCTCGTCCTCGTTCTGCCCCAGATCTGGATTCCTCTTTTTTATTATCTGTACAATGCGTTCCAGCTTATCGCCGGGCAGCCGCTCCAGGTTCACGCTCAGCTTCCGCTTCTCCTCGAACGTCATCGGCCTCTTCCCGATGTCGTCCGGACGAGGCTTCGGCTGCGACCCCAGCCGCGAGCTTGACTTCCCCCGCGTTAGCGAGTGCAGGTCCCGCTCGCCCCGACGCACGTCCCCAGCTTCCTCCACGGAGTCCTCGTCGTTCGCCAGCATCTCCTCTTCCCGGTCCACCCGCCTCCGCTCCTCGTCCAGCTTCTTGCTCATGTTCTTCCACCACTCTTCGCGCATGCTCCGCAGGAGCTCCGCCATCACGTACACGTCGTGACCCACCGGGTTGTACGTCATCGCATTCTGAAACGTCAGCTCGATGTCTGCCGCGAACTCCGCAGGCGTCGGGTACTGCTTCAGATGCAGCCGCTTCTTGACCGTCCCCAGATCCATAGGCTTCTTGATGATCGCGTGGTAGTCGTGCAGACCCAGCTTCTCCGCGTCCACGGGATCATTGAACACCCAACCGTGCTTGTGCGTCATCAGTTTCCGCAGCAGCGTCGTGCACTGCTTCAGCATGTCGGCCATTCTCTTCGCGCGGGCACTTTCCACCTTCTGGCGCCGGGGATCCCTGCCCTGCCCACCCGCTGAACCCGCCTTCTTAGGCTTCGCCTTCTCCGGCGGCGGCATCCTGTCCTTCCCCGACACGAACTCATCGTTCACGTACGTCGGGTTGGCTTTCGGGGTCCGCTTCATCTTCTCGCTCGGCGTTCCAGCTGATGCCTCAGGCACCACCACGCTCGGCTGCCGGGCCAGCCTCGCTTCCCTCTGCGACATCTCTTTCGGCATGTCACGCGGAGTCTCCCCCGACGATGACGCAGGGTCGGACACAACGGGCGCGCCGTCCTTCCTTCCGAGCCCGTTATCCTCACCTCTGAGGGATTTCGCGTCACCGCTGTGCGAAGATTTAGCCGCACTCTGTGCCTGCTGCTGCAACTTCTGGATGCCGTCCAAGCGCGACTCAATCTTCGAGGCCATCACCCTCACCTCCTCAATGTTCCTTTTGAGCTTTTTCCTCAACTCACCCCTCTGATCCCGAGATAGTTTTGAAAGATCCACGCTCACTCCGCCGGCGGGAGTCCCCTGGAAATTATCGTGGTTCAAGCTCATCGACTTCCGTTTCAGAACCCGAAGGTCATTCGACGCATCCACGCCAAGCTTCCCCATTTTTGGCCCTTTCTTCATCCCAACATCCGATCCCATGGAATAAGGATTATGAAGCCGCTCATGAGTGGGATAAAGCGCCGTCGCCATGCATGCGGACAAAACGGAGGCTCTCGCACCCCCGAGACCTCTTCCTTACAGTTTCATTAAAAGCCGGCCGCCGCCGACCGCTCCTCAACAACCACTGCCAACACGACACTCCCTCGTCAAAAACACAGAAAAATGGGATAACTCCCTAAAAACTAACTTCCCACGAAACGGCCGCCCTCTCAAGAAACCAACCACCTCTCCACAGCATCACAGACTACAACGGCCGCCTCCATCTCTCACACAGACGACCGTAGACCACGGCCGCCTCCGCACTGTGGAGTTGAACATGGGGAAAAAACTCACGGCTGCCAAAACTTGCCCGGCCCTGGCCAGGAGGACGACCCGAACCTGCAACCCGGCGCGTCCCGGAGGCCGCCGTCCCGATCTAAGGAACCTCGGCAGCGACGCGAGATGGCGCCCCCGCGCTAGGGCTCGCCCCCGAAACCCTGGATCGCAAGGCGACGACGACGACGTCTGAGGAGGCACTCGCCCCACGGCCAACGCCCCCCGTCCAAACTGCCGCTACCGCGCGCCGGCGTCTACGCCCATCCACCCCTCATCCAACGGACAGCCCCACAACGAGCAATCGTCCCTCGACCCCTTGAGCGCTGCCTCTCCCGCTCCCTCCTTATGTAGTCCGTGGCGCAGGCGCGGGCGTGGGAGGTCTACCGCCCGTGACCGAGGCCCCGGTCATGGAAGCTTCGCCCTTCCCGCCCGACTGCTCCGGCTGACGTGGCCTCGTGGGGTTGGCTGCCAAACCTTTCCAGGCTCCCGCGGGCTTGGGTCCAGGGGTGATTGCTCCGTCGCTGTGGTCTCGTTCGTCAGGAGGTTTCGTCAGTTTGGGTGGACGTCCGTCGGGATGTGATGAATGCTTTGATGGACGAAGCATTCATGATTGTGAAGCTTATCCTCATTTGTGGTTACTTTATTCGGTAAGAAGGGAGATCCAACGTTTGAAAACTGGCACTTGTTGGTGCTCAAGATTTGCTCTTTTGGTGACTATAGTTGCTGGGTAGGAAAGTATGGGGTTTTCATTGGTGGCGGAGTTATTGAATGTCATTATGACGAGTTAGGGGCTCTTAGATGGAATGAGCAGCTGATTCACAACCTCACTTTATCCCTTCAAGGACAAGGTAGACCACGAGACCCTGGGAGAATCTACAAGGGTGATAGATCATGCAGAACGTCATCTACTCAATGGATACATTTTATCAAGAGTGTGCTTCACGGAAATCAATGTAGTTCATCAATGATCTTAAACCAAGGGGACCTCAAAGGGGACCGGTGTGAGTAAAGTGTCTATTTGTTCCACTAGACATGGGTTAGTAGTATGGAACTACTCTCCCTTCCTAAGGATAGACTATGTTGCAGGTCTATCTATTCAAGAAAAAAAACATGAAATTAGGTACTAAATGATCTTAAACCAAGCGGATGACATTGGTTAGCAGAAGAAAAAAAATTACAAAAATTAAAATATATTATATTTTTATAGTAAATGCATTATTTTATTCAATTTTATCATTTTTCCCTCCATGTAAAACTTACCACACAATAAAAATTATTAGGTGATTTGAATTCCAATTATTTAAATCTATACTTATTACCAAAATAATGCACTTAATGCTTTTTTTTTTGCAAACCAAATTTTAGACATGCTTTTGGAGTGTAGCATTTTCAAAAAGTTGTGCAAGAGAGAACGTTCAAACATTATCAATATATACTTTTATTTTTTGACAATCCAATTTGATAATGAACAACAATCTAAATGCTTCGTGTATATATGTATATATACATATCCTATCTTGCGAATTTTAAAACTAAAATAATCTAAATATCAAATTTTAATGGAAAAATGTAACAACTTGATATGGTGTGAAAACCTTTAAGTTGTTTTTACGTCTAAAGAGCCAAAATACCAAGGTGGGCTTTTGGAAATCTTGGGTAACTTTCCACAATTGCATCATATTTTTTTAATTTCTTAAAAAAATTGGATAAAGATGCAAGAAGGTAAAAACAAAATGAGCTGTAGTCATTTTTCTAATTAAACCTATAAAAGTTGTTTATGAGATAGACTTTTTGGGAAGACTATTTTTCTTCTCCTTTTCTTACCCTTCATTAGTCCCTCTTCCTACCCTTCATTAGTCCCTCTTCCATTGCACCTCTTCTACTACACTCCATCTTTTCAATTCCGCCCTAGTCATGTGTGCTAGTAAGGCTCGTTTAGATCATGACCTTCTCTCAACACCATATACCCTTTCCATGTAATGCCTCTTATACATCGCAACGCAACACAATGCCCTAGCACAACCTCTAGTCTTGGGTCCCTAAGGGTGAAATTCATTGGCCATGTAATATTTTGCTAGAAGTCCTTTTCCTTCATTGCTTCACTAATCCACTCCTTCCGCTCCTCTATTTGTCTTTCATTGTTATTTGGTCACTTTTCCGCTTTCATTCTCCCCACTTCCACTCGTTCCTCTACTTTTTCTCCTACTATATCATATTTTCTCTCTTATAAAGAAGGTGAATTCAAAGTTATGATTAAATAATCATAAACATTAAGGATATATACACATATTTTCATAACATTATCTTAATCTTGCATTAAAGTTTTATACAATTCTCTTTATGAATCATTAAAAACATGTAATTAATGCTACACTGGTATACTGATTCCATGTCCCCAACAAGACAAGGTAGTAACTTTATTTCTTTATTTCTTTTGGCTTCTCTGATTTACTTGCATGCCTGAGTTGCATTTCAAAGTTGACTTATGACCATGCAACATCAAAGATTTATGCATAACATCACTGCAAATTCATCTACTTTATTTGATAATTCATGCACACATACAAAAGCATTGAATCAACATAACATAAATCTATCAAATCACCCTCAATAGTTGTATCTACTTGTAAGGTCCTCTAATTGAACAACAACCAAGATAATACCAATGAATATTATGAATACTGATGACAATGAAGAATATCTATACAACAAATTTGTTGTAATCAAGTATAAGCTATGAAGCATAGAATTTTTTATTTGGACAACCATTTTTTTAAAACAAAATCATAAATGATACTATGATAGAGTTTTACACATTTTGGCACATATTCCTATCAAATTATATACATTTCAAAAAAATGATATGTCAAACTTTTTGGAATACGATTTAATTACCACACTCATAATATTGACCCTCTTAACTTCCATTACCCAGTGCATCTAAGGCCCTCCCAACTCACCTCAATTTAGCTTCTACATAGACTCTGAAAATACTTCATATTAAGATGAGTTGCAAAGTACCATGTCTTAAGCGGTAGTAAATTCTTGCTTTTGACCACTAGTCGACCACTAGTGGATGGACCTAGCCAAGTGGATGAATGTCCATCCTTGTCAATTCTCATCCACTAGATGGATAGATGAAGTTAGAGTTTCAAGGGGACATGTGGAGAAAGCTTCAGAGCTAGCTCTCTCTCTCATGTGTGCATAGAAGGTTGAGGAGCAAGTTTGAGAGGGCTAGGATGATCTCATGGACTTAATAGAAAATCTAGAGTGTTGGAGGTTTGACATTGTATCAACCATGAACTAGCTAATAAAATCCTATGTGATTTGAGGTTTCTGGGATGTATTTGAGTAGATCAAGATTTTGTTTGAATATCATTAGATTTTGATTGAGCAAAAGAGTGAAGGAGTAATCTCCCTTCAACACTAGAGTTTTCCTGAAAGTCGACATTTCCCAAGGTGGCTGCCTTGTGTCAGGCAAAAAGAGAGGGTGCAACACAATGTGCGGGCCTTATGTCTTTTTTTAAACACAAACTCGGGATGCCATCTATATACTGCAATTTTTGCAAGGTAAAAACTTTCACCTTGCATATTTCCCGGACCATTGGCTCGCATTCCTTGAATAGTTCTACAGTCTCCTCAAGCTCCACCTTGCTCCTTCAATAGTACTACACCTATCCTCAAGCCTAGGCCCCATATGCACATGTGCATGATTTGCTATTCACTATTCACTATTCACCATTCACTATTGCACTCTAAATTCAACCGGACATCCCCTGATCCACTCAATCTTTTTGGTTCCTCAATTTCGGCACTCCACTTTCAGGACAACTAGTAAAATTCAGGATACAAGATCTAACTGTGGGTCTCCATGCATAGTACTTTCAGGAAAACTCCACTATGTGAAGAATTTACATAGGACAAATTGATAAATCCATTACACCATTTATTTGATCAGTATGATTCAATTATTGTTGTGGCGCAACCTCTTGATTTAATCTAATTTAATTAAGGCACCTCCAATCAATCAAGCATGAACAATGGAGGCATATAGACCTCACTCTCGAATGATTTTGTTGGCCAATACAAGAATTGTCACACCCCATTGATTTTGTAGCTTGTCCACAACACCCATTAACCCTTTAGCGACAAATTGGCCAATTTTGGACACGGCGGTCACTCTTTTTGGAAAGTTCATAACAATCCCAGCAATTGATTCCTTTGTAGTATCCACAAGCGTAGTGTCTGAGCTGACAAGTTCTCTTTGCGACGCTTGATCGTGTTGAAGATCAAAGACCGTGAATTATGTATTGCACGCCAAAAATCACAAGTAATGGAGGTGTTTACGATTAGAAAAATGGACTTGCAACAACTAGGGGTATAGAAAGTGTCCCTTTACTTAGGAAAGCAATTTAATTTTTTATATAAAGAAACAATTGTTGGATCTAAAATCCAAACGGCAGATAGAATTTTCATGGCTCGTTCTAACTGTAGAAAAAATATATTTTTCAAAAAAGTAAAATCCTTAATTTCTATGTGTTTTTAAGTGAAAAGAATGAAGGTTGTCAAGAACTTTCCTTTACTACTACCCGCCTCCAAAAAGTGCAATTGGGTGTAGTGGTTTGGGTCATGGCACACCGGTGAGGTGGTTGTCAGTTCAAGTCCTATTGTTGGCGTGGTGCCTGCCACCATAGTCCACCCAAATATGGTGGGGAGTCCCAAGGCCTTGTTGTATGGGGACCTACAAAGCCCTTGGGGGAGATGACATGTTGGTTGTCTCTAAGGCAATTAGTGTAGGGAAGCACTTAGTGTAGAAAAGTGTTTATCCTCGAGAAGGGGGAGTAGTTCTATTACACTAGTCTATGTCCCGTGGCCATATGCTTAGTGAAGAGAATGAACAAACACTATATTCACGCCAGTCTCCTTTGGAGACTAGAGTTCTTCTTCTTCTTCTTCTTGCATCTGTCAACTCTATAGTAGCACTATTCATCTCTTAAGTACCTTGCCCAACTGCCAAAAGAGTCAAGCTTTTATGTGTGAAGCACCATAACTTTTTCTCAGTAAGTCCCCAAAAAAAAAAATTCCTCGTGGAGATAACCCATATTCCTATTCTCACTAAAAATTCCAAGAAGTTATCTTCAAAAAATGGATTTTTAGGAATTTGCCCAAAATTGATTTGTATCCCACAGATACAAATGGTCCTTTAGGGGTTTAAGAGGTTAGACTGTAGTACCCAAGTTCCCAAAAAGTTGACGGGTGGTTCCCGCACACCTTTCCCAAGCCAAGTCACCAGGGCTTTTTTTTTGTTCCACCCGGTTAATTTAGCTAGAGTGGCTACACAAATTTTTTTGGAGACCACACATGTAGCAAGACAAAGTTTCTCCATAAATATATTTTTTGGAGAATCCATCTCTATAAACATAGATTTGTACATCCTTTTTGGCGACAGGATGGAGTCCCTGTTGTTTACTAGTAGCAATAAGGCGACATGGAAACGACCATCCATGCAATTTTGGCGATATAAAATCATAAATTTTCCACTTTTTCATGAGTATTCTTTTCCTGGGAAAAAGAATTCACCATTTGGCTCCAAATCGCCAAAAAAAAAGGCTTGCAAGTCACCATGTGCATGCAGTCCCAATTATCAATACAAGACCCTAAGATTCGGGGTGACATGCGGGGTGACCCTCCTTTACTTTCAGGAAAATCTATTGCATGAAGACCGTTGCCCTGTTGGGGTGGCAGTGCGGCAATGGCCAGATCCGCCGGATCCTGACACCTGCTCCCATTGGAGGCTCTTCGCCCAATCCCACCACCACCGTCACCCACGTCACCCATCGCATCCAGCTTATTCTATTACCTTTGCACCCTCCACAGTGTTGCATTCTACACCCTGCTCGTCTTGTTCAGGTTGTGTGTTCACTCGTCTGCTTTCACCTCAACCCCTAACACTTGCTTGAGTTTCCATGGAGATGTAGAGCACTCTTTCCAGGTGGTGTGATGTTTCCTGTCTTACGTTCCGCTTATGTTTCTTCACAATACTTCTCATACTCTGTGATGATAATTGGAAAGCACTTTTGCATTGGAATGGAAGATGTGGTTGGACGTGAAGGTTGACAGGTTTTGTATTGATTCAAGTGGAGGTTATTGTGTTGTCGAGCAGGATATGCGAGCCGGGGTGGGGTCGAACACATGGCCATTACAGTCAATCACGGAAACGTAGTACAGAGGATGGAATCAAGAGGGATCTGGTTCGGCGTGTAGACGTAATTTCTGGAGGTAATAAGGCGAATCAAAAAGCATTGTCTCTCCAGGAATCATGTGAACTCTTACGTTTCCTGGTCGGCTTCGAATATTCTTTTGTTTCGAATACCTGCTGTTCATGGCTCTAGCCCAGACACTTGCTCATTCAAATGATCAACAGGCTATTCAAAACCAATTTTTTTCGAACGAATCCCTTACTGCTCAACAAATGTCAGCCTCAAGAAAACTTCCCATTTGCCAAATATTAGATTTCCTGCATTTGGTTGGCTGTTAGAGAATCGATGATTTCAGTCCTCGGACTCAAATAGTCCGTTTGGCCCTGCACACAAGGGCAGTTCGTTCAGCCTTTCTTTTCACATACATCATGTAAGGACGAAACTACAGTAAAATCACTGGATAGGACCATAGGGAGAAGAGAGTACCCCATGGAAATTCTTTCTTGCGGATGCGCAAGTAGGAGTATGCCTGCAGGCAGACGCCAAAGACAACACACATATTCATCATCGGTTGGACAAGCTCTAAATTATATCATCTCAAGCGATTCTCACATCATTCTGCTTAGGAGATGAGTTGATTGTCTAGGCCTGAGTTGAGACTGAGTTGCGAATTGGTACCGGTCTTTCATCTCCATGGCGGTGTTCTTCATCAGCAGTTAATGTGTTGAACATCATCGGAATCAATCCAATCACACAAGCAATGGTGACGTTCCTCCATTTGTACGTCTCCTCTGCTCACATCACCACATAAAAAATACACTCAATCAAAGCTGGAAGTGCATGTGAAGCGAGCTGGGAGGCAATTTATCACTGCCAGGTTATAATATAGTCACTTCAATATATCTTGAGCTGCCAATATGAAAGTTGCGGGGAGGATTCTCCTCATGAAACTCCAGCATCAATGATGCTGACAAGACACACTACACTTATTTTAAACCCTCAGCCTCAGAGTGCCAATTCCCTCTCACTGATGCTTGTAATCACATTTCATTAACCCCTTACGACCACATAGCCTAACCTCAGGTTTGGCTTTCATTTTTTCAAAAAGGCATCCCGAATTAATTCGGAAATCATGAAGTGAAGATTTTGAAATCGAAAAAAGTATTCAATAAACAAAATCTGTAACATTAAAGAGAGACAGTAAAGTAGAGTGGGGCTTGGAAAAGCCTTTGTTTTCTGTAGAACGTGCATGAAGAACTCAACTTGGAGCCCCAAGATCTTGGGTCCAAATCCCACGGTCATCAAAGTATGCAAAAATTAGTAATCAATTATTTCTTGTCAAAAATTGCTTTATTGTTATTTTGAAAGCCAAATCACCAAATTAAAATATTTGACAAGGAGGTGTCAAATACGAGGTTAGGCTACGATACTAGAATCTTATTGCTCCTCACTCCAAAAAAGGGCCACTCTTCACCCACGAGGAATGCGGAAAAGGGCGCTTTTCTTTGTCCTATAGTGACCAAATGAACTCACCAACTTTTTAAAAAAAAGTTTGAAACGCCAAGTGAAAAACGAGAGGTTGCCAATCGTGACATTGGGGCCTCAAAGCTCAAATGAAGTCATTCACCGTATTGGCATTTTGTTGTGACTAAATTAGCAGGTTAGGAAGCCTTCTATAAACACAAAAATGTAGTATATTTGAAACCCATTTTGAACTTCAAACTCTCATTTTAGCAATATAGTCATGAATATCTCCGTTCAGACCATGCTTGCAACTTTGAAAAACAAAAACTCTCATGTCTAATCCTAACTCAATTTCTGCAGTTCTCGGACTCGATTAAAAGATAGCAGACTCCTCTAAAACCGAAACGGTTTCATCTCTCAGCACCACAACTCCAAAATCCGGTGCATAATGATAAGGTGACAGGGGCCTGGAGTTGCCAAAGTATGTTAAAATCATCCCAATCAATTAAAGCTGCCTGCATGAAGGTTATATTTGTGTCTGTAAAACACAGCACTCAATGAAGCTTGCAGTTGTAGCCATTTTCACGCAGTAACAACCACTGCATTTCGGAGAAGCATTTACCAGCATCATCGCCTCTGTGTCCGCCCATGAACCGCTTCACCACCATCGATGATGGAGCCTGAACCGGATGCCACAGCGTTCTCCGGAACGCTCTGAACCGTCCCCGCAACACGCTTGCCATCCTAGTATTCTTGTGCCTCCACTTCCATCACTCTGTCTCTGCAGCTTCACCACGTCAAACTCAATGTATAATGTCTACTGCCAAGACAATGTTTTCAGACCATCAAACTCCTCATGCATTGGCAGTACGGTAATATTGTTCTACCCATACCTAAGATGTTTTTATTTATTTTCCCCCCTTCTCATCTGTGGCAGAATGCTAACCAAGATGAAGGATCTTGGTGCAGGAATGTTGGAAGGTCATGAATCAATGAAGAGGAATGCAGTAGCTTGGCAGGTAACCACTTTGATTTGTTAGGGCATGACTGGATCGGCTGCCCTGCTGGTTTGTTAGAGGGTAGCCTCGAAAACGGTTAATATATGTTAGAGGAAATATGTATGATGTGATAATACGTGCATGTACATATGGTTCCCGACTAACTTTTTAGGGTTAACCAACATGTTTCATTTGGAGGTCAATTCAATATCCGAACCTT
This sequence comes from Bryoerythrophyllum caledonicum, assembly GCA_963971425.1. Taxonomy (NCBI): domain Eukaryota; kingdom Viridiplantae; phylum Streptophyta; class Bryopsida; order Pottiales; family Pottiaceae; genus Bryoerythrophyllum; species Bryoerythrophyllum caledonicum. The sequence continues at coordinate 13,185,455 of OZ020519.1, forward strand.
TTCAAATACGGCACCATACATGTAGAATTATGTGGCCATGAGTGGGCCCTTCTATCTTTGGAGGGTTAACTCCTGAGAGACGGAGCCTATGAGCTAGAAATTCATTACATTGAGACCCGTGTCACAAACATTCTCTTCTTTAGATAAAAACACGGTTACTTCGACAACGCAACTTTCATCATCAAATGCTTACACATTCCATAAACTCTCCAAAAAAGAATTGGATGAAAAACAATTGTTTCTACAGATTATCATCCTCAAAATGTCATTCAAGAAGCCACTTTTGGGCTGCTCGGTCCTTTAGGGACTATGGTAGGACAACCCAACCCTAATATTGCTCCCTTCTGTATCCTTTCTAGATTTCAAAGAGCAAATGTAGCTGGTCATCACATCACTTATAAATTCATTAATAAATGCATAAGCCATGTAAAGACATGGAACATTTCCTCTCTGGGATCCAGGAAGGATATAGAAGGGAGTGATATTGAACCGCCCGTTGATTTGTCCTACCATAGTATTTGGGATTAATGGGAAATTGCATTTGTTAAGAATGTCTCACACCACTAGTTTTATCTTGTCCTAAGCAAGGAAAGAAGTTATTCTAACTGGATATAAAAGGTAGTTCCATACTACTAACCCATGCCCGGTGGGCATGAACTTAGTGGTGGAATGAACGGACATTTTATTCACGCCGGCCCCTCCGGGGACCGGCGTTCTTCTTCTTTGGATATAAAAGTAGGAAGGCATGGGAAGATGTCCAAAACCTTAACCTCTAAAGGACCATTTCCCCTTTGAAGGATGTTTTCCATATTGGACACATTTTTGTGGTCTCAACTGCGATCATGGATTACTATGACTTTTTTTGAAGAAGCAAGAATATTATTTATTTTCACACCAGGTCTATAGAGAAAAAGTTGTACTATCATACTACTAAAATCATAATCCGCGCAGTGAACCACGCAACAATCAATCGCGAAGTCAACTGTGCAGTGCACTATAGGAACGATGCAGTCAACCGCGCAGTGCACTATAGGAACGGTGCAGTCAACCGCGCGATTAATTGCGCAGCCAACCCCGTAGTGAATCATGTTACCTTTTCTTAATATAGTTTATAATATAAAAACTACATTAAAATGGTTTGATTAATGTGTTGCAAAGCATTAGCTTGAGTTTTTGGGTGCGACAAATTTGCATTTGTGTGTTGCAATTTGTGCTCTTGATTACAAATTTGACGTTCAAAATATTTTTTGAGTTAAGCACTAAAAGATTGAATTGTAAATTATGAGTTGTAAACTTGGAGTGAAAAAGTTGTGAAGTTGGAGTTGTGATCTTGGAGGTTGGCATACAAAGTTGGAGTTGCAAAATTGCATATTCGAGTTGTGGAGATTGAAATTACAAGTTTTGAGGTGAGATTGCAAGTTTTGAGATTGTAATTGCAAATTGAGTTTGAGGGCGTGTGAATTTGAGATTGTAATTGCAAGTTGAGTTTATGGGTGTGTAAAATTTGCATTTGTAATTGCAAATTGAGTATGTGGGTGTGAGAAATTGAGATTGTAATTGCAAGTTGAGTTTGTGGGTGTGTGAAATTTGCATTTGTAATTGCAAATTGAGTTTGTGGATGTATGAAATTGAGATTGTAATTGCAAGTTGAGTTTGTGGGTGTGTAAAATTTGCATTTGTGTGTTGCAATTTGTGCTTATCCAAAATAAAATTGAAACTCTTGATTACAAATTTGACATTCATAACATTTTTTAAATTCCATGTTAAAATGCAAAAAATCTAAAACCTAATTTATTTTTTCTATTCTATTCTATTACATTATTAAAATTCATGCATAGGTTTCAAAAATATATTTATGTTTTATGTAGATTGTTGTTACCTTTCTTTTTTTATATTTTGTGATATAAAAACTACATTAAAATGGTTGAACTAATGCGTTGCAAAGCAAGCGCCAACTCCTTGTTCTAAATTAAAAAACTTAAGACTCTGAGTAGCTCATCAATTATTGCTACAAGTTTTTATCAACATTGAGATTTTTCATAAAATTAAATAATCTAATTTTCTTTGAGGTTGTATCATTTGGAAAAAAATCATTTACATTAGTGCTAAAAAAAAATCTCATGCAAGTTTAACATTTTCACACATTGTTGAGCAAGGTACCAAAAACATTTCTTTTTTCCCACGTAAAAAATAGATATCTTAATAAAATTTTAACAGCAAGCGGTGTAGTAGCACGGTACAAGAAAACCGCACTAGAAATGTTGTAATGAATTTTCAAGTGTGGACAGGGCAAAGGTAGTTCCGGTACAAGACCCTGTCCTGGCGATACTTTGTTCCGATACCCTGTCCCAGAGATATTCTGTCTTAGAAATACTCTGTCCTGATACCTCGTCCCAATACCCTTGTCGTGATACCATGCCCCGGTACTCTGTCCCAATACCATGTCTCGGTACCTTGTCCGGATACCATGTCCCAATACCCTCTCTCGGTACCCTGTCATGAAATCTTGTCTCAACACTCTACACCAGGACAAGGTCTTGCGCCCAGGTTTCGGCTTCACTGGCTTTGTGTGATGATATATGTGGTTTAAATCACACTAGAAACATGGCTTTTCTTTCAAACATTGTCCTGAAGAGCATGGTTTTCTTCAAGCGATTTCTAGTCGTGAGATAAAGCATCTGGTCGTTTCAACACTTCACCCATATGCCCACACGAGATAAATTAGTGGAATAAAACCGCTGCTGCCCATTCAAAAACAGGCACTCTTCCCATTCAAGCAGCCAAATCAGTGCACACAAGTTCCTGATCACTTGAGAAGTGGGACTTGCACGGACTTGTGTTCGCTTAGGAGCTGCATGAGTCACAGACTACAGCCATGCGAAGGATGCTTGGAAAAATAATGCACTCTAGTCGAGGTGGGCCTTGCCGAATATGAACTCCCAGGTTTATTGTGAGCGGACAAGGAAGACGGCCATTGCTATTTTCGGAAAGTAACAGCATATGACTTGCTATGAATCAACCCACATTTTGCCATTCCAACTTGGTTTTCGCCCACTGAATTGAACTGTGGCTGTGGCTGTGTACAATTCAGTTGATTTCTTTGCCAATCATAGCCGCCAGTCGTCCTTGAAGGGTTAATATTCCTTGCACCTTGACGTTGCGGAAAAGTCCAAACAATCATGCATCTGAATGGCGGTCATACGCAATAAGATGGATCTCGAAGAGAGGGCCGAAAGTACCCATGGCATGATAGGTAATTGAAAGATCTCCTCTTTGCCTTTTAGGGCGATGTTTCTTCAGTACCGCTCCTGAAGAATTGGTATACTAATGCACCTCATACAAAATATGAAGCTCTGTGCATTGATCCGAGTGTCTACATTAACGTGCTGTGAGAACATTATTTGTGTGCAAATAGTTTTGAAAGATTGCAGAAAGCAATGGTCTCAAATGGCAAATTGTGGCCTCTTGTTCACCAAAAGCCCAAACGCCAGTCCGTCCCTGCAACAGACTACAGCTTAATGTCCATGTTCGACCCTAAGCATGCTCACAGGATAATGTCCCTTAACCCCTAAATTTCCAAGAGTGCCCTCAAGGGACTCTAGAAGGTTTGGGTAGGTTCGTATGGTGTAATTTTATGACAATTTTCTTCCATATTTTTAATGTAGATGGACATTACTAAAAGCTTTGTGTGAGTCCATTTTTTTTCTTCCTAAATCCGACATTTAATGAAAAAGTTATAGGGTTTTGAAGTTCAAATGGGGAGAGCGGGCACATCAGGCTACTCCAAAATCTTTTGCTAGGACACTCTATTGAATGTGAGATTTTCAATACTAGCAAGTAATATTTTTTCCTTTCAAATTGTCAAAAAAAATCTGTTGTCTTCAGTGAAAAAAAACAAGTCAAACATTTTCACATATTCTCACACATTGTCGGGCAAGGTACCAAAAAACTTCTTCCTTTTTACATAAAACTTTAAGAGCATCATGTTTTTTACTTTTTATTTTTTCCGCAGCATTATGTGGTGTAAACCTTCTTATTGACCATTCGGATTCTCATTCTAAAACATAGTAAGTTCACCAAAAAATATAACGCAAATTGACAATTTTTGAACCTCCACTCCTTGCACAATTTTTTTGAATATGCTACACCCTTTTTCTACCTCTTAAAATTGGAGTACAAGGAGCTAATATCATGTTTAACATGATGGAAATGACTTTAGACCTTGTGTAGTGCAAAAATTTGACACCAAGTGAAGTCAAAGTCTGGTGATCCATGAAACGCACAGAAGAAAAATGCACCGTTTTCTCTACTTCAAACACTATAATATTACAATTTGTGTGGTCAAACTTTATGAAATTTTTCATGTAAGTTACTTTATTAGTCTTAATTGAGATCCTACGATTAAACCTAGAAGCAAAAGTTTTTTGTTTTGTCCTTACTCATTACACTAAAACAAACAATTTTGAAGTGATTTTGGTGTGAAATTGTTAAAGAAATTTAGGGGTGAAAGGTCTGAGAAGCCACATTTGGGTTGCAACATGATATTTTTTAAGTATTTGACATACAAGGTGTAAAAATTGATGTATACCATAGTTAAAAAAGTTTGTATTTGTGTCAAGCCCAATTCAATGACACATGACACTTTTAATTCATATCATTATTGCACCTACTACATGCTTGAGAAGTTGCAAAATTGTCATGTGTTCTACACGTATAGTGTTGTATTTGAGCATGGTAAGGTTTCAATATTGAAATGACCTCCAAAAAAAAGAAGTTAGTTGAAGAATCTTCAATCCAAAGGTGTAAATCTTGCTAAATTTTAGTACATTTCTTGTATGTTAAGATTCAAATATATAACCGCATATATGGTCCCCCACTAACCTTCAAGGGTTAACCCCTTAAGGATGGGCAAGCCCAATTCTCCAAGAGTATCGCCATAAGGCCATTCAAATCAACCCCGCAATCCTCAAGAGTCCACATTGCCTTCTGGATTAAATGAACTCCACACTTGAGTGTCTACATTTGTCTTTCTCCATTTGGTTTTTGCTGGTTGAATTGAAATATGGTTGTGCACAATCAGCTTTTGCCTTCCCCAATTACTTTTTTGCTAGCTGAATTGAATTGTGGTTGTGTGCAATTCAATTGTTTTCTCGCTCTGAAAAAATTACAATATAGATACAGTGGTTTGGGATGGCATAACTAGGAGAGGGGTTGGCTAAGCTTGCCATCCCACGCCACATGACAACACAAGTGTGCAAGACCACATGCAATTTTGGCCTCAAATTCTTTGTCAGGATCGGCGCATGGAGGTGTTTGTGTAGGTGGTTTCCGATTAGAAATCACATAGGGAGTTGTGGAGTTACCGGAAGGCTTAGGACTTGGTTCTAATTAGAGATCAGGGTTAGGGTTAGTGCCATGTGACGGCTAGGTCAATGGTGGTGTCTTTTGACACCTCATTTGGGACTTGGAACCCATATGGCCTCCACGTGTGGTTGAGGAAGATTCATCTTTTCTCAAGTTGAGTCTCCCACGTGATAAGATAAGGATGTGTGTGCACACTGTTAACCTTATCGTGATCATGCTTCAATTCTTCAAGAGTAGCATGAACTTGACTATTATGTAAGTTACAAGTGTTTTGTATTTGTTTGTTACTTGAGAAAGATCACTACTAAGATATGAGTGTATTGCTAGTGGTTTAGTGACACTTAGAACTTCAAAATTTGTGTTTTGAAGCGTTTTTGAGCCTATGTTGTAGTATTGATCCGTTGTTGCAAAACCTCAAGCATGTTTAGCTATAGGGATGAAATCCAATAGATGAGGTTGACAAGGAGTGGTATGTGCAAGTTGCAGGTTAGTTGCGAGAGGAGTAACCTAGCCAAGTGCTGGGAGTGGGCTGCTTCGGAAGAGAGTACTAGTGGAACGCGTCCACGAGAGCTCCGTGGCTCTATCTGTAAAGGGCAAGTCAAGTTGTAGGAGACTTTGGAGAACTGTAAGCGACAATCCAGTTGTTCGGAAGCGAGCAAACCAGAGGCCAGAGTGACAAAACATTGAAGGTTTTGAAGTGGAGTTTGAGGCCCAACGGAATGTGGCGCCTAGCGTGGAGCTCGACGAGCTCATGAGCAAGGCAAGGAGGAATAAAAAAACAATTGTTGTAGTCAGTGTGAGCTAACTTACGTGTAGTGGGATCCAAGTGGTTGACGAGCTCATTGCCGAGCTTTGCGGAGGCGACCTGCGGAGCCGCGACATTGAACGCGACGACGGCCCTGCCGCCCACGACGCTCTTGTGAAATGGCTCACTGTGCCTCCAAATGCCGCGACCTGCGTGCCTTTGTAGCAGCCCTCGAGCATGTAGCCCACGCCTAGCACGCCCGCAACAATCACCGTGCTAGAAGCATACTGCGCCGGCGCTGACAGCCCCTTGAGCACCTAGCGCTAAGCCATTTCCCCAAGTTATATTCCTAGAGGCTATAGCTGTTTGCAACAAGCAGCGCCCACCACCTTGGATGTGACGGTGGGACATGTGATCTTGCGAGTCCGTGAGGTGAAGAACTCATGAGTAATACTATTGAAGGGTTGAGATGGTAAGGTATGGAAAGATCACACCCACAATTGCTCGCCTTGCCATTTGCCACATATTGATGGCATGGTACACCCTAGGCTTTCTTACATCTTTGCTCGATTGCAATGTCGGTTCTGTGGTAGTGCCAAACGAGCTCCCACAATGATTATTTGTGACTGAAGTTCTACAAGGTGGCATCTAAAATGTCCAACTCCACTTCTTTTAGAGGTACCAGTGGGTTAATGGTCATGTCTACAGTGTTTAACACATTGAGAGTCTACTAGACAAGGTCTAGCCATTAAAAAAAAGTGTTAGAGGCAATTAACGATGACGCTTTCATTGCATCCAACCTATCCCTTGTCTTTATGGTCTTTTAGTATCTTTTTGGTAGGTCAACTCGATTTCTCTGGACTTGAGAGGTTTTCATAATAGGTGGCGTAGTCTAGTAGTTTGTAATTCTCAAAGTTAACCAAAATTATCTTTGAGCGAGCCCACCTAACCAAATCGTTTCCAAGGATTTATATCGTGTATCAAACTTTCTAAATCTAAGGACATTCATACTTAATATCTCAACACATTCCGAAAGATGGCTTCCCCGGTACCTTAGTGACCCGTAACAAGTGATCGCAATTGTTTAATTTAAACTTAGTTGAACGTCAAAGTAGTTTTTCGGTAAGTTTCTATACTGCTCGGAAAGTCACTGCCCTCTGCTCTCACTAATCTAGAGGCCACAATGTCCATAACCTAACTCTACACCATGAAAGAGTTAAAAGGTTGCAGCTAGTTCACCAGCCTTCACAATCTACCAGAAAATAGTCTCGGTAAACAAGTCATGCAAAGCCGAGTTCCAACTACAACCACATCCAATGAATCAAACAAGGAAGATACAAGAATCACATCAGTCAAATGCTAAGCAACTCACATACGCAAGACAACCTTCCAAGGAGATCAAAGAATCTCATTCAATATAAGAGTAGAAAGTCTGGAATATACTAGACTCTGGCTTAGCCAAAATCTCTCCCAGTGTACCAAGAGGGAAGATGTTACCCCTCCTTCCCACCAATCTTAACTTCCCACATAAGAGATGCTATCATAAATATCAGTGGGCTTCCTGGATCCCATCCAATAAGCAGCTCTTTCCGGTCCAACCGTTCTAGGATTTGATGTAGATCCCGGATAATATTCCACCATCTAGTTTGGATATCCTACTCTCTCCACAAGCCTTAACTCACATCCAACCATATAACATTCAACAAGCCACAACCTTGCACATCCTAGCAAAGATCCACAAGGAGGATTCAACTCTCTCCTCTCTACTTACACAAGCTCAACAATGACTCTAAAAACAAGCAATGAAGGCAAGACACAAGCAAAGAAACAAACAGAAGAATACTTATACCAAGAGCCCAAGGCTTCTAAAGTACACAAAGGTCATTAGCAACCCTCCAAAAACTAGGTCCACAAAAGGTGGGAACCGACATCACGATCCTAGAATTGAGTATTAGCTAGTCAACGGCGGATTACAAGTTAGACCGGTGAACCAGAAGACTTCTGGTCATAGACCGGTAAAACATTCTCTAACAGAAGTAGGTAGGCGGAGAATATTCTCTAATAGAAGTGGTAGTGACCGGATGGACCATGGAGCCCCATCGACATCACTACTCTCACCCTAGCGTTAATCTACCGCACCTAGCAACATCCTATCAACCGATAGGATAAATCTCTCGGGGGGGACACTTCCCGTTTTTTAATAACCCACGTGCGGCGGAATATAGGGTACATTTAAATAATCTTGGATAAAATTTACAATAAATTTACATATAAATTAGGAGAGATTAAAAGTGGCATGCCCTTTATAAGTAATATAGGAAAACGGAAAATATGGTCCATTAAAATTTAGGTAGATATAAATTAGGGGCAAAAGAATGGAATCCTAGGAATTAAGTTTAGTAGGTTCAATTAATATTTACTTATAGTACTAGTTAGATGCTCCATATTCCGGTCTCTACCTTCTTATGTACAATCGCATGCAGATATTCATGAAAGGTATTCTTCCCTTCCCAGTTGGTGTCAGTCGATTATGATTCAGTATTCGTGTTTGCTTTGACTTTGGTGGCAAACCATAATCCACGATGTATTGCAGAGAGTCTGCCGAATGGAACGCCGCAAGCCGCTGGTAATTTCTTAGCAGGTATTTTCAGGTACAAGAGTTGTCCTAATTATGGCACTGCACTTCATGATTTTTGATTTTGAAGTATTGTGGATGAAATGGCAGATTTAATGATCTGACTTCGTCGATGTTTGCAATCTGGTTGGGTGCAGGAGTTCGTGCTTCGAACAACCTCTCTAAAGTTTGGGTAGCACCATGTCATAGAGCTTGATTTTATTTTCTCATATGTGGTGGAGGGCATTAGAATGGCGTATTTTTTATGTAATTTTTTTATATGAGGCATATATTTGTGGTCAAAGTTCACATATGAACTTCATGTCTATGTTTTTAAACACATTTTGTCCCTAAAATCTCTTCAATACTTTTTCAACCCTAATGTCTTGTTTTTTATTCTCATTCATGCATGTATTTGTGTTGTATTTGTATTCATGCATTGTTATAACTTGAATCCTTTTTTCTGTAAGGTATTTGTTAGTCACTTGTATTTTCATTATTTTTTAGTTAGTTTTTTTCCTTACAAAGAAAATAGCCTCTAATATATTCCTTTGACCTACATATTATAAGTAATGATAGATATGATAATATGAATAATTTTTTTGCTTTATGTAATAATAGGGGTCCTTTAAATGCTTTCTAGGAGGTAAATAGCCCCCCAAAAAATACCCCACCGCCGCACGTGGGTTCCTCAAATACACAAGGAGTGTCCCCCCCGAGATAAATCTACAATAAACATATGACATAGACTCATCCAAAAGAATGGAATTATCTACCAGATGATCTATCAGAGGATTCACTGGAAGAGTGGAAGTATTGTCGTAGTCTAGTGGTTCGTAATTCTCAAAGTTAACCGAAATAAACCTTAAGCAAGTCTACCTAACCAAATCATTTCCAGGGATTTTTATCGTACATTAAACTCTTTAAATCTTGACAACACTTCACACATAATACCTCGGCACATCCCGGAGGATTGCTTTCCCGGTACTTTAGTAACTGGTAACAAGTAACCACAAGAGTTTCAGTTAAGCTCTCTTGATCGTCAGAGTAGTTTCTAGTAAGTTTTTACAGTGCCTGGAAAGTCACTGCCCTCTGTTCATGTAGTCCAGAGGCCACAATATCCACAATCTAATCCTACACCTTGAAAGAGTTAAAAAGTTGCAGCTAGTTTACCGATCTTCACAATCTACCGGGAACTTGTCCCGGTAAATCGATCACGCAAGCCCGGGTTCCAACTACAACCACACTTAATGAATCAAAACAAAGAATATATAAGGCTATTAACAAGTTAGTGTTAAACAAATTATATGAGTAAGACAACCTTCCACGGGGATCGTTGGAACTCGTCCACTGCAAGCGTAGAAACCCCGGAATTCTCCGAACTCAGGCTTTGCCGGGATCTCTTCCGGTGTACCAAGAGTAGGGATATCACTCCTCCTCCTCCACCAATCCAAATACTTCTCACTTAAGGGAGGCTATCATAAATAGTTGTGGGCTTCCCGGATCCTATCCACTTAAGCAACTCTTCTCGATCCCATCGGTGAAGGATCTAGAACCTAGATCTCGGATCTCACTCCACCTATCTAACATGGATATCCTACACCCTCAAGATGTCTCTACTGACACTCAATCACATAACACACAACAAGTCACAACCTTGCATACCTAGCAAAGACACACTAGGAGGACTTAACTCTCTCCCGATTTACTCACAGAAGCTCAACAAAAGACTGTAGACATAGGCAGTGAAGGCAAGACACGAACAAATCAACTAAGAGAAGAGTACTTTACACAAGAGCCCAAGGCTCGTTAAGTACACAAGGGCTACTGGCTACCCTCCAAAACTAGATCCCCAAAGGTGGAAATGGCATCTAGAGCGTGCACTAAAGTGAATAGCTACCCTCCAAACTAGATCCCCAAAAGGAGGAAATGACATCTAGAGAGCGCACTAAAGTCAATAGCTACCCTCCAAAAGTAGACCCACAAAAGGACAAAATTGCATCTAGATCCTAAAATCAATGGTAGCCTAGTCACCGGCGGATTACCTATAGACCGGTAAACCGAAAGACTCCCGGTCCCGGGATCGCTGAACCTTTCTCTAACAAAAGTAAGTAGCCAGAGAAACCACTCAAGTGATAATGACCGGGTGCGCGATGGGCGTCATCGACATCACTACTCTCATCTCAGTGTTTAAATCTAGCAACTTAAAACAACATCCCACCAACGGGTGGGATAAATAACACGTAACGTATAACAAAGGCTCAATCGGAAGACTCTTCCGGAAGAGTGGAATTATCTTCTGGTATATCCATGGAAGGATTGACCGGATGATTGAGTTTAAAAACTCAACCACCTTTCTCAAAGTGTTCTCTTTTCGCAATTCTTTCCCACTTGTTCGGGTCAATTTTGGAAAGCGTTTGTATTACAGGTGGAATCATGTTGTCCGGGATAGACTTATTCCCGGATGTGCCTTATATTTACAATAATTTCACTATCAACTTATCACAATCTCCGATCTGGCCCGGAAAACACAAGTCTACCGGTCAACTAGTGGACAACTCTGGCCCCGACATCCGTTGCAATTGATGTTCAGTGTGGGATCAGGTCTATGATTTTCCCACGTATCTCTCCAGTGCGTTGTGACAGGTGCCGCCAACTACATCATCATGGTGGATCAGCAAGCGGACAAAATCGAAGGGTTGGAGGAAGAGAGCAAGGAAGATGAGATAAGGAACTTGGGAAGCGGTGGTTTAGGCAAAGGCGAGGAGGGTGACATGGTGGAAGAAGGGACATGATCGGAGAGAGACCTCTTTCTATCATTGCTACGGATGTTTTAGAGGGTGGGCCTCATTTTGTCTAGGTTTTATCTTTAGATTTTAATTTTTTAATAAATTTTGTGGATCTAGAGGCTTTTTTGGATTTTGGGCCAAAATTGGCTATGCAGCCCAAATTACCCTTGGAGGCCCACTTTGGCAAAAATAGCCTCTTCCTTGAAACATAAAAACAAGGGGCATGTTTTGTCTACATCCTCCATCCCGTAGACTTTGTAGCACTGATTTAGTCCGAGCCGTCGAAGAAAGGCAAGGGTGGGGATACAAACAAGAACCGCGAGTGGCTAACACAAAGAAATTAGCAAAGGAACAGTAAAGGAAATAGGGATTCTCGGAAAAAAATGGATTTTTGGTCCTTGCAAAGCTTTTTCATCCGTCCACCTCTTGTTGTTGTCACACTTATACTCCAATTTTTGAGGGGAAAAAAATGATAGCACCGAAAGTCGTAGGGATGTCAACAAGTGATTTTGAATTAAGGAAATCGGTTTCAAGGGTTAGGGTGATAATATCAAGGCGCTAGTACCCTGAGTGAGCATATAATAGACTACATTCAAAGCACATCGCTAACCAGAGCTTGGTTTCCATGGCAATTGATGACCACGGGCAAAACTTGAGCGTCTGAACAAGCCAATTGGAAAGCGTCGGCTCCAAGCAACCCCCGAGACCAAAAGCGCAAAAAGCGGGCCACAACCAATTTACCACCAGAAGTACCAGTTTCAAACATTTGAACACCAGATTCATTCCCAGCTCCACTGCAGGATAAGCTTCACCCAAGAAATAGAGAAAATGGATGAGAAGTATCAACTCATCCACCCAGACCCAACGAAACCCCGACGGACGTCCGCCGAAACGGACGACGTCGTCCAACGCCGTGAAGGGAATCCCCGACGAACGAGGCCCCAGCGGCTGAGCGACGTCCCCGCGACCCAAGCCCGCGGAAGCCTCGATGAGGTCACGGAAGGTTCGGCAGCCAACCCCACGAGGCCATGTCAGCGCAAGCAGTCGGGCGGGAAGGCCGAAGCTTCCGCCCTTCGGGCCTCGGTGACAGGCGGTAGATCTCCCACGCCCGCGCCTGCGCCTGCGCCACGGACTACATAAGGAGGGAGCGCGAGAGGCAGCGCTCAAGGGGCCGAGAGACGATTGCTCGTTGTGGGGCTGTTCGTTGGATGAGGAGTGGATGGGCATAGACGCCCGCGCGCGGTAGGGTGCAGTTGCGAGCGGTAGTTTGGAAGCGCGGGCTGGGCGGGGGTTGGCCGTGGGGACATGCGCCGCTCCTGAGACGAGCCGCCATCGTCGCCTTGCGATCCAGGGTTTCGGGGCCAAACCCTAGCGCGGGGGCACCATCTCTCGTCGCTGCCAGGGCTCTTTAGATCGGGACGGCGGCCTCCGGGACGCGCCGGGTTGCAGGTTCGGGTCGTCCTCCTGGCCAGGGCCGGGCAAGTCTTGGCAGCCGTGGCTTGTCTTGAGTTTTTTTCCCCCCATGTTTATCTCCGCTGTCGGGTTGCGGCGGCTCGCGCCGGCGCGACCTACGGTAGCCTGTGTGAGCGAGGGTTTGAAAAGATGGTGTTCAAATGTTGAGATCAGGATATCTGTTGGGCTTCTTGGGCGGCCGTTGTGAGGAGATTTATTGTTTTGTGTTGTGTGATAATAGTCTGTGCTGGCTTTTTATGTTTGCGCCGTCTTGGCAGTGTTTGTCGAGGAGAGGATTTTCTTGTCGGTGGCGGCCGGCTCTCAATGAACGTGTAAAGAAGAGGTCTCGGGGGTGTGACAGCCTCCGTTTAGGCCGCATGCATGGCGTCGGCGCTTCTTCATACTTATGAGCGGCATAATCACCCTTACACCCTGGGGTCGGAGGACATGATGATGAAGAAAGGGATGAAAATGGGAAAGGTTGGCGCGGACGCGTCGAACGAACTTCGGGTTCTGAAACGGAAGTCAATGAGCTTGAACCAAGAGAACTTCCCCGGGACTCCTTCCGCTGGGGTGAGGATAGATATTTCTAATTTATCCAAGGACCAGAGGTATGAGTTGCGGAAAAAGCTGAAAAGGAACATTGAGGAAGTGAGGAATATTGTCTCGAAGATTGATGTGGTTTTGGAAAGTATTCAGAGGGGGAAGCCGCATCAGAGTGCGCCAAAATCAGATAGCAAACATCATTCTCTTAGCGGGGAGGCAAAACTTCTGAGGGCCGATGATAATGGGCTCGGGAGGAAGGATGTTGTATCTGTCGCGTCCGACCCTGCGTCGTCGTCGGGGGAGACTCCGCGTGACATGCCGAAAGAGATGTCGCAGAGGGAAGCGAGGCTGGCCCGGCAGCCGAGTGTGGTGGTGCCTGAGGCATCAGCTGGAACCCCGAACGAGAAGATGAAGCGGACCCCGAAAGCCAACCCGACGTACGTGAACGATGAGTTCGTGTCGGGGAAGGACAGGATGCCGCCGCCGGAGAAGGCGAAGCCTAAGAAGGCGGGTTCAGTGGGGGGGCAGGGCAGGGATCCCCGGCGTCAGAAGGTGGAGAGTGCCCGCGCGAAGAGAATGGCCGACATGCTGAAGCAGTGCACTACGCTGCTGCGGAAACTGATGACGCACAAGCACGGTTGGGTGTTCAATGATCCCGTGGACGCGGAGAAGTTGGGCCTGCACGACTACCACGCGATCATCAAGAAGCCGATGGATCTGGGGACGATCAAGAAGCGGCTGCATCTGAAGCAGTACCCGACGCCAGCGGAGTTCGCGGCAGACATCGAGCTGACGTTTCAGAACGCGATGACGTACAACCCGGTGGGTCACGACGTGTACGTGATGGCGGAGCTCCTGCGCAGCATGCACGAAGAGTGGTGGAGGAACATGAGCAAGAAGCTGGACGAGGAGCGGAGGCGGGTGGACCGGGAAGAGGAGATGCTGGCGAACGACGAGGACTCCGTGGAGGAAGCTGGGGACGTGCGTCGGGGCGAGCGGGATCTGCACTCGCTAACGCGGGGGAAGTCCAGCTCGCGGCTGGGGTCGCAGCCGAAGCCTCGTCCGGACGACATCGGGAAGAGGCCGATGACGTTCGAGGAGAAGCGGAAGCTGAGCGTGAACCTGGAGCGGCTGCCCGGCGATAAGCTGGAACGCATTGTACAGATAATAAAAAAGAGGAATCCAGATCTGGGGCAGAACGAGGACGAGATTGAGGTGGACATCGACTCGTTCGACAACGAGACACTGTGGGAGCTGGACCGGTTTGTGACGAACTACATGAAGAGCAAAGGGAAGAAAGCGAAGTCCAAGTCTCAGTTGGAGGTGAGCACTCGATGTTTCCTCAGTGGCCTGAATGCTTGTGTATATTATCGGTTTTTAATTTAGTGTTTGGAACGGTGATTCTCGTTTTGGGCTACGGGTGTCATCGTTTGGATTTGCTTCTGTTCGACTGTATGCCTCGTTATATTTCAGGTTTGTAACTGGGATTGTATCGATATTGTTCATCTTGGATTTCTATTTCTAAAGTTGTATCTTGTAAGTTAGTAGTGCTTTTCCGTCAGAACGCTTTCCATATGATTAGTTTATAGTATGTCTGTAATGTATGGTTCTGATGTTTCGTGGTTGTTGTCTTGGGTTCAGGGTGCTGCACCAACTGCCGATGAAGGTAGAAAATCTCGACTAGGTGAGAGATGTAGTATGTGGGCATTATTTGTTGTGCTCCACACTTGAGCGGATGGTTAGTGGTGCCGGGTTCTGTGATGTTGGGGATGGTTGCACGTTATGTTGATGCTTTTTATCTTGTTCAGGTGGAGATGGTGGAGAGAAAGATGTCGATATTGATGATGATTTGGCTCCCACCAAATTTGCACCCGTGGTTATCGATAAGGGCAGGGATTCTGGAAGTGACAGTGACAGTGACAGCAGCGATTCTGGAAGTTCTGACAGTGGTAAATGGCCGGTGAACATTTTTAATTTTGGCGCGTGGTAGTGTGATTGCTGTTCTTTGTTCTCGCATTATTGATATGCTGGCGTTTTGTCAACGTTGCTACTTATTAGTTTATTTTCTTTTGCTTTTGCTTGGGGTAAATTATGCCTTGATTCTTCCGGATGGGAGATGGCCATTTCCACCCTGTGATTTGGTAGAGCGGAGTGGTGACGAGCAGTGGTTCGATGTGCAGATTCTGATTCTGGAAGTTCATCGGGAAGTGATTCTGATGCCGAGGAAGGGCAAACAGGCGGTGCTGGACCCAAAGCATCACTTGATAAGGTGTGAATAAAGAGAAAATGACTACATAGGGACTCGGAAAGGCCATGAGCTTTGCACGAGCGTTCCTGTGTAGGAGTGAGTCTGGGCTTTGCTCATGGTCTTTCCTTGGCTTAGTTGTGGTTTCTTTGTTGGCAGCCATTTGACTTTTGTGTGCAGCAGGCCTGAGGGGCCTGGTGCTGCGATATTGGTTCTGTAGCAGTTTGGCTTTAGTTCAAGTCAGGAGGGCTTGCAAGAGTGTGTCCTACAATATGAACTTACCGTGGGAGAGGAGGCTGAAACATGCCAGTCGATTGCGGATTGTCCACCGCAGCCGCTGCAGGACCCTGTGGGCACAGACCCCGCGAGCGAGCCTAAAGACGGACCTGGTCCGGTGGAAGAGGCGACGAAAAGTGGGTGCTCCGAAGGCTTTTAGTGTTACTTTGGTGTCACTAGTATATTCGAGGCTTTTGCTTGTGGTAGCTCATTTTTTAATGTGATTACGAATTTCCCTCTGTGCTTTTTGTTTGTCACTGTGTTTGTCCCATAGCTTAAGTTGTGTAGTCTCGGGAGCTCTATTTGTGACGTCTGCGGTGGTCAGCGACTGGTGGTGTTGGTTCAAGATTTCATGGTTTTTGGTTTCTGTTGGGAGAGGGTGTCTCTATTTTGTGTCAGTTAGCTATGGCTTTCTATTGTGTATTGAGAATTGCGTTTGTGGTTTCAGAGGATGATCCCGTGATACGTGAGGAAACCCCTGAGAGACCGGTGGTGAAAGAGAAGAGTCCTCCCGCCAGGCAGGTTTCACCTGAGAAGCAGTTACGAGCTGCTATGTTGAAAGGGAGGTTTGCGGATTTAATTGTGAAATCTCAGGAGAAATCGCTTCCAGATAACAAGGTTAGTAGTACTGGTTGTTATACTGTAATTTACCTTGATGTCATGCATCGTGGAGCTTCATTCTTTGTTCAGTTTTGCCTTTTCAAGATCTTGTTTTCTTCTGTTTATGCAGGGTTTTTCAGTACATAAATTGTATGAATATTGCTTTTATTTGTCAATGTTCTAATTCATATGCTCGTCGCTGGGACAGAATGATAAGGTGGACCCAGAAAAATTGAAGAGAGACCGTGAAGAGATGGAGAAACGACAAAGAGAAGGTGCGTCTTTCTCAATGTTCAACAGTTTCACCCAGGCTTAGATTGTGAAATAGTGCATCACTGCTTTCCATTCCTGCCTATCACGGATTTTTTGTTAATGGGTTGGACTTTCCCGTGATGACACTCAATGCAGCTCTCATTTTACTCTTCATAACAGTTGTTGGAATCACTGTATGTCACCTCATCGCATCTGTTCTTGAGGATTTTGAGTCTGACAGTGAGTTTTTGCAATTACAGAGAGGGCAAGGTTGCATGCTGAGGCTAAGGCAGCTGAAGCTATGAAGCGGAAGGCTGAGGCAGAGGCCGCCCTACTCGAGAAGCAAAAGAGAGAGGTTGAAAGAGATGAGGCTCGTCGCGCGCTTCAGCGGGTACTGCTCGTGTCCTTGTGTTGAGTGGGCAGACGGTGTGAGGGACGTGATGGTTTGATTGTTGTGAAGTGAGTTTCCTCTGACGGGTGGTGAGGATGTGGTGGTGCCAGATGGAGAGGACAGTGGAGATTGACGAGAACAGTGCGATACTGAACGATTTGGAGAGGCTGAGGTCCGGTCCCTTGGAGTCTATGCTGGGATCTGCGCATGATGCAGGCGACCATGAAGAGGGTTCACCCGACGGGTCATCGACGATCGCCCTTCAAGGTGGTAGCAATCCATTGGAGCAGCTGGGTCTGTTCATGAGGAACGACGAGGAGGACGACGAACCCCATGACGACGAGGATGAGGAGATGGATGGCGAGTCTGCTGAGGCCGTGAAGGGTGACGCCGGAGGTGACGAGGACGAGGCTGTGGACGTGGAGGACGTGGAGGATGGAGAGATCGACGTGGACTAGGTGCGGAAGGTGTGGTGTGGCGGGCAAGTTTTTGGTGACAGGAACGTGTTGGTGCGGGGGTTGATTTTGTTCCCTTCCCTGCAGGGCTCTCTTGTAGCGGGGAGAGAAAGGTAGACGAAAGAAAGACCTGGCGGGGCTTCGGACCTGGTTGATGGAGGGGGAAAGGTCTGGGAGACGGCAGGCATTGTACAATGGTTAGAAGTGCGGAAGACATCCCAGGATTGTAGGAAGTTAGTTATTGAAAGGAAAAGAAGATACCGTAGTGGGCTTGTGTCTTTTGTGAAAAGGAAATGAAAGCAAGAAAATAGAATGCTGAGTCGAGAAGACTCTCTGATCATTGATGAATTGAAACATTCTTGTGGTAATGGGTGGAGATTTGTTTCGCTTTCTTGAAATGGCATACGCAGTTTTGTTCCAATAATGGTTATCCCTGGAACGTCCAAGGAGCCAAAATTGGCTGTTAAGATGAATACATGAAGGATTGTGATTTTCATCCAGTTTTTTTACAGTTAATTGAATATGTAGGCGAAAGATGATTAGATGAAACTTGCTTTATTGAGGTAATCATGTATAAACATCATGAGTTTTCTAGTCATCATGCTGCAACCCAGACCTTTAAGGGTTAAATGTGACAGGGCTTGGTGGTGTTTTAGCATTAATTCTTATTTATTTCTTATTAAGAGTTTTGTGGTCTCTTCACTAGAATTCTCCTGCAGTGAAGACGAGCTTTGTGGGCTCTAAGTCAAGGTATAAGTAGTTTCAATCGCCTTGGCGAGGGAGGAGGGGTTGTGTTGTACCACAAACCTGAGCTATCTTCTTGATGTGGAAGTGCAGGAGTTGATAACTTAGGAGACTTGCTCCTCCACGAATGTGAAGATTGTCCCTCGTAATGCTATGTTGAGTATGCATGAAATGGTGTATAAATAGAGTCTAAACTCTATGTATGTTACATTTATAAGTGTTATAATCTCATATATGTTATGAAAATTTTGCTCCCAACCAAATTAACACTATTAAGTGTTACATGTTACGTATTACTTCGCTCCTTCCCTGATTAATTTCACTTCTATAAGTATTAAAGTTGGGAAAAACAACATAATGATACATGAGAGCTCATGAATTAAACCATATCTTTTGGGCATAACTTAGATTCTTCCTTATTAACACAATCTTCTGACTAAGAACTTTGGAGCAAGGGGTTTGTGCACTTCACAAGAGAAGTTCATGGTGAGGGGTCTGACTAGTTTAGGGAGGTGGCCAAAGAGATTTGAGGTGCATGAGCGGAGTGGGATGTAGTTTATGGGGACAAATAAACACCCTACTTTACACAATAGTCACCCGGATAAAACTATCCTTACATCTATGGTTGAAATGCTCCAAAACCGTACACAGATTACTACACTCCATAAAGTCCGTGCTCATGCTAATATCGACGGCAATAAACAAGCCGACAAACTAACAAAGGAAGGAAGAGAAAAAACCCACAAGAATGCCAAACACCCATACGAACATGCCCATGCCACCCCATATTACTTCCATAGATATGAATGGCCCTCTATGAGTGAAACTCCCGATAAAGGCCCCGTACGATTCTTGGACAAATACCTCAAAAAACATGATCTTGTAAATAACCTAGAAAAACTTACAGAAAACTTCCCCAATATTGATAAATGGACTGGCAACCCAAACATTCATAATGTACTATCCAATAATTTCTGGAAAAACCCCACTATAACGGATCCACATATCACATGCCTAATCAAATTCCGCACCGGGCAATACATGGGCAATGCCCGAAAACAACTCTTATTTGGAATAGAAAGATTCCCTACAATTACATGTCCAATTTGCAACACCACGGACCTAGACACATGGCTACATGTCTTACTCCAATGCCAAAACCCCCATATACACTCACTAATTGTTAAAAGACATAACAAAGCCGTATGGGCTATTCGTAAACTACTTATATCATCAACCAAATCCCGGTGTTTCATTCTCATGAATGCCGGAACCTTTAATGACAACCCACAAGAAAACACGGTCCCTCCTTGGCTATTACCCTGCATATGTCATACTCAAAGATGCCACTGTAATGCAAGATTCAAACCGGACCTATTATGTGTTAGAGGACTATCATACAAAGACCCCTTACCAAACCACATAGACCCTAGTCTCACCATCCAATTTATTGAATTCACATATTGCAATGATAGATTCTCTCCGGACACTATTGCAAACAAAACAAATAAATACCAACCACTACTTGACGATATTCAAGCACTAGGATGGAAAGTAGACCCCCTCATTGTCATCACCGCGGGTGCTAGAGCCACCACCTTCATCCCCTCAATGACAACCCTTGAAGAAACATTTAAAATCCCCATCACTTCAATCAAAACCACCTTTTCAAATATTAACACTATTGCAATTCAACATGCTATGTCGATACTCCTACATAAACGTAAACTTGAAAACAACCAACCCCTACCCGACGCTTCAAACCCCCCTTTATAGATCTACAACCGCATTTGCATTTCACCGCACTTGCCCTCCCTCTTTTAGGACTTTTTGGGACCTAGGGCCCTTTTTTATTCTGGTTACTTGTTACTGGGTACATAGTGTCTACCCTCGAAAGGGGGAAGTAGTTCCATACTACTAACCCATGCCCGGTGGGCATGGACTTAGTGGTGGAATGAACGGGCACTTCACTCACGCCGGCCCCCTACGGAGACCGGCGTTCTTCTTCTTCTTCTATGGGGACAAATACCGAATATGGATTGAAGATTGCATTGCCTGGGATCAGGCATTGGGATTCAGAATTAGGTAGTAGGAATGCAGAGAAAGGTTGGGCACCGAGCACCCGGTTCAGTTTTTGGGTAGGGAATCCAGCTCTTGAGCAGGACCTCACTTTGGATTTTGGGTTCTCAAAGGGAGTCCACAATTGCAGTCCATGATTTTACTTCACAACACTATGCACTAGACACCAACCACTAGCCATTCATGGTTTTTTTTGCACCAGACACCTAAGTTATTTTGGCACAAAAGTTTGGTCATGCTTCCCTCTAAACATCAAGAAATTGATACTGATCAGGTCTGGTCAATGTAGTAAAAGAGGTTGTGGGATTCATAACTGCTGAGAGTGCACTTGGCACTTTGAAGTTCTTGGAGAAAAGTCCAAATGATGTTCTATCACACATCAGGAGCATTCAAGCATTTCGAAAGAAAGTTTTATCTTTACATTTGGATGATTCACGCCAAACTACTATAAACTCTTTCTTTCAATTGGCTTAGTTGAATAGAATCTTGTCAAACTACTGTATTTTAGATTATTTCTTTGACTCAGCTTAGTTGAATTATGTTTTATATCTTTTGTACTTTCATCATTTATTTTTATAAACAATATATATATTTCAAAAATATATATATCGTTTATACAAAATATATATTTCTATAAATGTTATTAATGATCGGTATTGAATTCTATAAGTGTTATATGTTTTGATTTTTGCATGTGTTGGTTATGCATGGCATGTCTTCTCTCTTTTACTCAGTGTCACCAATTAGCATTGGGCAAAGGAGGGCACAAAATCCAACCCACCTTATAGCAACTACTACATACTCTACACCACAATTATGGGCTCTGGTGGATTTTAGGCTGTTGAATTGATACATTTTTGGCTGATGTTTACAAACTTATTTACTTCTTCACCTTTTCATGTAAGATTTGCAATGGTCTCCTAGAAATGCACTTGCATCCTACTCCTTAGTTCATAGTTGGATTAGCTTGTACTTGATTGTGAGTTGCAACATTACCAAAATGGTTGCAAGTTACTGGTGGATGAAATGAGTACAAGAACGAGGTCAAGAATTCATAAGAAAACCACAAAAATGTTTTTCAAACTAAAAAATGTATTCGTCTTCTCACTCAAAGTGTGAATATCTTTGTAATGTAAAGATCATTATTTACATGGCATGAATCAACGGGAATAATACCCTCTTCTTCTATCAATCGCTATGGACATGAGAATGAGACTATTGTGAGATTACACACTACTAGCAACCCTCACTTACTATTTCAAGCATTATAGAAGTTGGTGAGTTAGTCAGGTCACAAAAGACAAGAAAAAGGCTAGCACTCTTTTCCACATTCTATGTAAGTGAAGAGCGACACTTTTTGACAGGGTTTCTTGTAGTGACAGGAAGAATTGACTTGATCAACAAAGTGTTACACGTGTACAACACTAAGAGATCAGTGCAGGAAAATAATTCCTATGACGAGAGCTGCCATGAAAAAGCCGTTGCTGAATGATTTGCTGCCGCACCCTGCATACATACATTGAGCACAGCTTCTCAGTAAGACTATATGTTAAATCAGGAGTGCAAGGAAAGTAATCATATTTAACTCTTCAACGAGAAGTTTACAAGACCACATTTTACTCTAAATTGACAAATACAGGCTTGATATTTAAACCTCTAGATCGTAATTGACAAACTCAATACATGAAGTGACACTACTTTCACGTTGGATGGATTCCTAAATAGATAAATTTCAGAAGTGTTTCTCCACCATAAAAAGAGAGAGAAAATAAAAACCCCAACCCCTGTTGTGCACATGTTCAATAAAAAGATGACTGCATTATCAAACTTTAAGCACATGTTCATATAGAACTACTATAACCTAAGAAGTTTGTTTAGGCACAGGAAGATGGTGACCTGCACTAGTGGAGGGCACAGCGTGAGGAGATGGCTCCGGGCTGATTGTCCTACCTGCATTTGCTGTTTGGTCAGCTGGTGTGGTGGGTGGACTTGGGGGCGGAGGTGAGCCGGCTAAACCTGGTAGTGTCAGATTCAAGTTTTGGCATCCTCCATTGATCTCACCTGCACCCAGATTCAAGTGCCACATCAAACTGAATAATGAGAGGTAGGCTTTGTAAAGTGAGGCAAAACATATCATGAGATTTCACCTCTTCTTTCCAATTTAAACCAGCCCTAGATTTCTACAAAAAGGTGGCCAAGACTCATGGCACAACATGGCCTCTCCTGTTCAAAGATTGCATTAAACTACTGTCCACAAAGCTGTTCCATGAAGGATTCTACCTGTTACACTTTTGTTGGTTTAGCCGATGTTTTTGACAGTCTAAAATCGACAGTTTAAAAATATTATACTCAAGTTTTCGATACGTTTTTACCAAAAGGTGACGGGTTTAGAATGCCAAAAACAGCCCTTTTTTTTCGTAGTTGATGAATTACAATCCCTGTAAACAAGTAGGTAGCTTACAATGGTTGACGCAGTAGCCTGCTGTCAAGTTGAGCACATTGGCAAAGCCCGGGTCACACACACACTTGAACGTGGGTATGAGACTGTTCTTGGCGCTTGTCACTTCACAGCTCCCATGTCCGCAAATTCCAGGCACCACACAGGCTGCTACCACCCCGAAAGGAAAGATCCACAATCAATTCACAACCAACAATCACAGTAATGTCTCATAGGCTGAAAACAACAAAAAAATTAATTAGAATGAAAGTAATTTCTTCTTGTTTTTTTCCTTGGTAACCGGTTATGAACGTTTCTGCCATCCATCACCATCTCCATCACCAATTCTAATCCATAACCTTCTCAGGTTCTTCCAATCCGATCTCCTTGAATCGTGAAGACCAAGGGTTGTGATCAGAGAATGAACAATCGGTTATAATCGCTTGTCTATTATCTAATATATAAATTTCTCAAAGTCTCGAACGTGAAAAGATTACACTAATCTCTATTCTCATTTGAAAAAATGATTCGCAACTTACCAGTTGTATTAGTGGACGGTGTGGGTGCACTGAGAGCTGGAGCTGGAGCTGGCGATTTGTCAGTGCATTCCAGATTCAAGGAGCCTGGTAAATGTCACACAATCCAGAGTTACTTAGGTTCAAACATTCTATGTTTCCATGTGTGTACATTTTAACAGGCATCTAATGCAATAGGACATGTTAGATTTATCACATGAGTTGAAAAACAACAAAACACAAGAAGGTTTAACAGTGCGACAATTAACCACAAGAATAGCTTTGAAGTTTGGAGTTATAATCCGAAAAAGAATTGGGGGAAAAGGAAAAATACCACTATTAGAAAGATGATATGAGATGATCAATAACTACTATACCAAACAATGACTAGCATCAATATCACCACTACAAAGGGGAGCTCTTTTGACACTCTAAATTCAACACTTTTACACTAGACACAAGTTTCAACATTTGTTTTGAACTCCACCAAAAACAACCCCGTTGTACTAGTGTATACAATGCCACTATCTCTTATCATAAACACAGGGACAAGGAGGGTCAACTAGTGTGGTATACTTGAAGGCCATCTCACACCATCTTTTGAGATGAGTGTGCATAGTCTACCTAGATGTATGAAGGTGAGAGAAAGGTGGAATAGCTTACAGTTGGGGACGTTGCAGGGAAGAGTGGGGATCTGGAGGAGTGGGACGACGTTCTGAAGAGTGGACCATCCGGAGTTGCACTTGCATGAGTAAGGGAACACGATGGCCGCCAACGCGTTGTCATTCGGAACACATGTGCCTTGCTGACAATCTACACCTGCACAGGAATCGTTGGAGGAGCCACCTGCCAGCAGCAATGGTTAGAATATAATTCGAAACTAAAATGCACACAATTAGCCATATTTATAAAATGATACATGCAAATAGGGTTGCTTTTGACAATTTTTGGTGAATTATCTTAGAATTCACTTGTGTGTAGGGTAAAGCTTGTGTCGAAAACAGCCCCATTTTGTACTGTATTCCCACTCTTCGGAGGTCTACATCTCTGCCCTGATTAGTGACTTTGCATGCTTTTTATTAAATTCGATTATACTATTGGAGAGTTCTTTGTAAAGTCACCTGCAGTTATTGTAAGTTTTATTATAATGTGACAATGATTTTAAGATGTAATCCTTATTAAATATGGAAAGCTTGTTGGTGTTCATACTCAAAATCACAGTACTTTTAGCTCCTTTTGAAGGTGGGATAGAGTTTACATGAAATTTCAACCACTTTTGAGCTGATAATTAGAGCTAATTCTAAAGATTGAAAAAAAAGAAGAGAACGAGCTCTAATGACTTTACACTGAATATCATGATGAAATTGAGGAAGCTGTTGACAAACCTAAGAAGTCGAAGCTGAAGTCTTCTGGGCGAATGGGGCTCTGAGCTGCAACTGCAGCAACCAAAGCCAGCAGTAAAGCACAGGAAATGCTTGGCTGAAGTTTCCCCATACCTTTGCACAGACAATATTCACCTTCACAAAGATTTTCTGAAAGAAGAAAATCATTTATCAATGACGATCAGCTCATTAACCTTCAATGAAAATTTGAAAAATTGGATATACTGTACATAGAAAATTTTATTTTTACATGTAGAGTTTGAAGTGTCATGTCTATTGTTTTATGTTCACAAAGTCCCTGGATACTAAATCCTGCTTCAAACAATACTTCCAGCTCGGTTTGCACTTACTGCCATTGATATTCTACTCCACTTCAGCCCCTTATAATTTATTTCACTTATTTTGCATTGACAAAGCGTTTGTCTTGTGAGCTGAAATTGTGTTGCTGAGTCCACGGATTCAACAATCTTCCCAGGCCCACTCAATCATTCATAGCGCAACCTCCAGCTAACGAAAATACTCCACAAATTGGATCAACTCAAGCGCCAATTCCCAGACAATCAATTCATTCAGTCTAAAAAGGAACGTGCATGTTTAGAACTCAATTAACCACCAAGATCGAATCTTAACCGTCCACAAAGGAATGAAGAACTCTTCCCCTTTTGTGAAGGACAAGAAACTTGAACCTCACCGCCTTCAAATTCAATAGAAAGACAGTTACTTGTTGCCAACGAAGGTGAGGGAGTTGAGCTGGTCAACAGACACTCATCACAACATCAAAAATTCAGTGCACAAAAACTTACCGAGATCCAACTCAACAATTCCAAAACCAGCTCCACGCAATATATGTCAGCTCCACCAGCTCCGAGAAAGCTCACCAATACTCTGCAAAAGAACATCAGAGCTCAGAGGATGACTTTGCAGCACTCTCTTTCCAGCTTAGATTGAGACTGGAGGCACAACAATGCAAAGCCTCGACATGGCTTGGTAGGGAGCTTGTGAGAGATGAAGGACCGGCGGAGAGCCCAAGTAATTAAGGCACCTAACATGACCATTATGAGCTATAATGTTGATGGCGGCCAGAGTAGGTAATCAGAGCTGCCACAGCACTGCAGGTGCCATAACTGCTCCCCATCCTCCAAACCTGCTCTACTCTTGTTCGACCAGGGATGTCATTTCATCATCATGGCATACATACATTTATCATATTTTGATACACATGACTCACCTACCCGGATTTGTACAATTGCATGCCGTCGTGTTTGAGGTAGACATCTGTTCTCCCTGCTGCTATTTTTCTCCGTAGCGGTCGCAAAGTTATGTGTCCTTGTTTTGGACATGGCTTTGTGGTCTCTGTTACGTATGATACCATGGACTTCGGGGTTGTGTTAACCCTTAACTGCCCAGCTCTGTTTCTGGAAAAATCAAGATTTCTGCTGATTTTTTTCTTTGTACTAGATTTTATGGAAATATAATGTCTTATTTTAGTATCTAACCTTACATAATTGAACTCAAACCATGACTTAAACTTTGGGGAGAATTTGCACAACATCCAACGGTTGATGGAATAGATTATAGTGTTTTAAGTTACTATATATTGGTAGTGAAAATTGTGGATTTTGGAGGGTGTACTACTTTGACCATCAATAGATTCTTGCAAGAATTTTTGTACAGTACCCTCACACAAGTGTACGTACTTTTTGCTTATGTACGTTTCCAAACTACACTGCTGCCAACTTTGGCACCCTCTTGAGGGCTGAAAAATTGTCAACTTACCATGAAAGTTTTGGCAGAAGATCACTTCTGTGTTGACAACGTGTGTGCCAAATTTCAAGGCCAAGAGATTTATAGAATAAAAGATATTCAAGATTTACCAACATGGGGTAGTTGTAAGAAAAGTTTCACAACTACCAACTTTGACACCCTCCCAAGGATTGAAAGAATGTATTTTGCCCATGGGATTTTTAGCATGAGACCACCTCTATGTTGATTAATACTTATTATAAAAATTTCAAGTCCAAAAGATCCACTCAAATAAAACTAACTCAAAATCTAGGAACATGTGTAGTTGTGATAAACATTTTTCTCCCAGGCAACTTTGACACACTCCCAAGGATTGAATTTTTGTTTTTTCCCATGAAAGTCTTGACATGAGATTATCATATGTATTATCATAGAGATAATATCTCACATGCTTGCCAAATTTGAAGGCTAAAAGATTTTTGAAATCTACCATCATGTATAGTTGCGAGAAACATTTCACTGTTGTCAACTCTGACACCCTCCCAAGGATTCAATTTTTTATTTTTCCCCTGATGTGTTGGACATAAGACCATCTCTATGTTAATTATATGTGTGCTTAATTTCAAGTCCAAAAGATCCTCAAAAGAAAAGAAACAAATCTAAATCTATCAACATGTGTAGTTGTGAGAAACAATCAGGGAAACAGTAAACCATTATCCTATTGCCAATTTTGGCATCCCCCCTAGGTCGGAAAAATTGTTAATTGACCATGAAATTTTTGGCACAAGATCATCTTCATGTTGATAACATGTGTGCCAAAACTGAAGGCAAGAAGATGAATACAAAAAACCATCTTCAAAATCTACCAAAATATGTAGATATGAGAAACAATTTTAAATATCCTTTTCTGTATTCATCATGTAGCCTTGAAAATTGGCACACTTATTATAAACATAGAGATGATCTTGTGCCAAAAATTTCACTATAAATTAAAAAATATTCAATCCTAGGGAGGATGTCAAAGTTGGCAGCTGTGGATGGCTCAGAACAACACATCTTGGTAGATTTTGAATATCTTTTATGTATTCATCCTTTGGACTTGAAATTTGGCACACGTATTGTTAACATAGAAATGATCTTGTTTCAAAAATTTCATGGCAAATTGACAAATTTTTAGCCCTCATGAGGGTGTCAAAGTTGGCAGCAAAGTAGTGTTGAAATGTACATAAACAAACAGTACGTATACTTATGTGAGGGTATTGTACTTTGAATAAAAATCGATTCACATGTGCACTAGATTGATAGCTTTGCATTGACATATCATACGCGAAGAAAATATTTTATACACAATTATTGATGATTTTTTTGCTTTTATTTGTCTGATTGAATACAAAAATGTTCCAAACTTATACAGATCAAAACGGAAGTTTTGAATGTGAGGAGAGGGATTGACAATCATAATCAATGAAAAATTTCTTAACCCCTAAAAGCCCAAGTGTACGTACCACGTACGTTTGGGATTTTTGGCATGTACCTTAGATTGGAAAAAATACTCCGATTCTTATGAAAATTTTACACTACATTGTCCTTGATGAAATCTATATGGGGATTTTTTCATAAATGATTTTGGACTTTTGGTTCAAAACTTATTAGCCTTCAAAGGTCAAAATGGGGACTCTGGACTGTAGGGGCAGCCATGTCAACCAATGCAATTTGAGGAGAAAAACGGGGCAGAATTTTGGGACAAAAAGGGCAAGGAAAGGAATCCAGACTTCTATGCACGAAGTCCAAGTAGAAAAAACATTGAAAATTATTAAAAGAGTTGTTGAAATAATTTAAAAAAAAAACAGCAAACAATCAGCCGTTAGCTGGCTTGCCAGCATCCCGCGCCAACATCGGGCCTTCCAAAAAACCAATTTTTTTTTTTTTTTTTTCCGTCCAGCTGTGAGGGCGGTCAACAACAAGACAAATTGGCCACCCAATTTCTAGCACTGCCCTTTCCCATAATGCTTTATTTATTCCATATATTCATGAAAATGATGGATTTCACTATTTTTAGTCGTTTCTTTTTCTAAAATTAGTGAAAAAATAAATTGAAAGTTTCCACCATTGGGATTCTCAAATGCAACAACTTGTATGATACAAACAATTTCATATCACTTACGTAGTAATTGTCAACATTTTGTACCCCCTTTCACTAAAGTGTATATTTCTACATCTATTACCCCTTGAATTGACCTCAAATTTTGCACACAAATAGCTAACAACATATAAGTCATATTGGTAAAAGATTTGATCACATTTCAATGTAAAAACTAGAAGATATACCTAGTCAAAGTAGGCTGACCTTGCCGGGCAAGGGGGAAAAAATACTTTTCTTTGCACTTCAAACGCTATAATCTTCACATCCGTGTGGTGGATTGCAACCAAATTTGTGCTGTTAGTTCATATACGTGTCTATTTTAAGATTGTACGATTAAAAGTCTAAAATTAGACTTTAATGTTAGATTTCGTTGCCACTTGTTGATGATGGTAGTTTTGGAGTGTTTCATGAGGGAAAATGCCTGGGCTTTTAGGGGTTAAAGACGAAGTTCAATCGAAATTTAAGACCAAAATCAATCTGCATGTGTGTGAAATACAACATAGTATGCGGCATGGTATTCAGTGTATTCAGTGTACTTTAGTATATTCGAAGTATTTTGTGTTGTATTCCTAGTTTTTTCATGAGTTCCATAACTCCAAATCATGATCTGATTCTTGGAGAGTGTTCGTGAAATAGTGCGCAAATGTGAACCTCCTATCTCAAAGCCTAATTCGTCATGGATTTCATGTAAATTGAGTTTTAGTGATTAGAACGGTGTAGACTAGTACGACTAGGTAGGAAATAAGAAATAAAGATTTTGTGCTCAACTAGAATTGTTAAACGTCGTTGTCTTCAGTAACTTTCCCATCCGGATAGCCAAAGAATGTCTGGAGTATTTCGGAAGATATCCGGAAACCACAAACGTCATCATGGAGTTTCGGAAGCGACACCAGAGCTGTTATGGGATACCGTACGTCGTGCCCATTATAAAAAGGGTCAGAAATAGGAACTCTTCACAGTTGTCGTTTCTACTCTCTCTCTCATTTTATGCTCCTCCCAATTTCCGTTTTTTATTTAGCATCCGATAGCATTTCGTAGTACGAGTGCTTTTGTGTGGTCGGCGCGTGCAGGTGTGACCAGAGAGAAGAAAGGTTGAGGGAGTGCCATGGTTGGGGGAGAGCGAGCCAAAAGACCGAGGAAGGTGAAGAACACGACCGCCGGAGGGCCACCGATCGTGAGGGTGACTCCGGAGTACCCTACCGACAACAATGATGTGCACACCTTGTACCATTACCTCGACAAGTTGGGTTGCTCCGGACTCATGGAGGTGGCGTGGGGCACGAAGGAGGAAGGTCTGGTAACGGAGCTCATTGAAGCGCCCGACAACCAGTACGACGGAAGTCTCCGAGCTCACTCGGAGAGATGGACAGCGGTGGAGTAGAAGCGCACGTCTTGTTTTCTGGGATAGAGAAGTGAAGGTGCCGGAGAAGAACGACAACTTCGTTGACAGGGAGTTCAACCGTCACGCTGACTCGAAGGACGGGTTCACAACAAGCGACCTTGCTTGCCTCTAGGCACAGATAGTCGTAGGGTTTCTAAACCCAATCTTCCATCCGGAGAAGCCCAAGGAGTTGGGTTCAAGTGGGCAAGCGTTTTCTTGGGTGCCGTACGGAGGAAGATCACCGTCAATTGGGCGTCATTGATGCAAGACCTAGGAGATTGGTCAAGGGCCTCCATCGGACAAGGAAAATCGGATTGCCGCTTCCGTCTTACCTAACCCATCTCTACGTCAAGCACGAGTTGCTCAAGCCGGCATAGCAAGTCGAGTATAAAGAACTTCTGAACACTCAAAAGTATGGCGGGCCGGAAACCGACTCTGAAGATGAGACCGAAGTTGCGGAGCCGCCTCCAGTCGAAACCCCTGAAATCCGGAAGCGAAATCGATCAGTGTAGCTGGAGGCAGAACCAGCGGAACTGCCACCGATCCAAATGGACATGACCTCCGTGGATCCGGCGGCGGTAAGCCCATCCACAACTGCCACAAGTACCAAATGCCGAACCTCCGAAACTCTGCGGAAAATCGGCAGAAGACATTATGGAGTTACTCAAGCACATAACTTGAAGGACCTCAATGCTCAATCAGTTCATTGCAGACAACTCGGAGATGATGTTCGAGATCATGAACGAGCTCAAGGTGGATCATGTATCGGTGATTCTAGCCCGATTGAAGGACCTCTGTTACCTCGAGGTCCGGTTGACCGTGTTGGAGGAGGAGCAGACACTTTTGGTTCAATCTTGGGCAAAGTTGCAACAGGATTTGGCAATGGCGGAAGCAGCAATGATGGAGTCACGAATCGCCCGGAAGGAGGCGGAGGACAGGGCCACCGCATCCGCTCAAACGCTCGTGGAGGTCCGGGAGGCGCTGAGTTTTCAGGTTGATAGAGTCATCCGGAGCCTCCTCTTCAACGAATGCTTGGAGAAGAAAGAGAATGTGAACCATGGGCAGATCATTCGGTTCCTCATGGATTACGGATGGAAGTTGGAGAAGACATAAGGACAGATGCAACTTTTGGCCAACATCGTGGTCCGGGAGGAATCTATGGCACCGAACTCATCCATCGACCTCGACTCAATATCGGATGTCGCCGGATCGTTGAGTAGAGCGCCGGAGGCTTCCGAAAAAGATAAGGATAAGCGGTAGAAGGAGGAGATCCTTGGTACTTCCAATGCGGCTTCACCCATGCGCTGGGATAAGGTCTCTCTGCCCAGCCCGGAGACCGTCAAGTCTTCGAAGAACATGCTTCCCGTAGCACTTTTCCAAGGGACTCCCCCGGTTTTTTGGCTTCCTTCTTTCTCCCCCTCCTCCACTATCCGGAAGACAACTTCTCCATTATCCAGGGGTCTTCCAGAGGAGACTTCCAGTGTCAAAGATGTGGTAGAAACCACAACCGGCACGGTAGAGAAGGCAACACAAGTGGTACTTTCCCCTGACGACCCAGAGCCAGCAACCCCAGCTTCCGGAAGCAAGAGCCACGTACTGGAACCAACTCTGGAGAAGATCGAGAGGGCGACAAACGTGGTGGAAGCATCCTCTACGTGTAGGGCAACCGAAACAAGAAGACTCCGTAGCTTAGGTTTAGGGTTGAAGTTGGGAATTGTTAGTTACTTAGGTTTTGTAGCGATTAAACGATGGGGCTCATGATTGTACCTGGCTACCAAACTTTAGGTTAAACAATTCCATAAACTATCTTACCGGTTAGGAGCAGGAAATTCGGATTTGAGATCCATAATTTTCGGATCTGAGATCTGATTCCGGATTTTTAGGGATAGGACTTATTTTTTGCTCTTAGGATAGGATTTTCTATGGATTTCTCGCAAATAAGGTAGATTCTAGATTTAGGAATTTAGTTAATACTTAATAGATGAGTTTTAGGAAACTCATTATCTTGTTTTCTCTCGCTGAGAACGTTTTCCATCTTGTGGTGATTGAGTGTTTTCTTGTGAGGGACGGATCCATTGTGGTTGGGGTATGGTGATTTAGTTTTCGTGTGTTGAGTGTTAGAGTGTTTGTATTTGGAGTAACCGGTTGGAACTTGCATTGGGAGATTGCCCAGAAGAGCTGGAGAAGAAGTTAGGGAGAGCCTTGACATTCTTCAGGGTCCGGAAGTAGCCAGGAGGGGAAGAGACGTATTGCAGAGGTGTGTCTGGTAGTCTCTAGGGCACGGAATATCGGTGTAAACCCGGATTCTGGTTGAGGCCGAAATCTCCTCCTACGATAGGAAAAAAGCTTGATGTGTATGTGTAAAAGGAGATTCACTTGCAAACTGTAAAGCTCACTCAGTAGAACCAGTGTAGTACCAACCGGAATGTTGTTGTAGTCCGGATTTATCTCTGCGTGACCGCGTCCGGATGGCCATCCGGATGTTGTGAGGGTGTGGATCTGGCAACAAAAATCGTCCACCGATTAGCGGAGTAAAGAGAGTGGTTGTCTAGCCACTTTAAGTTACAAGGCAGTGGGTGTCTAGCAACTTTATGTCACAAGACAGTGGGGAATCCGGCCACTTATACAAAATAGGATCAGTGGCCTTCCGGTCACTTGTTTAAATCGTCCGGAAGACTCTCTAAGGAGGAACAGAGATAAATCAAATCCCCTTTCGGGTGTCCGGAAATTAGTTTCGGAAGCTATTGTAAGAACTCCGGAATCCGGAAGGATCCGGATGTTGAGCAAAGGAATGAGCAGGAAAGCTAACATGTGGAAAAGTGTTTGGTAGTTTAGTTATTGATAGTTCATTCAGAAAAGAAAGAATAGGTCTCTGTGGAAACGACACCGAAGCGATTTATTTTGGTTGTATTTAATGACAATTAAGTGCTAACCGGAGGAATACTGACCCGACGACTTGCAGTACGGCGCCTCACGTCTTGAAGCACGTCGAGTTTTGGAGTGCCTTGATCTGGATGATCTCATAAGGCTTCCACTTCTACCAGGAATGCACGTCAACGTGCCAACCCCAACACCGAGGACCCTACGTTACCTCTTTAGGAGGCAAGTTGTGACCGCCCTACAATGGACGACGAGGAGAGCGGAAGGAAGCGACAATGGCTTCACCAAAAAAGTCAACGCAGTGCTTCGCATCGAGGTCTATCCCGACTCATGCACCAGAACATATTTCTAGCGTAGTATACACACAAGTTGCGCTGCACTGTAAGTGTTTTCCAAGGGTGTAGATAGTAGCTGCATTGTAAGTGTTTTCTTCATTACATTTTCCGTCTTGTATACGCTTTGCGTACAAGGTTTTTTCTCACTCTACTTGACGTTGAACCGTGGTATTTCCCTTGAGAACTAAATTGTGAAGTGCATATGGTGGACAACAATATGCACACTGTGGTAGCTCATATTATGTGACGGGGACGGTTATCACTAACCGTTTTCAATTGAGATTTTTTGTTTACCTTCACTGTGAGCCAAATTTGAAGAGCCGCAGCTGAGATATAGTTGAGCTCAAGATTGGTTGGGCATGTCGTCTCTTTCTTATCCACACCACACGCTTTCAGTCGAATTAAAAACACATAGAAACCATTTTGTGTCAATAAAGAATAAAATCAACCTAGAAAACAAGTCAGATTTCCACATGTAGTTGGGCAAGTAGTCCACATCCTTTGCACCTCGGGTGTACTATCCTGTGTTAGATATAGTAGGTGGGCAGACCATGCACTCCATACCGCAATACCGCGCCATGCCAAAGATAACTCCAATACACCAATTTTTTGGAGCATCTTTTGGTATTCTATTAATGTCCCTAAAAATCACAGACCTTTGTCGCCAAGTCTACTTGCCACGCAAAAAAACACGTTCAATTCCAATACCACATGCGACCAGAAAAATCCTCAACTGTAGGAACCTTAAGAAGTACGAGCAAAAATCCAACTCGACTAGCGACGCTTAGTTGCATTAGGGATGAAATCAAAGTGGATTAACACGGGTCTCATCATGTGGCCAAAAGTACGTCTTCTAGATTGCCTCAAGGAGAGTGCATTTGTCCGTATAGCCATGGAAGTCTTCAAGAAATTAACAATCAAATGTAGCGACGTTGTGATCCACGTAGGGGCAACCATTTTGAAACCTAGCATCAACAATGCAACAAAGCATGAAATTGACAAGAACCAGAAACCTATAAGAAAAGAGGACTTATGAAGAGTTCAAGGTAAAAGTAAACATACTTACAAAGAAACACCTTGTCAATTAGTCTTGCAAACCGACCTAAACGACGTCCACCACGTTGACGACTACAATCTACAACTCTACTCGTAGTTCTACCACAACATATTCCGGCTCTAAATCTGGCTAAGAATCCTCCTTCTATGACCTCATTTATAAAGATTTAGAGCCAAACATCCCATCCCACTAATATTAGCTATGTTAGCTAAAATATTACGGCTAAAAAATTGCGTAGACATATAATTGTAGAGTTGGAACTTATTTAGAAAAATACAACAATTTGTGCATTCAAAGGTTGTGTGACCATGTATGATAGTGTTGTTCCAATTAAAGGACTTACCATTTTGCTATAGGAATTACCATTGTGTGACCATGTAGTTTATGCTTGTAGGTATGGCATTACTTTATGTGACAGGGTGATTTCTTAAAATGATGACACATTGTCACAGTTTACTGTCAGTAAATGTTTTGTATGTAATGTAAAACAATGTCGTGAAAGTTGTATGGATCCACCAATGGAACAAACTAGAATCTAAATTCAGTAAGAAAGTTGGAATAATATACGAAGATGAAAGGGAATAATGAACACAAAAATCAAAAGACTCATACAATTACAATAATGATAACAACAAACCAATATCTTCATGAAAATACAACATAGCAAACAAAGCATAGGAATCACGATTCCTTCAATACAAAGTCATTGGAATCACCTTCGTAAAAATAAAGCCCAAACTATCTGAACCCTAGCATCTGCTTTCGTCTACGAAGGACTATACTCCAGTCTTGTGTCGCGCTATTTGTGGAATCCTTGGAGGAGATGGAAGTGTTGCCATCGCATCTGCAACACCCTCATACCTAGAACCAAACAATTTGGTTGCGACGGGCTCTTCACCTCCTCCGACAAGTGTAACAACACCCCCACATGGCTTGTTGACGATAAAGCCATTGACAACGCCAACCAACTCAATAAACCAATGTCACATCATTGATTGAATCAGAAAAGAATCAAAAATTGTACACCGCAATGCAAAATATTAATATAAGAAGTGGTGAGCTTATTTACAACGTCTCTTAGAAGCAGTCTTCACCTTTGGCTTGTCATCATCAACCTCTGACGGGCGCTTGCAAGAGCCATCATGTACCCGCGGTGCAACTATCGACTCCACCTCCACCAATTTATTCACGCATGCTCCAAGTTACAGCTTCAACGAAGTCATGCACATTCTAGAGCTTGTTTAACGTTGCGAAACAAGCGTGACAAGATTGCTATCTTGTGAGCGGCGAGCGTTGAGCATTGAATTTTTGAAATTTTTTTGGTAGTGTTTTTTGATGAATTTGGAAAGGGTCGCCTATGGCCGTGGGTATGTTTTAGACTGTGTTGACATATGAAAAAAAACTGATATTTACGACGATAGAATACTTGGACATATGGAAGTATGAGTAGTATAGGATTGATTGCACCAATACAATTGAAATTGGAAGGGACGCTTATGGGTGAGGATTTAGAGTTCAGGGTACTGCGACAAGTCAATTGACTGTGAAATACAATGGAAAAAAATCGAAATTATGTGGTTTAGGGCAGTAGGCAGTATCCATGTGATACCTAGCTCATACCCTTATAATATCTTGGTGATATCCATGTAATACCTAGAGGAGAAATATGTGATACCATGGAGATATCCATCGTGGCCCAACCACTTTAAATTAAATCATTCCAATTCTTTGACAACGGTTGTTTAAAAAAGAGCATGAGCGTAAGATACAAATCATGTAAACTCAGAGAACATGCAGCTTGGTTACAAAGGATATTTATAATGTATCATATATTAAATCGTAGATGGAACGAAATCTTCTCATCACGCAACATGACATATGATGTTTTTTGATAGACATAGGTGAAAAGAATGGGGATTAGACATGAATGACGATGACTCACAAAGAAACAATAATAAAGGAAACCAACAGGTACTATGATGGTAAACAAAACAACAAACCAATGCAGAGGAATCAAGATCCCTACACGAGAAGGTACTAGGAGTCACTATCGTGCGAAAAACTTTGACTACTCTCCGAGCCACTATCGTAAGCCTCCCCATCTATGAACGGACATGCAGCAAACCTACGTGGGACAACCGTTTGAAGACGTGGAGGGGTATGTTGTGCTGCCATGGCGTCTGCAACAGTGGCATCCTAGGGATTCAACGTGAATTGTTGCGTGGGGCTCTTCACCTCCAACAACAAGGGAGAAAGCACTCCAACATGAGTCCGGGACAATGATGCCATCAACGACGAAGGCCGACTGCACAAAACATTGTGTTATTAAGAAATACAACCGTAGACAAGCTAGAACTGTAAACCGCATTCCAAAACTAGAACTAAATAAGGGTAGGACTTACTCACAACGTCTCTTAGGGGCGATCTTCACCTCTGGCTCGTTGTCATCAACCTCTAACGGGCGCTTGCGAGAGCCTTCCGCCACCACTGGTGGCGATGTCGGCTCGACCTCAATAGTATCGGGGATCAAAGGAAGAAGGACTTCTTCCACCAACTCTTGGTCCTCCTCCAGTGCCAAAACGTGCCGCTTAAGAGCCTTGCATGCCTTAATAGACGCCCCTTCATGAAATAAACAATTCATTCGATGTTAGCATTAGAAAGCGAGAGAAAAACATTAGAATTGGGTTATGGAATGAACTTACCAATAGACGCGGTGAGATCCAGGAGAATGTCCTCCTCTTGAGTGCAGAGATCAATCAGAGCTTCCATGAGGTTCGTAGACTTCTCTCGCGCACCACGCCATGGTACGTCGCTATCCGCCCTCATGGTCAGCGTCTCGTGAGTAATCAGATTGGTCATATGACCATCTGATGACAGGTGAATCCCATCCCTTTGTAGCTCCATCCTATCAAAGAATGAGAATGGAACCGCGGGATCTAGTTTCCTCACGAAGCACTTCACAAGGAAGCACTTGTGAGTGCGCCCATGGTGACCATCGCGGAAAAGTCGCAGCCCGTTGATGGCAAACCATTTTGTCTCCTCGACAAATCCCGCCCAATCGCCCTAGGCTACAAGTTCATTGGAGATGAACTTGGAATCCGGGTAGAACACGATAAGCGGGGCCCCATCACAAAGCAACGCACCCACCATCTCAAAGGCATGGTAAATCCAATGGGATTCTTTCTTACCTCCGTCTGATAACCGGGTTGGAAGCTTGTTCCAATTCGGTACATCAATGCCTCCATCAATGTTGGGGACTGGTAAATCCTCTGGAACATCGAACAGTACCATATCCGCCAAACCTAGTGTGCAATCCAATGCCTCATGTCGCCGATGCCGTGAGCCCGAGTGCTCCTTCAAAAACTGTCGAAGCTCCTTCCATGCTGCCGGTTTGTCACCCTCCACAACGACACTATCAAATAGAGACATGATGGAGAGGGCACTCTCACACATCACCTTCACAGCAGCAGAAGACTGAGGAGGATCGAACACCGGAATTGAGTACACCGTCTGAGAGGGCTTCACATCAAAGGTAGAAGGTCGGCTGCTAGCTGAGGGTGAAACGCCCATCGTCAGTGTCACCGCTGGAGGGACTGCGAATCCTCCAAATCCCCCTTGCTGAGTGAACAACTTTTGAGGGCCCTCCTTCGCCACCAACGCCGCGAACTCCCTGTACCTCTCCTTCGTCTCTTTCTTCTCCTTCTTTGAACTCTCCATCTCCAGCCTAGCAGCCTCCCTCTCCTGTTCCTTAATTACTGCCTTAGCCGCTTTCTCAGCAGCCTTGGCTTTGGCCTTCTCGGATTGCTCCTCAGACGCTGCCAACGGAGCCGCCAACAAGGGAAGTACGCTACTAGAAATAGGAGGAACCGCAATGGATTCACAAGCCACTCGTAGTTGGACCTCGTCTCCTGGGGTGGGATCCATCTCCCGCATCTCCAAGTACCACGGGCATTGGAGGAGGTGGTGCACAGAAAACCGACGCCTCTGAGTATTAGTGAAGATACACTCGGGAGCAGAAGTATCTATCCACTTTGTGAAACGGATAGGTAGATCTTCGGCTACCAAGGCTCCATGGGCCACGAGGACTCTTTAGAAATAACGCATTACAACTTGCTTCAGAACCTTCTCGTAATCGTCATGCGCCATGAACTCCTCGCTCTTCGTGTTGGAGCCCCCCTTTCTGATGTGAATAGTGAACACCTTAGTCCACAGCGTCATGGACTCATGCTCTTTGCCTCAATCCATTTTCCGATGGAGGGGACAAGATTTGGAAGCCCTTCAGTCTTAAGGACAATGTTGTCCTCAAGGAGAATCTCTGCGTAGAATTTCTCTGACTCTTCTTCTAGCTCTAAAACAAAATTGACGTAGTTAGAAATTGATCATAGAACAATCATACGAAAAAGATGTGAATTTCAGGAATTGTGGACCTTATCCCAGCCCAGAATGCTGCCTTGTCAATCCAGCCACGAAGAACCTTATCTGATGCTGGCGACGCGGGGAAGTTGTACTCTATCCTGCTCCCCTTGCTCATGTTCCACCACCTGCACTAGCGCGACTTGAACTTCGTAGCTACCCTAGCCATGGCGATGAGCTGGAGTTTCTCGGGAGTCATCTCGGGCCGCACCTAATAAACATCAAAGTGACGATTCACCTAATTCACATAATCGACCATTAGAGTAGAGTTTACAAGGATATACGTTAGAAAAACAATATGGAAAATGATAAAATGAATAACATTTATCCTACCTCTTTGAAGAAATCCTCCCCGTTAGCCGGGTTGGCAATTGCCAACATTCGAGCGAGCATGGTCTGGCAAATCGTCTTCTTCTTTTGCACAACTTCAGTGCAACGGCTTACCAAATCTGCGACACTTCCACGCCGATCTTCACTAACACCCGTGACCAAGTGATCCTTAAACTTCTGGATCTGCTCCTCTTGAACAGCAATCAGGTCCCGCTGTGGACAACAAGAGGTCGT
Organism: Bryoerythrophyllum caledonicum; assembly: GCA_963971425.1. Classification (NCBI taxonomy): domain Eukaryota; kingdom Viridiplantae; phylum Streptophyta; class Bryopsida; order Pottiales; family Pottiaceae; genus Bryoerythrophyllum; species Bryoerythrophyllum caledonicum. The sequence continues at coordinate 13,224,857 of OZ020519.1, forward strand.
GAACAATTTTAAGACTTCGAACTCGATTATCAAAAAGAGCTGAATGTCAAGTGCAATATGGTCTTTCTAGATCATTACGTACCTCGTACTTAAGCTTAACGAATGCTTCGAGAGTCATATGATACCACTTTCGTTGTCCCTTCTTTGACCACTCAAGGACATTGATTTCGTAATCTTCATCACTGATGAGCCCCTTCAATTGTTCAAACTCTAATAGGCCGAAATGTTGTACACGCTTTAAGTCGTGTGGAAGGTGTTTTACAACGTGATCAGACTCTTTTTGCCTACGCCATCAGAAAATTTCATACAGATTAAATGAAGTAAAATAGTTGTTGCAACTTAAACAATCAAAATTTGGAGTAATACATAGCCTCCTTATCTGTTCAAGTCGGTCATCAAGTTGAGCAAGATGTTTCGGTTCTCGATAGTGGGCTCAATAACCATGGCTCTAACGGGCACGTGGAAGGCGACATCGGATGGGTGTAGTTGTGAAATGGCCTCTGTCCAAGCCATATGGCGGTGATTGCCATCCCATACGAAGAAGAACTTCTCCGAAAACGTTGAGTACTCCGGACGAGTCTTCAACAACTCCTCAAACTTCCTGTCCTCTTCTCGCCATAGCTCGGACCACGATAACCGGTCAGCTGGTAGAACCCACTTCTCCACAAGGGAGAAACTCTTCACCGACACATAAAAAGATGCGGAACCAGGCCTATATCCCTTCACAAACTCCCCCTGAAGTTTCTCGACATCACTCCGAAGAGGTAATCTAACCTTAGTCATGGGCACCATACGGCAAAGGGAAATGGCAAGATCTCCAACGGTTGAGCAGATGCCGCTCTGTAGGATGTCGTAAGAAGTCCCACGGATGGACCTCCGCAACGACTGAAGCGTTGAAGCTAGCCCAAGCTCATCAACAAGTTTAGGAATAGTTGCCTCGTCCTCCATAATCTCGAGGACTTCACGCGCAGAAGTACCTGCAGGTTCCATAGAATCAACCTGCAATAGGAACTCTTTAGAAACCGAGGCCATTTTCTGAGTCCATTAGAACAATTATAAACAAAAGACACAAGTCTCAATTCGCACAGCCTCCATCAACTGTGTCGATGCACAAGCAAAGCTATCATCATTTAATAACCGCACCCTCAGCTTCTTCAACCTAACTCACGTCACCTGAGCTCAAAGGCACTCACACACTCTCTCAGCGCACCAAAACAAAAACTTCCTCGTCTAGCACGAACTCACAAGCACACTTTCACTCTCCATAGAATACACTCATTCACACACTAATCAGCGTAGATTCTCACGAGCGAACACCCCCTTCCGACTTAGCCTGCCTCACTCTTACTAGCTGGACCTCCCTCCCTCAGCATATATGAAGCATGAAAGTGAATGTGCATGCGTATGTAACGTACGCTCAAGTCTGACATGATGCATGACAAGGTCCTCTCCAGCTGGGAGGGGATCCCTGAATTTTTTCAATATACTGTGACCCATGAAAATGGCTTTCGGATCCGAAAGCCATTTTCAGGGGTCACTAAATTTGATAAAAATTCGGAAATCCCCTCCCTGCTGGAGAGGACCTCGTCACGCGCATGCACACAATGCGCACATCGTGCATGATGTGTGCCTGAAGGCAAGCAACACATGAATCATTTAATCACCGCACCCTCAGCTTCTTCAGCCAAACTCACGTCACCTGAGCTCAAAGGCACTCCCACACTCTCTCAGCTCACCAAAAAGAAAACTCCCTCGTCCAGCACGAACTCGCGGGTAAAAGCAAGCTACACCGGTATAAAAAACGTGTCACAAGTTGTTTTTGTAGGAGTAACGAACATTCTTTTGTCTACCAAACAAGATGTACCTTTGTTTTCAGATTTTTGATGATGGAATGTTGTTCCCAACTTAAATGGCATTAAATGAACGCTAAAAACTTGGTAAGCCGATCAATGGTTTCATCTCTATGACTGAATTTGTGGGAGAAATATACTTGTCACAAAATACTAGATTTGTACAAATATACTGATTTTGAGTGATCTGTGATACATATGATGATGAAAATTTGTATGCACATAGATAGGGTGCTGTGAATGGACTATCCAATAAAAAAAAACAAATTTTCAAATCCAATTGGTAGAAAACATGCCAATCGTACATGGTTCAAAATGACTAAGGATTGGGTCCTTTCTTAAATGGATTTTTGTCAAAAATAGTGCTTCATATATAACCCTAGGTCGACATATGGTGGCTTTTTAAAAAAAAATTAAATTAATATCCTTTTTTTGAAAGTTAAGTTTAAAATATACTAAAAATATACCAAAATATACTAAAAATATACCATGGTCTTTGCCCAAAATGGGGTGGGTGTAGCATGCTTTCACCCTCGCACACTCACTGTACCTCTCCCTAGAATACACTCATTCACACACTAATCAGCGTAGATTCTCACGAGCGAACACCCCCTTCCGACTTAGCCTGCCTCACTCTTACTAGCTGGACCTCCCTCCCTCAGCATATATGAAGAATGAAAGTGAATGAGTATGCACATGAATGTGCATGCGTATGTAACGTACGCTGAAGTCTGACATGATGCATGATGAGGTCCTCTCCAGCAGGGAGTGGATCCCTGAATTTTTTTAATATACCGTGACCCATGAAAATGGCTTTCGGATCCGAAAGCCATTTTCAGGGGTCACTAAATTTGATAAAAATTCGGAAATCCCCTCCCTACTGGAGAAGACCTCGTCACGCGCATGCACACAATGCGTACATCGTGCATGATACATGACAGGAGGCAAACAACACATGATTCATTTCATCACCGCACCCTCAGCTTCTGTAGCCAAACTCACGTCACCTGCGCTCTCAGGCACTCACATACTCTCTCAGTGCACCAAGACATCACTCGCTCGACCAACACGAACTCGCACACTCACTGTACCTCTCCCTAGAATTCACTCATTCATTCACCAGTCACTGTAGATCCTCACGAGATCATACCCCCTCCCGACTATGTCTGCCTCACTCTAACTAACTGGACCTCTCTCCTTCAGCATAAATGAAGCATGAAAGTGAACGAGCATGCACATGAATGTGCATGCGTATGTAACGTACGCTGAAGTCTGACATGATGCATGACGAGGTCCTCTCTAGCTGGGAGGGGATCCCTAACTTTTTTCAATAAACCGTGACCCCTGAAAATGGCTTTCGGATCCGAAAGCCATTTTCAAGGATCACTGAATTTGATAAAAATTCGGATATCCCCTCCCTGCTGGAGAGGACCTCGTCACGCGCATGCAAACAATACGCACATCGTGCATGATACATGACTGAAGGCAAACAACACATGATTCATTTCATCAACGCACCCTCAGCTTCTATAGCCAAACTCACGTCACCTACGCTCAAAGGCACTCATACACTCTCTCAGCGCACCAAGACATCACTCGCTTGTCCAGCACGAACTCGCACACTCACTGTACCTCTCCCTAGAATACACTCATTTATTCACCAGTCACTGTAGATCATCATGAACACATACCCCCTCCCGACTATGTCTGCCTCACTCTAACTAACTGGACCTCCCTCCTTCAGCATATATGAAGCATGAAAGTGAACGAGCATGCACATGAATGTGCATGCGTATGTAACGTACGCTGAAGTCTGACATGATGCATGACGAGGTCCTCTCTAGCTGGGAGGGGATCCCTAACTTTTTTCAATATACCGTAACCCCTGAAAATGGCTTTCGGATCCGAAGCCATTTTCAAGGGTCACTGAATTTGATAAAAATTCGGATATCCCCTCCCTGCTGGAGAGGACCTCGTCACGCGCATGCAAACAATACGCACATCGTGCATGATACATGACTGAAGGCAAACAACACATGGTTCATTTCATCAACGCACCCTCAGCTTCTGTAGCCAAACTCACATCACCTGCGCTCTCAGGCACTCACATACTCTTTCAGCGCACCAACACGAAAACTCGCCCGTCCAGCACGAACTCGCACACTCACTGTACCTCTCCCTAGAACACACTCATTCACTCACTTCTCACTGTAGATTTTCACGAGTACACACCTTCCCTAAGCGGTCACTCACTCACTAACACCACTTTTGCTCATCATTCACTCACACACTGACCTCACCTTCCCTCAACAAAAACTCACACTCTCACGTCACCGTCCCTCCTCACGAGCACACACCCCCCACTCCTGTCTTAACCCGACCTCCTACCCACCAGTCCGAACGGGATTTGAAAACCTAACACGTCCCTGCCCATCCCCGAACTTCGACCAAACTGTGCACCGACATAATCAGACCTCACCCCAAAGCAAACCCCGTTCTCCCTCTCTCAGCATTTACAAGATGGAGAATGAAGAAGATGACGAACCTGGAATTCGCCAAAAGTTTTGTGGAGAACCAGGTTGCCTTCCCGCGAACTTCCTCGCTCCTTCCCAACGCTTAGAACCTGCCTCGACCAAACAAAATTCAGAAAGCCTATAGATATGATGAACTGGAAACAATCGAAATGCACGTTTAGGGTTTTGCAAACTTAGGAGACTCAATACACGACACACAACGCATGCAATAGGCTGAAGTTGTACTCGAGTCTTGCACGTCTGCTCTAGAAAACTCTGCCCCATTTACTCTCACGGGTAAGCCATCCAGCGAAAATAATAGGTAGTGAGAAGCTCATTCGAAGGAGTACCAGCTAGTGAGCTAAATCCGCGATTGAAGGTGCACTATGACTGTTTGGGAGCTCTACCCAAAATCCGGATTTCACTACGAAAAGCATAAAATAATAGCTTCGATTAAATATAAGGTGAAGAGGAATCAAATATCTCTAGTAATAGTCAGGTTGTGAGATACCTGATTTAGAGGATCCCTCTCCGATTCCCGTAATTTTTCCGCGAGGTCCTCTACGCCACCCCGTTGAGTCGTTGCTCCAATTGCGGGTGCCTTTGATGAAGAACCGTCTTCGACCATTGTGGCTCGTGATGGATTTCCTCGGCTTCCATACTCCTCACTTGAGTCACTATTTTGGCAGTCAGACTGGCCCTCACTGCCTACAGATCCCTTACCTATTTGCAACGAGGTCTCTGAGGTACTGATTCTTTGGTACATTTTCAAGGAGTTATCTTCTATTGAGTATTCTTCTTCAAGCTGCTCTTGAATTCCAACGAATGTGCTACACTCCTGAATAACAGAGCGAGAGTCACATATCAAAGGGAGCTTTTGACTTTCGTCAATTCAGCTAAACTCTATGATATAAAAATCTAATGAAAATATAACATACCTCCCCTGCTGATTGGACAGGAAGCGATAAGTGGTGGATACTTAACAAAGTCCTCAATCGTTCGCCCGATTTCGATGTCTCCACTTCCTGGTTCTGAGCAGCCAACAATGACTGTTGTAGTCGCCGATCCTTTCGAGCCCGCATCTGCTTCGGATTAGAGAAATTGGAACTTCGCTTCTTCCGCCCACCTATCTTAGTCATCATCTACACTATAGCCACACCCCTCCTCGACACTCTCATTCAACATCAGAAGCTCACTTTATACCCTAAGAACTAAGTGCACTACTCTTTCGTTACGGTATTAGATCCCTTGCACTACTCTGTCTTGCTTCCGTTTACACCACACCCCTACTATTTATTATAAGCCATTTCTCAGATCTTGAAATTCTACAGCTGTCGCGTAGTCCTTCAATAGCCGTCCTATTAAATCTTCTACTACCCCCGTCAATCACAGGGCAATATATAAGTTATGAATCTTCATATTTGAATAATGACGGCGGGAACTCCGAATTTTTAAACCATGATCCGTTGCAACGAGACAACTAGCAACATTGTTAATCGGTGTTCTAGCTCACAACTTTTCTATTCCAAATTATTCATGTAGTTTAATCTGTGGCATTGTACACTCATGCCACAACCAGGCTGGAAAGAAATAACCTTGCTAGCTGATTTATTTATTTCCGCCGTAATCCCACTCTATTCTAAATCTTAGAAATCCGCAGTAATCTTTTCCCTTCAGAATTTAGATATGTCCGCCTTAATCAATTGTTTTGCATTACAATATTTGAGCGAAGGAGGGAAGCTAGCTCTATATCTCTTTCCCAATTCCGTTGTCATTGAACATTACAGCCCCTCACATTGCCTCCGGTAGTAGCAACACATGGCGTCTCTTACTTCTCATCAAGGCGGTGCTCCACTAGTCGTTCCCATTGGCGACATTGGCACAGTCAATATCTCCGAGTCATTGCTATGTGTTCGTTTTGGTTATCGGGCTGGCACAATCCACATTGAAGAAGAGGTCTATGATAGCGATGGTAATCACGAGCAGTCCATTTATCAAGTTAAAGATAGTGACGCGGTAAGATTTTTCTGGAACTTGTGTCATGGTTCATTCAAAGTATTTGGTCTTACAGATGTTCAAATGGCCGCTCATGCATCCATAACCGTGATGTCTCCTCCGGCCAATTCTGGTGATACCGAACTCGTGCCCGGTTTAGGCACTAGGTCTATCCCAAGCGTCCATATTCTTAGCGATACAGAGGAAGATGAAGTTTCTGATGTGAACCTTGGTGAGTCAAGTCACCCGTGGACCTCGTCTCATCAATTCGCTACTCGTACTATTTTTTCCCCAGTTTCATCAAATGCTCAAGTTACTCCGTCTCACTCCTTAGGGAAGCCTCCAGTTCATCCTGGCTCGAGAAATGTTCGAAGCATACTGATTCATGTCCGGCATACTTGTAATCGGAAAGGATCCAGGTCTGAGTTGTCACGAATTGATATCGATAGTTTTGATTTGAAACATGTTAAGTATTTGCCTCCAAAGTATGATGGAGACACGATATTTGAACTTCCACCTCTCGCGGAGGGTATTCCCCCACAGTTCGGGGGGGGCCTGGATGGGATGAGTAAACAGTACGATGGTCACACGTGGTGCAAGACAATGACTACAAATATCAAGAACGACTTTGGTCTTACGTACCGGAAATCTGTATGTATGGGGCATCTACAGTGCCCTAATATCAGTTGTGACTATCAGTCACAGAATGATGGGCGCTCGAATCAGACGGAGTGGAGCGGGTTCACGTTCACTCCATTTTCAATGAATGGAGCACCATCCGAGAAATCTACGCTCTCATGTAAGGTCTGCCAAACCCCTCCAATTTGTCTTGCTCTTTGTGATGCACGTATATACTATGTGACATCAATCGATCCCGATCGAACACGCGCGGCAATCCATTTGGGGCATCATCTTCATCCAATCTCGAAAGGCGTAGATCAAGATGCCATGGACGTCATGCACGATTGGGTTGCAAAAGAAGTCCAACGTACGCTAAAGGCTACTAATTCAGCAATTGTCATGGCTGCGAGCAAGAATTTCCTCTCTGACTACTTGATCCGTCCACAATCGAAGTTGCCCAACCTTGAAGAAGCATCTTTGGATGTTGTCCTTGATCAATTCGAGACTCTCTCGTCTCCAAATATACGGAATCTAGTGTCCACGTGCAAGAAGTTCTACACTGGAGGCAAGGGTGTAATGGACAACATCATGGAGCTGAAGGAGTCGTCCAAATTCGTCTTCATCCACGAAAACAAGTTTCTAGGCCAGTCGCAAGGTAAAGTATTCCTTTTCAAAATGTCTGTCGACCAATGTGGAAGTGGTGTGGACCTCGTTAGGCGTATGCAACCCGGGAATGACCTCGAAGATTGTTGGTTAATATTTGATCATGTCAAACGAGTCAAGGATTGGACTACCATGGCATGTCATGTGTACGACAGCAAGTACTGTAAGGTCATGACAATTGCCATGTGCGACATGCAATCCGAGGATGCTCAGGCGCAGCAGTTGTTCTAGGAGAATCTAAATGATACTATGAAACAACATGGCCTAGAAGACGTGAATTTCATTTAAGGCTTCATGGCTGATAGTGCTGGTGCGAATTGGCATGTCGTTTGTCGAGTTTATGGCAGCGGCGACAAGGACAAGCCCATGGATAACAGAGAACGAACATGCTTATTTCATTGGACAAAGTGTCTCCAGCGTGCGACCTCCAGAAGCATTCTTCCTAGCTTCGAAGAGCAACACATTGCCCTATGCAAAATCTGGAAAAATGCGAAGACCCATGACGAGGCTGAAGCTCAGTACAATGTCATTCGAGCGTGGTGGATGTCCTCTGGTGCCACGACTGAAATCGGACGTCGTGCTCTTGAGGATTGGATGGCATTCTAGCACTTTCGTTATCGACAATGGGGCGGGACAATGCAGCTTGTAAGTGGTCTTCATGCTCTATGTAGTTTACATGCGATTAGATTCTCAAAGAGTAATCATCCCGTACCTACTGACAATTGTTGCGTTTCCTCAGGATCTCACGCTTGACGAGAGGGCTTCCTGCCTTCTGCAACCTTCCTGCAACCTTGCCGCAACTGTCCACAACCATTGGCTCCAACAATCCGGAAACACAATGACGTGTCTATACGCAGCAACCGTAGACGACCTCGTCCGTGCTTTCCTGTAGATTACTTCGTATCAAGCATGGTTGAAGGGTGGTGCATCGGGAAAAGGACCGGACAAAGGAACACTTCGGTTGCGGACCGCACAACGTTTGAGTGACCCTAAACTCATAGCTGATGCTGTGAGGAACTTCCCTGGAGTTGAGGATTTACAAACCAAGACATGCGGTTTAGAAGGTGCGGAGATTTTTGGATCCACGAAGCGCAAGCTTGACATGCCACCCGGGTCGTCCCACGATTCCCACCGGTCCGATACAGTGAACTATTCAATTCCCCGTGATGGTAAAAGGGTGAATCGGGCTCGCATCGAGGAGGCCCTTGGCGGACACGAGTCTGGGGTCCAACATACAACATTCGTTCTCGAATCGGACTGTGATCCATCTAAGTGGCACATTGCTCAGCTCCCCAGAAAGTCAGCTCGAAAATGCCAAGCATTGCAGGCCGGCTCCGGGGAGCCTTGCAAAACCAAAGTTGCACGTGGAAGTCATGGAACTCCCGCCCCCACCTACTCGGGTATGAAGAAGGATTATAGGTCGCCACGCAATGTTACTGTGGAGTTCTGGTTTTGTCCAGACGATGTAGGGCGCTGTGTAAAAGGGTCGAAGAAAGCGTTCGTGATGGATTGGCCAGCAGTTCCAATATCGTGGCCTGTGAAACTTGGCACAAATTTAACTATGCAGGAGGTTTTAGCATTGGAGGAAGCAGGTTTCCAATTGCAACAGCGTGGAGCTCTTTCACCACGAAGACAATTCCAAGTATCTATGGACATGCCTCTTCCGCGTTCTCACTTCCCCATTCCAGCCAATCCCAATTCTCACCACAACTTTCGGAATGGCTACGCGATTCGTAGGACAACAGATGTTCCCACAATTGACCAACGCAACAAGTGGTCAAGCGCAACTCTTATGAATAACTGCTACATCTCCAACCTGTTTGTCATACCGTATCCGAGATGGGGATGCGTTATTACTCTTGACTCGGGAAAAGACAAGTCCTATTGCGTCACGTTTACGGACCTCTCCGGATGTTCATGCCCTGATTTTTTGAAGATGCAATCCGAAGCCTTGGGAAAGAAGGCTCAATGGAAGTATTGCAAGCATGTGTATTACATCTTACATTACCTGTGTAAGATGGACTACAAAGAAGACCTCTTCATGCATGCTCCAAGCTACAGCTTCAACGAAGTTATGTGCATTCTCGAGCTTGCCAACATCACCAAACGAGCATGAGCAAGGAGTTCAAGTCGTCTATATCAGAAATATCAATGTTTCTAGGCTGCTCAAGTGAAGCATCTTCTAGACACCCCTAAACCGTCATTGATTTCATGACTATAGTTGATGGTCATGAATTCAATTAATATATGTCATTATGTCATCATGGAGCATTAGATTCCCGTACTTAGCGTGTTCTACAGTTTGAAGTAGACGATTTTATACAAAAGTCATTAGTATTAGAGACTGTCAATATTGTGGGAAGAAAGAGGATGATTTGTGGAGGTGATATGCATGGAATGCAAAGTTTGATTTCGGTGCAATTTGTAGTTAAAAGTTAATATCCCTGTGAAGTGAATGTGAAACCAATTTCATACGAGTGAAATATGCACTTAATATCTAGGTGATACCCGTCGCATCAAAAGATCAATATTATCATAAATTAGCAAATACTGTCCAAAATTGTCCGCTTTGTATGATATTCTACCACGACGCCAATGCCCTAAACCTAAGTAAATATGTGCTTTGTTTCTTAATATGGCAATTTACAAATGTAGGGTTCCCAAATAAAAAATTGTGACACACCTTTAAACTAAAACATGGAACTCTAAAAGACCGAAATAAAGGAAAAACATGCAATTTTGTAGTATACCACGGCTATAGGCCATTTTCTAAAATTAGCAATTTATGGAAAATATGTCACCAAAATTTGATGCTCTGCTGAAAAAACCTCGAATTTCACTTTTTTCCCAAAAAAAACGACAAAAAAATTCAAGATTTTAGGATTTTTTCTGCTCACCGCTCGCCGCTCGTTGCTCACCGCTCACAAGATAGCGTCGGTGACAAGCATGAAAAAGGTGATGAAGTCGTAGTTCTGAGAAATACCTATGTTTTTAGATTGTTGATATGTAGCGTCGTAAAGTACATGTTGATTCAGTGTTGGATTTCATGACTATGATTAATAGTCATGCATTTAGTTAATGTATATACTGATACTGTGCTTAGCAATAAATTGTCATACTCTACATGCACTATCCTACGCAATGGTCAATTTTGTATATAATTGATTCAAAATGCAGATTGTCTATTATTTTGGAAAATTTCAAGAGATTTGTCTAGGTGATATCCATATAATGGCAATGTATTACGCGTTTAGTACATGGAAGATATCCATGTGATGCCAGGTAGATTTCCGCCTAATACCTAGGCTATCCATATAATACCTAGGTGATACCAATTGATATCCATTGTGTCCAAATAGATAGGATATAAAAATATTTTTTAATTTTGGCAGGTAGTGTCTAAAAATGACCAATACGTACGGTATTTTGGCATGACATTGTAATTTGCAGATCAATAAATCTCCCTTTTATCTAGATATGTCCTTTAACAAATGCAAAAGTTTTTTAAAAATGAGATGTAGATTATATATCAAGCTAGGAAGAGAAGAAGGCCCAAAAGAAAAGAAAAAATGTATGGCACAAGTGACCACGGTTATAGGCTATGTTCTCAATTTAGTAACTTTTTCAAAATATGTTTCCAAATTAGCACTTCTATCAAAATTGCCCTTAATTGCACATTTTTACAATAAGCGAGTTTTTTTTTTGGTTTTTTTTTGGAGTTTTATATATTCGCCTCTCGCTACTCACCAACCACAAGATTGCGCCGTTAATCGTGGCCCTCAAGCTTATTTTTTTCTTTGGTATTTTTTTATTGTATCTTGAATCGGGTCTTTTCAACATAGGGTTTGATAACTTCAGTTCAAGCAATACCTCCATCCACATAAGCAGAGGTTGTAAGTTAGTAGAAGTTATAATTTAATCCATAAAGGTCTGTAGGGAATCATATCTAAAGTCACCTATTCTACTTTTTCAATCTCAACAACGCATTTCTTGGAGCTCTAGCTCACCTCTTTTGGTGTTGTTCGTGTACTCGTCTTGTTTATTCAAGCACTTGTCAATTTTCATCTTGAACTCTTTTCTAGTTTCAAATTTCTTGTTGAGTATCCTCAATGTGTCCTTGACAACTCTTAGAATACAAAAAACGTATTAAAATTTAGCTAGATATTTAACTTTGGATTGAAGATGCTTCAACTAACATTTTTTTTGGAGGTCATTCCAATATTTGAACCTTATTATGTCCAATTACAACACCTTACATGTAGAATACATGACCATTTTGCAAATTCTCAAACATGTAATAGGTGCAATAATGATGTAAATTTGAAATGCCATGTGCCATTGAATTGGGCTCATCATAAATACAAACTTTTGTAAGTATTGTATGGCATTAATTCTTATACCTTGTAAGCCAAAAACACATAAAACATCACGTTGCAACCCAAATGTGGCTTCTTGGACCTTTAACCCTTTAACACCAAGGTCACTAAATTTATGGATGATGGTTGAATCTACAAGTGTAATAGATTATGTAGAATATCATCTATTACACATGTAGATTCTCCATCAGATGTAGCCACCTTGACATAAAAGGATTAATGATTAAATAGACTTAACAAATATTAACCCCTAAAGTTCCTTGACAATTTCTGTCAAAAACTAGTCCAAAACTGCCATTGTCAAACATGGCCGCAATAATCACATTTTTTAGAAGAATTCTCAACTTTTAATCGTAAGATCTAAAAATAGACTCATGTATAACAATCCTGTAAAATTATGGTTGCAATCCACCGCACGGATGTGAAGATTATAGTGTTTGAAGTGCAAGAAATAGTTTTTTTTCCCTCTTGCCCGGCAAAGTCATTCACCCACTCCCCTGTGCGGGACCCGCGCAACTCCTCAGGGGTGGCCCGCCACTACAGGGCGCCATTTTTGTTTTTTTGGGACACGTGCCATTTCTTTCATTACCCGGGCCCCGCCACTGCCCTTGCCATGCGCCACTTGCCATGAGCTATCGGGCCCGCCACAAGGCACTTTCTGCTATTTTTTTAAAATTTCTATTTATCCCTTTTCTTGGAATTCATGGGGTCTTCCCTTCCACCATTCTTCCCCTTGATTTGGACTGCCCCACCCTCCCTCCACCCTTTGTGCCCCTACTTATTGCCCCTCTTTCACACATGTATTTCATTGGTTCCAAGGGGTGTCCATGCTGCCCAACGTCCCCATTTTTGAGAATAGGTTGTCGTGTAAACAAAGATCGCTAAACACAACAGATCGAGAATCACAACCAACATCAAATAAACGAAAAACATACACTAAAACAAGTATACGTAGTACACCCTCAAGTACACCTAACTTTCAAACTGTAAATCCAAAAAAAAAATTAAAAATACCTCCACAAAGCTCTTGTCAGGGGCGATCTAGAATAAATTTTTTTAAAAAAAACGGATTTTTTTTCGAATTTTAGGAACCTGCCCAAAATCTGAAATCCCTCCGAAGGAGACTCTGGTCCTTTAGGGGTTAATACTGTATCTTAGGGATGTTTAGGAGATTGTAGGAGATTATATCAAACTTTGAAATAAGGACAAACATCCACAAACTTTTTCTTTTATGATTTCCAAAAGATGTAGTGCCATTGCTGAAGCTATCAAATCCAAGTAAGGTAGTTATGCCTAAAACCGCCAAGTTAAGCAATGTATATGTATAGAAAGCCCAAACAATATTACATTTATTTTTTAGTAGTAGCCAATAGACTTACAAATTCAACCCAAGTGATTTTATATTTTTCCGATTAAATGTGAATTAGTTATGATTTTTCAAAGGTCCATGTGAAGAATGTTGGGTCACCGTCAGTAGGTGGGGGCCATGACCCTCCCACAAATGGCCTAAAACCGCATGCATAACAACTAAAAACCAGCAATGAGTCAACCTAAAACTAATTCTAGAAATATTCCATTTTCTCCACTCTTGCATGTACAATAAATCTGGAAGATCCCATTTTCCTAAAATCACCAACTGTGCATCCGATTCATACCACCCTATCCTTTTCTCTCGCCATTAAAAATAGAGAGTTGGTTACATGTGCAAATAGTGGCGGTTTTTGGTGAAAAAGTATCTGGCGGCCATGGGATATTGGCGGTTTTAGGCAGGCTTATCTTACATAACGAAAATCCTAGACCCTCGCTGTAATTTAAAATGTATATATTCTTTATATGAGAAAAACCATAAACAACTTGCATGTGATAATTATACACAACGTGTATAAAATCTAACTGCAAACGATATCATCTTGATACCTCTCGATTCATATCATAAAATTGCGATATGAAATTTATATGTTTTGACTTTTGATACAAATTTTATATAAAATTGATATGATTGTGATATATCTAAAAACTTATACATATTTTATATGGAAAAAAATTTATATTGTAAATATGTATACTAAAATACGATATAGTATACATAAAAATGTTTTATAGTATTTGTATAAGTTAAACTTGATATGATATGCAAGTAAAGTATTTCATATACAGAATCGATATAAATACTAAATAGAGTATTTTGTATACAAAAACAATATTGGAAATATATAGATTTCATATACAAGTACAATATTTAAGAAGAAGAACGCCGGTCCCCGAAGGGGGCGGCCGGCGTGAATAAAGTGTCCGTTCATTCCACCACTAAGTCCATGCCAACCGGGCATGGGTTAGTAGTATGGAACTACTTCCCCCTTTCGAGGGAGGACACTATGTACCCAGTAACAAGTAGCCAATATCAGAAGACCCAAGGTCCAAAAAGTCACTTAAAGGAAGGAGGAAGTGTACGGTGAATTTGCAAGTGCAGGTCTATGGAGGGGGGTTCGATGCATCAGGAAGGGGTTGATTGTTTTCAAGTTTTCGTTTGTGCAGGAGTATTGACATAGCATGTTGAATTGCAATAGTGTTAATATTAGAAAAGGTGGTTTTGATTAAAGTGATGGGGATTTTAAATGTGTCTTCAAGGGTTGTCATTGAGGGAATGAAGGTGGTGGCTTTAGCTCCCGCGGTGATGACAATAAGGGGGTCTACTTTCCATCGTAGTGCTTGAATATCGTCAAGTAGTGGTTGGTATTTATTTATTTTGTTTGCTATAGTGTCCGGAGAGAATCTATCATTGCAATATGTAAATTCAATAAACTGAATAGTGAGACTAGGGTCTATGTGGTTTGGTGGGGGGTCTTTGTATGAAAGTCCTCTAACACATAGTAGGTCGGGTTTGAATCTCGCATTACATTGACATTTTCGAGTGTGGCAGGTGCATGGTAATAGCCAGGGCGGGACCGTATTTTCTTGTGGGTTGTCATTAAAGGTTCCGGCATTCATGAGAATGAAGCAACGGGATTTGGTTGATGATATAAGTAGTTTACGAATAGCCCATACAGCTTTGTTATATCTTTTGACAATTAGTGCGTGAATATGGGGGTTTTGGCACTTGAGTAGGACATGTAGCCATGTGTCCGGGTCCGTAGTGTTGCAAATTGGACATGTAATTGAAGGAAATCTTTCTATTCCGAAGAAGAGTTGTTTGCGGGCATTTCCCATGTATTGTCCGGTGCGGAATTTGATTAGGCATGTGATTTGTGAATCTGTAATTATGGGGTTTTTCCAAAAATTGTTGGACATTACGTTGTGGATATTTGGATTGCCGGTCCATTTATCAATATTGGGGAGATTTTCTGTGAGTATAGTTGTATAAGTTAAACTTGATATGATATGCAATTAAAGTATTTCATATACAGAAACGATATAAATACTAAATAGAGTATTTTGTATACAAAAACAATATTGGAAATATATAGATTTCATATACAAGTACAATATTTACATAAGAATGGAACCATAATATGTTTCAATGTGTTTTGAAGCCTTCAACGTCTTTGTCCTACCAATAACATCATTTCTTTTTAAGTGTGAAAAAGAAAATTATGTGGATCATAATCAATTGTGAGTAACTAATTTTTTCCTCACCATTTTACAAATTCTCAATCAACTTTTTTATCAGCTTCTTGACCAAATTTTACCGTCAAGAGTCCAAAACATCAAGAAAATCCTCAATGGTTAAATTGATGTAAAAACCATATGGAGTTCATATAATCCTTATTGGCCCCTTTGATACAACTACCATACAAAGATTATGTCTTTAGTGAAAAGTATTTTTATCTTTAGTGAATAATAACATATGAACCGAAGACAAACATTTTCACATGTTGGCATACATTCTTAGGCAAGGTACCAAAAAAACTTCTTTTCCACATAAAGTTTAATGAGTATTAACCCCAAAATGCAAAAAGTTCCAAGGTGGGCTTCTAGTGATTTTAAGTAGCTTACATCGGTGTCAATTTAGGTCATGAATCTTCAAAAAAATTATCATAGATGTGTTTAAGTAATAGCTTTGTGGGAAAAAAATTCTTGAAACAAATACACAAAACTAAAGTTATTGAGGTTCAAAGTTTGAAATGGCGAGGGCGGTCAAGGCGGGCAAAGAGGGCAGGGTATTGTAGGGCTGAATAGTACTACTGTCAAGCTTGAATGGTACCACTAGAAAGCTGAATAGTGTACTTTCTGGTGGTGGGTAGCAATGAAGGAAAGTTCTTGGCAACCTTCATCGTTTTTACTTGAAAGCGCATAGAAATTAAGGCTTCATTTTTCATGAATTTTTTTTTGGTTGATGGAATTATGCATGATACTTCTATCCACCATTTGGATCTTAGATCCAGAAATATTTTTCTATTTAGAGAATAAACTTACTGTCCTAAGAAAATGGCTAGTTTCTATATCTTTGCCATTGCAAGTTTTATTCCTTATCCAAAAGACCTCCATTACTTGTGATTTTTTGTGTGCAATGACTTAAACACAAGGTAGAACATATATCCATAAGTTTTATGCAATGTGTAATGGAAGAGTATGCAAATATCTTGAGTCAAAGTATGTTGACCCTAATCAAGCCGGGAAGAGAAAACCACACTCCACTTTTCAAATGCATATATCTTACAATCCGTATGGTCAAAGTTTATGAAATTTTTTGAGTGTTACCTTGTAGCAGTGAAGTTGAGGATCCTACGGTCGAAAGTAGTAAAATTTTGTTTCAATCAATCTTGCAATTGTGCATCTTAGAGAGGTAGTTTGATAAAGTTTTTGGTGTGAAATTGTCAAGGAATTTTAGGGGTTAGTTGAGATCTTATCATTAAAATTGGAAATAAAAAGTTTTGTTTTCTTTCATACTCATTACACTAAATTCAGTGACTTTGAAATGTTTTTGATGTGAAATTATGACGGTCCTTTAGGAGTGAAGTAGAGAATCCTCGTTCAAGATATCATGTGTTAGGCCTATAGAGGGTTGCATGGCTTGATGGTCTATGGAAGTTGAGCATGGGTAAGAATCAGTGATGATGGTAACTAATTTAAGGCCGAATGTAGGCATGGAGACGAGTTGAGTTCGAATCTCAACTGTGACTGGGTGATACGGTACACGGTGGGGATACGGTACACGGTGGGAATATGGTATATGGTGGGGATACGGTATACTGTTTCCGCTTGTTCCATTTCATTTGTTGTAGCCTATCTTTTGCAATTTCATTGATTTTAATTGTGATTTCTATAAAATTATTTTCATATGAATTTGACATATCATTTGTTTAAATCTCTCATTGAAACTTTGTGATACAAATTTTACATATTAACGATATAATTTTTTTCAAAAGATGCAAACGATATCATTTCGACATACAGAAAATATTAGACCCAAGAGCCCCTTGGAACGATATGATTTTCATATGCGAACGATATCATTCAAAGACCCTCGGATTTTTGTGATGTATGGTTTATATGAGGATGTGCGTTGTGATTTATGTGAGGATTTATACCTTCAGATTGACGTTTATTTGATAATTTTCAACGACCCTCTCTTGTAGTCACTTTTGTTCATAAATAATTCAAGAATGGAAGATGTGCAAAATTCTTGGACAAGCCCCAAAAATTTGTCTAGCTGATATCTATGTAATGCTAAGGTGCTACCTGCATCATATCTAGGTGATATCCAAGTAATACTTAGATGATACCCATTAATATCTATTGACATCCATTGATACCCATCATGTCCAAACTATTAAGGTTTGAAAAAATAATTAGTTTCGTATTTGTGTGCGGTGTGACAACTTTATACAGTATCATTTTTTATTTGAAGGCCATTTTGATATCTTAATCTATCATATTCAAATGTGGTACCATGCATGTAGAATATTGTATTTAGCAGTGTGGTGTTCTAATGTTTAAGAATTACATAAGCAATAAGAAACCGAGGGAGACACAAGGACTTCAGTTTAGATGCATGCATACCTGTGGAAGTGATGGCCCGCTCTTCGCTGATTGGGAACCCCAAAGTCAAGGTAGTGCGCTACAACTTTGAAAGTTGCATTATGTATGATAAGCACCTCTGTTTAGGCTTCGTGAAGTAGTGGTCCTATTGATTTTGGTCTTCGTAGCAAGGTTTCGTCTCGTGGATGTCTCCATGTATTCAACGTGCTCATTTGCTCATCATGTGGATATATTGAACTGGAGCGGGTTGTTTTTTTGGATTTTACCGGAAACTTGTAATGCTGCAGTAGAAAAATATGGAGTTGGAGCTTGTGGACCTCGTGGATTCTAGGGCACAATGGGTAAGCAGCAAGCCCCTTTTGAAGCACATGTCCGATGTTAGCTGTAAAGGTTCAATATGAGCCATAGCATCAAAATTATCCGTATGTGTTTTTAATATGAATGATTACGTTCTTGGTACGCTGCCTATCCATGTTTTGGATGACTTGATGGAACCTTAGCCATGTATTTTGGGCTAGAAAATTTCCTGTACAATTGGAACTCACAATGTTTGAAGTTGGCAGATGTGCATTTGGAGTTTGAGAAGAAAATTGCTGATTTCATGGGAACTCAGGATTCAATTATGTATTCCTATGGCTTAGCGACCACTACAAGTGTGATTCCCACGTTCTGCAAGGCTGGAGATCTCATCACAGCGTAAGATCGACTTTCTTTGACAAGAGTCTGTATATACAAGAGGAGGCGGTTGAAATACTTCCTGACCCTCTCCCTACATTTGAAAGAAGCAAAAAAAAATCAGAATTAAAAAGGACAAACTTGTACATGCAGAAAAACAATCAATGATTACACCTTACATCTCTTACCATAGATTGAAGCACTATTGGACCCTAAGAAACCCTAACAGAAACCTAAATAACGCAAATCATCAACTTCAATAGAAATGAGCAAAAAACCTCAAAATTGTGGAAGACTTGCCATAAAACTGAGGAGAATAGAGACATTAAATGTAGATATTGATGCAGGATTTGTAGGGTTGAAAAATGATTGCCAAGCTCCTACATTTGAATCCCACCAAGGTACTCCGCCTGTATCACCATGGCCAAATGCATCACCCGCACTGCTCGGGAGCGCCATCTATAAAATTGCAATTCAAATTCGGTCTCAATTTGAATGCATACAATGAAAATGATAAACTACGAGCATGAATAGCCAATGAATTGATATCGAAAGGAAGACGTTGCCGTTGCTCCCCCTGAAGCCGCTATCACGCCAAGTCTCCACATCCCATTGCATCACAAGTGAAGTGAATATGTGATTTGACCACGCAACTCAGCTGTTACTAGAGAGATGCGCTCTAGTATTGCAACTATGATAACCATCTCCCCTAAAACTATTCTCTGATATGGCGGCTTTCAAGAAAGATCGAATCCGGTAGAACTGACACCCTGACTCGGTACATGATAGATTCACACCCGCTAACGTATCAAGACCTCAGCTAAGTAGAAAGAAGGCGGTATCTTAATTGTCAAGGACACTCCACATCTGATACAAAGACTCTCCACATCTGATACAAGTAACCGCACTGGCACCGCTTCAACCACACACAGAAACCTCTACAAAAATAACCTGCCATATCACCTCTTTCTTAACTATAACTGCACATTGCAATTAAAAGACGCCAGCAGAGGACAGTGAGATATTCACAAAGTCGTTAGGAGGAGCCACTCACTCACGAGTTGCAGTGTCGATCATCTGTGAACAGATTAAGCTTATACACCAAACTAACTCTTGTCCTCTATTAAAAAACACCCCTAAACCTTCAACCCTTGAAGGCCAGAAGGTGACACTCCCGGGAACAATTCAAACAAAAATAAAGCTAGTACAACACACTAACTCCTGTTCTCTAGTAAAAAAAACTTTCAACCCTTGAAGATCAAAAGGTGCCACTGGTGACCACATTGTAAACATGTATTTGAACATTGGAAGATTCCGATATTCAACTAACGTACAGAACAAAACTGTTAGTTTAAGATTCTTCAATTGACTGTGATCACGAGGGGCACTATATATTTTGACCTAGACAACCATTCAGAAGAGCCTCCGCAAGTTACTATATAGCAGGCTAGGCCGCTGTAAACCAGATTTCAGTACTCTTGAACATAGACAATAATCAGTTCATTACTTGTGCCAAGGCTAGAAAATAATCGTCTCGAACTGCTACATACTACGTTTTGAACAGATTAATAAAAAATTAGTTCGTTCAACACAGGACTACCGAGTCATAACATAGTATGTATCTTGGATACGAGTAAGACTTCAAAAATTCCTTAGAATCGTTTTTCGAGTATTTAGATCGCACTCAGAGTACAGAACTTTCTTTTCAGATGGTAGACCTCTAAAATGAGACGCGTAGAACAAAAATCTTAGAAAGGGCGATCACTACTTTCACTTAAGCGTGGGACAAAGCGATGAACTCTAAAGTACACTTTAAAAAACTAGACCACTTCCTTGCAAAGAGAACGTAACATTTGATTAATGGTTCAATTCATATCCATATGATTTATATAGTACTGAAATAAACTAAGAGAACATAACAACTGATACCTACTCAGTGCAGTTTGATACTGCTTAGTGCGTCACCATCTCCTTCACGTGTGCGTAGTTGTCCAAGGCGTACTTGCCCTTCTCCCTCCAATGCCGCTCTGCTTGTACCCGCCGAATGGAATGGTGGCATTGAACACATTGAAGCACTTCACCTGGATGAAGCTCGCTCGCAGTGCCCGGCTCAATGTGCTCTAACCCTAAACCAATTTATTTTTATTAAGGTTTAACATGCACCTTAGACCGAACGAAATTCACCCTCCGCAACCTTTCCCAACTTCACCTTCGGCACGGCGAAGCGGAGATCAACAAGATCCCTCCAGGTGCGAGTTGCAGGCGTTTCAACTGTAGCCTTTCATACTAAGTGTTTCATAGTGGCGTTTCATACTGAGTTTCTGTAACGTAGTGGCGTTTCATACTGAGTTTGTATTCAGAAAAAGACACATGCTCCTAGAAACCTGTCGCACCCTCTCTTTTGACCCAGGCTTCCCACTCTAGAAAGACTCGACTTTCAAGATAACTCTAATGTCTAAAGCAAAGTTCAAATTGAATATGTGCGTTTTGATGTAGGACGAACCTCCCACCTGTAATATGGATGCTGTAAATTAGAAATTTTGTTTGCATCTTTTGATGGAAATAAAAATTTAAACACATTCATTATGTGAAGTACTCATGTTCCACAGATGGGGGCACAGTTGATTTTGGGCAAGTTCCTAGGACTCCAAAAAAGTAATCATTAAAAAATGTTTGTTTTAAGATTGTTTTTGATAAGAGATCTATGAAGGTATGCTATTTTATTTTATGGCTTGAAAGTGGCTACCCTTTGTAGTAAAATAGGGGACTTTGGGAAGCTCCAACATTTTTGGTAATAATTTATGTTGTCAATGGGATGTTTTGTACATATAAAGAATAGTGTGGGCTTCTTTGAAGACGTCAAAAAACATTTCTTGTCTGTAGTGCAAAAAATACATTCCAACACAAGTCAAACATTTAAACAAATGCTAGGCAACTAAGAGAAAATACTTTATCTTTTCTACATAAGATCTTCATATTTTGTTTTCTTGACAACAATATGTGGTGAGAACTTTCTTGTTCATTGTTTAGCTTATGATTCTATTACATACACAATGAACCGGTGCACATATTTACAGATTGCATTAACGCACTATATTTACTAAACACCCAAATAACACATCCTACCCTCCATAATAGTCACCCCGACCGAATCATACTAGAATCAATGGTCCAAATGATACTAAAAAGAGAACAAACCACAACCCTCCACAAAGTCCGAGCCCATGCTAATATTGATGGCAACGAACAAGCGGATAAACTTGCAAAAGAAGGAAGAGAAAAATCTCATAAAAATGCCAAAGACCCACATGAACACGCCCACACCACCTCTACTATTTCCAAAAAGAAGATTGGCCCTCCAAAGAAGACACTCTTAATAAAGGCCCGGTTAGATTCCTGAGCAAATACCTCAAAAAACAAGACCTACATAACAATCTTGACACAATCACTGACAACTTCCCTAACATAGAAAAGTGGATCAACAACAATGACATAGACAATGAACTCTCTACAAATTTTTGGAAAAACCCCATCGTCACCGATTCACGAATAACATGCCTTATCAAATTCCGTACCGGTCAATACATGGGAAACGCCCGTAAACAACTCTTCTTTGGAATAGAAAGATTTCCATCCATAACATGCCCCATATGCCCCTCAAGAGACCCCGACACATGGCTACATGTTCTACTCAAATGCCAAAACCACCACATACACTCCCTAATTGTTAAAAGACATAACAAAGCGGTATGGGAAGTCCGAAAACTAATCACCTCCTACAATAAATCGAGATGTTTTATACTAATGAACGCCGGCACTTTCAATAACAATCCACAAGAAAATACGGTCCCCCCGTGGCTACTCCCATGCTCATGTACGACCCAAAGATGTCATTGCAACACTAGGCTCAAACCGGACATCCTTTGTGTCAAAGGTTTACCATACAATGACCCACCACCCGATAACGTCAACCAAGACTACACCATTCAATTCATTGAATTCACATATTGCAAAGATAGATTTTCCCCGGAAACAATCCAAAACAAAATAGACAAATACCAACCCCTTATTGACGACATCATCGCCCTTGGATGGAATGTCGACCCCCTTATCGTAATCACATCCGGCACTCGGGCCACCACCTTCATCCCATCTATGAAAACTCAAGATACCCATTGAAACAATTAAAACATCCTTTAAAAACATTAACACCATAGCTATCCAACATGCCATGTCCATTCTTCTACATAAACGCAAAATCGAAAACAACCAAGCCTTCCTCGATATACAAGACCCCCCCTAAATTCTCCCCCCGCCTTGATTTTCATGACTTGTTGGTTTTAAGGTTTTTGACTACTTGGCTGGTTTGTGGTTAGCTCGTTGGCTAGTTGCTTGATTTGTGATTTGTTGGTTGCTTGGTTGACTTGTGGTTCTTTGGTTTCTTGTTACATAGTGTCTACCCTCGAGAGAGGGAAGTAGTTCCAGCTCACTAATTCCTTGTCCCGTGGGCATGGACTTAGTAGTGGAACAAACAGACACTTTATTCATGCCGGCCTCCTTCGGAGACCGGCATTCTTCTTCTTCTTCTTCTTCTATTACATACCAAGATTACTAAAAACAAAACGTGAAATGGCAATTTCTCAGCCTTCACTTCTTGCACAATTGCTTTAAATATGCTACGCCTCACTCTTCCTCTAAAAATTCATACATAAGGACTTAAAATCATGGCAAAGGCAATGATGCTGTATTTAACTATTTCTGGACTATGAGGTGAATTCTGGACTAAGGACTAAAAGAAAGATCCGGAGATGTGCCTCATAAATGAGAGTGAAGCGTAAAAGCCGAGGAGTTTCGTGTACTTTCCAAGCATTAAATGCATCACCAATGACACTTATGAAGGAAGAAATGGCTAGAGCGACCAAATTTGAATTTAGACAATACGTGAGTCCGGAACATGCAGCCGGATATCTCCGGGTGAATATCAAAGTGGAAACCAGAAGAAGAACCGAGTCCTGAAAACAGAAATTAATGGACATACGGTACATCACAAATGTGTGGTTGGGAAACATGTGGAAGGAAAAAATGGGACAGAGATGCGGACAGAAATTACTCGCAATTGATAGAACATGCAACCGGATATCTCCAGATGAAATCAGAGTAAGAGTCCAGTACTAAACTGTTTCATTATAAGAAAGTGTCATAGAAAATATGAAGGGTAGCCGTTGATAAGAGGCGCGTGTAATCTACGGAGAATCGAATCAACTATTCTAATTTTAGTGCTTTACAGATGCCCTCTACCCGTCCTGTATGGTGTCTCCCATATGTTAGATAATGAACTATAGCCTTTCTAGGATTCTTGAATGGATCTAGATCTGCAACAACAACAGATTTTGGCCACAAATAATGCCTTGTTCTAGGATTAAATGAGGCCTTCTTAAAGATGTGGAGAAACCTAACATAGCTGGGCCTTCGAGTCTGTTTGCTGGCATAGCAAAAAAGAATATCTGATAAGATGTCTGGGGGCAATAACACTTGGGCCGCCTCCATGAGCCTATCTGGACGCATAGGAGACCAGATCCCGACATTGAAATACCGTAGTAGTATTCGAATAACATCTGCGGTGTCATCAAAGGAAGGCAGCTGCGCGGATCGGGACTTGGCCGAGTCAAGGACCTCGTCCGAGCAGAGAGGACCACGGAGAGATATGATTATGACCTGCGAAATAGATGGCACGACCATAGAATTAGAAATTGAACATTGAAAAGAAGAGAAAATATGGTAGGAGGAACTGAAGTCACATCCTGGACCGGAGATCTCCGGGTGCCCCTCCCAGACCAACGTTCTGCAGTGGAAATGGTCAGACCAAGAGTTCATAGATATTAACTTCATAGATATGAACTTAATAGAGTTCATAGATATTAAGGGTGAAGTTTGGGGGCGAGACACCAACAATAACAAATAAAATGAAGGACCTCAACAAATAACGTTACTGACAAGAACATTAGTCTTCAAAATTGAAAGGTCAAAATCCGACAGACATTCATGACGAAACATTTACAAAGCATAGAGTTAATACTATCCAGTATATTTCATTGTTCTAAGGCGCCGAAATTATGCCCTTCACCACGGAGCGAGCCTGAGTGGAATTTTTGTCTACTGGATCACTGGCAAACTTCAATTGATTCCGTCTAACAAAGTCGGGAACATCCTCATTTGACGCTAGTAGTCCGGAGAGCCATGGGAGAAACATGGTGGTCAACCAGGCTTCACCCGAATTCCCAGTCCATGATGGCGGATGAACTGCGCTGAAGGGATCGTTAAGGATGTTCTTTAGTGGGGTATCGTCCACAAGCAAGACATCCTTAGGAGATGTGGGCGACGCTTTGCTATTATAAACTGTCAGGTCCTTTAGGAAAATTGGCTTCTTTGGCTGAGATGGAAGCATATATGATGTTTTTGTGCAATCGGCCTGTGTCAGGATTCTGGCGCCTTCCGGAATGGTAGCACCTTTCTTGCGCAACTCCTTGATGATATCCACAATATTCTTTTCCAGTACACTGCTCCAGAATGAGACAGTAGCCTTCTCTCCCACGAAGTTCAGGATTTCAGTGGAACCAGGCCTTACTTTGATGTCTCTCGGTTGTCGCTGTTTAAATTCCCCCCTGTGCACAAGAACTCCATTTAAGTCAAACACGACATGATAAACCCGTTGTTGTGTTACCTGATCCTCGATTGGAGGCTCTCGGACGATCGTCGTAAACTTCTTCAGACCTGAACCCAAAATACGAGTACGTCGGCTGAGATGAGGAACTTGTACAGCTTAGAGAAATTGCAAAGATACATATAAAAGTGTTCCGCACTCAGAACCCAGAAATGCTGGATGAAAGAATGAGCACTATATAGATGATGGCACGTAAGTATGAATGTCCATATTAGGCACCTGGGACAGTAGGTGTAGTATCCCTAGAAGTCTGAGCTACACCAGCGACTTCAGCAGTCTGTGCGAGGCTTCTGCCACCGACATCCTTCGACTGTGTTGATCCGGCCGACACCTGAATACCAGTAATGTAGTGGTAAGAACACGGTCTGAAGAGAGTGCACTGTCTTGAGAACAATCAAGAAGGTTTGATGGACAAGTAACTGTTCACCTTATCTTTCTGGGCCCTTGTCCGAACTGTAGGCGGAGGAGGAGGAACTTTCGGCACTGGATTCTTCGCGATTGCCTTCTTCTTCTCTTTTTGAGCCAGCTGCCCGTGGCTCCGTGGAGGGCTGCGCGGAGGGCTCATAACCTGTAATTCACGCAATGTTTGTTGCGCCGATGCCTCATCCATCGTGTGATCAGTGTCACGCAAAGTCAGGTCCTCGGCAGTCTTGGACACAACCTCCACTTCAGGACGCGTCGTGGAAGGGTTGTCCAGCGGGAGATCTCCGGGTTCTCTATGGGTGTGGTCGAACTCCAGGCGATCGGACATTGCCGTGTCATCGTCCAGATCTGGCGGAGGAGAACGTTGCCTATCGGAATGCGAACTGGTTTCCATTTGAGAGGGACGCCGTCTACCGTCCAGAGTAGAGTCGCTTGTTGAACTAGGCGAGGCACGCCCGACAGCAAGATGTGGTTCATCAACGTTTACCTGCAATGGGTCGATTGGGGTGCCCGCACCGATGATCCGAGCGGCTGTAGCCAAGGACTCGAGTCTAAAATTGGGAACCGCTGATGAACTTGGTTCATTCCGCACATCAACATCAAGCATTGTGGCATCAGTGGTCTGCGTCACATTGACGAAGTCAGTCTGGAATACATTAAGACGCAATACGAAATAAAACGGTATCATACACCCGGAGATCTCCGGTTCTAAGTTGTCCGAGACTACCGGGGGAACTAAAAATAAACATGGCAATGATAAAGACGAGTCCTAAGGAATGGAGGGCATCCAAATGGAATAAACATCCGGAGATCTCCGGGTCAGGTAGTATCCGTAGGCGTTATACCTCGCCGGTGTAATTTATCCTCGACATAGCCCGTGTTTGAACTCCAGCGGCTTGGGTCGACCCAGTGATGTCAGTCTCCAGTAACTCCTCAGGATCGGTGTCGGTAACGTCAGCTAAGATATTCAAGTGGAATTTGAATATTTGTTCTGCGCAGGATTCGGCATTTACTTTGGCATCTTCGTTGTTCACAATCTCGAGGACCCGCGCGTCGTGAGTCTGCAAACCAAAAAAAAATTAGGACGGCGATATCCAGTTCATATAACTGTATGCGGACCGGAAATCTTAGACATTGGATTGCTTGGGAAGGATGTCTTGCTTACCAAGCCGAGGTATGTAATATGTGGTCCTCCATGAACATTGACGACCACCATACCCTCTCTGATGTATCCCGTGAACAGCGAATCGAGGACCGAGATCCTCAGCTGTGGGACACCGGTTTGCTTCCAGCGCTGGATGGTTTCTTTATGTTGAGCGGCTGAAAAGAAGGCCGGCATCTTTTCGGGGTGGCCTTTGAAGAGCCTCTTGAATGACTGAGCAGGCGTCTCGCTTGAATCGTATTCATACAGGAATACGTAGTATACTGTCTCCTCGACCCCAATTACTGGAACCGGAAATCCATCACCAGGGTGGGGGAAGTAGTAGACGACATGCGTTGCCCACAATTTTACCTTGCCTCTGGACTCTCTCTGCCGAAGACTGATGTACCTCTTTAATTCAACGAATCCTGCGACGTCAGTGATAAGAACCGACGGTGATCTGACCCTCGTCCGCCCGTCCTTCGTGTCCACTTCGAGATGGTCGAAAATGGTTCTGAAGTCAAACACATCGAGCACCTGTGCACGGCATATGTCGTCTTTAACGCAGTAAAGGAAAAAGAAGTAAAAGTGAGGGTCAGTGACGTTACGCCACTGCTGAATGTCCGGCATAATAAGTACTTCGGCGATCTCGCCCCCTCTGTCAGGCATAACCCTGCAGGTGTATTTGGAGTCGAACAGGGACGTATCATCCGTGGGTATGGCCTCGGCAGCATCTTCAATGATGTGTTGACTCCAAATGGACACGAGGAAGTCTGGAGTGGGGTCGGTATCCTTGTTTATCGCCTTTAGTCGACCCTCAAGCCAAGCTTTACCCTTGGCAGAGTGATTAGCGGCGTCGACCCAGGACTCGAGCTGGACCCTTCCAATATTCCTCTCTTCGGCAAATGCGTCCCACTGCTCCTTCGTGTATGGGACGAAGTCAGCAGACTTCGAGGGAAGGGGGTGCGACTTGTATTTAAGCATCAGTTCATTCTTCATTGCACGGACTCTCTTCTCTCTGTTCGCCGCGTTTTCGAGAGTCTCCGCCTGCCCTTTCATAGTACCCTGGTTTGCCGCTTTGGAGGACTTCACACAGACCTTCTTCTCGAGCACTAATTCCGCGAGGTAGTCTAGGTCTTCAGCGCGCATTTTGTAAAGAGGCTTGAAGTCGTTCTGCACCAGAGGTTTCCGCTTCAGCTTAGCTGGGTCCCCCGTCTTCCCGTTGGAGTCAGGTAAGACTCCAGCGACGAACAGCCTGTCGATTCGGATCCACTTCTGGACCACCGCATCATCCATCTCGAATAGAAGTGGGACCTTCGCGTCTTTGGGGTCTGTTTTACCGAGGTGTGTAAAAACCGTTGGCACCACTTGCCGTTGGAACGTCTGCAATGAAAACAATTACAGGGTGTAAGCAACCGGAGATCTCCGGATGATTGGTTTGGTTGCTGTGAGGATAGAGCACATCCACGGAATAAAAAATATTTTCAGGTTGAGAATGTATATTTACCGAGAATGCGTCAGATTGAGGACGACCATATAGTTGGGGGGCTGGTTTACCGAACTCAAACCATTTCACTCTGCACGTCTGCAGCTGCTCAGTGAAACTCTGCTCCTTCCGCAAACCCGTCAGATCTTGGTTAAGAGCGCGCGAGAGCTGTAGCAGGGTCATGTCTTTGGGGTCCGGTTTTGTCCAAACCGGGATGATAGAGAAGTGGGAGATCTCTTCGAGCGTCCACGTTGCTGGCAATTCATGTGACAGAACCTTGTGCGCCGCCACAGTATGCTGACCTCCGATAATGTAAAAGTGTGTCGAGTCCCTCAGGCAGTCCTCCTTCGTCGGCTTGGTCGCGAAAAACTCTACCTTACTTCCTTCAGGTTTCTTCTTCAGTGGCAGGACTCGAATGTGAATCTCAGGTGCCGTGGCCTTCGAAGACGCGCGAACTGCGTTGATAATTCCTTCAAGCCGTTCTTTCTGGATGCCCCTGTATACTAATCCTCCAGGGGGGGCCCGGTGCAGCTTATCAAAATGAACGAGCTTCACGACATCCTTCTTCGTGTCAGGGTCTTCTACTGTCAAAGGCTTATTATTGTGTATGTAAACGTTTTTGAACGCGTCGTCGAGTACCTTACCAATTGCTTCCACTTCAGTCCGCTTCATCTTGGTGAGGTCAGCCTGTGTGAAGTTCAGGCACCTTTCGATCGCGAGGGCAGGCTCATCGGCCTTCGCTTTCTTCCCCTTCTCCGCCCGCGATGAAGAACCTGGGGTCGAAGTCTTCAAGGTGGTCTTGCGTTTTCTTGCCAAGGTCGATGCTGGTGTCAGAGACAGATTGGGAGTTGCGTCAGGAACGGGCATTCGGGACTTCTCTTGTGCTTCAGCCATCCACTTCCACTGCTCATTCACGTACTCCGGATACCACGTATCACCCGTTGGAGGGGCAAATAAAAAGTTCTCACTCTGGCAGGTCTCCACCATCTCATCCGAAATCTTAGATGATTCTAGGATCAAGCCATATATATGTGGCTCGGTGGAGGAGTCCACGTTCTCCTGGACGATAACGAGACTGACCTCGTCATCAAGACCCTGCAACTCGAGAACCTGGAGACCAATGTCGGGGTGACCCCGTTTGCCAATCCGAAGTTGAGGGACGAATTCCCAGGCACCGTCAGGGTTTTTTATGAGCTTGATGCCCCACTGGGTTATGCTCTTTCGGCAATTGTATACGTAGCCGACATTGTGTATCCCTCTGTAGACAAACTCAGGGAGCCAATACTCTACAAATGCCCCAAGTTTTCCGGGTCGACATTCAGTCGGAAGTATGGATGTCCACGAATCCCTGCAAGATGATTTTGAAAGAACAAGCAGGCAGTTTAGAATCGATGCAATTGTCTGGTCAATAACAAGAATCCGAAACATAATCACCTGACAAGTTCCTAGATGTTGAAACCATGAATCGTGCTTCCAAATCTGTATCACAGTGCCAGCAGGGGACAGTACCCGGAGATCTCCGGCTGATTTGGGTAAGTCGAGTGCATCCGACAAGGAACGAATCCTGGCTGCTCTGACGGGTCTATTTCTGACCTGAACCGGAGATCTCCGGTTAATGACCCCTCATCGCGAATTTCCACTGTTTCGATACGTCCGGAGATCTCCGGCTGCTTTCGAGAATAACTAACGCCTGTATAGGGTTTACATATTCATTTGATCGCTACATCATCCGGAGATCTCCGGCTGATTACTGGAACTCCGTATTTTCAGCCAGAGATCTCCGGCAGAAGCACGTACGGCACTTCGAAGCACTAATCGGATCATATCAGGACTCAAATATTTACATTCATTTACAGAGAGGTTTGACGTATAACTCTTGAAGTTTGACATACTTAAATAAAAAGTTACATAATTGAGAACATAAATACATTTATCAAATGAGCTCACACAATTCTGTTATAACTCGACCTTACACACTAGAAGAAGAATCCGCTAATGTTTCGATGGAACGCCAAATTTGACGACTCTACATGGATTAAACTATATACATTGAATCGAACCAGACTCGACAGACTCAGTGAGGAACAACACATTCAAACATTCATGGAATTCCAAAATCATTTGCATATTCATGAATAGATATACAAATATGTTCGCGGGACAACAAAAAACCAATCGACTATAGCCAAACAGACATCGGAATTCTAGTACGCATTTTTTGAGGTTTTTCAAAATCATTCAAGTGTTCGTCCACTCCGAAATAATAGAACTAATTCGGAACTCACTCAAAAAAAGGAACCCCACCTGGTCGCCCGGACTGAGCATAAACAGTTCAATTGTGTATACTTACCGGTTTCCATCCCACGCAGTCTCATTCCACGTCCCTGCTACAGTCGCCATTTCGCAATCTCCTCCAGTAACTGCTCTGGATTAAAACGTATACACAACTCTGCAGTACATAAGCATTCAACAACTCAGAACGACAAACTATACAATCTCTCAAATGCCCTAGAATGTATGGTCCAGTTCTGACATACAGGAATTCGGTGGAACAAATTTCAACACTGCATAAATTGCTCAATTACGGCCCTTCGAAACTGAATGCACAGAAAACTAGAACCCTAAACCCTAAACCCTTCTATTTCGCTCAAACGATTATCAACATCAGTACTATTCGACTCTCTCGAACCCTAATGAAGCTTACCGAACTCTACACCTGCTCCAGTGACGATTCTATGAAGTCCTGTGCAAATTCAACTGAAATTTCACTGAAAGCCATTTTTTAGACTTTACATACCTCTTCACTTGCCGAATCGGCGCACCCGTACGTCGTGGTCGTTCGTGTTGACGCCACCCTCAACCGCAACGTCGTTCACTCTTGGCTACTGAACCTAGGCGCTCTTCAAATTTCTTCCTAACGCATTCGCTCTCTTTCAGTCCTACTCTCTGACCTTTAGTCCATATCCAGTTAACAACCTCTCCACGGCACGCTCAATGTCCCTCACATAAATCAACACTCACCTCGCACACCAACGGCCTCTCACAGCGCATACGAAACTAACCTAATGCGTCGACGCCCACTCCGCAAACCAAGAAAGAAAACCCCTCCCGCCACTTCCGCTCACTACCTTCGACATTACGAAGACAAAAGCCAAAAAAATCAAGAAATGGTTCATTCTTCGAGTTCCCAAAACCCAAAGAGGACAAGCTGGACGGCTCAAGGGTGTGACGACTCATGATGACAGTGGGTGAAGTTAAAAATCAGCTGAAAAGACGTACATGTACAACGTGTCCATTTCACAATCATGACATTGTCAATGTCGTGAGCATGCGTGAGAAGACGTATTGATACCCGGTTTCATGGGTATTAGATATGACTATAATAGATACTCGGGTTAACCGGGTATTAGAGTAATAATTATACTTGAACTTAAAACGACATTAGTGGAAAAGCTGAATCTCCCTTTCCGTTACTCTCCCTCCCTTCTTTCCCTCACTTGTTTTTCTTCTTTTTGTTTTACTCTCCCCTCCTTCTCCATCTCCATCTCTTTTTTAATCTTGATTCTAATATGTTTTAGACTCCTCGTGATTCCAATACTTACACATTCTATAATTAACTTACTACTCTAAAAGAAAATAAATCCCTCAAGTCTCTCCCTCCCTCCCTAACTCTCCCTCATACTTGTTTATTTATTTATTTTAGTTTTACTCTCCCTATTTTATCTCAATCTCCATCCTTAGTTAATAATATTGAACTATTGTAATAGTATTTTTTTACTATCCTATTCTTTCCCTCACTTGTTTTTCTTATTTTTGTTTTACTCTCCCCTCCTTCTCCATCTCCATCTCTTTTTTAATCTTTGATTCTAGTAATTTTTAGACTCCTCGTGATTCCAATACTTACACATTCTATAAGTAACTTACTACTCTAAAAGAATCCCTTACTCTCCCTATTTTACTCTTCCTCGCCCTTACTCTCCCTCCCCATCTCTTTTTTACATTTGATTTTCTTTTTAGATTCCCCTTATTACATATTCTAAAAATATAAACTACTCTAAAAATAAATCCCTCAAGTCTCTTCCTCCCTCCCTAACTCTCCCTCATACTTGTTTATTTGTTTATTTTAGTTTTACTCTCCCTATTTTATCTCAATCTCCATCCTTAGTTAATAATATTGAACTATTGTAATAGTATTTTTTTACTATCCTATTCTTTCCCTCACTTGTTTTTCTTATTTTTGTTTTACTCTCCCCTCCTTCTCCATCTCTATCTCTTTTTTAATCTTTGATTCTAGTATTTTTTAGACTCCTCGTGATTCCAATACTTACACATTCTATAATTAACTTACTACTCTAAAAGAATCCCTTACTCTCCCTATTTTACTCTTCCTCGCCCTTACTCTCCCTCCCCATCTCTTTTTTACATTTGATTTTCTTTTTAGATTCCCCTTATTACATATTCTAAAAATATAAACTACTCTAAAAATAAATCCCTCAAGTATCTCCCTCCCTCCCTAACTCTCCCTCATACTTGTTTATTTGTTTATTTTAGTTTTATTCTCCCTATTTTATCTCAATCTCCATCCTTAGTTAATAATATTGAACTATTGTAATAGTATTTTTTTACTATCCTATTCTTTCCCTCACTTGTTTTTCTTATTTTTGTTTTACTCTCCCCTCCTTCTCCATCTCCATCTCTTTTTTAATCTTTGATTCTAGTATTTTTTAGACTCCTCGTGATTCCAATACTTACACATTCTATAATTAACTTACTACTCTAAAAGAATCCCTTACTCTCCCTATTTTACTCTTCCTCGCCCTTACTCTCCCTCCCCATCTCTTTTTTACATTTGATTTTCTTTTTAGATTCCCCTTATTACATATTCTAAAAATATAAACTACTCTAAAAATAAATCCCTCAAGTATCTCCCTCCCTCCCTAACTCTCCCTCATACTTGTTTATTTGTTTATTTTAGTTTTATTCTCCCTATTTTATCTCAATCTCC
The DNA here is from genome assembly GCA_963971425.1 of Bryoerythrophyllum caledonicum. Taxonomy (NCBI): domain Eukaryota; kingdom Viridiplantae; phylum Streptophyta; class Bryopsida; order Pottiales; family Pottiaceae; genus Bryoerythrophyllum; species Bryoerythrophyllum caledonicum. The sequence continues at coordinate 13,258,305 of OZ020519.1, forward strand.
ATCCTTAGTTAATAATATTGAACTATTGTAATAGTATTTTTTTACTATCCTATTCTTTCCCTCACTTGTTTTTCTTATTTTTGTTTTACTCTCCCCTCCTTCTCCATCTCCATCTCTTTTTTAATCTTTGATTCTAGTATTTTTTAGACTCCTCGTGATTCCAATACTTACACATTCTATAATTAACTTACTACTCTAAAAGAATCCCTTACTCTCCCTATTTTACTCTTCCTCGCCCTTACTCTCCCTCCCCATCTCTTTTTTACATTTGATTTTCTTTTTAGATTCCCCTTATTACATATTCTAAAAATATAAACTACTCTAAAAATAAATCCCTCAAGTCTCTTCCTCCCTCCCTAACTCTCCCTCATACTTGTTTATTTATTTATTTTAGTTTTACTCTCCCTATTTTATCTCAATCTCCATCCTTAGTTAATAATATTGAACTATTGTAATAGTATTTTTTTACTATCCTATTCTTTCCCTCACTTGTTTTTCTTATTTTTATTTTACTCTCCCCTCCTTCTCCATCTCCATCTCTTTTTTAATCTTTGATTCTAATATTTTTTAGACTCCTCGTGATTCCAATACTTACACATTCTATAATTAACTTACTACTCTAAAAGAATCCCTTACTCTCCCTATTTTACTCTTCCTCGCCCTTACTCTCCCTCCCCATCTCTTTTTTACATTTGATTTTCTTTTTAGATTCCCCTTATTACATATTCTAAAAATATAAACTACTCTAAAAATAAATCCCTCAAGTCTCTTCCTCCCTCCCTAACTCTCCCTCATACTTGTTTATTTGTTTATTTTAGTTTTACTCTCCCTATTTTATCTCAATCTCCATCCTTAGTTAATAATATTGAACTATTGTAATAGTATTTTTTTACTATCCTATTCTTTCCCTCACTTGTTTTTCTTATTTTTGTTTTACTCTCCCCTCCTTCTCCATCTCCATCTCTTTTTTAATCTTTGATTCTAGTAATTTTTAGACTCCTCGTGATTCCAATACTTACACATTCTATAAGTAACTTACTACTCTAAAAGAATCCCTTACTCTCCCTATTTTACTCTTCCTCGCCCTTACTCTCCCTCCCCATCTCTTTTTTACATTTGATTTTCTTTTTAGATTCCCCTTATTACATATTCTAAAAATATAAACTACTCTAAAAATAAATCCCTCAAGTCTCTTCCTCCCTCCCTAACTCTCCCTCATACTTGTTTATTTATTTATTTTAGTTTTACTCTCCCTATTTTATCTCAATCTCCATCCTTAGTTAATAATATTGAACTATTGTAATAGTATTTTTTTACTATCCTATTCTTTCCCTCACTTGTTTTTCTTATTTTTGTTTTACTCTCCCCTCCTTCTCCATCTCCATCTCTTTTTTAATCTTTGATTCTAGTATTTTTTAGACTCCTCGTGATTCCAATACTTACACATTCTATAATTAACTTACTACTCTAAAAGAATCCCTTACTCTCCCTATTTTACTCTTCCTCGCCCTTACTCTCCCTCCCCATCTCTTTTTTACATTTGATTTTCTTTTTAGATTCCCCTTATTACATATTCTAAAAATATAAACTACTCTAAAAATAAATCCCTCAAGTATCTCCCTCCCTCCCTAACTCTCCCTCATACTTGTTTATTTGTTTATTTTAGTTTTATTCTCCCTATTTTATCTCAATCTCCATCCTTAGTTAATAATATTGAACTATTGTAATAGTATTTTTTTACTATCCTATTCTTTCCCTCACTTGTTTTTCTTATTTTTGTTTTACTCTCCCCTCCTTCTCCATCTCCATCTCTTTTTTAATCTTTGATTCTAGTATTTTTTAGACTCCTCGTGATTCCAATACTTACACATTCTATAATTAACTTACTACTCTAAAAGAATCCCTTACTCTCCCTATTTTACTCTTCCTCGCCCTTACTCTCCCTCCCCATCTCTTTTTTACATTTGATTTTCTTTTTAGATTCCCCTTATTACATATTCTAAAAATATAAACTACTCTAAAAATAAATCCCTCAAGTCTCTTCCTCCCTCCCTAACTCTCCCTCATACTTGTTTATTTATTTATTTTAGTTTTACTCTCCCTATTTTATCTCAATCTCCATCCTTAGTTAATAATATTGAACTATTGTAATAGTATTTTTTTACTATCCTATTCTTTCCCTCACTTGTTTTTCTTATTTTTATTTTACTCTCCCCTCCTTCTCCATCTCCATCTCTTTTTTAATCTTTGATTCTAGTAATTTTTAGACTCCTCGTGATTCCAATACTTACACATTCTATAATTAACTTACTACTCTAAAAGAATCCCTTACTCTCCCTATTTTACTCTTCCTCGCCCTTACTCTCCCTCCCCATCTCTTTTTTACATTTGATTTTCTTTTTAGATTCCCCTTATTACATATTCTAAAAATATAAACTACTCTAAAAATAAATCCCTCAAGTCTCTCCCTCCCTCCCTAACTCTCCCTCATACTTGTTTATTTGTTTATTTTAGTTTTACTCTCCCTATTTTATCTCAATCTCCATCCTTAGTTAATAATATTGAACTATTGTAATAGTATTTTTTTACTATCCTATTCTTTCCCTCACTTGTTTTTCTTATTTTTATTTTACTCTCCCCTCCTTCTCCATCTCCATCTCTTTTTTAATCTTTGATTCTAGTAATTTTTAGACTCCTCGTGATTCCAATACTTACACATTCTATAATTAACTTACTACTCTAAAAGAATCCCTTACTCTCCCTATTTTACTCTTCCTCGCCCTTACTCTCCCTCCCCATCTCTTTTTTACATTTGATTTTCTTTTTAGATTCCCCTTATTACATATTCTAAAAATATAAACTACTCTAAAAATAAATCCCTCAAGTCTCTTCCTCCCTCCCTAACTCTCCCTCATACTTGTTTATTTATTTATTTTAGTTTTACTCTCCCTATTTTATCTCAATCTCCATCCTTAGTTAATAATATTGAACTATTGTAATAGTATTTTTTTACTATCCTATTCTTTCCCTCACTTGTTTTTCTTATTTTTGTTTTACTCTCCCCTCCTTCTCCATCTCCATCTCTTTTTTAATCTTTGATTCTAGTAATTTTTAGACTCCTCGTGATTCCAATACTTACACATTCTATAAGTAACTTACTACTCTAAAAGAATCCCTTACTCTCCCTATTTTACTCTTCCTCGCCCTTACTCTCCCTCCCCATCTCTTTTTTACATTTGATTTTCTTTTTAGATTCCCCTTATTACATATTCTAAAAATATAAACTACTCTAAAAATAAATCCCTCAAGTCTCTTCCTCCCTCCCTAACTCTCCCTCATACTTGTTTATTTGTTTATTTTAGTTTTACTCTCCCTATTTTATCTCAATCTCCATCCTTAGTTAATAATATTGAACTATTGTAATAGTATTTTTTTACTATCCTATTCTTTCCCTCACTTGTTTTTCTTATTTTTGTTTTACTCTCCCCTCCTTCTCCATCTCCATCTCTTTTTTAATCTTTGATTCTAATATTTTTTAGACTCCTCGTGATTCCAATACTTACACATTCTATAATTAACTTACTACTCTAAAAGAATCCCTTACTCTCCCTATTTTACTCTTCCTCGCCCTTACTCTCCCTCCCCATCTCTTTTTTACATTTGATTTTCTTTTTAGATTCCCCTTATTACATATTCTAAAAATATAAACTACTCTAAAAATAAATCCCTCAAGTATCTCCCTCCCTCCCTAACTCTCCCTCATACTTGTTTATTTGTTTATTTTAGTTTTATTCTCCCTATTTTATCTCAATCTCCATCCTTAGTTAATAATATTGAACTATTGTAATAGTATTTTTTTACTATCCTATTCTTTCCCTCACTTGTTTTTCTTATTTTTGTTTTACTCTCCCCTCCTTCTCCATCTCCATCTCTTTTTTAATCTTTGATTCTAGTATTTTTTAGACTCCTCGTGATTCCAATACTTACACATTCTATAATTAACTTACTACTCTAAAAGAATCCCTTACTCTCCCTATTTTACTCTTCCTCGCCCTTACTCTCCCTCCCCATCTCTTTTTTACATTTGATTTTCTTTTTAGATTCCCCTTATTACATATTCTAAAAATATAAACTACTCTAAAAATAAATCCCTCAAGTCTCTCCCTCCCTCCCTAACTCTCCCTCATACTTGTTTATTTGTTTATTTTAGTTTTACTCTCCCTATTTTATCTCAATCTCCATCCTTAGTTAATAATATTGAACTATTGTAATAGTATTTTTTTACTATCCTATTCTTTCCCTCACTTGTTTTTCTTATTTTTGTTTTACTCTCCCCTCCTTCTCCATCTCCATCTCTTTTTTAATCTTTGATTCTAGTAATTTTTAGACTCCTCGTGATTCCAATACTTACACATTCTATAAGTAACTTACTACTCTAAAAGAATCCCTTACTCTCCCTATTTTACTCTTCCTCGCCCTTACTCTCCCTCCCCATCTCTTTTTTACATTTGATTTTCTTTTTAGATTCCCCTTATTACATATTCTAAAAATATAAACTACTCTAAAAATAAATCCCTCAAGTCTCTTCCTCCCTCCCTAACTCTCCCTCATACTTGTTTATTTATTTATTTTAGTTTTACTCTCCCTATTTTATCTCAATCTCCATCCTTAGTTAATAATATTGAACTATTGTAATAGTATTTTTTTACTATCCTATTCTTTCCCTCACTTGTTTTTCTTATTTTTGTTTTACTCTCCCCTCCTTCTCCATCTCCATCTCTTTTTTAATCTTTGATTCTAGTATTTTTTAGACTCCTCGTGATTCCAATACTTACACATTCTATAAGTAACTTACTACTCTAAAAGAATCCCTTACTCTCCCTATTTTACTCTTCCTCGCCCTTACTCTCCCTCCCCATCTCTTTTTTACATTTGATTTTCTTTTTAGATTCCCCTTATTACATATTCTAAAAATATAAACTACTCTAAAAATAAATCCCTCAAGTCTCTTCCTCCCTCCCTAACTCTCCCTCATACTTGTTTATTTGTTTATTTTAGTTTTACTCTCCCTATTTTATCTCAATCTCCATCCTTAGTTAATAATATTGAACTATTGTAATAGTATTTTTTTACTATCCTATTCTTTCCCTCACTTGTTTTTCTTATTTTTGTTTTACTCTCCCCTCCTTCTCCATCTCTATCTCTTTTTTAATCTTTGATTCTAGTATTTTTTAGACTCCTCGTGATTCCAATACTTACACATTCTATAATTAACTTACTACTCTAAAAGAATCCCTTACTCTCCCTATTTTACTCTTCCTCGCCCTTACTCTCCCTCCCCATCTCTTTTTTACATTTGATTTTCTTTTTAGATTCCCCTTATTACATATTCTAAAAATATAAACTACTCTAAAAATAAATCCCTCAAGTATCTCCCTCCCTCCCTAACTCTCCCTCATACTTGTTTATTTGTTTATTTTAGTTTTATTCTCCCTATTTTATCTCAATCTCCATCCTTAGTTAATAATATTGAACTATTGTAATAGTATTTTTTTACTATCCTATTCTTTCCCTCACTTGTTTTTCTTATTTTTGTTTTACTCTCCCCTCCTTCTCCATCTCCATCTCTTTTTTAATCTTTGATTCTAGTATTTTTTAGACTCCTCGTGATTCCAATACTTACACATTCTATAAGTAACTTACTACTCTAAAAGAATCCCTTACTCTCCCTATTTTACTCTTCCTCGCCCTTACTCTCCCTCCCCATCTCTTTTTTACATTTGATTTTCTTTTTAGATTCCCCTTATTACATATTCTAAAAATATAAACTACTCTAAAAATAAATCCCTCAAGTCTCTTCCTCCCTCCCTAACTCTCCCTCATACTTGTTTATTTGTTTATTTTAGTTTTACTCTCCCTATTTTATCTCAATCTCCATCCTTAGTTAATAATATTGAACTATTGTAATAGTATTTTTTTACTATCCTATTCTTTCCCTCACTTGTTTTTCTTATTTTTGTTTTACTCTCCCCTCCTTCTCCATCTCTATCTCTTTTTTAATCTTTGATTCTAGTATTTTTTAGACTCCTCGTGATTCCAATACTTACACATTCTATAATTAACTTACTACTCTAAAAGAATCCCTTACTCTCCCTATTTTACTCTTCCTCGCCCTTACTCTCCCTCCCCATCTCTTTTTTACATTTGATTTTCTTTTTAGATTCCCCTTATTACATATTCTAAAAATATAAACTACTCTAAAAATAAATCCCTCAAGTATCTCCCTCCCTCCCTAACTCTCCCTCATACTTGTTTATTTGTTTATTTTAGTTTTATTCTCCCTATTTTATCTCAATCTCCATCCTTAGTTAATAATATTGAACTATTGTAATAGTATTTTTTTACTATCCTATTCTTTCCCTCACTTGTTTTTCTTATTTTTGTTTTACTCTCCCCTCCTTCTCCATCTCCATCTCTTTTTTAATCTTTGATTCTAGTATTTTTTAGACTCCTCGTGATTCCAATACTTACACATTCTATAATTAACTTACTACTCTAAAAGAATCCCTTACTCTCCCTATTTTACTCTTCCTCGCCCTTACTCTCCCTCCCCATCTCTTTTTTACATTTGATTTTCTTTTTAGATTCCCCTTATTACATATTCTAAAAATATAAACTACTCTAAAAATAAATCCCTCAAGTCTCTTCCTCCCTCCCTAACTCTCCCTCATACTTGTTTATTTGTTTATTTTAGTTTTACTCTCCCTATTTTATCTCAATCTCCATCCTTAGTTAATAATATTGAACTATTGTAATAGTATTTTTTTACTATCCTATTCTTTCCCTCACTTGTTTTTCTTATTTTTGTTTTACTCTCCCCTCCTTCTCCATCTCCATCTCTTTTTTAATCTTTGATTCTAGTATTTTTTAGACTCCTCGTGATTCCAATACTTACACATTCTATAATTAACTTACTACTCTAAAAGAATCCCTTACTCTCCCTATTTTACTCTTCCTCGCCCTTACTCTCCCTCCCCATCTCTTTTTTACATTTGATTTTCTTTTTAGATTCCCCTTATTACATATTCTAAAAATATAAACTACTCTAAAAATAAATCCCTCAAGTCTCTTCCTCCCTCCCTAACTCTCCCTCATACTTGTTTATTTATTTATTTTAGTTTTACTCTCCCTATTTTATCTCAATCTCCATCCTTAGTTAATAATATTGAACTATTGTAATAGTATTTTTTTACTATCCTATTCTTTCCCTCACTTGTTTTTCTTATTTTTGTTTTACTCTCCCCTCCTTCTCCATCTCCATCTCTTTTTTAATCTTTGATTCTAGTATTTTTTAGACTCCTCGTGATTCCAATACTTACACATTCTATAAGTAACTTACTACTCTAAAAGAATCCCTTACTCTCCCTATTTTACTCTTCCTCGCCCTTACTCTCCCTCCCCATCTCTTTTTTACATTTGATTTTCTTTTTAGATTCCCCTTATTACATATTCTAAAAATATAAACTACTCTAAAAATAAATCCCTCAAGTCTCTTCCTCCCTCCCTAACTCTCCCTCATACTTGTTTATTTGTTTATTTTAGTTTTACTCTCCCTATTTTATCTCAATCTCCATCCTTAGTTAATAATATTGAACTATTGTAATAGTATTTTTTTACTATCCTATTCTTTCCCTCACTTGTTTTTCTTATTTTTGTTTTACTCTCCCCTCCTTCTCCATCTCTATCTCTTTTTTAATCTTTGATTCTAGTATTTTTTAGACTCCTCGTGATTCCAATACTTACACATTCTATAATTAACTTACTACTCTAAAAGAATCCCTTACTCTCCCTATTTTACTCTTCCTCGCCCTTACTCTCCCTCCCCATCTCTTTTTTACATTTGATTTTCTTTTTAGATTCCCCTTATTACATATTCTAAAAATATAAACTACTCTAAAAATAAATCCCTCAAGTATCTCCCTCCCTCCCTAACTCTCCCTCATACTTGTTTATTTGTTTATTTTAGTTTTATTCTCCCTATTTTATCTCAATCTCCATCCTTAGTTAATAATATTGAACTATTGTAATAGTATTTTTTTACTATCCTATTCTTTCCCTCACTTGTTTTTCTTATTTTTGTTTTACTCTCCCCTCCTTCTCCATCTCCATCTCTTTTTTAATCTTTGATTCTAGTATTTTTTAGACTCCTCGTGATTCCAATACTTACACATTCTATAAGTAACTTACTACTCTAAAAGAATCCCTTACTCTCCCTATTTTACTCTTCCTCGCCCTTACTCTCCCTCCCCATCTCTTTTTTACATTTGATTTTCTTTTTAGATTCCCCTTATTACATATTCTAAAAATATAAACTACTCTAAAAATAAATCCCTCAAGTCTCTTCCTCCCTCCCTAACTCTCCCTCATACTTGTTTATTTATTTATTTTAGTTTTACTCTCCCTATTTTATCTCAATCTCCATCCTTAGTTAATAATATTGAACTATTGTAGTAGTATTTTTTTTTCTATGCCATTCTATTACATTATTCAAATTAATGCATAGGTTTCAAAGATATATTCATATTTTATGTAGATTGTTGTTACCTTTTTTCTTAAATACTTTGTGATATAATAACTACATGAAAATGGTTGATTTAATGTGTTGCAAACCAAGAGCCAACTCCTAGTCATACTACTAAAATCATAATTTGTGCAGTAAACCACGGAGTGAACTATCATGTAGTCAACCATGCAGTGAACTACAAAAACGCTACAATCAACTGCGTTGTCAACAATATAGTGAACCATTCCACCTTTTACTTTTTAATGCTTTTTAATATTATAAATACATAAAAATGGTTGGGCTAATGCATTGCAAAGCAAGCGCCAACAGCTAGTCTACTCTAAAATTAAATCCATTACCCTCCTTCTCTTCTTTATTCTCTCTCTAACTAAATTATAATGTATCAAAATAAATAGTTATTGTTCAATTCTCGCTAAATTTCCTTACACTCTATAGTATCCAGGTTTTTTTTAAAAGTTATGGTTATGGATAAACTTAAGGTTATAGTTCATAGTTATAAAATATTTTTAATTTATACATTTATAGGTGATATAAGCCCTCAACCTTCATGAACTCAGACCCCTCCACGGTGAACCGTGAACCCTGAATCCTTAACCCTAAACCCTAAAACCGTGAACTAGAAATCGTGAACTCTAAACCCTACACCGTGACAACCATGAATCCTAAAACCTAAACCCTAAACCCTAAACCTAAACCCTTAACCGGACACATTAAACCCTAAACCCTAAACCCTAAAACCCTGATGCACAATCCAGCCTGAACACGGAAGCTGTACCCGAATTCATAGGACCGGGTTGCTGTACTTCTAAAAGCATCTGCTCAGTTATTTGTGCACGTTTCTTCTCAAGCATCCATATAACTTCTGTCGAACTAGGCAATATTGGAGATTATTCTAATTGGTAACGAACGCCGATGTTCTACTTGAGTCTTGTATTGCCTGATGAACAATACTAGTAGGCAGCAGAGGGCCGTCTCCTTTCCTTGGGTAGGGTATAATTTAATTAACAAAGGTGAGTACGAGAAGTCCTGTACGATTACATTTTACTGTGATTTAGTCTAAGACGTGATACGGCCCTAGTATATTCAAAGATACATCATGGGGCATACTTCATCATCCGTTTTCAAATTTGCAGCACTCTGGGAACTAGATGGTATCCTTACAATACGGTCATCCCATGAGTACGAGCCTTTCATTATCATGAGTGGAATGTGGCCTCGGTCGTGGGCACGTCGAAGAATGCGCACAATCATGATGGTGTACAGCAGTTAGTTTGAAGGAGCATGCATGGCCAAGATTCGTTTCAAATTTGAGCGCCTGAATTTTCCCTCCACGAGGTGATGGAAAGGTGGATAAGAGTATCCTTCAACTCAGCTCTCCTCCTTTTTTGCTCAGGATGTTTGAGATACTATGGGAGCTAAGCGAGTCAGTGACAGTGTTCGCTTGCGCGACATCGTGCTAGATAACTGTAGGGAAACGAATCGACATTATTCCAGGAATGTTCAGTATGTTCCCTCGTATAATTTCGTATTCGCTGTCTGTCTGTGAGGATTGGTGAAGATTGTGTTGCATTCTGTCCTCTGAGTCGATCGAGAGCTCTCGAGTAGAGATTTTTAAACTAATTCGTCTCCGAAGATACAGTCATAGCCCTGAAGCAGTAAATATATTCGACTCGAGTATATAGATGACGTAATTGCTTGGCGTGTGAATCCGAACTGTTTACCGGGTTTTGCAACTGTATCACACCACCATACCCGCGAATATTCCGTACGGCTGTTGATTCGATCAAGGCCAAAAAACTCAACCGGAGATCTCCGGCTGTTCATGCCGTGCTATTCTAGATTCTGCCAATCTCGCCCGGTAACCACGGTTTCACCCCTTGATTCCAGTGGCTGTCAGAATCATCGAGAGCAGGATTCCCGGAGATCTCCGGCTACTTCTGTTTTGTTCTCTCTCTAAATCATACAAGAAGTCGTCGTTCTTGATCATTCTCCACTCTGCCGGAGATCTCCGGCTATCCCTGACGAGGATATTGAGGTTGGTCATCCAAATCGACTCTACATACACACAATTTCTCATTCAGGACATCAGCCACCAACCGAGATTCCACCGATGCAGAACGGGACTATGTCTGACTCAGATTGGTGGGAGAGTGACTCGGAAGACCTTGCCATGATCGAAGCTCAGTGCTCCGATTCTGGACATGGGAATTTCACGGAAGAAGATGATCCATCCCAGGAGTCTACAGGAAGATCGGAGGTCCTGTGGTCAGGAATGTCCGTGAACCTTATGAGGCCAGGTTCAGGCGAAATTGGAGAAGCGTCCATTGTTGAGGTTCACCCCATGGGTCAATGGCTTGGAGTTGACATACCAGTCGGATCTAGTGAGTTCGTATTACTTAGACCAACGGCCATATGCCCCACGGCGGAAGAATTACCACTCATTCCTTTGCAACGCGGATACGATTCACTTATTCACACACTCCGGCGGACCGTTTTATGGAGAAGGGCGGATGTCATGATTCCAACCGGAGATCTCCGGTCCGACGAGTCCCCATTCGTACCACGAGAGCGATGGGTTGGACTTGAAGTGCAGCGGTTGGACGGAGATGGTTTGGTGCTCTGCTCTGGGAGAATCATGGCCGCTTTCCCAGCAGATCATTTCCGAAGTGGATGTTTGGGAGAAGATAATATTGGTGTAACTGTCCTTGATGTTTTTGTGGGAGACACGGAGAGAATTATGAGTCATGAGTCGTGGCCCATTCTTGAATGTTGTTTTCCTTCCGGTCGTTCTTTGAAATGCACAATTGATCATTTCGCATCCCTGCCCTTAGAACCAGATTCTGGCGCTCATTTGGGGGGTCGTGCGAAGGAGCTTTACCGCTTCATTTCCCGACAGCAAGACCTTAACAAGAAAGAATCCTTGTACACCAAGAGGACTACCGACGACGAAATTCGCAAAGTCAGCTCGGAAAGGTGCTGTCCCAAACGATGCTGCCAGTATTTTCAACAATCCCAGACTCTTTCTGTTAGACAGAAATTCTATGACAAATCCTTTGAAGATAGAAAGGAGTATGCGATCTCGGTAGGTGGGCAGTTCCACTCCATTGATGGGGACCGGAAGAGAAAGTACGTCACGCTCTTGGGAACGGAGGTTTGCTCCGTTGCATGGTACACGATCCATGGAATTCGGAAGTCCACGTTTCACACGTACATCGCACATTTCAGTAGAGGAATCATTAATGCAACTCACGGTAACAAGGGCATCAAGCGCCCACGGCTTGCCACTATACAGGCGATGGGCTCAATGACGTCGATTATTAATGACAACGCGGATCAAATGCCTCACCAAATGCGGAGTGTCGGGAATGGTCGGATTGACACTCTCAAGTATCTTCCTGCGGGAAACAACTGGAAGCAAATTCGAGCCAGCGTCAATGATGTATGTTATCAGTCCCCGCATATTGCAATGGATTTGTACTCTCCTTGCTCCGTCGACCGATGTCCAAGTATCTTAACCGGAGATCTCCGGCTGGGTCATCGTTGTTCTGCATTGACCTTCAATTGATTTTCTCTGTACTTCGCACCGTCTGTTGGATTGTACTTCTAAATTTTTCCTCTCACTAGGTTAAATTTTCATTTTGCAGACAAACGACTCCTATGGTCTCCCTCCTGTAAGTCAGTCTACAGTTAGTAGGGTAAGGAAGGAATTCTTCGGGAATGTTGCTATTAAGCCGTCTGGAAGCACCTTCGCAAAATGTAGTACTTGCGATGAGTTCAATCAGTTCTTACTGACAACTCCTAAGGGTACGCCCGCATATGAGCTCTTCTATAGCAACAGGCAAGCTCACTTGAATCACCAACAATCATGCCGGAAGCTTTACGCGACATGGAGGGAGGAGTCGAAGGCGAAGCCGCTGACCTTTCTCTGTGTCATTCACGACAAGATGGACACTGCGAAGACGGCCCTTCCACGCATGTGGAGGACTACTAAGGCGACATCTGGTCTCGGACAGCTTCCCATGAATGTCACCGGAATGGTGGCTCACGGTCATGTCGACGGAGCGTATGCTCACTATGCTCCTGCTTTATGGCCGGGAGATTCGAACGCCACCATATCCTCTCTGGCAAAACTTTTTAGGCGGCTTGAGGGAGCACCATTGCATGAGACGCGTGCGCTCTTCGAGCACCCTCCTCCAAACTCGATGTTCGCGGCGCTCATGAGGGGAAAGAGCAGGTGTGTCGACGCTTTAGAGCCCGTGGAGCCCAGTGCTTTTAAGGGACCGAAACCGTTGCCACCGAAATTGTTTCTGCAGCTCGACAACTCAGCGAAGGACAACAAGAACCAATACTTGATGGCATTCTTATCACTGCTAACTGCTCGAGGTGTTTTCAAGGAGATACATGTTGGCTTCTTGGTTGTCGGACATACGCATGAAGATATTGATGCTTACTTTAGTCATCTATCGAAAGAACTGAAGAAAAGCAGTACATATATTCTAGCGGATTTGATGAAGGCATTCATGAAGTCACAGAAACTAGCCTTCATGCCGGAAGTTATCCAAGAGGTGGCCGACTTTAAATCTTACGTCGATGGCTTCTTATGCAGTGGGGCGGCACGTCTGGTGGGACTTAGTGATATGCATCTTTTCAAGTTCTACGTTGACAATGATGGTGTTCCGGTCATGAAGTTCAAGAAATCTGCCGTTGACGCAGAGTGGTTGCCGATGAACAGAGAGCCGATAAAACTCTGGAAGGTAGATGACAGCGGGCGTCCCATGCTTCCAACAGGCTCTCCGAAGCCCGTCCCTTTCAAGCCCATATGGGGTAATGAGGAGCAGAACCCGGTCGGAAACCAAGATGTTGCTAGAGACAAGGCCAGAAAAGCGACGGAGAACAAAAACTTCATTAAGACGGGGCTTCGGAAGTACGTGGACTACTGGGCGTCTGGAATGTCAAAGTGCGCAGGTTACGCAGACTCCATCCGCCCATACCTGCAGTACTGGAGGGACGTCATCGACGAGCTTGACAAGCCACTTCCACAGACGCCCTCCGAACTCGAAGAGAGATTCTGACCTGCCCATGATTGGAGAGGCGCTCATGAGGGAGGTGGAAATCCGCTAGGATCGCTTCCACAACCATTGGATGTCACCCCCGAAGATGAGGTTCTCGAGCCTTACTGTGGACCCGCCAATGAAGCCCCAAAGTCCACATTTAATCCTTGGCGTGATATTCGTCTCGGGTCCTGGATTTTAGTTAGACCTAGTGATCCAGACATCTATCCTGTCTGGCAGGGTAGAGCAGTTTCGGACGTCGTCAGGGATGAGGGTAATGTCAACCACGGAAAATTCCTCGTTAAGTATTGGGAGCCTGATAACAAGCAGAAGAATCTGAAGCGGAAGTACCAGGACTGTTGGGAAGCCACTTGGGTTCCGGACCAAGAGAAGCCTGTATGGTGTCATGTGAGTTCTGTTTTGTTTGCGACTTGGTCTAGCAAAGTTAACCAACTCACGAGATCCATTCCACGTAAAATGAAGGAAGCAGCGCTTGTGAACTTAGAAAAAGCGAATGCCGCTGACCCTTGATACGGTGATCAGTCCCGATACCTAAAATTCTGTTCTGTGAAATTCTGTTTCTGAAAAATCTCGTCGAGTCTCTTCGTCCTCACGGAGGAGCACCGGAGATCTCCGGCTGTGAAGACTATTATTTTCTGGTCCAGACTTCGACATCCCTCCTATCAGCTCTCGCCACTTTTCGAGAAGAGAACCGGATTTGAGCTCTTCCATTCACTGTTATTAAGATTCATTGAGTAGTGACACAATTATTATTGACTGGTGTATTCCACCGGAATATTTTCAGACCTGCATATCTCATAGGACGCTTACCGGAGATCTCCGGCTATGGAAGACAAATTTCGTGGTCGGACGAATGTTCATGTATTGCCTTGTTCAAGTGGGTGAGATCTAGCCGGAGATCTCTGGATACGAGATTCACATCTACCATTCTTAACAATGGGGTCCACATTTCCCAATTTTGAGCTTCCCTAGGTGTTCTGAATATTATTGAATCATATCCGGAGATCTTCTGTGACTACGATACTGCAATTTCTCCATCAATGGAACTTGTTTCAAAATGACAGAAACCTTTTTGGCATTCTCCTGGCTGGTTCCATCTTTGATTTATGTCATGCCACTGCTAATATGAAAGTGGGCGGTCAATTACACAGTTAATATCAGTCATCCGAGTTCCATCATTTGATTGAAGTGATGCTGATGGTTGGCGGCGGAGATTGTACTTCTCACATCTCATTATCACAGGACGTTTGACGCGTGGCCTACCATGTTGTTCGTTCATGAATTTGGCATCTGCCATTAAGTCCATCAGTCTCGGTGTTATGGCGACTTAAATCAATGTACCTACGCTCGAGAAGTGTAGTTAGTGGGTGGGTGGGGAGGATTGTATAAGAGTGGGTTCAGGGCTGCAGTAATCCATATGTTTTGTCTTTCAACCATAAGTCTTGTTAGGCCATAGCCACGGTGGAGAGAGAGGAGATGGCCTTCGGAAGTAGAAAGAGGGAGAGGGATGTCTCTGATTCGGTAGATAGGAGAGTTTCACGAAGGATGGTGAGCGAGGCTCAGGGTTCGGAGAAGGGAAGACTGCTTTTCTTACAAGTCGAGTACAGAAGGGAGATCTGTTCCGATCGGCGTGTTCTAGACGAATTGGAGGATGACGCTGAGAGCAAGTTTGTTCAAGAGGAGGACTACGGCATCGACTGTGATGCGGAGGACGAGAAGCAGATCGACTCCGATGTGGAAGAGACCCTTGATAGAGCTGCTTCGGTTGAAGAAGAGGTGGAGGACGACCCCTGGTATGAAGACGAGGAGGAATCTTCTTCGGATGGCGGCTGCAGCCCATTTCAAACTGGGTGTGACACAGGGTCTGATGTCGATTCGGATATGTACGCACCGGCTCACTGGAAGGATCTTTAGAGCTCTTCAGAGAGGTTGTGCAAGGATAGAATTTGTTGTTAGATCCACGAATTTTGCTCAGACCAGTCACTGCTTTTTCCTACATTTGGTCTTGTATCAAACGCTTTTGTAAAGAGACTTCATTCCAGAGTAGCATTGTCGTTTTTGAGCAGCCTAGCAATTATATTTTTAATACTTTGCTTTCGACCGGATATCTCCGGATGTCTGAACGGCATTCCTTGCATGTCAATGCTTCAAGCTCTGAAATGCACTGTACTCATCTTCTACACGATATTACCACAGAAATGTACAGTACACTATATTACATGGTTGTTTTATAAACGTGTTAGCTTGAAAGTTGTTATCATTTTCTCGATTACGACGAACGAAATTTCACGCTTGTTTTATCACTATATTCGATTAGTCATGTATCACTGAAACCATCCGGAGATATCCGGCTGAATGATTAAAATAAATTAACTAGGTATCCCTTTCATATTCTTTGGTGCGACTATTTTACGAGACTAAAATCCTTCTTCCTTATTTCTGGACTTTGCAAAGTCCAGAAATAGTTAAATACAGCATAATGGTGAAAGATATAATCCTTATATATTAGTACAAACATTTGATACAAAGTGAAGTCAAAGCGAGTTGATCAACTCAACGCACAAAAGAAAATAAACCACATTTTTGACTTCAAACACTAAATTCTTTTCAAGCCGTGGGGTGGATTCCAAAAGTATGGCGAATCATTATAAATTTCTAACTTATGATCTTATAGTTAGGAATTCTAGCAGTTTCCTTCAAAATTAGATTGTCTTGCCACTTTTTGGTTGTGGTACTTTTTGCGTGGCTTTTGGGACAAACTGCCTTGGGCTCTTATGCATTAAAAGATTGAAGGTTCTAAATATGCAAGTGGTCACTTACTTTCAATAATAAAGCGTGATGAAAACTCAATGGAATAGGCCCTTTGCCACTACACCTTGAATAGTACGTACGTCCATCAAAATTGATGGGGTTTCGACATTGATAATATCTTCCACTAGACACTCTGACAATGCATGTTTCCTTCTTACTGAGTCCAAAGATGTGAATAAATTTGGATGTGTAAGACCATTTAAATTTAAACCCACCAAATAAAACATTCTCTACCCATTCTATGTGCAGATACATATTAACCTCCTCGACCACCCTCAAATATGGCTTCCCAAGATCCCTTAACCGGATTCCTCTTGACGCCTCCACATCACTCAAAAGAACACCGCAACACAAATTAACAAAATAACTATCTAATACATGTAGCGCACTTATATTTGGTAGACTTTCCAATTGGTGCTTAACCAACCCGGACAACTCCAATTGTCTCAAGTAAGATCAATGTATTATGTCCGTGTTTGTCATGCTTGGACACTCCCTTACACAATATCTATACAACGACGAGCACCGCCTCATGTTCGAACCATACACTAGGTATTTTAGCTTCTTCAACACCACTATTTCTAATGCACCTAAAATACCCCCCACTCTTTGTTGTGCCACGATAGAATTCAGATAGAAGCCTAATTATTGTATCTCCTCCACCATCAGTTACATCCCTAACTCGTTTTGGATCTTTATACAAGCACCCTTGAATATACCGCCCTAGAAATCGTAACTCCTTAGTAGTCAATACTTCTCAAAAACATAAGTCAGCCCAAAGATGACATGGATGGTGCAACACTTCTCAAAAACAGAGTCTTCTGCTTCAATCGGACATAAGCTTGGCATTGCCACAAAGAATTCAACACCACATTCCAAACATTTTCTTTGGTCTAGATCAAACTTGAAAAGCAAAAGAACCTGCGCAAAGAGAGTAGAGTCTACTAGGATGAAAGCAAGGATCAAGCTTTGACTTTCAACACACCGCAAGTTGAGGTACACTTGAGGAAATTGCTATGTTTTCAAAATGCTCCGTACAACTTTTGCCCGTGTTATTTCCTCCTCTCACGTAGAACCTGAAAGAGGTGAGCAAGGAGGAGCTAATGGACTTTGTAGCCCAAAACTTTGCACAGAACTCTCCGAGGCGTAGGAAGTTGAGCTTTGAAGTCTACGGAGGTCAACACCTTGCTAAGTATAAGGCTGCCATAGGCGTAGGAGATAACCCCATCTTGACGCTAGGACATGCACCTAGAGCTACAGCTGCAATTGATTGTATGGACAACATCCACACGTTCAAGCGATCTCACGTGCTCCACGAATCATTAAGGGGCGGAAAACATCCCGCCTACAAGTGAATGCTATATGTTACAATGTTTTCATGGAGCCATTATGACCTCTTTTCTAGTGACTAATGCCATAGTGTGTCAAATGTTTAATATTCTGATAATTAGATATCATTCATTTGAGCAACAATTTTGTAGAGGTTTACCTCTGAGTTGAGAGTTTCAAGAAATGACATTGTCTTTCATACGCTTATAAGTCCACTTCTTTCATCTCATGGCTGGGATCTTGTGGGAGCTAATGTCTGAACATTTGCATATCTGCGTTGATAATGTGTCACTATTTGTGTCTTTTGTAATTTGAAATGAGTGTTGGAAAATAGTTCTAAAATTCATTATAGCACATTTTCAGAATTCTGGTCATGAGGTATTCTTTGATGTCTGGTTTTGGTTGCATTATGATCATTGAATCCTCTTACGGTATGGATCATTTGTAAACCATTTTTTGAAATGATTGAAAGTATGCCGTTGCATTTGCACCCTTTAAGGACTACAAAGCTTTAGTGATACAGTCTAAAATCTTTCTATTACAACACTCCATTTTATGACAACCTCAACAATATTTCTCACAACCAAAAGTTGTAGTCTTGATTTTCCTCTATAAGACGACTATGACATTTGTTATTGTGACACTTTGAGACCCCCATTTTGTCATATTACGAAGGGAATTCATGTATTGGGAACATCTAATTATGTTGGGAACACGTGCATCATAGATTACTAGATTCTTCTTTCTTGTAAATACCTTTGGGCAATCTCTTTTGTTATAGATAGTGTTTGAGAACCATTAGACATTTGGTATTGTACATTTTAATGAAACCTTGATAATACAACATTTGGGATCAAAATGTCATATTAACAATTATGTGACACCTTGCTATTGCAACACTTTTTGGTTTCCAAAACTTCTCATATTGAAGAGGTTATCTACAGTCTAGTAGGATGTAGCATTTCTAAGAGCATTTATGCAGAGAACTATTCAAACTCAAATGTTGCATTTTAGAGGTAGCCATACTTTACAATTCCGCAACTTTCGGGTTTACTATAATATGTGCAATTCGATTTCTATTGATTTCATGAACTAGAAATATCCTTTGTATGTATAGAATCTACTTAGAACACAAAACATTTCAATAAACTAAACATTTTGAATCGTACCATATATTTGCATCTCTAGAGATTTTCACAAAAGTATGTTTGGTACTTATAGTCACCAATATAATGAATTGGTCTAGCATACAGTTGTTACATCATAAACTATATAACAATTATATGTACCTACTCATGTGATACAAGATTTATGCAGATCTCAAAAAATACTTACATTGTTTGATAAAATATATATGAAACGATAATGAAATATAAAATATTAACTTGAAATAATTTAAATTGGTTAAAAAGTTATGATTTCATAAAATTTATTACCAATTGAAACCGGAGTCTAAAATGCAACGGTGGGAAATAACTAGAAAATGAAGGAGAATGAAAAGAAACAATAAGGAATGGAGTTCCATCTTTAAACACTAGAATCAAAAAATTGTAACCTATAGGAGAAATGAAGTTACAATAGCAACTCAATCATGCCCTAGATTTGCCTATAAATAACATTTATCAAGTGAATAATACTTCTCCTTATTGACAAAGCCAAATCTTAGACATCATCAAATTGCATTCTAAATCTAACTTTTATTACATGTCATCTTTAGATAAAGTAGAAGACAAGAAGTAGGGATGATTTGTTAGAATATACAGGCCAATCTTCTTGATAGGACCCTTCAATTTGATACCAAGTGAAGTCAAAGTCTATTGATCCACTCAAAGCATAGAAGAAAACATACCCATTTTCTTGACTTCAAACATTATAATCTTTTCAATCCATGCCGTTAATTATAACTCAAAACATATGACAGGCTTGTATAAAAATCTATTTCAAGATCTTATAATGAGGATTCCAAAAATTTACTTCAAAATTAGATTTTCTTGCCACTGTTTGGTTGTGGCAAATTTGGAGTTCTTCATGTGGAAAAATTGCCTTAAGCTCTCAAGGCTTAAAAGATTGAAGGGTCTACATATGCGATGGTCTCATACTTTCAATAATATAAAGTGATGAAAATACAATGGAATAAGCTACCACTACACATTCCCTAGAATGTATGTCAATCACGATCCCTCCAAATTCTCCTATATGTATCTTTTTCCACTACAATCTTCACTACCCCATGTGTACTCTACTCCACTACAATCTTTAACAACACACATTTCCTCAATTTGGCCTCCATATTCAGGTCTGTGTTTCCACTTAACTTCAAACTTACCAAGCAAATCATTCTCAACCCATTCCGTACGAAGATACATGATAACCTCCTCAACTACTCTCAAATATGGCTTCCCAAGATTCCTTAACTCAATTCCTCTTGATGCCTCTACATCACTCCAAAAAATGCCGCACATCGCAGTAACATCAAACCACTCTAACGAATGAAGCGCACTCATATTTGGTAGCCTTCCCATTTGGTGCCCATCCAACCATTCAAGATTCAATTCCCTCAAGTGAGGGCACTCCATTCCGTCCATGTTTGTCATGATTGGGCACTCAGATACAGTATACCTGTACAACGATGTACAACGCCTCATGTCCGGACCATACAATAGCGATTCTAGATACTTCAACTCCACTATTTCCAACGCATCCAAAATGCCTCCACTCTCCCTTGTGCCATGACTCCCACCCAAAGTCACACTCTCCAAGTTCTCCAATTTCGTGATCTTCAAAAACCGTAGACTCACCATCTCCTCAAGGTTCAGCTCTCTCAAATTGAGGCATGAATCCAAAACCAACACCTCAAGCTTGTGCACCACTTGCATCATATTGCTTGAAAACACCCTCGCTACGGGCAGGCTTCCATCAACCACTGGTACCCTCAATATGTCTCTTACCACACTATCCCGATTAGAAGTGAATCCTTGTGGTTTAGTCATATACCATGCACTCTTCAACCCTTTTATTCCATGGTTTGTCATGTACCACTCGGCAAATCGACGATATAAATCATGCATTCGTATGCGCATGACACCTCCAATTCGAAAAAAATTCCAATCTAATGTTATCATACCAGACCTCTCCAAATCTTGCAACTGCAACACACCGTCGCAATCTCACATCAGCAACCACATACTTCTCTAACACAATAACTTCCTCTCTTACAATCATCCAAGCACTAGGTTGACAACACAATTCAACTTCCCTTGGACCACAATGGAAGCACGACAAAGCAATCAACAAGGTACTTACTCGTCTTATCATACTTGGTCTTGTCTCCTCATGCATTCGACAAAGCATGTCCAAATGTAGATTGGAAAATAAAAATTCAAATCCCTTAACCTTTTCAAAGAAGACAATATCCAAAAAAAGAAGTTGCTCGCTTGATGGTAATGAATGAAACTGCAACCCAAAAATCCCTCCAATACCATCTGGCAATTTCCATACATCCCAAAGCGGGTCCTTCTCTTCAAAGAAACCCGTCCATTGCAACATGCTGTTGTTACTAAAATATCGGTGAAAGAAATCACCTAACGCCGACAATGCCATAAGATGAAAACCCATCTCTCGAAAATCCATCGCGCGATACGGAGATAGAAGCCCAACCTCATCTCCACCAACGTCACTTAATACCCCACCTCGGCCCGGATCTCTATACAAGCATCCACGAATGCACCGCCCAAGAAATCTGTTTTCTTTGACACTCAACCCAAAGATGGACATAGACGGAGCAGCACTTCTCAAAAACAATTCTCCTGCTTCCGTCGCACACAAGCTTGGCATTGCCCTACAGAACTGGATGTCCGACAGCATGTTCCCAACATTCTCTTTGCTCCGTGATGTGATCACGATTCTGCTCTCAAGGTGGAATCCACACCCCAAGTACTCATGAGCTTCCTTCCAAGAACTGTTCTCATTCATGACATTGTCAATGGCTAGCAACACAGGCTCTCGCTTCAGGTGCCTCCTCAATACCGTCAAGCCCTGCCATAGAATATTCACGAACCACCCATCAGCAAGCACCCCTAGCACCTTCAATACAAAATCTCCTCCCCCAACAAACCACAACTACACTACAATGACCTTCTATGAAAGACGATGACCAAGCATTTGCCATAACTAAATCAAAGTACCTCATCAACATCGCTTATTCTATCCAACACTTCTTTATCAAGACCGCAGAGTGTCTCAAGCATCCGCTTCACCCGCCTCAATCGCCACTTCGCATTCCGGTCTTTATCCCACGCCTTGCCCAATCTTCGACCTTCACCCAAGTCCACGTGGCACACCCTGCCCATGTACTCTCCGCAAAACTCGTCGCACAAGGCCTTGGACAAGGTTGTCTTCCCTGCTCCACTCACTCCATACAAGCCCAGATATGATGGGCCTCCTCTCGTGCTTCTCACAAATTCACCACGCACCATCTGAATGCCACAATGTGATTTAAGCAGGTGCAGCTAAACACATTCCACAAGTCTACCACACAACTCCCTCACACCAATTATCTCCACCAAACGTTTGAATGCCACCCAACTAACCAACACTCTACACCACAACACGCCTAAGCCAGAAACATTGTCAGTTCAACCAGGCGGCCTCGTCAAACATGCACAGCGACTTGTATGTTTTGAACAACTCCTCGGCAATAGAGTCATCATGTTAGTTGTTCTCATTATTCCAGCAGCCTAATTGCTCTAACTCGCCAACGTCTAACTCATCATCCACCTACAATACAAGCAATGACGACGATAAGAATCCTATCCTTCACGATACAATATTAACACACCAAAATGGGCTTAGGCACCAACCTCGCAAACTCGACTGTAACCAACCATCTTCCGAGAACTGCCATATAGCAAGTCTGAAGACGACAACCTGAAAATGCACTGCACGATATCCTCCCTGTACGCCACCTCCGACGGTCCCTTCCGACCAAACACCACGCCATTTATCTTCCGCAGCGCTCGAACAGCACCACTCCATTTCGCCACGTCGTTCCGTGTGTCACCATCGCCGATTATTTGTCTCCACTTGGGCATCCAACGCTCCTCAATGGCCTTCTCATCCAGATCCTTCGCCGACAACTTGTAGAAAAGTGGGAGCATGTACAGCCGTGGGTTCCCCGCTTGTTGTGCACCGTGAAACTCAGCAAGCTCTATCATGGGCCACTTCGAACATAAGAACTCCTCCGACAATACTATCACAGCAACATGACACTGTCGGGCTGCGTCCTTGATGACAGGCACGAAATCCTTGCCCTTGGGCAGACTGTGTTGTCTCTGGTCGAAGAATGGCCACAGGAACCCTCGCCTTTCCAGATCTACACACAACTGCTCCGCGAAGTCCTTCTGTGCTCCAGAATGGCTGATGAAAAGTTTATGTTTCACCCCGTCAAGCTGCAATGAGCTGCACCATATAGTGAAGGCATCAGTTAAGAGGAAACATTGCAATGAGATTGCACAAAGCACCCTAGAAGCATAAGGGAAGGACCGCCGATGTGTGTTGCTAGTTTACGATGCCTTCGCTTTCGAACACGTCTTCCTTATCGGGCTGGACATATTTATTGCAGTCATATTATAATCGAGCGTTCCTCAAGATGCAGGTATACCTGGGGTGCGGCACATTCTGTCTGGGTCCGAAGCGATCGACGACCGTGCTACCCCGTGAATATTCAGAGGAAATAGCCAACCGGAGTCCCTGCAGATGTGTTGAAACAAAGAGCAGAGTAACATACGGTTTCGTCAGACGGCCACTTCGATAACAAAGAATAATCCGCTGGAATCTAAGCCTGTTACCATGAGCTAGTTACAAAGAATGCCCGGACCAAGATCCACATGTAAGAATACAAACGAGAAAGAGTGGAATGCCTCGTGCGGAAGGTTGGACAGATCTCACCTGCTCGTAGTCGGCCCGGCTCGATTCACCACGACCTGGTGTACATGAAGAAGCGTTCCCCATCCGACTTCACCCGAAACCTTCTTCCCTCCAGGGCCAAGCACAAACTGAAAGAATCTCACGAAAATCTCTGCTCCATCAGCCTAAAGCACGGACAGGATTCACAAGCATCACCACCCCTGCTTCAGCCACAGCCATTCGAAAGCACCCCAAATGGCAACACTGAAGATCACAATCGTAAGAGACAGTGCATACCGGCCACGAAGATACCATCAACCTGGGAAGAAGATGTTTGTAACCCCTTCCGAACAGACCTCGAAAGCAGACCCTAGGTAGTGTAAACCCTCCACCTTCAAGTGCACACAAGTCTAGGTGCAAGTGTCCCCACCAAGACGTGCATCATATCCTACACTCTAGCTAGAGGCGCAAGATAAACAATCTGTCAAAGAGCGCATCAAGTTGTCGATCACACAAGAGCAGAGCAGACTCAGTCAGAACCGAATATACCGTTTGCAGACACCAGATGTTGAATAGATTGTCTGCAAAGCAAAGAGGACGGTGAGCAGTTGATGAATACTATGAATGATACAGTGGTCTGTCAGCGCTAACGAGATCCCGGATCCGAAAAGATGTACAACTTTCTGAGCGAGGGTTGCGAGGGTGAGACAAAGTCACCATGAGTTTTGACCTTTTGTCCTGATACATATGTAATCATACTCAGCTCTGATGTTCAGGCTTGATTATCTGTAACGAGTTCAAAGGTACAGCATAAGCAGTGATCTCAGAATCAATTTTCTACACATAATAGAAATGTTACAACCTACACTTTGAATTAGTTAGTTAAGCTATTCAAGTACGTAAGAGGTGCAGATACCTAGGCCATGCCTCGTATCATCCATGATATACTTGGATGACACCCATGTTATACCCATGTGATATCCACAGATATCATCGTAAAAGGTAACTAACCACTCCTTTTGCTATCAGCATTTTGGCTAATTTTCCTTATTATTTCAAGAATTTTACAATGTATCATTAGAAGTCCAATTTTTCTTCTAACTTTTCGGCTTAGTTTAGCCAATTTTGGAATTGTTGGTTCCGAGAGGGAGGTGTATCTATTTCACATAACCCTTGATCGCCGGGGCCTATTACCGTGGAACCAAACCCAATTTTCATTATGTTCTGTGCACTCATTTCTTATAAAGCATTTGTGTACATTTTTTTATTTGCTTTTCCAGAGATGAGATAACATGTTTTGTTTGTGTCACAAAAAATACACAATTTCTTTATGAAGAATTTAAACTTACCATGATTTTCCAAAGAAAAAGTGAAGAAAATCCATATCAAATACAGATTATGCTTAATCATTTTCAAAAATTCACCAAAGGTGTATGTTTTAGTGCAAAAGCTTGTGGTGCAATAAAATGGTATCGTATCATCTACAATTAGAAAATTGGTCACCCAAGGGTATAGGTCCAAAGTTAAAATTGCATAAGTTATACAATTTTCCAAATTTTACAAATTTTTGAATTGGAATGGAAGATAGGCATCCAAAAAATCACTTCAAGTTACTTGGACTCAAATTCAAAGAATACCGTTGTAATAGCTCAAATTCAAATTTGGACCTACGGTTAAAAGTTTGTTAACTACACTACATGGAACTTCATGTCACAAATAATTATTTTTTGGATTTACCATGATTACCTCAATGAAGTAAGTTTCTTCATCATCTAATACTTACACATTGAACAAATTCCCCACAAACAAATTTGGATGAAAATGATTGTATACATCAATTATCATCCCAAATGTCATCCTAAAAACCAATTTCTAGCTTTGCAGGCATTCGAGGGTTAATCCTTAACTTTCCTAAACGTCAAAATGAGCCAATGGTGGCCACAAAATTGTGCACGTATAATGGCGTATCTAATCATGATAAATTTCAATTTTGAAATGACTGCCAAAAGAAAGGAGTTAGTTGAAGAATTTTCAATCTAAGGGTGTAAGCCTTGCCAAACTCAAATATTGTTTATGTATCCTACAGAGTGAAATACGGTCATGTGTATGCGGTTCCTGACTAACGTTTAATCCTTTAAGGCTGACATTGCTATTGCCTCAAAATCTATTTGCACTCCTAAATCTATTACCGCTGTAAATTGTGGAGGCGCCATGCCATAGCCAAGCCCACATTAAGGGATTAAGGCCTAAAGGACTCAAGAGCCAAAAAGCTTCTCATATGACATTTAAGGATGAAAATCAATATAAATGACCATTTTTTATACAATTCTTTTTTAGGAGAGTTCACAAACCTTGTGAAAGTATAAGATGATGATGAGATCTACCTCTTTAAGGTAATCTTGTTATATCTAAAGAAGAAAATGTTTGTGACATGTACCTCAATGTAGTACATTTTAGAAACTTCTAGCTCAAGCACTACAAATGAAATTGAGTCATTGAAATGATAGTTTTTGAGCTTGAGTCCACCTAATGAAAAGACGTTTATAAAGTCTAGTTTCCATTCCAAATTGTAATTCTTGAAAATACATAAAATTGAGTAATTTATTGCAATTTGAACTTTGGACCTGTAACTCTGGTTGACCAATTTCCTAACTTTAGTTGAACACGGAAGTTTCATTCAAACCACAAATTTTGGCACAATAATGTACACCTTTGGTAAAATTATCATGTTCTGTACATATGATTTGTGTATGATATGAATTTTCTTCAAAATTTCTTCACAAAAACACAATAATTTGAAAATTCCACCAAAATTTTTGTGTTTTTTGTGACATGTTCAAAACATGTGGTCTCATCTTTGAGAAATAAAGTTTAAATATTTCCAATTCTATTTGATGAAAGATTAGAGCACATAGTAGAATGAAAATTGGGATTGATGCCACGATCGTAGGCTCCGCCTTTTAAGGATTGAAAGACCGAATAAACTCTTTCGTTTGATATGGAAGGTTTCAAGCAGAGAGACCACCAAGCTTGTCCATGTACAGTAAGAGTGTTACAAAAAAAGTCATTGCTGACAAAACTACCATGAAAGAGCAATAGAGTTCTCCTGAAACAAAAAACTGGAGCACCGTATTTCAGTGACACGGGTGTTGCGGAGCTCCGCTCCTCCCTGCCCGGGCAGCTGCGCTCCAGAAAAAAGCCGTGCCCGATACCCGGGCGATACCCGGAATACGGTGCTCCGGTCCCGCCCAAACCTTATCCGGAGCAGCCCGCATTTTCTATCGGTCTGCGTTCATCTCATGCTGCCTGCTCCGCTCCTGCTCCGCGAACGCTCCGCTCCTGCACACGGCACCCTAATCCTCAACGACGCCGAACGTTCGAGATCTTGAGATTGGTTTGTGTTTCTTTTTCTTGAATTGAATGCGAGTTGTTGTGGTCGATCTCCCTCTACTCTACTGAGCTCACATAACTTTCGTAAAGAGAAGAGCATTTTAGATGTCCTAAGGTGCCGGGAAAATCGGACCCTCACTAGTCGGTCTCGAGTTGTCAAAGTGCACAGATCTCAATGTCTGCAATGTCTGTACATTTTCCGGTGTTGACAAGCTTGCACATAATCGGCCTCGACAAGTCGAGAGCGGTGGTGCTGACAAGTAAAACTTGATGTTGGAAAGTTTGTATTGAACGTTTGGTCGGTAACGGCTGCAGCCATGGAGGACTCTAGGTCCAAAGGCTACAGATGTTCGCAAGCGCAGACTCTTTAGGGGTTTCTGTCTTGAGTGGGAAGGAAAGTTCTCCGACGACGTTGGTGCTGCAGCTACACCAAACACTGCATATATTGTGGATCATATTATTTCGAATTAACTACACCAACACCACGATTCTCAAACCTGAAGGTGAGTTGGGCACCTGCTGCATTTTTGCTCGAACTTGATAACTTCAGAAGCCACCTGTAGGCTGCATGCCTCACCATGCTGTGTCGGTGGCAGGTATTTATTAGGAGAAGCTCTCGCGGTAGAAACTGGCGCAAATCCAGGTGTTCCAGGACTTCAAGCTCGGAATCGAGAAGGAGGCGCAGCGCTCCCGAGCGTTCCAGACAAGATCCTCCCGCCTCTGCCCGCGCGCAAGAGACCTCCGGCGCTGGGGAATACGCGCCGAAGCAGCACTGCCGTGGCGTCCATGTACACTCGTGCAACCAAGCATTAAAATTCTTGATCCAAACGTCAAATTTTGGATCAGGAATTTTAAGATGAAGATCATGCATTTTGTGAACTGAACTACAGTTTACCGTCATAAACTAAACCGTGGTTTTTTGTACATGCAGGAACCAAACTTCCTCAGCAGAAAGCAGAAAGTGACACAGAGTTACCTTGATTAGAGAGCTTGTTCATGAAAACAAACTCCACAATTTCACAATTTTGGATTTGGTTTTGAATTTTTCTTTTTGCATTCTTCATTTTTCCGTCAAGAGTTTATTGCATTGCTTCATCTCTTTGGCAATGACTGAGCTTCAACCAATGACTAGGAAATCTAATTTTTTGGATGCACTTTGTGACATGCAGGTGGTTTAGGATATTGCATTATGCCAACTACATTTTGCATCAATATATTATTATTTATTGACAACAATATATTATTATTGACAACAATTTACATCAAGCCTAGGTGAATGCGGAGCAACAACGATTTACATCAAGCCTAGGTGCCTAGATATTGCAAGGAGCCATTTCTTTTCAATAGTGACAATGCAAGGGTATGTTCTAGAAAAACTTTTTATGCAATCTTAGAGTTATTTTCCGTATTTTCTTTTTTTACAATCATGCCTGCAACCTTACTTATACAATTCAATTTAATTCATACAAAATCTATTTAATTCCTTCCATGTACTGTAAAAACCACGTTGGACTCTTACATACAATGCTCAATGTTTATGGTTTGTCACATCTTATTTTTGTAAGACATGGGGGTTCTTATTTTGTATGACATGGTGGTTCTTATTTTGTATGACATGGTGGTTTTGACTTTGAAATATAACATGGTGGTTTTAATATTATATGACATGGTGGTTCTAACATTCTATGGCTTCCTAGCCATTACTTGTTGATCTTCATTATTATTAGTACTTCACTTCATTTTTATCCTTACTTGGTGGACTTCATTTTGGTTACTACTTTTTGGTCTTTCATTTGGTTAGTACTTAATGGTCTTCATTTTGGTGAGTACTTAGTGCTGTCCATTTTGGTCACTACTTCGTTCTCTTCAATTTAATCATTACTTTGTAAGACAAGTTTTATGTTACCTTATCCAACAATATGTGATAATGTTTTCTCAATTCACTTTGACTTTTGAATAATTCTTTCACTAATTGATAATGTTTTTTCACATCAAAGATATGGAATAATAAAGAGTGGTGCATTGTATGATTTTCACAGTATGGATTGGGTATTTTTTATTTTTTATTTTTATTAAAAAAAAATTCCACTGTAGCTTAGAGTTATAGGAGGTTTATAAGAATTGTCAAAAGGCAAGTTTTTTGTTGGAATATTGGAAGAATCACTTTCTTTTTTGACTTCACATGTGGTAAAGAATATTTTGGCTACATACTCAAAGTATGATCTTCTAATTGTTTTTTTTGAAATGTAGTCTCCTTGCTCAAAACGTGGCAGAAGTAATAGAAGGAAAAACTAATGCTTGTTGTTTCTATTTTCAATAATTGTTCTTATAGTCTTCATAAATTAATTTATATCATTTTTTTAGGAATTTCGAAGATGGCGGAGGCTATGAACAAGAAATGCCCATTTCTACGGAAGGTTTCTCAAAATGTGTTATGGATGGAGAAGAAGAGTGCATTTATTTGGGAGAGAATTCTCCATGGAAGGAAGGAGAAGTACAGCAACCATATGATTCTCCTCCTTTGAGTGACGATGTTTCTTTCCCACGTTCATCTAATGGCTACGTACGTCGTAGTCGTGATGAAATAATAGAAGCATTGAGAGCTAAGGTGCAAGTTCCAAATGCAGGAGCATTTGATAGGAAAGATTTGAAATGGGAAGTCGTGCAAAACAATGGTGGTGGGCAAAAAATTGACACTTTTGAAGCCATTATACCCTGGAACAGACTGAGGGACTTTGTAGAGGGTGAGAGTACAAACCGTGATTTTCCATGTACATTCTTAGAGGTGTCTCTAAAGTGTGTACAAAAGGTTGGAGAAGCTGAAAAACCCCAAGCTAACAGTGCCGTTCAAAAGATTAGGTGAGTGTAATTTTATTGATTCTTGTTGATATTCATTCAAACTTAGCAACCGTTGTTGTCTTAATATCTTTGGTTTTTTTTCTACTCTATGTATAAGATTCTTACTTTTACGTATTTTTTTTTTTGATGAATAGATTCCAATGTGAATTTGGACCTGAAGACAAAACACACAAGATGAAGGACGATGTTGAAAAGATCTTTGCTGGACACCTGCAGAAGAAATTATCTACAAACCAGAAGATTGCGGCAAAGAGAGTAGCAAAGCAAGTTGCAAAAGCGACAAAAGATAGTGTTAAGGCTTCAAAGGCTGCACAGAATATGTCATTTTTTGAAGGAGCATTTGAAGTTGAAGTGCCTCCTATTGTCCCCCCATCTCCACCAAAACCATCTATACGTGCACGGAGAGCTTCAAAAGTTCAAGCTGGATTATCCAAGAAGAGAGGTTGTCTCTGTAAGTTTGACGCTAAACAATTGTATTAGGACACTACTTTATGTGCTATCCAATTTCATTGTTTTGATCACATCAACAAACAATCAGAACCTTGCCATGGAAGTTCGTTTGCAGGTTTTAGACATTCTGTCGGTGCTAGATTGTCAGAAAGCACAAAGATATGGATTCGTAATTGTTTGGGTCAAGGGTTGACTCCTTCTCAGATAATGGCAAAGCATAAACAAGAGGTTTTAGATGCGGCTATGAAAGGTGAAAAATGTACACGAGAAACGTTCATCATGCCAGATGATGTTTATAATATTGCAAAGAAAAGAGCATCTGAATTATGGCAGATGCATGTGAAGGATGAACAAAGTGTTCGTATATGGGTTGAAGGAAATCCGGATATGGTCTTTTATTATCAAGAATTTGGTATTCCTCAAATGAATGAAATTCCAAAAACTGAAGAGGAAGCTCCTTTTTGTCTTGGAATACAAACTCCATGGCAACAAACCATGATGCTTCAACATGGTCATAATAGAGCCCTATCTATGGACTCTACATTTGGAACCAACGAGCCACGAGTAAGTGTCTTGCTTTTACATATTTAGATTCTATAATTATAATTCTATTTCCTTTCATTATTATGGATTGATTGTTTATGTTTTTATTGATCCAGTATCCATTATACACTATCCTCGCATTTGATGAATGGCAAAATGGTATTCCTGTCGCATTCATTATTGTTGGAAAAGCGAAAGAGAAAGATATTACTCCGTGGCTTAAAGAACTTGATGCCCGCGCAAAAACTATAAAACCGGATTGGAAGCCAAAGGCATTTGTTGTTGATAATGCCCAAGCAGAAATAAATGCTATCAAGTAAGTTTGTTATAAAGTTATGCTCATTGATATTTTACTTGTTAATTTCTTTGTAAACTTTTGATAAACTCTATAATTGATTAAAGAAATGGTTGTGATTTTGTAGGAAAGTGTGGCCAGATATATCTATTTTGCTTTGATTATGGCATGTGAGGAAGGCCTGGAATGAAAATGCCGTACGACATATTCAAGATCCATTGCTACGGGCACAAGTTTTGAATGCCGTTGCAGGCATTATGTATTCATCAGATTTAAATCAAGGAGAAGCGGCTGTCAAGGCTGCAGAAGTGAAGATTAAAGAACTGTCACAGTTGTATCCAGATGCTAAAGATTTTATAGAGTATTTTGAAGATAATTGGATGGGAAAGACTTCTATGTGGGTGACTGGAAACAGAAATTTTCCACATTCTGGACAAGACACAAACGCTGCTGTGGAATCGTACCATTGCAATTTAAAATCTATTCTTGCAATCACAAGAAATCGGCTTCTAGGACGGCGAATGGACTGGTTAATATACAATCTTGTCAATGATGTATTAAACCACTACTGGTATGGTGTCCAATGTAAAATCTATGGATTTACAAAGAACAGAAAACTGGAGGGTATAGTTGCTAGTGCTGTCTTACGAGCTCGTGAGATTCCGAATGACTATGTCCTTCTTTTTCCTAGTGGCAAAGACATTGTGCTAGTGATGTCCATGACATCATATCCACATGTGTGGACAGTGACGGCACCCAACTCTGATTGGGCGCAATGCGATTGTCCTCAAGGCGTACGTGGCTATATTTGCAAACATGTCATAAAGGCTATAAAGATGATCCATCCGTGTGTTGAGGATGCTATGATTATCAAGCAGACGGGAACTTTATGTGGCACTACAGAGGGGGGATATGACACATCACAAATTGATGCTTTCCAGAAAGGTAAATTGGTCCAACAGAGTGATGATTGTGATGTGTTGGGAGACAATTGTCAGGTTGGGAAAACATCCGTAAATCATGCATCTAGACAGCCTTATATCTTGACTACACATGAGAAGCTTATTCAAGAGGCAAGGAAAATCTGGAGTGAGATTGAAAGTATGGTCATGGAAGACACTGACATTGCAATGAGTGCAGTAGCCCATCTTGCTGTTGTGCGAGAAAAATTGATCGATCGTCAAGCCTTAGCTTCTACAGGTCTTTTACATCCAGCATCACAATCTTCTTTTCCCCTTGGCGAATGTGATAATCGAACACGACGCCAAAAGAGCTTCTTGGAGGGATCATCTACGAGAGGGGATAAAAAACGAGCACGTATTGAACAATGAATATATTTATAGGTACTAGTATAGGTAGAAGTATTGTTTTTGGATATGCAAGTACCATGTGAAACATGCTTAGAGAGAAGTATGGTGGTTTTAACTACCAAGTGTAATGGTTTGCATATGTTTTGTTTTATAGTGAAATTTGTCTTAGTACTTTTCTTTATTCCAATATCAAATCTTCTATCATTTTGTAGTATTTTAAAAAAACATAAAATCTTAATTATGATTAACTAAGTTTCTTTCAATGTACCATAGTATACCTTAGTATATGTGTTAACTTACTTTGTTTTCCATTCTTCTTTAATCTAATAATCTCCAAAGGAAAAATTTCTCTCAATGACTTCTTGAAGGTTAGGTCATATTCCCATGGTATCAATCAAAAACCTTCCTCTACGAAATATTTGTTATAGATCAAGAAAATCTTAGAGCTTCAAATTAGAATATAATTTCCTCCCAAATTTAATGAAAAATTCACATTGTTTTACAATTTCAAACGGGGAGAACGGACTCATTGGAAAGTCCCCATTTATCACTTTGAGTGGTACTAACTTTCAAACCACAAATCCAAAAATAATAAAAATACCTCCAAATGGCTCTAACCAGAGACAACATAGCATAAAAGTTTCCAAAACCAAGGATTTTTTTTCTTCAAATTTTAGGATCCTATCCAAAATCGAAAACATCCCCCCCTTAAAAAGAGATTTGGTACTTTAGGAGCTAAGCTATTCATAAATAAATTACTTTGATCAACATTACCACTAACCTACTATACATGTTTCTAAATACTATATATATAATACTAAATACTATATATTATATAATATATATAGTGTCAAATATTGACAAATATGTAGTATTTAGAAAAATAGTATCAAATATTGAAAATGAAGTTTTAATTCAACTTTTAACGTTATGATTTTACAAATGAAAAACATCCAACAATTGAAATTTGAATCAGTTCTTCTAAACCAGGTTGCATATTGAATTCCATACTATGCCCCATCCGCACTAATTGGGACCCCAGCAACAATAATTACGGTCCCCAACAACAGTAGCTGGGGCCCCCAGTAATAGCTCCTGGGGCCCCAACAACTGTCGCTGAAGCCCCCAACAGCAGTCGCTGGGGCCCCCAGCAATAGCTGATGGGGCCCCAACAACAGTTATTGGGGTCCCCAACAATAGCTGCTAGAGCCCCAACAACAGTCGCTGGGGCCCCCAACAATAGCTGCTGGGGCCCCCAACAATAGCTGCTGGGGCTCCTACAACAATGTCTTCGTCTTTTTGTCTTTATCTTTTTGTCTTTGTCTTTGTATTTTTGTCTTTTACTTTCGATACGAAATTGAACATACTTTTACATTTTAATAATTTTAGAAAAAAAATTATATTTTTTAAAATTCAAACTGATTCTTACATTGTAAATTTATTATTACACCAAAAAAAAATTAAAGCTTGTAGAAGTTAGCTATAAATACTATTTACAAAAAAAAATATTGTTATTATACCCATGTCCTCCAGACACAACATTTTTTTGTGTTGAGTCCCCACCTCCCCGTCCCCTAGCCAATTCCCTCCAATCCATCGTCCCCCCGTGTTTGTCCCCCGTCCCCTAGCCATTTCCCTCCAATCCATCGTCCCCCCGTGTTTGTCCCCCGTCCCCCGTCCCCCGTCCCCATCCCCTTGTCCCCCGTCCCCATCCCCTTGTCCCCTGTCCCCATCCCCTTGTCCCCCGTCCCTTGTCCCCCGTCCCCTTGCCCCCGTCCCCGTCCCCTTGCCCCCCGTCCCCGTCCTTGTCCCCGTCCCCGTCCCCTTGCCCCCCCCCCCATAGGATCTTTTATCTAAATCTATCTAGAATTATTGTTGTAAATTTCATCTATAGGATGTGCATCATTATTGAGATTATAACATTTAAAAATTGTCCTCAAGAATTCATTGTGCTTTTAGAAGCTTGAAATTACAAAACTACAATTTTCTACCACTATGTGTTCATTGAAGCATGGATCATATATTTTTTGTTTTTTGTAATTTGAATTATATGATCTCAAAGATGATTATAACAAAAAAATATTGATTCAAATTTCAACCCTGACATGTGCACCAGATTTGAGATCATAACCCAGAAAAATTCTCAATGTCTTGGAGCTTCAAACCTCAAAATTACCATCTTCTGCCTCTATGCTACATGTTTGAGAAGTTCCAAAATGGTCATGTAGTACATGCATGGTGCCGTATTTGAGCATGATAAGGTTCAAATATAAGGTTAATGGATTGGTGGAAACATTGCTTATTTGACCTTGAGCAACGTCAACTCTTAGATTGGGCAGCATGAATGTAAATCTGCATATCTTACATTCTCTCTCTTTATATAAGTTCTGCAGGCAAAGTGAAGGAAGCAGTGATGTATCACATATTTGAAATTTCACTTCCAGGACAATTACGAGGCATATGCAAGCAACAATTTCAGAACTGATCATCAAAATGTATTGAATTGAAAAAGTCACTACAACAAAAACAAAATGAGACCATCTAAGCATGAAACTCATTGATTTGCTTGTAGCTGCACCAAATAATATGATCTTACAAAGATGAAGAGCAATTGCATAGAAATATAGTCGTGCAATTCCACTGACTTTGCTGGCAAGGAAGGATGGTATGGGTGGGCATATGAAGGATGTGTTGAAGATGCTTGATGGTGTGAGAATCTTAACCCTTTGGCGCCCAGGGATGTTTCTAGAAAAACCAAGATTTCTGTTGATTTTTTTCTTTGAACCAAAATTGATGGATATACAATGACTAATATTAATATCTAACCTTACAAAATTGAACTAAACCCATGATCTCAACTTTGGAAAATTTTTGCACAACATTAAACCGTTGATGGAATAGATTATAGTGTTTAAAGTTACCGTATACTGGTAGTGAAAACTGTGGAATGTGGAGGGTGTACTACTTTAACTATCAATAGAGTCTGGCAAGAATTTTTTTACTTTGAATTAGAATAGTCCACATGTGCACTAGCTTGATAGCTTTGCATTGACATATTATATGTGAAGAAAATATTTATACCCAATTATTGGTGATTTTTTTTCTTTTTTCTACTTGGTCGTATACAAAAATGTTCCAACCTTATACGAATCAAAACGGAAGTTTCGTATGTGAGGAGAGAGATCAACTATCACAAAACAATGAAGAATGTCTTAGAGACCAAGTTCAATCAAAATTTAAGACCAAAATGAATGTGCATGTGTGAAATACAACATAGTATGTGGGATAGTATTCACTGTATTCACTGTATTTTAGTGTATTTGGTGTTGCATTCAAAGCTTTTCCAAGAGTTCTATAAATCCAAATCATGATCTGATTGTTGGAGAGTGTTCGTGTAATGAGTGCGCAAATCTGATCCTTGTATCTCGAAGCCTAGTTCCACATGGATTTCATGCAAATTGAGTTTGAGCACCTCCAAAGTCCCATTTTGGGCTTCCTGGGCGCTAAAGGGTTAAGCTTGGTGGGCACGGGTGGTATTGGAAAGACTACCCTTGCCATAGAAATGTACATGTACAATCACCTTGTTTCACATTGCTTGTCGAAGGATGTGCAGACAAGGTTGAGGATGGATGCATCGTAGTTGCAGCGGGATCTAATGTATGGGATGGGTCATGGTGATTGTGATGTGAGGAGCACAAGGAAATATGAACGTATGTTGATGCATTGAGGTTTAAATACAGAATACATGATCCACACTTCACACCAGCTGCTCAATTGTCTGATGAAGTACTTCGTCCTTTCTCCGAAGCTTTTCTAGTAAACTTCGGGTCGTCCACCTTCACGCGCACGACCATCTCGCCGAGCGTGCTTTGGTCCAGAGCTTACACGACCTTGGCGGTGTCCGCGGCGTCTTTCAGGATCACCCACGACAGGTGCCGGTTGTTGTCCGGCTTTAGCGGGCCCACCACCAATCATTGGGGCTCCAACGCAGGCTCATTCGCACACATGTGCGTGAGCTTATTGTTGGGTGGACTATGGTCGTAGGCACCACGCCGGCATGGGGACTTGAACTCAGAACCACCTCACCGGTTTGCCATGATCCAAATCACTACACCAAGGGCGTGGTGCCTAATCTACCTAAATTCACATGTACATGGTATTTGGGGTCTAAACTTAAAAAATCAATATTAATCTCTATATGGAAAAAGTCCAGATGTAGGCTTTTTCAAATCTCGGCCACGTTCCCATGGTTGCAATTTATATTTGCAATTCTTGAAATTTCGTACAAAGATGCAAGAAGACCAAAGGTACGTGGGAGTATAATTTATATTCTCATCTAACTCATAGAAAAAAAGTTGATATGCCACCATAAAGAAAAAATTGTCAAGTGTGGGCATGTCCGACAACTCCAAAAACGTTTGCTAGGACACTCTAGTGAATCTAAGATTTCCAATACTAGCAAGTCAATTATTTCCTTTCATGTTGTCAAAAAAAAATTCTTGTCTTTAGTGACAAAATGCATTTTATCCTAAGTCAAAGATTTTCTCACGTTACCACACATTGTAGGGCAAGGATTAAAAAAACTTCTTTTCCACATAAAGCTTTGAGATCTCCATATTTTTCACTTTTAATTATTTCTATTACAAGGCGTGGTGTAAACCTTCTTATTGACCATTTGGATTATCATTCTAAAACATATTTTATGTCCAAAAAATTAAAACGTGAAATTGCACTTTTTGAACCTCCACTCCTTGCACATTTGTTTTGAATATGCTACACCCCTTTCTTTACCTCTAAAAATTGGTGTACAAGGAGTTAATATCATGATCAAAATGATGGTGTAAAATTCTGACTATGTGTAGTGCAAAAGTTTGATATCAAGTGAAGTCAAAGTCTGTTGATCCACTCAATAGAGGGATGAAAATGAACCATTTTTTCTACTTCACACACTATTATCTTTCAATCCATGTGGTCAAAGTTGATGAAATCTTGAAAGTATGTTGTTTATTAAGTTTTAAATGATATCCTAAAGTTAAAACTAGAAATAAGATTTTTTATTTCCTTCCTGACTCATTGCACTAAAATTGACAATTCTCAAGTGTTTTTAGTGTGAAATTGTCAAGGATATTTACGGGTTAACCAGCCTCTCTTATGAGGGGATTTCTCTCATGAGCCTCTCATGGACTCGGTCTGAACCAAAATCTCTAGAATGTAAGATCCAAATTCGATGTGTAGAATTATTTTATGTAACAGTCTCTAAAATTGGTAGAGAAAAGCAGCCCTACCCACGGTCCCACGCCTTTAAGAAATACAAATTACAACACTTCAGCTCCACGATTTAGGGAGAATGTGGGCATAACCAGCCATTATCCGCCACTTGACAGCTTCAACCCGCCATGGCATGAATATGACCAGTTTCCATTTGTTGCCCTTAATTTTGACCGGCCAATAAGGCGGCTAATTTCCATTTCATTGCAATGTCAAGCGGCCAAAAACTTGATTATTCATATTGAAGCCGGTTTTACCTAGGTACCAAAATGATACCAACAAACAACATACTTTATA
The DNA here is from genome assembly GCA_963971425.1 of Bryoerythrophyllum caledonicum. Classification (NCBI taxonomy): domain Eukaryota; kingdom Viridiplantae; phylum Streptophyta; class Bryopsida; order Pottiales; family Pottiaceae; genus Bryoerythrophyllum; species Bryoerythrophyllum caledonicum. The sequence continues at coordinate 13,296,417 of OZ020519.1, forward strand.
CAACACACGACAACAATGTTCAAAGAACAAATCAACATACATCAACAATATGTAAATCATATAAAACATACAACAGAAATGATCAACAATTTATCACCTACAGCAAACAACAACAATCTTCAATTGTTTATCCACAGCAGGAATTGAACCTGAACGAACCCATCAACCGGTTGATGGCCATGGATTTACTTTTCTACCATACCTAGGTCTTAAGGCCACAAGATGATGAAACAAAATAAAAAAACACAAAAACGACCTTCATTCTATATCATACCTCGGACTCTACTCCATATCACAAACACACATGCACACAAAGCTTTCCAAAAATCTTCAGAATCCTAAACCTAAACCTGATCCATACACGAGATGCATGCATCATCACTTAAATCACAAACAAGACCACATGAAGAACCTAAAAACCTCCAACAAACATGAACAACAGACATGCACAATGAGCACAGACTGTTGAGATAAAAGACATAACTTACTTGTAGTATAGAGATCCACCGCTACCGGAGCTGTCATGAAGAAGTATCTTACACACCGAGGTGGCTACGGATGAGTCAATGCAAGAACTTGGTCTTTGAACTCAAGTCAAAGTCGTTTCAGTCAACTTTGAGAGTTGAGTTGTTTCATTTGAAGTTTCAATGAGGTAAACCCTCCAATATTTATTATGGTACTCTTTCTTCACTCTAAATAGTTATTAGATCAATAAAAGAGTTGGTGGTCTTTCAATGAGAATCCTTCAAACAAGTGTGGAAGAGTTTGATGGTCTCTAAACTCAAACCAAAGTAGTTCTAGTGTTCTTTGAGAGTGAAGAAAGAATTTGCACAAGATATCATGAATACTACCTGCCTTTCTCTCCTTTGAGCTAATTTTAGATTCATTGATAAATATATTCAGAGCCGATTTTGATTACATTCAATAAAAATAAGAAGGAAAAAAAAGTATTTCTGTTGCTTGCCTGAAAAAGTTCGATAAACTTTGGGATATCTTCCTTCGACTCAGCAGTTGCCATTCGTAGACCTTGCTTCTCTGATATAGTCTGCAGCAGATTCCTGGTTCCTGAAAGCAAACAACGTAAAGCAGAGGACCATAAATTTAATATCTTCTCATAAGGTCAAAAAATGAGGGAAAAATGAGAAAAATGTGTAGTTGCTTTTCTGATAAAGAAACTCACCAATATCAATCAGAGCCAGGCCCAGTTTCGACTGATAAATGGCTCGCATAGAAAGAACAATTTTATTGTCAATCAGCTCTTCAACTAGTCGTTTTCTTCAACTAGTCGTATTGTCATGCGATCAAACACCTGAACCATGATCCACACGCAAATTTTCAGGCTAAAGACTGACAGGAACAACTTTTGTGCATCAACACAATACACAGAGTACTGACAAACCGCAGGAGCGGAGCATTCGCGGAGCAGCCCACGAACATGACCGACACCACTATCAACAAGTATTGCAGGAGCGCCACGCACACCATGGGCGCCGCAATGCAGAGCTGCTTCCGAACCTCCCCCAGGACCCATTCCGACGTGCACGAGATCACCTCGTCCCGCACGGATCTCGTCACGCCATTCGCGAAGGTAAACGTGTGTGCACCTTCATTCGCCTCCCCTTGGTTCTGAAACAGCGGTACCTCCAACGCGCCGTTCCCGTATTCCCCCATGCTTCAAGCAAGTATTCTCCTGAAATAAGACTCCTGGAACAGCTTCAGCACAGACAGCAATGCAGGAATGTCAACAACATTCACTGCAAAACAATTGACCTGAAAAGCGGCGTCACCTTTAAAAGACCCCCTGTTGCAGCGGCTTCTCAAATTCCTCTGGAGCATTCGCGGAGCAGGAGCGGAGCAGGCATCATGAGCGAGAACGCAAGAACGCAGACCGATAGAAAATGCGGGCTGCTCCGGATAGGGTTTGGGGCGGGACCGGAGCACCGTATTCCGGGTATCGCCCGGGTATCGGGCACGGCTTTTTTCTGGAGCGCAGCTGCCCGGGCAGGGAGGAGCGGAGCTCCGCAACGACCGTGTCACTGAAATACGGTGCTCCCAAAAAACTGGTGTGAGGCATGAGTTGCATGGTGTATGCTGACTTTGACTTGTTCACCTGAAAGTATGCACCCCCAAATCATGGAGGTGAAACTCAGTTTGTCAGGCCCTTGTCCCTCCTCGATTAGACTTCAAGGGTTGTGTAACTTCTTAGAGGATGAGAAGATTGGTCCATGTCCATGTGAAGAGGATGTGGGTTGTAGTTTAGGCCAGGATTTGAGCAAGTATGGTTTATAGGAGGATGTGAGAGGTTTGAGGATGTGCGTTGTGGTTTATGTGAAGATTTATACAGTGGGCTCTCTTTATAAAAGCATCTGATATAACAACAAATTCATTATAACAGGCGGCGTGGGCCCAGAACATTTAGGGGGTCTTTACACTAGTGACCAAGGGCCGTGGCCAAGGGAAATTCTGCACTTTGATTGGAGGATAAGAGCCGGCCGGTCCAAGTACACTTTACACTAGCCATAAAAGGAGGAAGTGACCAAGACCAAAAATGGATGAGAAAATGACATGGAATCCTACATGTCCAGAAATGAATAAGGTTTTGTGGTCACCCGGATAATGCGGAGAGACCACCGAAAGAGGTTCTCTAGCCGCAAAATCCGGGTGACCAAGATCTGACAAGCCCAACATGTGCTGTCCACTTTTTTCAGGAGCTAATTTGATGGCCTTGGAGCATTTTTTTGACATTTTCTTGGTGGTTTCTCTCTACTACCATAGGGATGAACACATGGATCAAGTTACAAGCTCGGATGGTCCAAGTTCACTTTACACTATTGTTGGCCGGTTATGGGATATACAATTCAACCAAACAAATTAAATCAGGCAAAAGACTACATGGACTCCAAAATATTCTAAGAGCCGAAATGATGGCTATACATAAAACCCTCAAAATAATCACAACTAAATACCCAAATGAACCGGCTCACATTTTTACAGATTGTGTAAATGTACTATACCTCCTTAATACACACATTAAACACCCTACTTTACACAATAGTCATCCGGACAAAACTATCCTTACATCTATGGTTGAAATGCTCCAAAACCGTACACAGATCACTACACTCCACAAAGTCCGAGCCCATGCTAATATCGACGGTAATGAACAAGCCGACAAACTCGCAAAGGAAGGAAGAGAAAAATCCCACAAGAATGCCGAACACCCATACGAACACGCTCATGCCACCCCATATTACTTTCATAGATATGAATGGCCCTCCATGGGAGAAACTCCCGATAAAGGCCCCATACGATTCTTGGACAAATACCTGAAAAAACATGATCTTATAAATAACCTAGAAAAACTTACAGAAAACTTCCCCAATATTGATAAATGGACTGGCAACCCAAACATTCACAACGCATTGTCCAATAACTTTTGGAAAAACCCCTTTATAACGGATCCACAAATCACATGCCTAATTAAATTCCGCACGGGACAATACATGGGTAATGCCCGCAAACAACTCTTTTTTGGAATAGATAGATTTCCTACAATTACATGTCCAATTTGCAACTCCACGGACCCAGACACATGGCTACATGTCTTACTCAAGTGCCAAAACCCCCATATACATTCACTAATTGTCAAAAGACATAACAAAGCCGTATGGGCTATTCGCAAACTACTTATATCATCAACCAAATCCCGGTGTTTCATTCTTATGAATGCCGGAACCTTTAATGACAACCCACAAGAAAATACGGTCCCTCCTTGGCTGTTACCCTGCACCTGTCATACTCAAAGATGCCACTGTAATGCAAGATTTAAACCGGACCTATTATGTGTTAGAGGACTTTCATACAAAGACCCCCCACCAAACCACATAGACCCTAGTCTCACTATCCAATTTATTGAATTCACATATTGCAATGATAGATTCTCTCCAGACACCATCTCAAATAAAACAAACAAATACCAACCACTACTTGACGATATTCATGCACTAGGATGGAAAGTAGACCCCATCATTGTCATCACCGCGGGTGCTAGAGCCACCACCTACATCCCTTCAATGACAACTCTTGAAGAAACCTTTAAAATCCCCATCACTTCAATCAAAACCACCTTTTCAAATATCAACACTATTGCAATCCAACATGCTATGTCGATACTCCTACATAAACGTAAACTTGAAAACAAACAACCCCTTCCGGACGCCTTAAACCCCCCTCCATAGATCTACAATTTCATTTTTTGCACTTCACCATACTTACCCTCCCTCTTCTAAGACTCTCTGGGACCTTGGGTCCTTTGGTATCGGTTACTTGTTACTGGGTACATAGTGTCCACCCTCGAAAGGGGGAAGTAGTTCCATACTACTAACCCATGCCCGGTGGGCATGGACTTAGTGGTGGAATGAACGGACACTTTACTCACGCCGGCCTCCTTCGGGGACCGGAGTTCTTCTTCTTCTTCTTACACTATTGTTGGTGACCAATAGATGGGAAAGTTGGCTCTTGGTTATGGCTCTCGACCAAGGGCCGTGACTAAGAGAATTATCCATCTCGGCTCTTGGTCACTAGTGTAAAGACCCCCTTAGTTGCTCTCTACAACAACCATTTGTTATTACAACAACTTCCATCAAACCAAATTGTCACCCCACATAACATCGATTCAATCTAAGGCATGTTAGAATTGGTCATTACCAAGGAATAGTCTCCATTGGTAAGATAAATTTGTTATTGTGGATTCCCATGAGAGTTAATTAATTTGTAAGTCAAAGCCGTCATACTAACGCATCAATCAGCTCACCTACTCACATGAGTCATGCAATTCAACCACAATTCATGTGAAGAGGATGTGGGTTGTGGTTTACGGTAGGATTTGAGCTATGGTTTATATGAGGATGTGAGAGGGACGAAGCTATTTTGCGTGCCGTGAGCGGTGAGCGGAGAGCGGTGAGCGGTGAGCGGTGAGCCTAGAGTAAAATAGTGGGGCATTTTTTGGGAAAAGTTATTGATAAAGTTGGAATTAATGTAAATGAGAAAGTGAAAATTAAAGCAAAAGGTGACGGTAGAGGGCCTATAGCCATGGATTCCTAGTCTTATATGATTTATTTGTTTGTATACCAAAGTACCTAGGGAGGTACTTTTTAAGAAGGGGGTGGTGAATGAAATTGGTGAGGGTTGTAGAAACCCTATGACCGTGGATTTCCAAAACTCTCTTCAATAAGTGATGTTGCATAAATATCCCTATTATTCAGCATCATGTTTATATGAAACCATTTTGTGTGTTGATTTTTACATTTTATCAGCATTCATAGAAAATGCAATGCCAGTTACGTTGCATGATCGTACATAATAGAAATAAATAGTATATTTTAAATTTCAGAATACCCGTAGAAAACATGGAATGTTTTAGGATACAAATTATAATGATTAAAGATACCTCATATATATAGTGGAAAATGTGGACTTGGGAGAATAGAGTGCTTGTGTAGGAAGAGATGATAGGAAGGATTTTTGTATATTAAATTACTGGTCAAAGTAGGAGCTAGGTAGACAGTTTTGCAGTGGCATATTATATGTAAAGTAAACTTCATTCCAGAGCATTGTTGAATTTTTACATTGCTCAACTTGTTGGTACATGATAAACTTAGTAAATTTAAATGGCCTACAATGAAAGTCTTCATGAATCGACAAAATTTTTAATCTGAGGAACAAATTTAAATCTCGCAATCTGAAAGACGACACGGTTCAATCAAAATTCCAGACATTAATCTTATTGAATATGAATGAAACCAAACAGAGCAAAAGGCATGCAACTCATAGTACTTTAGTGATTCTCATTGGTTATTCATTGTATTCCTTGCTATTGCATGAGTTTTAGAACTATGAATCAGGTTAATATACTCCATGGGTGCTTACGCTTGAGCAAGCGTATATATGAACTTCAAATTTCACAACGACACTCTTCATGGAAGATACAACAAGTTGGGTAATTGAAGGCACAAATTTCACAATGTAAATATGTTGTTAAATTTGTACTTGTCTTTAACGTTCCAAGAGTTCAAGATATGGAGATCACCAAATGAAGGAAGATTAAAGCAAATAATGTAATAGGATGAAGATATATTGGGCTATAGCACTAAAGAAATAGCCAAGAAGTGTAGCATGAAATTTGGTTGTGAGGATGACAAAAAGAAATATATATTTTGCAAGCCACATTATGTTAGCAGCCAATGAAACAATCGTGCACTGAATTACAGAAAGGCGGGAATTCAATAATTGACCAAATAGAAGTTTGAATTGAGACTGCTAATATGGAAACAAAATATGGAAATTCTAAAGGATAAGGATCGTTTACAAACAGATCATAACATAAACGCCAAAGAAAAAGGAGAGTCCACAGAAGATAAAAAGTGTGCTCACGCAGATGCAGACGAACTAGAGGCCGAGGAGGAGGATAGGACATGTCTTTCGACGTCTGCTTCTACATCTAGAAAATGGAGCACATGGGAATCATATCGCCGATTGTGGGTATGGATTTGAGGAGACGAGGTAGTCGCCATTAAGTCTGCGACATGGGCGGCCCAAGGTGGCAGCAGAAAATCTTTGGTTGGGGAAGCCGCCCTGGCAATCAGACTGCAGAGTCCATAGAGAAATTAGGTTATCAAATCAAGGAATTCTTCACAGAGAATGGCAGAGAATTTCAAATTTAACAACTTTGAACTTACGTACTCAGTCTATTTCTTTTCACAATCTTGCGGATAGGAATGTCTTCGTCTAAGAGAGTTGCCATTGGAGGCGCCTCGCTTGGGATGGTCGAATCGACTGATGGCGATGATAGGGCCTTCAACTTCTCGTTGAAGACAACGGTGTCGCTTTCCAAAGCAACAATATGACGGCCGGACATCTGGCATGCGCGCACAGAATTTCCTGCAAAGGAATAACAAAATTAGTTATGACTACAATTATGTACATTGCTTAAGAAATGAAGAAGACTCACCGATAGAGGCAAACGCATCTAGAACAACCGCTTGAGGCTGTGATAAAGCCTCGATCAACATCTGGAGGAAGGTAGCGTCCTTCTCACGTGGCCCCCTCCATGGAATGGATCCTCGCATGGACTGTGATTCGGCAGAGGTGAAATTGAAAAGAACATCGGATTCTTCCACGCCCATTCCCATCTCACAGAGGGCGTCGTTTTTATTGAACTTGAAGTTGGCAACATCCACATTCTGTCGAACAAGGAACAAAACACGGAACCTACGCGACTGCGATTGCAATGCACGTCGAATCCAATAGAGACAGTTAGAATGAGATATACAATAAAATCAACAAATAAAACATCTGAAATGTAAGAAGGAGGATCGGTTAAGCGCACCTTCAGCGAAGCATCAATGTGCGAGGTGAATGGGAGGTCGTTTATTGCCCACCAATCTCTGAGGATTTTGAAACCGTATCCGCCCGCATAAGACAACACATCGGACCGGATAGAGGGGACCTCGGGCAAGAAGATTAGCATCCCGCCCTTGTCATGGAGGAAGAAATCTGAAAACTCAAATAAGCTCTCCACGACCGGAATCGAATACTCGTTCCAGGTTGGAATGTCATTTGTATGCTTCGAGATGGATGGAACCGGCATCCCGTCAGGGATGTCTGCCAAGATCAAGTCGAATCCACTGTGAGGGCAGTGAGCTGAACGACCTGAACTGCAAGCTTTCTTCCTCGCCTGGACAAGCACAAGTCAGTAATAGTGTTTTGAAACAATGGCATTGGATGTTTTGTTACAATGAAGAGGATAATTTATAGTTCTAGTTGTAAAACAATCCTATTCTTTTGGGACAACAACAATCAATAAGTACAGGAAAAGAAATAGACATATCTTGAAATTGAGATGTAAAAAACAAGCTTAAGTACCTGGAGGCCAAACTTATTCATGGCAAGAAAAGAAATAGACATATCTTGAAATTGAGATGTAAAAAACTAGCTTAAGTACCTGGAGGACAAACTTATTCATGGCAAGAAGCGTGGAATGCTGGTCAGGGAAAGAATCCATGATCATAGAGATTGATGTGTTGTCTACAAAGACACTCGCTGGTGGAGGTGGCGAGGTTCTCCCAGCCTTCACCGTCATGATAAGCATGTTAGAGTTCTGTGAAAGGGGACTTGAAGCGTTCGATGCTTCGGGTGCTGATCGCTTTGATCTCCTCTGAGACTGCAAGGGCGCCACTAAGGACTCTGAATCCAACATCTCAATGTCATCAATACGAGCGGTGGAGGCCAAAGTGATCAGCTGAGCATGTTGTGAGGCTAGTTCCGCCTTCGCGGCGGCAAGTGCTTTGGCCACTTCCACTGCTGCAGTCTCCAATTCAGCCTTCGCGGCAGCCTCTGACTCTGCTTTTGCTTTAGCAGCAACTTCAGCATCAGCGGTAGCCTTTCTCTTGGAGACACGGGTCTTCTTCGCACCAAGTTCTGTAGAAACAGAAGGAAGTATTGTTTCCGTACCCAATAGATCTGGTTGGACACTGTTCCGTAATTCGATATCAAATGAAGGAGGCCTCTTAACGGGACAATCCAAATACCAACCACAACGCTCCCAATGCTCACGCCCCCATGTCTTCATGATATCGTCAGTGAACATGAACATATCACTAGTCTTCTCCAAGTAATTGGAGAAGGATGGTGGAGTACGAGAAATTGCCTTCCTCGGGAATAGAATGTACATGAAGTACCTGTAGAGAGTCCGGTTGATGGCTTGCTTAAGTCCTACTTGCTTCTCGGGTGGATTATTCTTATGAACTCCCTTCCCCTTAAACTCGTTATGGAAGGCAATATCCCAGAGCTGCACGCGCATCTGTTCAACATATTCGGGTATTGTTTGGATAGGCATACCATGCTCAGGAAAGTAGTCAATATTAACCTCCATGTCAGATAATATCCCTTGGAACAATGATTCAGTCTCCCCTGAAAGCTGCAATTACCATTCAAACAATAGTAAGAAATAGAAGCACAATGAAATAACACTATCAAAGAATGGTAATTCAGCTTGTACCTGAGCCCACCATGTGGCCTTGTGAAGCCATTCTGGAAAGTCATGGTCTGGGAACTTAGACTTTGGAAAGCGAACTTGTTCACGAAGGGAAGATGGCTTGTTCCACCTTTCCAACCATTTCACTTTCATGCTTGGGACCATAGCGGAGGTGGCGAGGTAGTAGAGCTTCTCCTGAGACATCTCAGGATCATCTTCGCGGTCCTCATAGTGGATTCGAACTTGTTGAAGAAACTCGGAAGTGTGCTTGGGGTCAGCAATTGGCAATTGCTTCTTGAGCTCAGATGTTAGTTGAACCTTCACTTTCTCAATTGCGGCTGAAACAAAGTCATGAAACTTGGCGGAAGTCTAAAGAGAGTCATCTGGAAACTTCTCCTTGAACTTTCGATTAGCATGAGCAGCTGCCTCCCCCAACTCTTGCTACAAAACCAAGCAAGGTGTCGCGTCAACAACACTGAACATTCTGATCAACACACCAACAATTGAAGTAGGGGAAAGCATCCACTATAACATTGATGAAAAATGCAAGTATACTGAGTAGATGTTATAGAAGAGCAAGAATACCTGATAAAGAATTGCGATTAGAGACTTGAATGTCAAGGTATACCATGTTCTGTCCTTGGACTTCTGCTTTGCCTCGGCAGCTGAAATTTCATCCTTGCTCACCAAGGACTCAAAATACTGTAGTGGCTGCCCGGCAATGCCCTGAATACGATATAATTTGTGGACAAGGTTCATGGTGACGTGAGATTTTTGGTTCCTCCTGCAAGCTCAAATTCATAAGTTAGAATTTAATTTCACCAACTAACTGAAAGCAAATGGTAATCATACCAGTTAACTTGGTGAAGAGCTGTTAGTAGAGGAGCCACTTGACCCTCCACATTGAGGATAATAGATTCCACCGCATAATGCCACTTAGCATCGTTGGAATGGTCTCGATTGATTATTGGCATCCATGCTTGTAATCTGTGGTTCCCATCCCAAACATGGAACATTCTTCCAGAAAACTGCTTTAAATCCTCATCCATCTCCAATTCAGTCTCAAATTGTTCATTTGCTTGAGTCCACAATGGACTCCAAGAATCTGAAATGGCTTGGGTGACAGTTACCGTCTTGCCCTCGTTGTCCTCCATAGCCACGTAGAATACACCGTGGCCATCCATATATCCCGTGCTCACAAAATGCGCACCCAAACCCATCACATCATTCTTCAAAGAAGGTCGAACTACCGGTAATGAAATCATTCTGCATAGAGGAATATTCAACTTTGATTTGTGCCTTGGTTTAAATCGGAGCCTTTCCAACACAAGGTTAGTATTCACAGATTCTTTGATGACCAGTTCATCCATCTCCTTTCCAAGCTCGTCGGCGGACATAAGCTTCGAATTCTCATCTGGGTCCTCCAAATCAAGGTCTGCCGTCTCTATCAACGGCTGGACTTCTGCAATATCATGGAAAACCACATGAGATTTGGAAATCAAAATGAAACAAAACAAAAGTAAGTCCAATCACATTACCAATACCTTCGTTCTCCTGATCATGTTGGGTGGACTCTAGCATCTCATTGAAAGAAGAATCTGAAAACATCACCACGGAAAGAAGGGTGGTGAATATCTAAATGGTGTGCTAATGGTTCACTGAAACTGGAAAAAAAAATCAACATCCTGTAGGAGGTACAGCTGTGGGCACCTCCCTTGCGGGTCGCAACTTTGGGGCGGGGCTGTCGACATTGACAAAGCCTTCCCCGAGGGGGTGCCGCTGTCGGCACCCCCTCGGGGAAGGCTTTGTCAATGTCGACAGCCCCGCCCCCCCGACGTGCAGCTGCCGCCTTCTCTCCTACGGGGTGCCGACCGTGATCCAAAGTCGCGACCCGCAAGGGGGTGCCGACAGCGGCACCCCCTCGAAGGTGGCGCCGCAGATATCGATAGAGAAAATAACGAATAAACTCAAGGATTACGAAGAAGAGGAGGAAATACATGAGATGCTTACCCTCCATGTCGAGTCTTCGATGATCGCAACTTCCCTCAATCTCGAGGCTGTGGGTGTCGCTCTTTCGATCAGATTGAAGCCCGTTGTCCTCGGCTGCGACGACTTGCGTCCAAGCCTCACGTTAGATTTAGATTTTGTGAACTCATCAAGCAAGCATGTGAGTGCAATCAGTTGCGCACTATCGTGAAACCCTACACTGAATGAAATCGTTCCTCCTCTCTTCTTCACTGCGAATGCCTCGAAACCCTTAGCAAATAGAAATGGTTCTTCCTGTCTACCTCATATCGGCAGCAATAAAACCCTATTTTCTCAAAATGGCAGGTAAGGGCGGGTAAGGGCGGGAACTCACGACGGGATTGGACGGGAACAAGACTTGGCCATATGTAACAAAAGACTATTGACTTAACGGCTTTAGGGTCTTTTCAGCCTTTGACATCTTGGACCTCGCACAAAATGCTAAAATCACAAAGACAAACATAACTTGGACTTGAATTAACTCACATTGATCGCAATCCATGGCCGACCTCGGGGGGGTGCAAATTCCTTTGCCGTTGAATTGCAAATCGAAATTGGGTTGTTTATCCTCCGTAACGTGCTCTGCAATTCTCTGAAGCTCCGGACCACTCCGACAACTCATAACTGGACTCAAGTCAGATGCATCCTCAAAATTTAAAACCCTTGCGGTCTCGCCTGAATCTATCTCCCTCGGCATCGACTTCTTCTCTCTCATTTGCCTACTCCGTTTTAGCGTCTTTGCATCACTAAAGTACAGAGCTTTTCTCTTTTGCCTCTTCATAATTTTTGAATTATGATTCTACTTGCATTCAACTCCTCTTTCACCACCACCTTTTAGCGGCCATTCTTTCAAGGTTTCAACGTAGTTAATTCAGCAAGTCTGCTCATTTTTATTCAAATTTTTCTAAATTATTGTAAATATCCCACCAATTCTGTGTTCAGATCGTGGAAGTGACTCGAATTCTTTGTTATTTTCAATTTCTTATAATTTTATGTGGCGGCCGTTTCAATCTAAACATATCCCTCTCCAGGAAAAACCGTACGAAGGCGGCTCTGAGATTAGATCAGCTAATTCAGAGTCATGTTAGTGCTGGCCAAATTCTTTGCCAGATCAAGATTGCTTTCATTAGAATATTATATACAGGATCTGAGAAGCGGAGCTTATCAATATTAATAGCGCAACATTATTGCAATTTGACGGCCCTTTCCATGTCTCCCTAGCATCATCCATCGTGGATACACGTATGCCCACTGTCCTTTAATAACCTTATGGTTGCTATAGTTACTCTCAGGGGCTTAAAGTATATATACTCCTATATATCTCCCTTGAATCAACTCTTTCAATGTCGTCTTTGTTAGAATTCAATTCACTTTGTCTTTGATAGAATTCAATTCAATTGTCCTCTAAATTATGGCTGACCTTGAAGATGAACTGAGCAGTAGTGTCTTGCTTCGAGGAGATGGTCCTGGAGTCCCTGTTTCATTTGTAGTAGATGAAACTGGCTTTGCTTCTGTGAGTGGAAGTCGTCTTGCATTGAGGTTCAAGATCTCTGAGGAAACGGTTCATGTTGACCGAGAAGTGTTTGATGCAGTCACGGGTGAACTTACTCATTCAATTGCTCAGATTAGTAGTGGCCGTGGTGAGGACGAGATTTGGTCGCTGAAGGCAGGGAAATACCGAGTTTATGGCAAGTTCGATAGCATCCATGGAACACCCTTACCTGCGTTTACACCGCGTCTGTCATCTAGTGCTAGTGAGGTCACACCACTGCTTTCAAAGGTCAAATTAGAGCCAGTTAATGACAATGTTTTTGTTTTGAGTGACGACTCTGATTGCGAGTGCCTTCCATTGAATCCTGGCATTACTTCGTTTCAATCCTCATCTCTTTCTTCCAATCCTCGTCCATCGTCCTCTTGCTTTGTTCCCGATCCTAGATCTAAACCCCCTCTTGCACCATCTGCCTCGTCTCCACTAAGCATAGTGGACTGCCTCCGAAATTTGAGTTCCCGGCGTAGATCAAAGTCAGTCCTTAGTAGAATAGATTTCAATTCCATCACCATAGAGAAAGTCGACTTTTTGCCTCCCACTTTTGATGGAGACATCGTGTTTGAACTACCTCCTCTTGGAAACACTCTTCCTTCTTCCAAGGCAGGCCACCTCCACGGTATGGATAAGAAACATGATGGTCATGCTTGGACTCGTACCGTCACTTCTCACATCAAGTCTGATCAGCAGCTCACGTTCCGGATGTCTTCATGCTTGGGACACCTAAGGTGCACTAATAGTCTCTGCGACTATCTCAAACGTCCCAATCGAACATCTCCTTCTAATGAGACAGAGTGGGAGGGTACCGCCTCCTCTTCATTTCTCCCTGGCTGTGAGCCACCTTTCAATTCTTCTGTTCTTTGTGCCATTTGTCTGCTTCCCCCGACATGCATAGACAGTTGTATGGCTAAAGTCTATTATGTTGTTGGAGAGAGTCATATGTCACGTGCATGTGTGCATTTGGGATATCATCGTCATGTGGTGAAGAGAGGTAATTGCAGAGAGTCAAACGCAAAACTTAGGGCCTTGATTGGGGAACAAGTTGAACAGACTCCCAGTGCGACAAACTCCTCCATCATCTTGGAAGCAAGTAAGGATTACCTTGGAGAACTGCTCCTCTGCCCTGACGGTGTTCCGCACAAGACCTTGGGATTAGATGAACTTGTCCCTGTCTTGAACAAGGTGAAGCAGATGACCTCCCCTAGTCTCCGCAATGAAGTCACAACATTCCGTTACTTGCGTCGATTTGGAGTCATGGACAGTATAACAAAATTGAGAGGCTCTAGCAATTGGGCTTTTGTCCAAGAGAACCGTTTTCCGGGACAAGGTGCAGACGCAGACAAGGTCTTTATATTTAAGATGGCAGAGATTGGACCAGGGAGTGGTGTTGATTTAGTACGCCGAATGCAGCCTGGCGGTGATTTGCAAGACTCTTGGATGATGTTCGATCATGTGAAGCGCGTCAAAGGATGGACTACAATGGCTTCCCATGTGTATGATTCCACGTATTGCCGTGTTATGACCATTGCTATTTGTGACATGCAATCCGAGGATGTCGCTGCGCAACGAGTATTCTGGAACAATTTGAATGCAGTGGCGGGTAGGCATGATATGCCAAATGTGAATTTCAAAGGCTTCATGGCCGACAGCGCACAGGCAAATTGGAATGCTATACGTATTACTTACGGAAGTGGAGACGCGAATATCCGAATGGACAACCGGGAAAGGACCTGCCTCTTTCATTGGACGCAATCATTGGAAAAACATACAAAGGCAGACATTAGGGCAGACTTGCAAGACCAACACAAGCGACTTTGCAAACAATATAAGAATTCCACATCCATGGAGGAGGCACAGACTAAATACCTCGCCATTCGATCATGGTGGTTATCTTCTGGAGCAACGACGGATGATGGCCTCGTCCGACTCGACTTATGGCTTGCCTTTTGGCATTTCCGCTATCGACAGTGGGGAGGCTTCATGGATCATGTAAGCTACCCATACTTCACTTTTATTTTCTCTGACGTGACCATCTACCAATTTTTTTTTCATTTGTTGAATATTGTCGAAGTCCTTTTTTTCTTCCTGCTAGATGGAGGTGCCGCCTTCGGCACCCCCCTAAGTCTCGGAAATTAATAAATCACATTTTACTCGTCAAATGTCACAATAGCGGCACCCTCCCTGGATGCTGTACCTCTGAAATCTTTGCTCTACTTCAGAGTGGGTGCCGCTGTCGGCACCCCCTTGGAGTCGTCGACTGTTGTATTCAGAGTTCCACACGAAAAGAGGTGTTGTTGTCGGCCCCTCCTTCTGAGTCGAGCAATGATTACTTCCGCCAACCACCCCTAAATGGGAGCCGATAGCGCCATCCCTCTTTGCTAAGGATATTCACAACTCTATTTTGATTAGTTTTTTTTTATAGTGCCAAATTGACATATTGACGTAGAATTGTTTATGTCTTCCAGGCTTTATCCGAGTCGGAATTAGCTGAGATGCCTTCATGTAATCTAGCGGAAACCGTTCACAACAAGTGGTTGCAGCAGTCAGGCAAGAGAGGCAACGACTTATATGTGGCAACCGTAGATGACATGGTTCGTGCCTTCATGCAAGTTGTGGCCTATTATGGATTTCTGAAGGGTGAGAAGGCTGGAACTGGCCCAGGAAAAGAAGAACTTCGACTTCGTGCCGCCCAACGAATTGCGCAACAGTCTGGTAATTCAAAAGTACTTCACGAAGCGTTTTCCAACATGCCTGGGGCCGACGAATTTTGCATCCGTGACCCTCATCTTGAAGGTGAAGAAGTCTTTCTCTCAATGAAAAGAAAGGCTGATCTACCGCCGGGTTCTGAATTTGACTCTCACCGACCCGACAAGATCAGTATCTCACGCCCTCGTGTGAAGACTGGACGGATAAATCCAGAAATAAGTGTCCTTCCAATCGAGGTTGACGTCCAATATCCGGGTCAAGAACATGATGCAGCTCGAGCCCCTGATTCCCCGACTCCGCCATCCTCCTTACGAGTACAACACACCAAGAATGTTATGGAATCAGATTGCGACGAGAGACAATGGCACATAGCTAGACTTCCGAAAACCTCTGCAAAAGCGTGTTTTGCTCAACAGGCCATCACAAAGAAGAAATGTGTTGCCAAGATCGTACAAGGCGGGAGAAGTACCGTTGCCCCGACTTACACAGGTATGATGGACAGCTACAAGAAGAATAGGCATGAGAAGATGCAGTTCTTCTTTTGCAATGACGACATCGAGCGTTGTGTCAAAGGCAGTCGAAGGAAGTGGGTTTTGTCCAAACCTGAAATCCCAGATGTATGGCCCGTTAAGATGGGCACGAATCTTGTGAGTAAGGAAATATTAGCACTTGAAAACGCTGGGTTCCGCCTGGCCGAGCGCCTACAATTGTCTCCAAGGAAGCTTTTTAGTGACATTGCCGCGCCCGTGGACTTGGAGGAATATCCTCCGCCCGTAAACCCATTAGAGCATCCCACAAGGAGGTATGGAAAGAATATCCGCAGAAATCCGCAGGCACCGACTACAAAACATCATAACAGTTGCGCCTCTGCACTCTCCGTGGTTGGCAAAATTCGCAAGATCCTTATGGTGCCGCGACCAGCTCTAGGGTGCATTGTGAATTTGGAGTCCACAAGCATTTCCAAGGTCTCCACATATTTGGTGGTGATTGGTCAGTTTCCGAGTTGTAGTTGTCCATCTTTCAAGGAGATGTCTGACAAGTCGCTTGGCAAACGCACGCAATGGACATACTGTAAGCACCTCTACTTCATCCTGAATATTGTCTGTGGATTAGATCCTGAGGTTGATGTATTTATGCATGCTCCTAGTTTCAGCTGGAATGAGACCAAACAAGTTATTCAACTTTTGATTCTCAAACAGTATAGTGCGTAGTTATCCGTATGGGCATTTCAACACTGTGTTACATTTCTTTTATATTATTCAAAAACGGTGAGACTACAAGGGCCACCGGATGTGTTTCTAAATTGACAATTGTTTAGATAGGGCGCAACCTCATGTATATACAATCAAATGCACGACACCTTCCATTTGAGATATGAACAAGTATTTAAATATCTGGAATCCAAAACTACATGGAGAAGTCCAGGAACTATAAGGACATTATCTAAGATGTCAAATGCTTTGTATTCAAATAATAAACCTTCGTTACATTATTTCACAATGAAATACTTCAAGTTATTTGTAAGTTCACAATTTACTTGTCTAAGGTCCTACACTTCCTGTATTGCCAAGTTGAATGAATCCATACGTTCATGGAATCACACCCTCGTATACGGTATGTTTTTCCCAAAAAATTAAGCGGCCTCTTTCCACGGCTTTAGGTCACACATATTTTACTAATTTTAGATATTATATTCTACAATTATTCCTAAACTTTTTATTTTCCAAAAAAATCTCACAACAAATTTTTATTTTTCAGCTCTCGGCTCACGGCTCACCGCTCACCGCTCACCGCTCACCGCTCTAGGCACGCAAAATAGCAATCCCCGATGTGAGAGGTTTGAGGATGTGCATTGTGGTTTATGTGAAGATTTATACCTTCAGATTGAAATATAATTGATAATTTTCTACGACCCTCTCTTGTAGTCACTTTTTTACATAAATAATTCAAGAATGGAAGATGTGCAAATTTCTTGGACAAGCCCCAAAAATTTGTGTAGCTGATATCTATGTAATGCTAAGGTGCTACCTGCATCATATCCAGGTGATATCCATGTACTGCTATGGTGCTACTCGCATAATATCTAAGTGATTTCCATGTAATACTTAGATGATACCCATTAAAATCCATTGACATCCATTGATACCCATCATGTCCAAACTATTAAGGTTTGAAAAAATAATTAGTTTCGTATTTGTGTGCGGGTGTGACAACTTTGTATGGTATCATTTTTTATTTGAAGGCCATTTTAATATCTTAATCTTATCATATTCAAATGTGGTACCATGCATGTAGAATATTGTATTTAGCAGTGTGGTGTTCTAATGTATAAGAATTACATAAGCAATAGGAAACTGAGGGAGACACAAGGACTTAAGTTAAGATGCATGCATACCCGTGGAAGTGATGGCGCGCTCTTCACACGAAGGTGGAAGACAATCCAAGCTTGTACGGGAGGATAGAGCCTGCTCGACCACATGAAGCAGGGTTCCCAAAACGAACAACAAGCGTGGCGTTGGTGGGGGAGTGAGGCGCAGAATGGGGGTCCTCGGTCCTCGGAGGAGCAAGCTCCAAGGAAGGCTGATGGCGGAAGGGATGCGTGTGATGGAGAGTGGAGCCTGGTTTTACAGCTTCTCACCCATTGCTGCACTGTACACTGCATCGTACAACACTTGGCTTCTACACTAAACTTCAATATCCAACGTACTTACATCCTATCTCCACAATCCATATCAAATTTTCATCCAGAAAATTGTTCGCCATGTCACATCTCCAACAACCACTATTTTACTACAAAAATACCATTTTCAAATACCTTTCTATTGACCAAATTAGAGTTCTAAGTATCTAAGTATGAGCAAGCTCAAAGTACCTTAACCTTTAAACATCATAAGGTGCCATTGTGGCTACAATATTCTAAATGTATGGTGTCGTACCTGAACATGATAAGGTTGAGAAATTGAAATGACCTCAAACATGTAGGTTGAAGAATGTTTTTCCCCTATTACTTTTTGGTGGAGCCCAACCCTTATTATTTTGTCGATCCTAGGCTAAATAGGCAGTTTTTCTTCCAAAAAAAAAACCCCGAAAAGGTGGAAAAAAAAAGATTTTACATTGCCAAAACTTCATTAATGGCCGTTGCCATATTGCAATATTGCCACTAATAAATAGTAGGGACTCCAACATATCGCCAAAGATGATGTACAAATCTATGATTATGGAGATGAATTCTCCAAAATGGATATTTATGGAGAAAATTTACTTCTGTATGGTTTTAGCAAAAAACTAGAGGTGATGCAGCTCCTTGGCCTCTATAAGCACTGTGGCTATTCCACTAAAACAAATAAATAAGGGCTGGTGGAGCTCCTTTAAAAAATAAGTGAAAACCCCTGTTAGTGTTTAACTCACAAAGGTGAACTTCCTGAAACAATGTGGAGCCACAAATACCAAATTTAGCATAAAATGTGCCATAAAAGCCTTTAGACCCTCCAAGATAAGAGACCTAGAAAAACAAGCACCCACCTTCAAAAAAATACTTGTTAGACCAAAATATGCGTGTCCACCTTGAGGTATCAACATCATGCATGGATGTGGGTTTATCCAATTGTTCCTTTGCAGGCTCCTTTGCATCCATAACCCCTAAAGGACCAAGTTCACAAAAAATATCACTTTGAATGCAATTTTCTTTCAATCCGTACGGTAAAAAATCAGAGAACTTTTAATACATAATCTCATATTAGTTTAGAAAGAAAATCCTACAATTAAATTCTCACAAAGCTCATCTCGGCAATTTATCTTTATTATAATGTAGCGACGCGCACCCCAAAGCCGTAGAAATGGGCACCCCAAAGTTGTGGTTGACATGTTGGAATCAACTTTTAGGGGTTGGTCACATGGATGGATGATCATCAGATAGGGATTAAACTAAGGGCACTATGATAGGGAATTGGGAACAACGGGCAATGTGCTAGTAATCAATAAAGTAGAGAGACTCCTCTACAATGCCGGCGTGGACAGGATATCCCTACACTCGGACTTACCCGAGGTGGGCCCCATCTTAATTGCATGGGGTCACATTTCTCGCCCTCTTATTTTGGGGGGTCTCAAGGCTTTTTTAGGAATTTTTTGAGGCAAATTTGGGGCCCATGGCTATTGTTTGCCTACGAGGTCCCTCCTTTGCTATAAATAGGGCCCCATCCAAAAACAAAATAGGGGTCGGGTTTGGCCCCACCACCTTGTGGCTCCACGTAGTAAGTCCGAGCGTGGGGATATCCTGTCAAATCGTACAATGCCTTGGTCCTGTAGACGAAGTTAAACTAGAAATGAAAGCGCAACAAAGAAAAGCTTCACGGAGTGCCTGATGGTAGGACAACGCCCTCTTTCCCACCACAACCCAAACCCGTCACCCACCTTAAACCCGCCACCGACCTTAAACCCGTCACCCTAGCAAAAGAGGACATACACCTAAACCTGGTAGGGTGTGCATTCTACGAGAGAACTCTAGGAACCGGAAGATCAGTGACGCGTTTGGGTCGTCTTCCCGAAGTAATCGACATAGGCAATGAAGGCAAGAGCTC
The DNA here is from genome assembly GCA_963971425.1 of Bryoerythrophyllum caledonicum. Classification (NCBI taxonomy): domain Eukaryota; kingdom Viridiplantae; phylum Streptophyta; class Bryopsida; order Pottiales; family Pottiaceae; genus Bryoerythrophyllum; species Bryoerythrophyllum caledonicum. The sequence continues at coordinate 13,316,305 of OZ020519.1, forward strand.
ATAAGAGAGGTCATTAGAGAGAGAGATAGAGAGGAGAGCAGCGATGGCGGAGGAGTAGGTGGAGTCGACGACATCGACATGCTTCGGAGCCGGACAAGGAGAGCAGCGTGTTCGAGTTTGATTGATTGATTGAGAGAAGAGGAGACGAGAGGAGAGGAGAGGAGGCGAGCAAGGAGGCACAGATGGCGACGACAATGCTGCTGGAGTTGAAAGACAACGTCATGGCGATGTTGCTGGACGTGCCGCTTACGGACGCGGTCATCTTTGGCGTCCACGTTCACGGTGAGTGCCCGCATTCGTGTTTCTGTGGCAACTTTTTGCTTCTTAGGGGCTGTTTACACTACGGACCAAGAACTCGTCCCATGACCCTCTAAAATGTGTGATTGGCTCCATCAACTCGTCCCGGGATGACTTGGGTTTACACTATGAGGAAAAAAGAAAAGTGACCAAAGGAGTTGAGGTCCTCAAAAGGCCTAGAAATAGGCCTAATGAATAATGTTGGAGGGTCCCCCGGATTTTGCAGTGAGAGAGGCTAAAAGGGTTCTCTCATTGCTGAAACGGGGAGACCGTAGGCCTGAAATGCTGTTTTATTATTTTTAAATTGTTTTTTTGTTTTTTTGGGAGGAGGGGGCCCAACGTTACTGTAGATACAATGGCGGCCACTATTTTTGTCTTTTCGGCTTGTTTTATTTTCTTTGTTATTTTAGGAAATACTGCCCTTTTTAGGCATTCATTAAAAAAACCACCACGCCCTCTTTTTAGTACATGGTCATTCCTACCGGTCCAAGTTCGGTTTACACTTAGTGAGAGGTCCAAGGGCTTTAAAAATGACATTTTTATGAAGTGTGACCATGAAGTGTGACCATGGAATTAATCCATTTTCCTTGGTCACGGCTCTTGGTCTATAGTGTAAACCGCCCCTTAGCGCGTTGAAGGACGGGGAGGTTTGTGCTTTTTGTTGTTTAGGATTTTTTTCTTTCTTTTGTCGCGTAATATTCGCTCTCGGAGGACGTGCGGGGAGCGTGACAGTGCGACAACGGGGGTTGTAGCTTTCAGCTGAGGCGCTGGTTTGATAGTAGGGATGAGGAGGTGGAGGAGGGAGTGTTGGATGGATCTAAAGCTAGGAGAGTGAATTGACCTAATTTGTGGCGGTGAAGGGCTAAAAGAAGGGAATTATGTTTGATGGCAGGGCATTTGTTGCTGGAGACTTTGCTTGTTTGTTACCTGCTTCTACAGCAGAGTTATACGCCGGAGAATCCGGCTCTCACAGAGACTGTAAGCTTCGAGCACTTTCTGTCTCAAGCTTTCGAATTACAGCCTCTTAGCATGAAATTGGCGAATCAATTGTCTTGCTGCTGTGAATACCGAGGGTTATCTGGTTAGGGCGAGTGATGCGGTTACGTGTGGATAATCAACGTTTTGAATTTTGTAATATGGATAGTACTGGTAGTCTGTCCCGAAAGCCTCGTCGAAACTCTTACTTAGTGGACATAACAATTGAGGTTTAATACATGACCTGTTAGTTTATCGAAAGAAGGAATTGAGTCAGGAATGATTTCTTGCTGCGAAGTTGCTTTTAAGGCTAGACTGGCAATTATGACCGATGCCAATGTACGGGTCCAGTGAACGTGTGTAATTTGGTACTAGCATCAACTGTGAATTTTTTTACTCAATGTGCAGAGACATGTACAATCACCTTCTTTTTTTTGGGACTTTCCATGCATCGAATGTGAGTTGGATGTTTCTTCTAGTTGAGTACATGTTGGATTTTGGTACCAGCAAAACAAATTCTTATCATATTTGTAGCTCATGATCTCGTCTTTAGTATGTGCAGCTAAGCGAACTCACATGTATATATTTCAAATTTATGTATTCAGCGGAATTTGAGTGTATAAGAAGCGGAGTTTTGAGTTTCTCTTAAGGAAGTGGAAATCTCCGGATTGTCCTACCTCGCTTATGGTGGAGAAATGGTTGTGCAGGAGATTGACCAATTATGTGAAGAAGGGACTCCTGAACCCCTACACCCGCCAGTCACAAATGACATGGAATTGAACAGTCCTGTTCGCGAAAGGTGCATAGACTGACCTGAGAACCTTGTCTATGAGAAGATCTTTCACTTGTCTTCCGATTATGATATTCTGGGACTTTGTGTGTTGGTATAATTTTGAACTTAGCTTGAAGAAGCCTGGCCCGGGGTATATGGTCAATCATCCATTCATGTGTCTATGTGGCGTTGATGAATTGCATGGTTTCTAGCTAATGGCTTCTGGCTTGTGGCTCCAGTCTTATGCAATGTAAAGTTGTTGGACATCCAGGGTTAATTTAAGCTTAGAGGTCTCTTGCTGGAATGTTTTTGAAGGGCTTTAATAACTGCCATCTTATTTTAGGGTTTGCGAGTTTCTTCCCCGAAAATGAATGTAGTAAATGATTAGATTATTGACCATTCAACAATAATACTCTTATGTCTTGTTTTACAGTGCAGCAGGTCCGCACTCCATAGTTGATGGCAAGGATGTCATAAACATGACTACTGCAGATTATTTGGGACTGATTGGGAACCCCAAAGTCAAGGTAGTGCGCTACAACTTTGAAAGTTGCATTTTGTATGATAAGCACCTCTGTTTAGGCTTCGTGAAGTAGTGGTCCTATTGATTTTGGTCTTCGTAGCAAAGTTTCGTCCCGTGGATGTCTCGACTCTCCATGTATTCAACGTGCTCATTTGCTCATCATGTGGATATATTGAACTGGAGCGGGTTGTTTTCTCGGTTTTTACCGGAAACTTGTAATGTTGTAGTAGACAAATATGGAGTTGGAGCTTGTGGACCTCGTGGGTTCTACGGCACAATGGGTAAGCAGGAAGCCCCTTTTGAGGCACAGGTCCGATGTTAGCTGTAAAGGTTCAATACCAGCCATAGTATTGAAATTATCCGTATGTGTTTTTAATATGAATGATTACGTTCTTGGTACGCTGCCTATCCATGTTTTGGATGACTTGATGGAACCTTAGCCATGTATTTTGGGCCAGAAAATTTCCTGTACAATTGGAACTCACAATGTCTGAAATTGGCAGATGTGCATTTGGCGTTTGAGAAGAAAATTGTTGATTTCATGGGAACTCAGGATTCAATTTTGTATTCCTATGGCTTAGCAAGCACTACAAGTGTGATTTCCACGTTCTGCAAGGCTGGAGATCTCATCACAGCGTAAGATCGACTTTCTTTGACAAGAGTCTGTATATACAAGAGGAGGCGGTTGAAATACTTGCTGACCCTCTCTCTACATTTGAAAGAAGGCTAAAAATAATAGCAGAATTAAAAAGGACAAACTTGTACGTGCAAAAAAACAATCAATGATTACACTTTACATCTCTTACCATAGACTGAAGCACTATTGGACCCTAAGAAACCCTAACAGAAACCTAAAATAACGTAAATCGTCAATTGCAATAGAAATGAGCAAAAAACCTCAAAATTATGAAAGACTTGCCATAAAAGTGAAGAGAATAGAGACATTAAATGTAGATATTGATGCAGAATTTGTAGGGTTGAAAAACGATTGCGAAGCTCCTACATTTGAATCCCAGCAAGGTACTCCGCCTATATCACCACGGCCAAATGCATCACCCGCACCGCCCGGGAAAGCCATCTATAAAATTGCAATTCAAATTCGGTCTCAATTTGAATGCATACAATGAAAGTGAAAAACTACGAGTATGAATAGCCAATGAATTGATATCGAAAGGAAGACGTTGCCGTTGCTCCCCCACAAGCCGCTGTCCCGCTAAGTCTCCGCATCCCATTGCATCACAAATGAAGTGAATATGTGATTTGACCACGCAAATCAGTTGTTACTAGAGAGATGCGGTCGAGTATTGCAACTATGATAACCATCTCCCCTAAAACTATTCTCTGATATGGCGGCTTTCAAGAAAGATCGAATCCGGTAGAACTGACACCCTGACTCGGTACATGATAGAATCACACCCGCTAATGTATCTAGACCTCAGCTAAGTAGAAAGAAGGCGGTATCTTTATTCTCAAGGACTCTCCATATCTGATACAAGTAATCGCACTGGCACCGCTTCAACCAGACACATAAACCTCTACAAAAATTACCTGCCGTATCACCTCTTTCTTAACTATATCTGCACATTGCAATTAAGAGACGCCAGCAGAGGACAGTGAGATATTCACAAAGTCGTTAGGAGGAGCCACTCACTCACGAGTTGCAGTGTCGATCATCTGTGAACTGATTAAGCTAATACACCAAACTAACTCTTGTCCTCAATCAAAAAACACCCCTAAACCTTCAACCCTTGTATGCCAGAAGGTGACACTCCCGGGAACAATTCAAACATAAATTAAGCTAGTACAACACACTAACTCCTGTTCTCTAGTAGAAAAACCTTCAACCCTTGAAGTTCGAAAGGTGCCACTGGTGACCACATTGTAAACATGTATTTGAACATTGGAAGATTCCGATATTCAACTAACGTACAGAATGAACTGCTAGTTTCAGATTCTTCAATCGACTGTGATCACTAGGGGCACTATATATTTTGACCTGGACAATCATTCAGAAGAGCCTCCGAAAGTTACTATGCTGCAGGCTACGCCGTTGTAAACCAAATTTCAGTACTCTTGAAATAGACGATAATCAGTTCAGTACTTGTGCCAAGGCTCCAAAATAATTCGTTGGAATTGCTATATACAATGTTTTGAACAGATTGATGATAAATTAGTTCGTTCTACATAAGACTACCGACTCATAACAAAGTATGTATCTTGGACACGAGTAAGACTTCAAAAATTCCTTAGAATTATTTCCCGAGTATGTAGATCTCACTCAGAGTATAGAATTTTCTTTTCAGATGGTAGAGCTCTGAAATGAGACGTGTTAAAGGAGAATCTTAGAAAGGGCGATCACTACTTTCACTCAAGCGTGGAACAAAGCGATGAACTCTAAAGAAGACTTTAAAAAACTAGACCACTTCCTTACAAAGAGAACGTAACATTTGATTAATGGTTCAATTCATATCCATCTGATTTGTACAGTACTGAAATATACTAAGAGAACGTAACAACTGATACCTACTCAGTGCACTCTGATGCTTCTCGGTGCATTACCATCTCCTTCACGAGCGTGTAGTTGTCCAGGGCGTACTTGCCCTTCTCCCGCCGAACGGAATGGTGGTGTCGAACACGTTGAAGCACTTCACCTGGATGAAGCACGCTCGCAGTGCCCTGCTCAATGTGCTCCAACCCTAAACCAATTATTTTTTATTAAGGTTAAACATGCACCTTAGACCAAACGAACTTCCCCTCCGCAACCTTTCGCAACTTCACCTTCGGCATGGCGTAGCAGAGATCAACAAGATCCCTCCATGTGCGAGTTGCGGGCGTTTCAACTGTAGCCTTTCATACTGAGTGTTTCATAGTGCGTTTCATACTGAGTTTCTGTAACATAGTGGCGTTTTATACTGAGTTTGTATTCAGAAAAAGACACATGCTTCTGGAAACCTGTTGCACCCTCTCTTTTGACCCAGGGTTCCCACTCTAGAAAGACTCGACTTTCAAGATAACTCTAATGTCTAAAGCAAAGTTCAAATTGAATATGTGCGTTCCGATGTAGGACAAACCTCCCACCTATAATATGGATGCTGTAAATTAGAAATTTTGTTTGCATCTTTTGATGGAAATATAAATTTAAACACATTCACTAGGTAAAGTACTCATGTTCCACAGATGGGACCTTAGAGGGCAGAGTTGATTTTGGGCAAGTTCCTAGGACTCCAAAAAAATAATCATTAAAAAATGTTTGTTTTAAGATTGTTTTTTATAAGAGATCTATGAAGGTATGCTATTTTATTTTATGGCTTGAAAGTGGTTACCCTTCGTAGTAAAATAGGGGACTTTGGGTAGCTCCAACATTTTTGGTAATAATTTATGTTGGCAATGGCCCATGTTTTGTACATATAAAGAATAATGCGGGTTTCTTTAAAGACATAAAAAAACATTTCTTATCTGTAGTATGCTTCATTCAACTAAATCTGGACTATGCAAAGTCCAGAAATTATGACCATTGATCATGTCTGCTGATAATTTGAGAAATCCCCGGATGATTCTAGTGTAATTCAACCGGAGATCTCCCGACGATGCGTTGAGTCTAAAGTCTAGAAATCATTGAACTTTCTATATTTAGCTAAATTTGTGTTTAGTGCGAAAAATGCATTCCAACACAAGTAACACCATATTCGTTATATTGGGAGATTTCCATGACTTCGAAGATATATGATCTTTGAATTATCAATATATATAGATATTTGTAGGTGCAAAGCATAAAGACAATGTACCAAGAATACTATATTTCATTCCATGGATGGACCAAATTAGCCGAATGTCCAAAAAAAAGTAACGGTAAAAGAAGCAAATACCATTAATCCAACCTTTATTAAAAACCACATGAAAAAAAGTCACACACAACACTCATTTACCCCGAGCATTTACTCAATCAACCGAAACAATTTAGCTCTACCCGACCTAAAGTGTAATAGAGATCTAAGCGTACTATCACGAATCAAATAGTCTAGGGAGTTCCTCGATAAGCCTCTATACGCAACTTCAAAAAAGCCCTCTGACGCTGCCTAGTCCATGTTGCGCCATTCTCTTGCATTAATGGACTCTCTAGAAGACGCTGCAAACCCGGCCTACGCACCTCGTCAGTGTTTGACTTGGGCAGCGAGTGTCGACGGGTGGGAGCAAATGGAGAGCATTGGTTTCCAGCATGTCACGGGACGTGGCGTCGAGGGTCTCTCCGTATCGTAGATTTTAGCGTAGATTAGTTTGTTATTAATCTACGTGTGTTTAGGGACGAACGGCGGCGCACCGTTTTCATCCATGGATGATTTTCATCTACTTAGGGTTGTTTGCGTATGCGTATAGCGCCGCACACGTCCTTGACTTGACGTCTTTGTCAAGTCAAGCTTTGTGAGTGTGTTTAGAGAGTGATTAGTGAGTCCTTGCTTGTTAGTGATGGTTTGTCATTAGTAAAGACTTTACATTCTCTAGTTCCACTCGCACTCGTTGATTCTTCCTTTGTGGAGTGCGAGACGCTTGACTACTTGTGATTCATACATCTTTCACTTGACAAAGACCCTCCCACGTTTCTTGCTTTAGTTCTCAAATTTGACATTGAGTGATTTGAAAAAAATTGTGGGTACTCTGAATTTACGAATAGAGCGCGCGGAGACGAAGCCGACGCCACCAACGGCGCCCAAATCGGACGATTTTTGGAGAAGTTGTGGAGATTGGAAGTTGTGGAGCAAGAAGTTCTGGAGTTTCTGGAGTTTCAGCAGTTTCATCCAATTTGCGATTTCTCATCCAATATCGACGTTTCATCCACTGCGCACGACTTCATCCATTCGGGGCAGTTTTCATCCGGGTACGCATTTGCACTAGGGTCGCAATTCCGTTAGGGACCCTAAACCGTGCCGAAGTTCCCAATTCCGTTACTTTGAGTGCTGAAATTTCAGGGAGTCCCTGAAGTTGAAACATCAAAAACCCAACTTTTGGAGTTTTTATTATTTTTCAATTCTGACTTCGAATTTGAGTTCGTGGAAGAATTCTAAGACTAGTGGTGTTAAAAAATTTCTAGTTTGCAAAAAAAAAATTGGTGAATTTTCGGACATCCCGAAAACAATCACATGTTATGTGATCTATTAAAAATAAAAATAAAAAATAAAAAAAGTGTTTAGTGTCTAACTTCGGAGGTAATTAGCTAGTGCAGTTTTACTCTAGTTTTGAGTGAAACTTGCGTTTATAATTAAGGAATCTCGTCATTTATCCAATTCTAGTATTGGATTGACGTTTTGGCACGTTTGTCATCCATGGTTTGAACTTTGTTGGGGGACTAGTGTTTTTGAACACCGTGACCATAGGATTCTATTACCTCCTTAGTTTTAGACATTGGGGGAACACCTTGCGGTGTTTCTCTTTGCTTTTGCAGGTGTTGCGACTCGGAGCCATCCACTGCAGGCGTGTGCCAGTGGCTCTGACTCTTTTGTCAATTTTGCTTATATGTTGTTGGGGGAGAGGATCCGGTTTGGATTTTCTGGATTCTTGTGCGGTACCTCCCCCATGTTGCGGGCTTGTTGCCGGTGTTTTTCGGTGGCCCCATTTCTCGTTGTCCCAGATTGTGATAGGGTATTGTAGGGGTGAAGTCGGGTTCATGGCCGGCAAGACCTTTCTATGTGGGGGGTTGTGGTTGGACCTGTGCTAGCCGGAGGTAATGACCGGTGAACCACAAAGTTTGGTGATTTTGCAGGTGCAGGTTGTCCGTTCGTACCCTTACCTCTTAGATAGTACCCGTAGATAGGTCCCAAGGTGGTTGTTGTTTATGGTGAGTACCCGGAGTCGGTATTACCGCTCCCCCTCACCAGACCACTCGGAGAGTACTTCCACCACAGATTTTGGGCCAGGGTCGGATACCGACGAGGCTTTTGAGCTTGTTTCGGCGTTGGATACCGATCGTAGGCTTCGGGTCTGGGGTGTGGGCACGTTTGACGACATGGAGGACGATCTCCGTCATGTCGTGCGAGACAGGTTCTCGGGACGGGCTGGGGGCATCTCCCTGCCCGATTGGCGGCTCCGATTCCAAACCTGGATGAAGGAGAAGCGCCAACGGACGCCGTCGTTTAACGACTGGTATGCGTTCGAGCTTTTGCCCCAGCATTTGGAGCTAGAAGCGCTCCAATCGTACGGGAAGTGGACTACGCAGCACGAGGCACAGTTACGTCCGGTTGAGGAGTACTGGCGCCAGCGTATGGAGTTGGTGACTGCGCTCAAGGAGAGTGCAGTTGCCCAACTGCGGACTTCCACCGAGGAGCCTAAGGTGGAAGAGAGTCTCTTCGGGGAGGACTCCAGGGGCAAGGGTGTTGCCATTGTGGGCGAACGGGTTGGCATGGGGGCCATGTCCCGTTTGGCCGTTGCCACACGTGCGGCATTGATGGCGGTTGGCGATCCGCCTGCCATTGATCCTCTAACGCAGTTCATGGCACATTTAGAGGTCGAGTACGGGGGCTTCAGGCGTGATCAGATGCAGCGCATCCAGGATTTCCGCCGGGAGAAGGAGGATACCCCACGCACCATGTATACCCGGTTGGCACGGTTGTCAGCTGAGGCTGGTGATGTCTTCATGGAGCACCAACTGGTGAAGATCTTCATCTCCAAGTTGGACAAGAGGATGGTGGAATTGATTAGTCCACATCTTCTTTTTCGGTATCATGGCAACGCCACTTTGGCTCAGGCGTTTGCCGAGGTGGAAGCGCTCGATAGAGCACTGGGCGTGAGCGAGGCCACTGATTTAGTGACGTCCCTATTAGAGGCTCCCAAGCCCAAGAAGCTTGCCACCGCCAGCGGTAGCTTGGCGGAGGCACAACCTGAAAAGGTTGTGTATTGTTGGGCTTGTGGGGAGGCTGGTCACACCAAGGGGGACCCCAACTGTTCCAAGAAGAAGGGGGCAGGGGCGGTGAAGGCCAAGCCCAAGACTGAGGCAGCCAAGCCTGCAGAGAAGGCTGGGGGTAAGGGGAACAAGCTTGTGACATGTTCTCACTGTGGCAAGACTGGCCACACTGATGAGAACTGCTTTTCTCTTCATCCAGAGAAGCGCCCAGGGTCTTCAGCTGTTGGATCGGATGCGGTGAAGACATTGCAGGCTGAACTGGCAGAGCTGAAGAAGCAGATGAGTGCGATGGCTTCTTTGGGGCAAGTGGCAGAGACACGGCCTCCATCGAGGGGTCAGGGCTCATCTTCAGCCCTAGACCGCTACTTGTATGGCGCTTCAGGGGAGGTGGTGGCAGCAGTGGCCACTCGTGCTCAGACTATTGCACAAGCAGTGGCACCTTCATCCTCTGTGCCGGTTAGTAGTGGCCGTCCACGCCACACGGGTTTGCCGGACCACATTGGTCAGTCCCGGCTACCACTTTCTTTTGGCATCGCGGATGCGGCTATTTCTACTGCCTCTCCCACTCCGCCTCCGGTCCCACCGCTTTCTTCCACTCACGGGGATGCCGCACACACCTTGGCGTATAAGGTGTTGCAGTTGCCCGTGTTTGCCGGTGTGGATTTTCTGACACCGGATTTTCGACCATCTGGTGTATTCCACTTGGCAGGTAGTATGTTGGAGGGCAAGGTGCCCATGCCTTCATTGGAGGTGTCGCAGGCGGTGACGGCTCCACCCACCGAGGAGGATTTGGTGGCATTGCGGGCCAAGTTGGCGGCGGAGGCTATTTCCGTGTTTGAGGCCAATGCCACTTCCACACCTACGGAGCAGTCCTCCGGGGATCAGTCATTGATCTCTAGAGTGGCTTATTTATCTGACATTGCAGCCCGGTCGGCTCGAGAGCGCCGTAGTGTGCGTCCAGGGGTTGTACGTTTGGTGAATGACGACGGAGTCATGGTGGTTAGCCGTACGGACGGCAACCCCACTCGAGCTACCCCCTTGCGTGTTATGTTGGACTCTGGAGCTCAGCCAGTGATGATTGGCAAGCAGCTAGCCCTGGATTTGGGTCTAGGTGCTTCGGACCTCGAGCCTTGCCCATTTACGATTGTTACATCGGTTGGAGGCACAGAGAAGGCCATGGGGTACACCCGACATCCGTTACAGTTGATGTTCGGTGTCGGATCTGGTCCATTGTTCTCCCACGTATCCCTTCAGTGTGCTGTGACTGGTGCCACCAACTATGACATTCTGGTGGGTCAGCAAGCACTTTATCCTCTCGGTTTTGGAGTGGATAATTGGACGGAGGAGGCCTGGATTAGGCCTGGGTGGTCTGCCGGTGATGGCAGAAAGGAGCTCATTCCGGTTGTCTTTGCAGCTAGCGCGGTGACTTCCACGGCGGACGCTATGTTTGGGTGCAGTGCGTTGGCTTCTGATTTGCCATGTGGTTCTACGCTTTTGGAGGAGACATATGCTTTTATGTCGGGGGTAGCGGAATCACGGGAGTACATACCACTACAGATCCCTGCACGTCATTGCAAGGATCCAGTTCTGCCTTGGGGAACTCAGTTGGAGCTTATCCGTCGGAGTCGGGAGATTGTGGATGCTTTGGATGCTCCACATCTCTTAGTGGACTCTTCTACTCCGTTGTTGGCTCGTACAATTCAGTGGCGACCACCGGATGAGGGTATTACCCTTGTGGAGTTATTTGCCGGTATCGGTACGGGGCTCGCGGCTGTGTTGGAGGCCGGGCTCAAGGTACGACGGTATATCCACGTGGATAGTGGCTTTGCAGCCAACCGTGCCGCTCACCATCACATTCAGCGTCTTCTGGCGTTGTATCCAGAGCAGTTACCATCTTCTGCGATTCGAGGGTGTTTTGGCAAGTTGCCACGTGATGTGACGTTGATCAGTGAGGATGATCTTCGCCGGTTAGGTCACGTGGACTTGGTGATTGCCGGATGGCCTTGCCAAGGCCATTCACGGGCGGGAAGTGGACGTGGCTTGGATGATCCACGGTCGGGTCTCTTTGCGGATTTGCTCAGGCTCGTCCAGTGGTGGATTACCCACCAATCGACACCACCGGGGTACATTTTTGAGAATGTACCCCAATTGGGGGATACACGGACGAAAGTGCGTGAGGATGGGGCGTACATCCATCACCTTCTTGGTCCCCCTACGTTTGTTGATGCCGCAGCGTTGGGATCTTACGCCCATCGGCCACGTTGGATTTGGACCAACATGGCATCATCCACGACGCTCACTTCTGCACTTGCTCAAGTGCAACGGCCCGTGCGCCGTGAGGTCGATGACATTTTAGACGACCACCGTGTTTCCACGGAGGTTACGAAGGATGATGAGCCACCATTGGCGGTGGTCAACCGCGTTGGTTTCACTCGGGGGGCATTTCCCACTTTGATGTGCTATCCAGGCTCTTTTGCCTTCATGTCACGCGGTCCGGGCATGGTTTCGGATTCTTCTTCCCAAACTTTCGAGGAGCCTTCTGCCGATGAGAGGGAGCGGGCGATGGGCTTTTTGACAGGCACCACCGCCGCACCGGATATCTCTGAGGGCCAACGCCGTTATTTGTTGGGTCAAGCCATTGACCTCAACACCCTTGTTTGGATATGTGGCCTCTATTTCGCCGCTCAACGCCGTTCGAGTGACCATCCACGCGTGCTGGGGGCAGACTCTGATGGTCAGGGGGCAGCGGTGCCACATCTGACAGAGATCGAGGAAGCGGAGTTGCTTTTTTGTTTGAAGAGGCATGCAGCTGAAGAGCTTCGTGCTCAGCGTGTCTTTGCAGCCTTGGCAGAGGACTTTGGCCGTGAGGATGCTCGGGATATCTTTTCCCAGTTTTATCATCACGACACGGGATTTTCTATAGATCCTGTGAGTGAGGGGTGTGGGGGCATTAATGCCCTCTCTGCTACCAAGTAGCAATCACCGGCCGTGCCGGAACGCGGTGAGTCTTCTACGGTGGAGAAGGAGACCACGGAGTTTGATGATTGGCCTTTGGATTTGGGGCCACATCTTACTGGTGCCGAGGCACGAAGGGTACGAGCGTTTATACATTCGTATCGTAGTTGTTTTGCCTTTAGTCTCCATGATTTGGAGGGCTATAGAGGCAAACCAATTCACATTCAGTTGGAGGATGACCACCCAATCTTCCGACGACCGTACAAGCTGAGTCTCTCTGAGAAAGTTGGGGTTCAAACTCGTTGTCAGGAGTTGTTGGACGCCAGCTTGATTGAGCTCTCTAACGGCGAGTACGCTTGTGCCACGGTGATGCCATCGAAGAAGGACATCTTTGGCAACTGGACGGAGAAGCGGACGTGTGGGGATTATAGGCCGGTCAATCGTAAGACCAAGTCGGATCGGTATCCCATGCCCACGCCAGAGGAGTTGTTTGATGCGGTGGGGCACGCCAGAGTATTTAGTACTCTGGATTTGCGGTCCGGTTACCACCAGTTACCATTGATGGTGGAAGACCGGGTGAAGACCGCGTTCTGGGGAGTTGATCTGGATGGGAGAAATCAGCTCTACCATTGGAAGTTTCTCCCATTTGGCCTCAAGAACGCATCCGCTGAGTTTCAGAGGGTGATGGACCGGGTGTTGACCGGTTTACCGTTTGCCCGATGCTACATTAATGATGTTATCATTTTTAGTAGCAGCCCACAGGAGCATGTGAGGCATCTTCAGGCGGTGTTTGAGAGGTTACGGCAGTGGGGATTGCGCTTGCACCATGGCAAATGCAAATTCTTCCATGACCGGTTGCCATACTTGGGACATATGATTGTTCCACGAGGTCTTGGCGTGCAGCAGGCGAGGTTGACGCGCTGCAGAAGATCCCAGCCCCAATCGACGTGTCGCGGCTCAGAGCTTTTTTTGGCCTGGCGAATTACTATCGCCCGTTTGTCAAGAACTTCAGCTTGATTGCCAAGCCGTTGACTATTCTCACGGGGAAGGATCAGCCATGGACTTGGGGACGGGAGCAGCAGTAGGCGTTTGCTACTTTGAAGCTGAAGCTCGGTTCAGCGTCTGTACTGCGGCGTCCAGATGCTACACGGCCTTTCCACTTGCACATAGATTGGAGTGCAGTAGGATTGGGAGCCGTGTTGACTCAAAAGGATGATGAAAGACGGGAGTACGTTGTGGCGTTTGCTTCTAGGAGCAACAACAACGCGGAGTCCAACTATTCGTCCTATGAGGGGGAGGCCTTGGCCGCGGTTTGGGCCAAATCTTATTTTAGGCCCTACTTGTATGGGCAACGTTTTACTTTGGTGACCGACCACCAGCCTTTGAAGTGGCTCATGGAGTCTAACAAGCTTATTGGCAAGCTTGCCAGGTGGGCTTTGTTGCTCCAGGAGTATGATTTTGAGGTTGTACACTGGGCGGGCATCACGAACTTGGATGCGGATGGTCTATCTCGCAATCCAAGTCCATCGGAGGAGGATTTGACTGGTGCCAGGTGGCATGGGGACTGTGACAGGGAGTCAGTCCCGGGGTGGCATGCAGCAGCCTACCTCACATTGATGTCTGGATCCACATCGACGTTGCCTGATATGGCAACGGATGAGGAACCAGACAAGGCCCAAGTTGTTAGCGACGTGTGGGAAGACGTTCCAGTCTTGCACAAGCTGCAACATGGCACACTTCCGCCCGCTCTTTCGGCCATGGAGCGCGATCGAGTTGGACACCGGATAGCGAGGTTGCGTTGGGAGAACGGCCTTTTATTTCGGTTGTGGCCGGATGGAACTAGGCGCATAGTTCCCAGACCGGATCAGAGGGCTTCGTTGGTACGGCAAGTACACGAAGACCTTGGTCATTTTGGTGTGCGGCGGACTCATTCGATGTTGCACAGTCAATATTGGTGGACCGGCATGTATCAGCAGGTGGCCATGTACGTTTCACGGTGTGAAGTCTGTGATCGGGTCAGATCCAGCTTCAACACATTGTCACCACAGTTGCAGCCTTTGCCCATCATGGGTTTGGGCTACCGTTGGTCTCTGGATTTTGCTGGGCCACTTGTTGTCACCCCACGTGGAGCCAAGTACATGTTGGTGATGGTGGAGCACTTCAGCAAGTGGATTGAGCTTGTGGCATTACCACAGAACTCCTCGGAGTTGGCGGCCATGGCATTCCTTGACCGGGTGCTCGCTCGTTTTGGAGCCCCAGCTGAGGTGTTGACTGACCAAGGGCGTGAGTTCCTTGGTGCTTTTGAGGCTTTGTGCACCAAGGCTTTGATTGACCACCGTACGACTTCTAGAGATCATCCGGAAGCGGACGGTTTGGCGGAGCGTGTGGTTCAGACCGTCAAGCGTGGACTACGGAAGTATGGATTACTTCAGGGTGGCCACCGTGATTGGGATCTGATGATACCATGGATCGCCATGGGATACCGGTTTAGCCGGCAGGCCTCTTTGGCCGCTTTCAGTCCGTATCAGCTGTTGTACGGACGGGAGCCGATTCTACCCAGTTCTGTACGGGAGAAGTTGGCCCCAGTTGTGGACTTGGATGATCCAGAGGTCTGGATCCAGTGTCTGCGTGACCGAGCGGAGTTCTTCAAGCGGGCCATGCCAATGGCCATGGAGAATTTATCCATCGCTCAGCACCGCGACACATTACGGTACGCTCGCATTCGCAGCGGCGCTTATCGACCTCAGTTGCGGCGTTTCTCCACTGGAGATTACATTTATTTGCAACGTGAGGCGCCTACGACGTTAGACGTCAAGGTCGGGCGCACCATTCTTCGTGTGAAGGATGTGTTGCCCAGTGGCATCTTGTTGCTGGAAGGCAAAGATGGCCGGGAGTGTCGGGAGCACTCCAAGAACTGCGCGTCCTGCCATTTGCCCATTGATGGCTCCGTGCATTCTGAGTTGGCCGTTGTGCCACAGGGTCTTCCGTGTTTTGTGTGTGGTGAGAAGAAGGGTGCGGCTACTATGTTGCTTTGTGACCATTGCCAGCGTGGTTGGCATATGGCTTGCTTGACGCCGCCTTTCTCTACTCTACCGTTCGGGGATTGGACTTGCCCTCGTTGTCGGAGGTCTTCGAGTCACGTTTCACCCGATGAAACGGCTTGAATTCCTCATAGACTTGTCATTGTGTGGTGCGTTGCCATCCAGTTGGAGTTCCTGGTTTCGGTTCAGGGATAGGCAACGTGGAGATTGACCAAGGGATTGGCAATAAAATTGCCTAAGGCGATTAAAGATGGGGCTCACATTGCACCCGGCCTACCATCTCTTTGTTACTTCTTCATATGCTTATTGATTCGATGACGGCGACATCTTTGGCTGGATGCGTACAGTTGTTGCAACGACATCACCGTGGCGTTTAGTCTTATTAGTGTTGTTTGGTCCTAGCTGGATAGAGGGTCTCTTTATCCGCTAGGGGGGGCACTTGAGGGTGTATTACGTATACTTGTTTTAGTGTATGTTTTTCGTTTATTTGATGTTGGTTAGGACTCTCGATCTATTGTGGTTATCGATCTTTCTTTACACGACAGCTGTCACGGGACGTGGCGTCGAGGGTCTCTCCGTATCGTAGATTTTAGCGTAGATTAGTTTGTTATTAATCTACGTGTGTTTAGGGACGAACGGCGGCGCACCGTTTTCATCCGTGGATGATTTTCATCTACTTAGGGTTGTTTGCGTGTGCGTATAGCGCCGCACACGTCCTTGACTTGACGTCTTTGTCAAGTCAAGCTTTGTGAGTGTGTTTAGAGAGTGATTAGTGAGTCCTTGCTTGTTAGTGATGGTTTGTCATTAGTAAAGACTTTACATTCTCTAGTTCCACTCGCACTCGTTGATTCTTCCTTTGTGGAGTGCGAGACGCTTGACTACTTGTGATTCTTACATCTTTCCTTGAGGGTGTATTACGTATACTTGTTTTAGTGTATGTTTTTCGTTTATTTGATGTTGATTAGGACTCTCGATCTATTGTGGTTATCGATCTTTCTTTACACGACAAGCAGCATTTCTTGAGAGAATACGAGGGCGGAGACATTTACCAGATGGTTCCTGCACAATAGGCACCACATACATTCCAAACAAATACACTTTAGATCAAATACTCCTACACGGGACACATGAAACTGTATCACTAAGATCCATCCTAGTGCACTTTAGGTCGAATGGAGCTAAAATGTTCACTACTACAAATTGGGCTCTTTTCGACACTATTTTTTCGACAGTTTTTGTGAATTGTCGAAAAAAGTGTCGAAAACTTGTGCATACTAGAAGAAAGTGTCGAAAAAATGTTGAAAACTTGTGCATATTACAAGCAAGTGTCAAAAATAGTGTCGAAAACTTGTGCATATTACAACATATTTTTGTAAACCTGTGTGTATTACAAGAAAGTGTCGAAAAAAGTGTCGAAACCTTGTGCATATTACAAGCAAGTGTCGAAAACAGTGTCGAAACCTTGTGCATATTACAACATGTTTTTGTAGACTTGTGCATATTACAAGCAAGTGTCGAAAAAAGTGTCGAAACCTTGTGCATGTCACAAGCAAGTGCTGGAAATGGAGTCAAAAAAATTTACACTTACTTTACACATGCGCACATATATTCATTTCTCTCTACATCCATATTAGTATTGCTTACTAAAAAAGAGATGTTCTAATGAAATGGTTTTGGTCTTCAAATCATGTGTTGCATGAACTTGAGTTGACTATTGTAATGAAAATGTCTATTGTAATAGATACTTTTGTAAAGGGAGGGCTCCCTTAATTAAATTGGGCTCTCTTCGAAACTAATTTTTGACAATTTTGGTGAAGTGCCGAAAAAAGTGTCGAAAACTTGTGCATGTTACAAGTAAGTGACAAAATAGTTGTCAAAAAGTTTTGCATATTACAATATATTGGTAAAACTTAAGCATATTACATAAAAGTTATATCAAGCATATTATAATATTAATATATGGCACAAAGTTAGTTTCTAATCATTATCTTTTAGTTTCTAATCATTATCTTATATTATAATATTAATATATGTGTGCATATGTGTGCATGTGTGGTATGTAAAGTTAATTTTTTGAATTACAGAAATTGAACTTCATATTCTAGTTCTACATTTCATTGTTGGAATGTCAAGTTGGATACAATAGTTAAATTTCTTATATGAAATTAATTCGTGTCTTTGAAATTATAATTTTTTTTATTAAATAGATTTTCACATGAATTTTCTTTTTAAAAAGGAGAGAAATGATAGCAAAGAAGACAAAAGGAGATAAAAAGAAAGTTTGATTGAGTATTAAAAGAAAATGGAAAAAAATAAAAGAATGTTTTATAAAAATATTAAAAAATGCGCAATTAGGCAGCTGGAGACTCATGGTACACGATTTTCCAATGTGTTTTTGTTTTGTAGAAGAGTTGAATTTATGGCATTTGGTTTTATGACTCAACTATGGTTGGAAGAATGTGGAGTTCTTTTAGATGAGAACAAATTGTTTGAACTTCTTCCCGAAGTTAAATATGTTCACGAGATTTCGGGTCACTTAAAAACCCTAAACCCTAGCAAATTCTCTAAAGAGAGAGAATCTCCTAGGGTCGAACGTATGACCAGCGTATTGGGATTTGGGACTACAAGGGTATAGGGACAAAAATGTGTATTGTCTAACCTTTAATTGCCTAAGAAGCCAAAAAGTGGCTTCTTAGATGACAATTGTAGATGATCAACCACGAAAATGGTCGTTTTTCATCTAATTCTTTTTTAAAAGAATTTATTGAATGTATAAGCATTAGATGATGATGAAACTTGCCTCATTGAGGTAATCATGTTATATCTAAGAAAGAATATGATTTGTGATTTGGATCTTAATGTAGTGGATTTGAGAAACTTCTAGCTTTAGGTCTAAATCTCAATTTGATCCATTACATAATTTGATACTTTTTGAACTTAAGTCCAACTAACAAAATGAAGTTTATGAAGTCTAGTTTCCATTCCAATTTGACAAGTTGAAAATTTTGTAAAATGAAATTAGTGCTTGTAATTTGAAAATTGGACATATAACTGATTCTCTATTTTTAGACGAACATGGAAGTTTCATTTACATCACATCATTTGGCACTATCATGTGTACCTCTGGTGGAGTTTTCAAATACTTTAAGCACAATGTGTATTAAATATGAGTTTTCTTCACTTTTTCTTTAAAAAAATCACAATAATTTCAAATCTTCACAAAAAAAGAATTTGATTTTTGTGACATAATCAGAACATGTGATTTCAGAACTCTAAAAATTGAATTTAAAAAAATTCCACTTATATTAAATGAAAAATGAGAGCACATAGTTGAATGGAAGTTGGGATTATTCCATGGTTATATGCTCTGGCGTTGAAGGGCTTAACCATAAATGCCAAATAAGCCAAAAAATGGCTTCTTGGATGACTTCTAGTAATAGCTTTAAATCTGAAATTGATCCATTAAATTGATGTTTTTTGAACTTGAGTCCAACTAGTAAAATGAAGTTTATTAATTCTAGTTTCCATTCCAATTTGAAATTTTGAAAAATAAGTAAAATTGAATAAGTTATTGTAATTTGAACTTGGACCTATAATCGATACTCTATTTTTAGGTGAAAATGGAGGTTTCATTTACACCACAGATTTTGGCACTATGATGTGCACCTCTGGTGAAATTTTCAGAATTTTTGAGCACAATTTGTATTTAATATGAGTTTTCTTCACGTTTTCTTCAGAAAATCACAATAATTTCAAATCTTCACAAAAAAACTGAGATTTTGTGACATAATCAGAATATTTGATTACATTCCTGAAAAATGAAATTAAAAAAATTCACACTTGTATGGAATGAAAAATCAGAGCACATAGTTGAATGAAATTTGAGAAATTTCCACGGTCATAGGCTCCCGGCGTTTAAGGGCTAATGGGTATGAGGCCGGTATTGGACGTATAAATCCTAAGATGGTAGGATTTCCATGAAACCCTAGGCCGTCGAGGTTTCCGCTGTCAATTGCGGTTTTCTTGTATCCATCGGGCGTGAATTTTATTGGAGGATCGAATTTCACGACTTAGCTGCACTAGAGGCCGGAGTTTTGAGAGACTGGAGTCGGAATTGCAGGCGTTGGAGAGGTTCATTGTTAGGGTGCATTGTTGGCGTCAGGTTCTTTGGTTAATGGTTTCGTGTTGTGTGCTCTTGGCCTTCGCCGGTGTGCAGCTGAGAATGAGTGTAGACATGAGCCTTGTTGGGAGTGATCAAGAAACTGGAGGATCGGACTGAATGGCTGCGGAGTGAGGAAGTGCTAGGGTATACTAATCGTGTTTCTGAGTGTAATTAGGCTGTTAGCTCTTTTCCAGGATATGATTAGGTCACTAGCAGCTCTCTGTGTAGGATCTTGATTTGGCAAGAAGTAGTCACAAATTCTGAAGACGAGTTCAACCGTGATTTTCTTACAGAAATTTGTAAGAGGAAAGAGAGAGGTCGCTGCAGTACAACCGATTATTCGAAGCGATTTCTGTGTTGTCTACGGGGAGTTCGGTGAGAAAGCAGACAGGTGAGATCTTCTGTCGAATAGCTTAGGGTTTTGAGATGGTAATGTTTGTCGAGTGTAGCTGCGTGCGTCTTATCATGATGCATAGAAAGACTATTGCCGAAGCTCCTAAAAGAAGCATCTCACGCTACTGAATTAATTCGTCCTGTGTCCGCTTACTTGAGCCCTAGTTCTCGTTTTCCGACTCTGATACACCATTTTTAAGCTGGACTTGTTGAAATGGAGGGATATCATTTTGTGTGACAGCAAATTCGAGCTCCATTGTGCTGTGTTTATATTCTAATTTGCTCTCCTTGTTATCATCTGAAGTGCCCTCATAATTAGTGTACATCAGATTTGATGGAGCGATTAACACACAATTTGCTGGCCACTGTTTCTTAGTTTTGTTTCTGGACTTTTAGTTGTACTCGTCCTGCTTGCGAGCATTATGTTATCACAGATGGGGAGCAGGAATACCAATTGACGGCATCGCTCAAGGTTTAGGACACTAAAGATATCAGGAAAATAGTGAATAAGGGCCTACCGAAATAGTTTCTGGGAGCTGAATCGCCAAGCTTAGACTTAATCTTTGCAATCTGGTTCATTGATTTTCTCTTTTCAAGAGCCGCGTTGTCAGAATGTGTGACTCAGATCGTTTTGATACATTTCCTATTTGACTTACTTTTGGTTTTAGCTCCATAGATGTGTGACCGGTTAAGGACGTATACAAGCTGGACGGGCTGGACCTGCTGCGTTTCCTCAAGGGTTTGTTGTCGCAAGCGGCGAGCGTGGATTTTCATGTGTGATCGTTGAGTGTGTGAATGTGAGGTTGAAATATGGAAGATAATGGCATTGTAGGAGGATGGCGCGCAAGCTCTGCTTCAAGCGAAAGTCGATGGAGCACGTTGTGAAGGAGGCTATGTGGTGTGCAGAGGACCAGAAGGGAAGCTGCGAGAGGGCGGAGGACAGGAGCATCAAGAGGCACTGCGGTACATCAGTTGTCGAGACTGGAAGCCTCTATTTCGCAGTGTTTCTTTGAAGCTAGAATAAACCGCGATCTCACTTGTGCCTTTTGATGACTCACAGTATGTTCATATGAACCGCTGAAGCTTGAGCGTGGCAAGGAGCGAGTGTTCAAGGATTGGCACGAAGAGGAGCTCCAAACCCTAGCTATGGAGGAAGAGGCCAGATCTGCTCTCATCAATCTCACAGATTGTCTACATCAAGTATGTCCCAACTCATGGTGTGTTAGAAATTGAAATCTCTAAACCCCAATGATTTCTAAATTTAATTTTGTACTACGTGGTAGTGGAGCTACGGCGTGGTGGCAAGGAGTCTGTTCACGTCAGGCTGAGGCCTGAGGATCATGACACAATGTTGTGTATGAGTTTTAATGCTAACGTTGTGCGTGAGCTTTTTGTTGAGGTTACGTAGTTTAAGGTTTGTGTCGTGGTTACTCAGTTTTATTTTACAATTTGGGCAGTCAGAAAGGGAGCGTGTTTGTTTGTGTGTCATCTACAATAGTTGCCTCAAGATAACAGACCGTTGGATCTCTTCCAAGTCGGAGTAGTTGTGCCACTTGTGCACCTCAAGCACTTTGGTGGTGACGCAGTTGTCGAGGTAGGCGTTGTTCGAGCCCCATCGGGCCAACGTGGCGACAAATTTGCGCATGAGCTCAAGCACAAGCCAATGCTCAAGGTAGAAGACAAGCACCGTGTTGTTGAAACTCATCCACTACCCCTCCGTGTTTTGGCTCTACGTGTGGACGATGTTGCGGAGCGGCACGAAGCTTTTGAGCACAATCACGATTGTGTCAAGGTACACGCCTCCGTACTTGTAGAGCGTGGCCAGGCGCATGAGGTTCAACAAGTCCTGCATGAGGTTGATGCACCCGGGATCACCAGTCTCCTTGCGCAGGTGCGACAACCACTTCGTGGAGGGGATGCCGGAGAACAGTGATGTCAGGTTTAGAACAGAACAGCCGTGACGCGGCAGCTGCACGTGCGGAATGATGCCAAAATCTCTCCGGCATTTGAATCCATCGTGCACGAGACATGATCACTACACACGCGCTTGGGTGGTGCTTGAAGATGGACCCCAACCAGAGGCGCTCACTTGGTGAGGACGTTGCCACGGGTAAGATCTACGTCAAGAATAAGCGCTCCGTGCAGAACGAGCTAGTGTTTGGCGCACAGAGGTGAGCCTCATCAATTTTATGATGCATCGACAAGTTTATGAATGAGGGCAGGTATGCTATTTCGGTGTTGTTGCACAAAAACTCATGCATTTGGTTGTTGAACTACTTTGATCGTTGTTTTCCTTCTTAGGTTGCTAACTGATTGTAATTGATCGTTGTTTTCCTTCTTAGGTTGCTAATTGATTGTAATTTGTGCAGCTTGGCAACAAAGCTCTTGTTGATAGCCAACATGAGAGTGCTTTTAAACTACGGTTTTTCATATCTAGTGCATCCGCCGGATGACAGTTGAACCTTGTTTTTTTTATGTACCGTAATTTGATAAAAGATTTGAGCTTGTAGTTTGAAAGACCAAGATTTTTAATTCCAAGTGCTCAAGAGAAAAACATCAATAGGAACTTCTTTTGTGTATTCAAAAAAATTCATTTTGTAGGGAAGAAAATTCTATGCTTTGGTATATCTTTCTAGAAGTTTGTCTCATTAGCACTTACGTTGGGGGTTAGCTTTGGAAAAAAATGATGTCATTGAACGGTGCTTGTTTTTTTTAAATATGAGATGTTTAATGGATGTATTCTGTTGTGCAGGCGGAAGGCTTCTGGCCACCGGGAGTTGTGATGGACATGCTCAAGTGGATTTATGCTATAAACTTGGAACAAGAGGAGCTTGCTAAGATACAAAAACGATTTGATTGTAGTGGAAGATTTAGTAGATAGTGGTAAGATAGTGAAAACTTCTAGTTTGTATAAGTCAAAAATGCTCTCTTCTCAGCACTTGGTACCATGTATCCATCAACTTATTATAAAAATCCCTTTAGCCCTCATTTCTAAACAAGCTACATATATGCATGTCTACATATAATATAACCACCTTTTAAAATGCAATTTTGACATTCTTCGACATATTTTTCGACACTTTGTTTGACACATTCTTCGACATGTTCTTCGACATGTTCTTTGACATTTTCTTTGACACATTCTTCGACAATTTCTTTGACATATTTTTCGACACTATCTTCGACACCTTCTTCGATATTATTTTCGACACTATCTTCAACACTATCTTTGACATTCTTTTTGACACTATCTTCGACACGTTCTTCGACATTATTTTCGACATAATCTTCGACACATTTTAAGACACCCTAAATTCGACACTCCCACTTTCTTGTTTTCGACACTTTTTTCGACACAAAAGTATCGAAAAGAGTGTCGAAAACAACCCCAATTGTAGTAGTGGTTGAACGGTAAATTCACAAAATACATTTTACATCCAACGAATAAAAACAAGCTCAAATGTAGCAAAACTACATGAGTGCAATATAGCTCAACAACAAACCAAGATTGCCTAAGCAAGAACGACTCAATAGTGCAAAAACTTGGAGGTGAGCATAAACCGCACCATGAGCAAGCGAGGGTAAGTATCATCCCTTAAACCGTCATAAAGAATACGCTTTGCCGAAGTACAGTTATCCGGATTTAGATAGGGCGACGCTAGAACTGAACGAGGCCACTGTGGCGAAGGGAAGTTGCTTCTATCATGAATTGGCTCCCGCGCAATAGGGCTTTCGACAACTCCATCGTCCACTGCAATGGTCGAATAATCCATAGTTGGCTGCGCGGTTGCAGCAGAGTGCAACAAGAGTCCTTTACTCCGAAGGGACAGGGCGAACTCCTCTAGACCCAGCAAGGAATCCACGGACGCCCAACAATCACAGTCCTGTAGAATTTTCAACCAAAGTGACGCTCAAATACCGCAGAACAATAGATGAAAACTCCATGCATTCAAAAAGGACGACATTCCATCAGCAGAAGGTATCCAACCCGCACAACAAACATAGTGGCGAAACATCTCGGTTTCATTGTTAAAAAAATATATATACAAAAAAAATGGCCCAATAAAATTTACAAAATGGAGTTGAAGTCAATCGATACAGATTAGCTCTATTCGACCTAAAGTGTAATAGAGATCGAGGCGTATATCAACTGCATTAAGAGCGGAGACTATGAGACGCTTGGATTATGTTCCAGATACTCACAGACTGACCACACGTCTACTGATCATTATAGAACATCTCCCGGCCCGAGGGATGTTCGGCCCGGTACTGCGCTAGCCCACCCAGAAACAGATGAAGGTCAGAGAGATATGGCAACAATTTCTCCAGCAGCACAGAATCGTCTCTCGCGCCATTATGTTTGTGCGACAATGATGGAAGAAGAAGGACATTCTCCGGCAAATTGAGCATATGCTTAATCGGGCTGTCGTCAATGACAAGCGTATTTGCCGGAGTATACTCACGACCGAACCTATTAAAGAGATGGTTCGATAAGGTCTTCAAGAAGATGTCCTTCTGAGTGCCGAATTCCTTCATGTAGATTGTTTTGTTACCGACTCTACGCTTGGAAACCCTATCGCAACTCTCCTGACGAAAGATCTTGAGAGGGTACGAAGAACTATGCTAAAAAAGATATTTATAAATCTGATGCAATGTGGATTCCATCATCGAACCCCAAATTGTGATGGTGGCAATTTTAGACAACTTCGTGAGGAATTCAGCACATCCAGGGCGAACTCGGACTAGTTTCGGGCCTACTTTGGCCGGCTGCGAAGCCGAGTGAATGGAGCTGTCTGAGTCCCAGGATCCCCTGGCCTGCCACGAAGGCTCACACGTGCATAGAATCCCATTGAGGTCCAACACAACATTCAACCACCTGCCCTCAAAATCTGATAGGACTCTAGGTATTTCTTCTAGATTACTGGCACCACTTATGGATGCCTCGCATACCTGGTTCGGAAACGCTAGGAGAATGAACAAATGAATGAAGAACGCCGGTCTCCAAAGGAGGCTGGCGTGAATAAAGTGTCTGTTTGTTCCACTACTAAGACCATGCCCACCGGACAAGGAGTTAGTGAGCTGGAACTATTTCCCTCTCTCGAGGGTAGACACTATGTAACCAGAGACGAAAGAACCACAAGTCAACCAACCAACCAACGAATCACGAACCAAGCAACTAGCCAACGAACGAACCACAAACCATGCAAGTAGTAAAAAACCTTAAAACCAACTAATCATGAAAATTAAGGCGGGGGGAGAATTTAGGGGGGGTCCTGTATATCGAGGAAGGCTTGGTTGTTTTCGATTTTGCGTTTATGTAGAAGAATGGACATGGCATGTTGGATAGCTCTGGTGTTAATGTTTTTAAAGGATGTTTTAATTGTTTCAATGGGTATCTTGAAGGTGTCTTCTAGAATTTTCATAGATGGGATAAAGGTGGTGGCCCGAGCGCCGGATGTGATTACCATAAGGGGGTCGACATTCCATCCGAGGGCGATGATGTCGTCAATAAGGGGTTGGTATTTGTCTATTTTGTTTTGGATTGTTTCCGGGGAAAATCTATCGTTGCAATATGTGAATTCAATGAATTGAATGGTGTAGTCTTGGTTGACGTTATCGGGTGGTGGGTCATTGTATGGTAAATCTTTGACACAAAGGATGTCCGGTTTGAACCTAGCGTTGCAATGACATCTTTGGGTCGTACATGAGCATGGGAGTAGCCACGGGGGGACCGTATTTTCTTGTGGATTGTTATTGAAAGTGCCGGCGTTCATTAGTATAAAACATCTCGATTTATTGTAGGAGGTGATTAGTTTTTGGACTTCCCATACCGCTTTGTTATGTCTTTTAATAATTAGGGAGTGTATGTGGTGGTTTTGGCATTTGAGTAGAACATGTAGCCATGTGTCGGGGTCCGTTGAGGGGCATATGGGGCATGTTATGGATGGAAATCTTTCTATTCCAAAGAAGAGTTGTTTACAGGCGTTTCCCATGTATTGACCGGTACGGGATTTGATAAGGCATATTATTTGCGAATCGGAGATGATGGGGTTTTTCCAAAAACTTGTAGAGAGTTCATTGTCTATGTCATTGTTGTTAGTCCACTTTTCTATGTTAGGAAAGTTGTCTGTGATTGTGTCAAGATTGTTATGTAGGTCTTGTTTTTTGAGGTATTTGCTCAGGAATCTGACTAGGCCTTTATCGTGGGTGTCTTCTTTGGAGGGCCAATCTTCTTTTTGGAAATAGTAAGGGGTGGCATGGGCGTGTTCATGTGGGTCTTTGGCATTTTTATGTGATTTTTCTCTTCCTTCTTTTGCAATTTATCCGCTTGTTCATTGCCATCAATATTAGCATGGGCTCGGACTTTGTGGAGGGTTGTGATTTGTTCTCTTTTTAGTATCATTTGGACCATTGATTCTAGTATGATTCGGTCGGGGTGACTATTATGGAGGGTAGGATGTGTTATTTGGGTGTTTAATAAATATAGTGCGTTAATGCAATCTGTAAATATGTGCACCGGTTCATTGTTGTATTTTGTAGAGACGATTTCTAGTGTTTTGTGGATGGCCATTAGTTCTGCTCTGAGGATATTTTGCACTCCATGTAGTCTTTTGGCTAGTTTGATTTCTTTCGTAGCGTTGTATATTCCATAACCGGCTTTTTCTCTACGCCAAGATCCCAGGCTAATTTGTTCTGGCGGTTTAAAGGAGCCATCAGTATAGTAGCTATATTCGGGGTTAAATTTAGGTGGGGTGTTAGTTTGATACTCCGGGAAGGGTGGGGGTGTTAAGGTGTAGTTTAGTGTATTGTTATTGTAGTGTAGTTTTGACCATTTTTTGCTTCTGTTGACGGGTGTTTGCATTGGCGTTGGTAGGGCCAATTTTGTGAGTATCCGGTGTACGTTTAAAGTCTTTGCTATGGAGGAGAGGTCTTCTAGTTGTTCTTGTGTGCCTAGAGTTTGATTTTGGTGGTGGATGCATATTATTTGTAGAGTGGATGATTCAATTCTGGGTTTTTTTAGATCTAGAGGGATGGTGGGTTCTTCATATGTTATTGAATCCGCTTTGAATATTGTGATGATGTGTGTATCGGGAAAGGGGCCCGAGTGTGGGTTATGATTTTGGTACCAGTTTTTGTCTGGGGTTATGATTAGGGTGGAGGTGTGGTTAGGGTCATGTTTGGCGGCGAGGCGGGCCCAATGTAGAGCTTGTTGTATTTCTTCTTCATTGTGGGGGTGGGCCATACCATTACCTATCCATTTGTGGTCAAAGGCTTTGCCTAGTGATCCGAATATTTTATCTCTTTCAAAGGGGGAGTAAAATTTGTTGAGTTTGGTGGGGCATGTGATAGGGGAGGAGAAATATGAGTGTTGGATGTTGAATGTGGAGATTAGTGAATTAAGTATAGGTATGGGTAGTGTATATTGTGTAAGTTTAAGGGGGTTATTTTTTGGTAATCTATATTTGTATCTTTGGTATAGCCAAATTACTTCGGTTTCGAACGGTTGGGTTGTTGGTTCAATGTTCGTGGGGGTTTGTAGTTTAGTATTGTATTGGTTCCATAACCATGTGAGCCTAGTGGTTGGGATGGTAAAGAGGTGTCGTCCATCTTCTTCGTATAGGTGTGTTTGGTCTTTGTCAATTTTGATTGTGTTAGATGAGGTGAGAATGTCGTTTTCGGGATTACATTCCGTTGTGTAGATGTTTAGTAGGGGGATTATTGTGGGTGGGATAACGGACCTTATGTCTTGGGGTTGATTTTGTGGGTGGTGAGCTTGGATAATTTCGGTGTAGAATTTGTGTTGAGTTCTTTGATAATATTGTGTCAATTTATATGTATTATGTGAAATGGTGTTTTGGTTGTGTCTTGGGAAGAGGTTTCTTTGGGAGAGCCATTTGTTGTAAGTGTGGTTATTGTGAGTCCATTGGCATAGATATCTAGTGTAATTATTTTCTATTTGGTTTTTATCTATTTTTTCCTTGTATTCGTGGTGTATGATGTTGTTAATGGGATAGGTGGTGGGGTTTTTAAGGATGTGGTTTGGGGGGTGGGGGTGGTGTCGGTGGAAGTGGGGAGGGTGGATCGATTGTGTGGTGATATTTCTTGGGGTGATGTCATTGTTTATAGTGATGAATGGGTCTCTAATTGTATGAGAGTATGTATGTGTATTGGTATGTGTATTGGGATGTGTATAGGGTGGGGGGGGATATATTAGGTGACAAAAGAGTTGTCGTGCAATTTTTAGGGCACTTTTAATAAGTTTTGATGGGGTGAAGTGGTAGGTTTTAAATTCTTCATTGTTCATGATGTGTGTTCCGTTGGGTAGGGAGATTTGTTTTAGTTCGTAGATATTTTTTGTTAGGAGTTTTTGTAATAACTTTTGGGATAATTGTGTGTTGAGTGTATTATGGTTTTGTGTTTCAAGAGTCCAGGCTTTTTCTAGTGTTGTTGGTTCTGTAAGAAAGTTGGGGAGAGTGCTTTTTAGGTGGACTTCTGCTACATGTTTTAGCAAAAAGAAGGTACGTGTTATTGGTGATCTTGTACAATTTGTCTTTTTTATTCTAGGTATGTTTTCAGCCCCCCCATATTGTGCGAGGATGTGATGTGTTAGGCCTTTGTATATTTTCCCAAGTCTGCCACTATCATTTAGAGCATTCTGGAGTTGTTCTCCTATGCATCTAAGGTATGCGTTTTTTAGTGAGAAGGCTTCTAGTCCAAAGAGGTTGGGTGGAAGTTGGGTAATTATGTTAGACATACATTTTGGCATGCCGCATACGGTTTTTTGTGTGGTAGTTATTTTTTGGTCCAGTTTTTTGATGGCGGGCATTGAGTATGGTACCGCGTAGAAGCTGTATGCCACGCCCGGTCTTAAAACTGTGTCGATCATTTGTATTTTTTCTTTCATAGTGGCCGGACAAGCTACTAGTTCTTTACATTGTTTGATTAATTTTGTGGTGGTGGCATGGATTTGGGTTTTCCATTTTAGGGAGGGGACGAGACTTTGGTATGGTTCGTTTTG
The DNA here is from genome assembly GCA_963971425.1 of Bryoerythrophyllum caledonicum. Lineage (NCBI taxonomy): Eukaryota > Viridiplantae > Streptophyta > Bryopsida > Pottiales > Pottiaceae > Bryoerythrophyllum > Bryoerythrophyllum caledonicum. Next base: position 13,345,334 of record OZ020519.1, read on the forward strand.
GTGTAGAACGGGTATTTGTTGGTTTCGGTAATTAATGTTAGAGGTTTGTATTAGGGCTTTGAATGCGGTGGGGTTTGTTTTTGATTTATTTGGGCATCCAGTGATGGCACATTTTGGGACCCCTACATCCATACCTGTCCATTTGCAGTACCTGTCTATTTTGTTAATTTGTATTTTTATGGCGTTGATTTTGTTGGTTATGGCCGCAAGGTCATCCGCGTATGCCGTGGAGTTGATGGTGGTTTGTGATGTCCCGAATGTGTATCCATTGTTGCCTCTATCTAGCCATCTAAGTAGTGGTTGTAGGAATATAATAAATAAATATGGGCTTAAGGTATCTCCTTGTATTGTTCCCCTTTGGATGGCTATGGGTTTAGTTTTACCAAAGTGTTCTCCTATGTAGAAAGTTGAGGATTCGGAGTATATATTTCCCACTAGTGCGGTGGCGTCTTTGGGGTGTCCAAGGTCCGTCATTATGGCTAAAAGTCTAGCGTGGTCAATAGAGCCGAAGGCATTTTTAAAGTCGACATACAATATAAATATGTCTTGGATTGTAAATCGTGCATCTTCTAATGCGGCTATTATTGTTTGGATTTGTCTAGCGGTGCTTCTTTCTGCGCGGAATCCTTCTTGACTATCATGCAGTATTTTATGTTTTTCGCCATATGATGATAGTATTGATGTGAATGTGCTCGTAAATAGTTTATAGATGGTATTGGCTAGTGCGATGGGCCTATAGTTCGGTAGCATGGATGGATCTCCTTTTTTGTATAGTAGGATTGTTGCACTTGTTTTCCATGAAGCGGGGATTTGTCTTTGTTTGTAGCAATGGGAGAAGAAGAGGTTTAGTAGTTTGTGGAACCTTTGGGGCATATTTTTTAGGATAGAGTTCGGTATGCGGTCCGGTCCGGGGACTTTGTTATTTCCTAGGTTACGTAGGCATGTGTCATATGTAGCTTGTTTAAAGTATGTGTGTAGTGGGGTTTCCGGGTCTCCTCTTGTTTCTAATGTGAATCCATCTAGGTCATGCCATGGATATTGTTGTACTGCGCATGTGCATGTAGTGCGGTGGTCCGGTTGATAGTTGCATGTGTTTACCGTAGGTGTGTTGTTTTTTGTTTGTTGGTTAAATATTTCGTTTGCAATGTCTTCTGGGCTAGTTAGTATGTTGTTATATTGGTCGATGATGCAGTCTAATGGTGGGGACTCCATATTTTTAAATATTCTTCTGTTTATTTTCTTGGAGCTAGTTTCATATAGTTGTCTGTATTTGGAGATGGCTTTTTGAATGTTTTCTTGGGTATGTTTGGTGGTGATTTTTCAGGCTTGTATGTTGGCATTTTTTGCAATTAATGCTATGTCATTTATCCATGTGTCGTGAGGTAGGTGTATGGGGGGTGGATTAGGGATTTGTGTGTGTTGAAGGTTTTGGAGTTCGTTGAGAATAGGGTGGTTTCGCCATTGGGGGTTGTTATTTATGATTCTTATGGTTTTCCATATGGTGTGGTAAATGGTTAGATGTTGTTTCCATGTTTTAGATAGTTTCCGGGGTAAATATCCACCTTGTTGTGATGTTCGATTTGTCATTTGTGGTATGGGTTGGACTTTGCAAGTTTGTTCAATTGTATTGGATATGTTGTTGATGAGTGTATCTAGGGTGTGACAAGCTTCTTGCCATTGTGTTTGGGAAAGATGGTTATTAGATTCCAATTCGTTTATTAGGGAGTCAATGCGTAGTGAGTTTTCCTCAAAGAATTTTTTGTTGAATAATTCTATGTTGTTTTGTGGGATGGGGTTGAGGATACGTATGTGGTCATTGTTTGCGTTGGTTGGTGTACGGTTTATAAATGTGTTGTTTTGGGATGTGGAGTTGTATAGGTGTGTGATCGGAGTTGAGATGAATGTTATTATTTGATGTGGAAGTAAATGTAGTATGGTTAGTTGCACGTACGTAGAATCCATCAATTAGGCTCCAGTTGTTATAGTTGTATCCTCCTTGTCTAGAGTGTGTAGTGTTTATGGGAATATAATTGAAGTTTAGATTTTCAGTAAATTGTTTCCATTGTAGGTCTATTATTTGTAGTGGTGTGTGTTGGTTTTCATTTTGTCTACCTATGAGGGCAACGTCTCTATTGAAGTCACCACATAAGATGTGGTTGTGGTTGGGATTGTTGGTGATATGGGTGGTGATGTTAGTTTTGATGTCCTCGGTGAGTCTGATGTCTTCGGGGTGGGATGGCATGTATATGTGGTGGATTAGCCATGATTGTAATAGATGATTGGAGATTTCCATAATTTGGAGGTATGGGGATATGTTCATTGGGATGGGGATTTATTTAACATTGCCTGGAAAGGCGTAATTTTTGTGTATGAGGGTGAAGAGGCCCCCTCGGCCCGGTGTATATGGTCTTATTTGTTGTATGCATCGTGTTAGGGCATGTGTGTTATTGAAAATAAGTTTGTATTCGGAAAATAGTCTTTGTATGTATTTTGTGGATTTTGTCGTCGATATTTTTGTTTCTTGTATGACTATGAGTGCCGGTGGTGTGTTAGTGTGTATAATTATGTTTTGTAGGTTTGGGAGCGCAGTGTTTAGGGATGAGGCATTCCATGTTATTATGTTTGTGTTGTTGTTGTTCGTATGTGGATTATGGTTTTGTGGTGGGATGTAGTTTGGTGGTGGGGGTGGATGCGTGTATTCCGGGAGGGGATTTAGGCATTTTAGTGCCTCGTTTATGATAGTGTTAGGGAGGTAGGGAAATCTTTGTTTTAATAAGTCATTTGTTGGGGGTGTATTTTGGTTGTGTATAAAGTCATATAGTTCTTTGTTTATCGATGTGTTGTGGGTTATGATGTTTAAGTTGGATTCAAGAAATGTTGTGTGAGGATGTGGGGTACTAATGTGTCTTTCGGGGGGGTTTTGTAGATTATGTAGAGTGTGAAGGAGTGTATTGGTCCATTGGGTGATGGTCTGATTTTGTGTGTTTAGGAGTTGATTGCAGAGGTCTATGTTGGGGTGTATAGTGATGGCTAGGGCATATAGAATGTGGGATGGAGGATATTCGTTGTGTTGGTTTATATATGTGGCGATATGTGGATATGCATTATTATGTTGTTGATGTAATATATGTGTGGTTTTGAAAAGGGGGGCAAATTTTTGGGCGATGTGTTCGTATTCGGGTTGTAGTTTTATGGTATTTGGTATGAAATATGTTTTGGCATTCTTTTTGTGTGAAGTGGGGTGTCTTTTTAATACGTTCGGCATAGGTCCTGGATTAGTCTCTATGTCTCCTCCGATTAATATTAGTAGTTTATAGTAGATGGGTTTTTTGTTTTGTTTAAAGTTTTTTTGTTTTTGTATGTTACTTTGGTGTTTTTTCGATTGAATGTATTTGTTTTTGTATGTGTGTATGTATATGTGTGTGTTATAATTCACGCCGGCCTTCTTTGGAGACCGGCATTCTTCTCTATATGAGTTACGTTGATGGTGTGTTGTTGGCTTTGTGTGTGTATATGTATTTTTATTTGTTTTTATATTAGTATTTATTCGTATGCTCGTATTAGTATATGCCTCGGTTTTTGTCTCGGTGTTTGTATCAGTATCCTTGTTAGTGTTCGTGTTATAATTCGTACTAGTATACGTACTAGTATCCATATTGGTATTTGTATTAGTATAAGTATCAGTATTTGTATTAGTATATGCAACAATATACATATCTGTATACGTACTATTATACGTATATTTATACAGATACGTACCAGTATACAGAAAAAATATATTGATATTTATTTCAATCAGATTCGTATATATTCTTACTGTCATTAGAATTTCTATTTTTAGTAAGTCTATTTTTGGCACCTTCGGCGCGAAACTAGCCGGCGAGACAAATATCCGCCCTTCTATTATTTTCCTCCTACATCCTCTCAACAAATTTTTTCTTTTTAATCGCAAACTCTTCTCATCTTTATATATATCAAGTTTTATTTTTCTTTTATCAATATCCCTATAATTTATCTTCCAATTTCTATTTTTAGTCTGAACTACTTTATAGTTCCCATCTTCTCTACTTATTTTTACTCTAAATTTTTTGTTTTTCATTACTAGTTTCGTTAATTTTCCATCCCTTATTTTAAATTTTTTTAGAAAGCGTTTTCTATTTTTAGTACTGCTGTTTGTAGTTGTTTTCTTATTACTTGTATTCTTATGATATTTATTTCTCATTACTAATTTGATTAATTTTCTATCCCTTATTTTTGATTTCCTTAAAAGGCATATTCTAATTTTAGTACTGTTGTTTCTTGCTATGTTCTTATTATTTGTATTCTTGTGATAATTATTTCTCGTTACTAATTTGGTTAATTTTCCATCCCTTATTTTTGATTTCCTTAAAAGGCATATTCTAATTTTAGTACTGTTGTTTCTTGCTATGTTCTTATTATTTGTATTCTTATGATAATTATTTCTCATTACTAATTTGGTTAATTTTCCATCCCTTATTTTGGATTTCCTTTAAAAGCATATTCTATTTTTAGTACTGCTATTTGTTGCTATGTTCTTGTTTTATGTATTCTTATGATAATGGTTTTCTACCTGACCCTTTATTTTCTTCTTACATATCCTCTCCGATTATTTTGTTTTATTATTAATATTTCTTGCTCTATTTGAAACCTTTGAAATTTCATAAATATCTATCTTCTTCCTATTTAATTTATAATATCTCTTTTTACTTTCCTTGATTTTCCTATTTTTAGCCATTTTTTCTTCCCTTATCTTCTGATGGTTTTTGGGTTTAGATTCCCTTCTACCCTTATTTATCTTTATTACAAGATTTCCATTATTGTTTTCATTATTATTGTTTCCTTTTTTGTTATATGTAGTTATGATACTTATTTTCTCTTTCCTTTTATTATTTATTCTAATTCCATCTCTTCTCTTATTCCTTTTATTATTTATTTTGGTTTTCATACTTTTGTTTTTTGTTTGTATATTTAATCTATACCTTTGATTAATTTTATCCATTTCATTTATTTTTGGGTTTGTTTTTATTTTATTATGTGTAGTTGTATTGGTTGTGGTTGTATTGGTTTTGGTCTTCACACGTATGTTTTTATTGGTATATGTCTTGGTATTTGTTTTAGTATTAGTATTTGTCTCAGTACTTATGTCAATGTTTGTCTTAGTATTCGTACCAGTACTCGTACAAGTATTTGTACCAATATTCATTCTAGATTTCATACTAGTATCCATATTAGTATTTAAACCTGTATTTGTATCAGTGTTCGGTCCAGTATTCGTATCAGTACCCGTATCAGTATTTGTTCCAGTGTTTGTACCTGTATATGTAATAGTGTGTGTATTAGTGTTTTTGTTGGTATTTTCACTATGTATCGTATTGTATGTTATGGGATATACTGTCAGCTTCAGTTTTGTGTATGGAGCTTGAGATATGTATATTCCCGTATTTTTAATACAGTGTAGGTATTTTTTAATGCGAGTTTTGGTATAATGTTGTATTTTGTATTGAGAGTATTGTTTAGTACAATAGAATTGTTTGTGTAGTGCAAGTATTGGTATTTGTTTGTGGCTAAGGTATGTAAGTGTTTTTGTATAGTTTTTGTATTGCATATAGTAAAAAATACAGCGTTTGGTATAGTATGTAGTATGGTATAGTCTACTGTATTTATCATGGTATTGGGTAAGGTGTCTAATACGGTATGTGTATATTGTTCTCACATACTTGTATGCTATTGCGTATTTAATACTAGTGTCAATAAAGTATTGTAAACTAGAGTATATTGTAAGATAGGTATGTATTTCCCTGCGGTCTTGGGAGGTCACATGTTTGACTCAATTCTTAGATTGTTGGTTTTCCCCGTGATAGCTCGCATGGTTTGGAGTGTGGCAAGCATGGATTCCTCAATTGCCTCCATCTTTTCTTTCAAGTCATCGTGTAACTTGTCCGCATACTCCCTATTTTCTTGCCTTAGCTTCTTGTTGTTCTCCTCCAATAATTCTATCATGTCCTTCTTGGTGATGACCTCACTTTGCATGTTGAAGGTGGTCATTGTGTTGACAATGGCGGTATTGATGTCGCTAAATCCAAAAGCCTTCACTTGGTCTTCGGTTGGTGGTTTTAGGCCTTCTAAGCTTCTAATGTGTGGTGCAAAATCCACATAATTTCCTCCAATGACATGTGTCTTCTTCACAAAGGTTCTATACACGATTGGGTTAGCATAAAGCACATTTGCACTACCATTGTGATTATTGCCTTCGGACCGGTGGAAATAAATAGACCTCACATTAGCACCTCCCATTATTCTATAGATTTCGTGGGTGGTGTGTGGTGTGTCCAAACGGAGAGGGAGTGGTGAAAGAGTAAGAGTCAAAGCATCTTTTCTAGCCTTAGATTCAAAAATACCTTTTGGTCCTTTTGTGTCAAGGACTTGTTTTGCTTGCACGACCTCCTTTCTCATGGTAATATGGTGCAACAATATCTTGGCCACTTGTTGAGGTGTGGTCGCCATGATAAAGGCATGGGATTCGCCAAATACCTTATGTACTCCCATGATCTCAAACTCTTGTCCCCGATGAAAGCTATTTTCGAGTACTTCCTTGAAGAGCACTTGTGCGGAGATGTTCACTAGAGTCACACTTAACCTTCACGGAGAGGTTAGAACCATTGGCAATTCCATGGTATGTCTTACACACCTTTCCAACTACATATTCACCATCAATCGTTAGAATAAAGGGCTTAATGCCCTTGAGTAGCATTAGACCATCAATCTCCGGTTTAAGGAGGTGCAATTTAAGACTTCCTGCCCATACCCCTTTAATTTTCCCATGCTTAATGCTTAAACATTGGATGTCAATTGGGTCAATAAGGTCTATCCCAAGTATAATGTCCATGTTTTTAAGTCTTTCTTCAACCATCTTCTTTACAACATCTTTCATGATAGGAATTTTGGAAGTTTCAAAGAAGATAGCAACATGAAAATCAAGGGAGAGACCGAAACTCTCACTAGTTTTGATGTCGAAAGGCACTTGAGTGACGTTGTAGTGTTGGCCTTCAACTCCATTCCTTGTCATGGGGTATAGTAGTTGCGGGATTTGTGGGAAGGCCGTCCTAGCGTTGCATACCTCCAAGGCGTCTTCCTCCTTCATTCCCCTTGTCATCATGTCTTCTGCCGACTCCCCGCTAAATAGTTCTTCTGCACCTTCTTCAATTGCCAAGGCCTCCATGGCTTTGGAACCCATCCAAAACTTGGGCTTAGTGAGCTCTGGTTCATAGAAGGACTTACCTTTTTCACTGGGGGTGAACTTGCTCTTCTTACTTATGCTGTTCTCCTCTTCTGTTCTTCTCTGTGGCCTCATGTTGTAAATTCTATGAGGTGTGTTGTCCGGGGATTCAACATCCATGTATGTGGCCAAGTTCTTCTTCGCGTTCCTTGATGGTTGGTCCTCTTGTAGTCCCTCTTCCTGTGAGCTGGTTTCTGGATTTCGTATCGTCCTTCCTTCTGAAGTTCTCCTCGAATTCATCATGCTTGGGGGTGTGAGGTCGCTGGTGGATGGGAGGTCGTTAGTGGGTGGGAGGTTTCTGGTGGATGGGAGGTCGTTAGTGGGTGGGAGGTTTCTGGTGGGTGCAAGGTCACTGGTGGGTGTGAGGACTGTAATGGATAGGAAGTCGTTGGAGGGTGGGGGGTTGCTAGTGGGTGGTAGGTCGTAAGTGGGTGCGAGGCCGTTGGGGGGTGGGAGGTCGCTGGGAAGTTGGGGTCGTTGGACAAGGGTCAGGAGTCCAGGCAGGGTCGCGTTGTGCCTGTTCTGTGGTTGTCTTCGTGAGGGGGGTGGTTGCCTGGCTTCTGTTGGAGCGGGTGACCTCGGGTGGGTGTAGGATTTGGGTTGGGTTTGAGCACCGACTCGGGTGCCTTCAGGGAAGAGGAGCGGTCGCTTGGGTGCTGCGAGGCCTCGTGTAGTGGTGGGTTTTGGGCGAGTGCCGTCTGTGGAGGGCGAGCGCCGTCTGTGCAGTCGGTTGGTTGTCGCGGGGGCTTCTGCGTATGATCCAGCTGCTGCGGGGGCTTCTGCGTACGATCCAGCTACTGCGGGGGCTTCGACGTATGATCCAGCTGCTGCGGTGACGAGCTTGTACAAGGAGAGGAGCAGCCGTCCAGTTCTGGCCCGGACGCGCTTGTCTAGGTGGGTATAGGGTTCGGGGAGGGGTGAGTCGCTGTTTGGGGTACTTGGATGCTGCTAAGGCGGGGGGTTTTTGGAGGGTATAGTTTGTGGGGAGGGGGGGGTTAAGGTTTGTTGGGGTTTGTGTGTAACTCAGGGAGGGGGAAACACTATAGGGCGTCGGGGGAGAACTGCTGAGGGGGGGGATATGGGTTGTGTGGGTGCGTGGGTGATGGAGGCTAAGGGTCTGATCCTGTATAGTGGGCTGAGGGGAGTAATGGGTCGTGAAGAGGGGTGGAGAGGAGGTGAAGATGGAGGAGATGGGGGGGTGGTGAGGTTGTGGAGATGTGAGGTGTAGAGGTGAGGGTTGTGGGAAGGGGGGGTTGTGAAGGTGTGGGAGGGGAATTGCAGAAAGAATTGAAGGTGTTGTAGGAATGCTTACCTCCTTGTTTGTCTTTGAGCTGAATCTTGCTTGTTCGTGGGACATGTGCTGCTGTATAGTTGTTGCTTGACTGCCAATCTCCTTCTGTTGACCGCCTCCAGGTCGCCTATCGCAGCTGCTGATGGTGTGTGGGGTTGAGATGTTGGTGTAGATCGTGAGCTGATGTGTGTGCACGCGGTTGATCCGCGCCTTTTGGGGTGGGTTGAGGCCTTTTTGTACTCCTTGTGCTTGTTGTATAGATCTGTAGTGATTTTGCTAGCGCTTCCGCGTGTAATGTGTAGCTACAACCTTCCTAGTGATGTGCTTAAAGGTTATGATGTGTCTAGGTGCTTGAAACGTGTTGTTTGATGTGAAAAGGGTAAGGACTTGTAATCTAAGTATGACTTCTTTGCTGCAACGAAAAGAGGAATGGTGATGGAGTTTGGTGAGGAACTTACATGGATCTGGAAGAGTTGATCTTTGGAGTTGCTTGTACAGATCTGGAGTTATGCGCGTTTGGATCCCCGTGGACTTCGCGGTCGATGTGTCCGGCAGCGATCTGTGGGCTGCTGTTCTACTGGGATTGCCGATGTCGGCTCTGCAGCTGCAGCAGCTGGTCCTCTTGGCGAGATCCACTCTTGAGTGTGAAGACCTACATGCTTTGTTAGCGAGATCTAGTGTTAAGAACGAATAATCATAAGAGATGGGAGGGGGAGGGGTAGCCTGTAGTAATGAATTGAGGCTACGTTGCAGCCGTATTTGGTGATGTCCACGCGCTATCTTGGAGTTTAAGTTCCTCGGTTGGGGTAGGGGACTTGTTGGGGAGGGTTACAGATCAGATCCCTACACTCCAGATCTTGGATGGGACGTTATCTATGTCAGCTCAGTGTTTACAGATCTGGCCCAACACTAAGTTTCCCGCTTCAGAACAAACTTGCACAGATCTGCACCTACTAAGGACATCTTCCAACTCCCTCCTCAGATCTGGTGTCTGAGCCAACCAACACGTCTACTTTGCAACTCAAATCTCACCCAAGCCACCAGAGATCTGCTTACTACGAGGGCTCTCAATAGGGCCAGCCAACTCCTATTGCACGCAGTTTGCAGCTCACAGGCTAAGTCCCCACTCACCTCACCAGGAAATACGGAGCTCACTCGCTGGTCATTTCTCTCACAAATTCACTTTAATATCTATTGGAGAATGAACAATATTACTAATGATTCATTAACAACGACGGGCCAACAAAATGTAGAACGATAGAGGCAAACAAGGGAGAGGCGTCATGAGGGGGAAGAGTGGACTGTGAAAAGTGTTTGAAGAGTACCTCAAGAACTTCATCGTCTTGCAGCATTCCGACTCGGACCTCCATCGATCCCAACGAACCCTGCATGGTGTCAAGGGGTTCCGAGTGCCCCACAACCATATGAGGGAACGGTCCCGGGACAAGAAGCGGTGGCTCCGGGATAGCAGAATCTTGATTGATCTCATCTACGAGCACGGGCGAAGCTTTGACGACCCCTTCTACGACAGGGACTGCAGTTTGGACGACCTCATCTATGACTGCATGAGCGATCGCGTCATTACCGAAACTTAGATCTGAAAAAATTCAACAACTTCAACCTATGAGCAGACGCACACATAGGACAATGATACAAGTCAGAGCCGTCAGATGTCAAGCAGTTTAGCTCGAGTCGAGCTGAGGTGCTCGTTGAGCACTGTAATATTAACAAAAAATACAGTAGTACAAAATTGGACATTTACAAAATGTTCTGCCTCTATACACTCGCAACTACGTTACACTAACCTGACGATGAGCTGGGGACATCAACGATTGATACGCCCCGAGCAAGAGACTTTGGAGGGGATGAGGGGCGGGATGGCGGGGATGGAGGATCAGGAAGCGATGGACCCCCTATGGAAATGGGGGAGGAACCCGACGGAGACGGCAGGGGAGGCTGGGGGATCGCAAGAATAACTGCGAGGGGTGTCGTAGTGACAGGAGGCAAATTTGCCGTCATGAATCTCTGCATCATGAGTGTCACGACTCCACCCGTAGTGACAGCTGGACTTAGCGGTTACATTATGGTTACAGGGATAGAATCCTATATAAAGTTAGTAGCAAGAATGTATTCTTCATCTGGCATTATGTCAAGAACTGAGAACGGAACGGTTCACATTCTGACTGCAATCGCATTCAATGTCATAATGCCAGATCACAAAACTGTTCATATTCTGCCGCGATTGCAAGCAGGTTCGGAGATCAGTGGTGATTTTTAAATACTGATCAACTTCAGGTCATGAGTGAAATAGTTCGGTGAGATTGTGCACCTCAGTTTTTTCGTTTTTTAAACAGAAACAATTCGTCAGCAGTAAGTGGGTTGAGATAATGCCGATGCAGTTGTCCTCCGGAGAAATGGATAATTGCCGATGGTTTTTCGGAATGACATTTCGGCTGATTTAATCAGTCATGAAATAAAAAAATTGTTCAATATTCCTGGTGCGGATCAAGGAGAATTAATGGAACCAGGAAACATTCCACCGCCTGAGGAAGCTGCACCCGACTGGACAGCACTTGTGCAACAGCAGGTACAGAGCGTCCTTCAGGCGGCACTTCCCCATGTCATACAACAAGTTCTTGATCAAACAAGTGTGAGACAATGCCCTAGGTCTCCCCAAAGTTCAAGTCTTGGAGCAGATCGGGGTCTACGAGGTCCTGGAAGCTATAACCGATATGAGGAAAGAAGCACAGAATCGAAAGTAGCTCCACCTGATAAATTCTCGGGAAAGAAAGGTAATGAAGTTTATCGATGGTTTGCACAACTCCGATTGGTATTTCGTGGAAAACCACGTATGTACCAGTCAGATGCAGATAAAGTTGCATTCGCGCTTTCGTATATGACTGGATCAACACAGAATTGGGCCATGCCAATCCTGCAAGCACTTGATGAAGGAAGGAAGCATGATCTGTTGGAGGATTACAGTGCTTTTCGAGAAGCAATTATTTGCATCTACGGTGATCTTGATAGAACATACAACGCTGAGGACCGCATTGGGAAGCTTCGTCAAACGGGAGCAGTGGCAAATTACATCTCTACTTTCAATGAGTATGCAGCTCAATTAGATTGGAATGAGTCTAGTTTAATAGCAAGATTTCGATCTGGACTGAAAGATGAAATACTGGATTCAGTAGCCACTATAGAGACACAGCCACGCAGGTTACATGAATGGATGGCGATGTCATCCCGCATTGATGAACATCTCTGGAGTAGGAAGCAAACTCGTCGATTACCAAGTGAGTCTTCCAATTTGAGAAACTTGAGTTTTAGTTCTCGTATCCTACCTGTGAGGCCCTCATCAGACCCGGTGAACTCGGGTCCAGTACCCATGGAACTTGGGGCAGTTCGAGGACCACCAGCGTTGGCAAAGAATGCAGCAGAAAGACTTGAATATCAACGTCAAGGTTGTTGCTGGGGATGTGGAGAGTTGGGGCATATACGATCCAAATGTCCTACCAATCCATCCCGCCCATTATCTCTTGCAGCAACTACAGAATTGGAAGGTGCGGTCTCGGGAAAAGGCATAGCCCGGGACTGAATCTAGAAATTCAGTACCCGGGCACAGTTCAAACTGCTGCAGCCACGTTTTTATTATCAGGCAGTGAATTAAAGCTGGACAACCAGTTTGATGAAAGGAAAAAAACTCATGAAAAAGGAATGGATTCTTTATATTTACGATCCACGGATCCAGGTGCTCATTTAACTTTGCATGCTATAATTAACTCATGTAAAGCTCTCATATTAATCGATTCATGAGCTACTGGTGTATTCATGCACCCTAAATTCGTGGAAACATGCAACGCGGTTATACACCTCAAGGATAATCCCAGAGAAGTTCGGGTAATTGATGGCCATGTAATTGATTCTGGTTTGATTACTCATCAGGCTCAAGTTGAGTTATTCATTGGGAATCACCACGAGATGTTACTGGCAGAGATCACTAACACGGGCCATTATGACTGCATACTTGGAATGCCATGGTTAGTCCGCCATGATCCGACCATCTGCTGGTCACAACGACAAGTTACATTGGCTTCTTCGTTTTGCCAGAAGCATTGTTTCAACGATAAGTTTTACAAACCGGGGTTACTGGACTGGGATGAAACAGACAGTCACTCAGATAATGGCAAAGAAAACGAGAAAATGGACGACTCAGGTCCACAGGGATTGCAACCGGTGGGACCCTTGTTTTCAATCAACCGATTTCAGGAATCGCGATTTCAAGATTTCGTACCAGGTCAGAAGGCAACCACGCGATTTCAGGAATCGCAAGATTTGAGACAATCCACTGACACACAAACTTCGGAATTGAAGAAAAATTCGGACAGTAACGACACTGGTCCAAAACTTTCTTCGAATTTTTTGCCGGTTGTTATTTCAGCTGCAACGTTTTAACTGTCGGCTACCGATGCCGATCTACACGTGCTGGAGGTCTCGGAATGTACAGCTGAAATTACGAATCAATTCCGTCTGAATACAGTGATTTAAAAGGAGCTTTCAGTGAAACTGCATCTAATGAATTACCAAATCACAATATCGCAGACATGAAAATTGAACTGAAAGATGGACAGGAACCACGGAACACTGGATTACGACCTATGTCTCCAAGGGAATTAGAGGAGCTGCGCAAATATTTAGAAGAGAATTTGGGCAAAGGATGGATTTGCAGATCTAAATCTCCGATTTCTACACCCATTGTCTTCGCTCGCAAGAAAGATGGTTCTATCAGAGTGTGCATAGACTACCGTAATTTGAATGCAGTTACCATAAAAAATAGATATCCTCTCCCACTTATTCCCGAGCTCACTGATCGCTTGGTGGGAGCCAAAATATTCACAAAGCTTGATATTCGACAAGCATATCATCGTGTTCGCATGGCTCTTGGTCATGAATACAAAACAGCTTTTAAGACCCGATATGGTCTCTTTGAATATCTGGTCATGCCTTTCGGCTTGACAAATGCTCCTGCGCAGTTTCAATCTCAGATGCAACATGTTTTTGGTGACCTCCTTGATCTATCTGTGGTCATCTATTTGGACAATATTTTGATTTTTTCGAAGACTATGGATGAACACTGCAGAGTTGTGCAACAAGTACTCCAACGGCTGCAGGACCACGGACTTTATGCAAAAGAATCGAAATGTGAGTTTCATCGAACTTCAGTGGAATTTTTGGGAATGATAGTTTCTTCAAATGGGCTTGAAATGTGTCGTGATAAAATTCAAACAATCAAGGATTGGCCCATACCAAAATCAGTAAAGGAAGTTCAAGCTTTCCTTGGCTTTGCAAATTTTTATAGACGGTTTATTCTTGATTATTCACGAGTTGCATTGCCACTTATAGCGTTGACAAAGAAAGGTCAGGTTTTCTTTTGGACACCTCAGGCAGATGATGCTTTCAAGAAACTTCAGTTCATGTTTATACAGGCACCCATATTAATACATCCCAATTTCGAGAATCCCTTTATAGTGGAAACTGATGCTTCCGACATGGCCACTGCGGCGATTCTCTCACAATACGGCACAGATGGGTATTTGCATCCATGTGCATACAGAAGCTCAAAAATGACTCCTGCTGAACAAAACTACGACATCTACGACAAAGAATTACTTAGTGTGGTTCTTGCTTTCCAAGACTGGAGGGTATACTTGGAAGGATCCCCACATACCATCAACGTCATATCAGACCACAAGAATTTGGAATCTTTTCTTACAACAAAACAACCCAACTGATACCAGGCAAGATGGTCTGAATTTTTATCCACGTTTAATTTCCAAATTCAGCATCGGCCTGGATCATTAAATGGGCGGGCATATGCCCTGTCAAGACGAGTGGACCTGATGGATGGCCAAAGTTCACTCGCTCGTCCCCTTCTACGACTGGCCGCACTCGAATCTTGTCCACATGTATGGACAAATGATCGCATACTTAAAAAAAATCAAATTGCTGTAAAAGAAGATTTTGTCCTTCAACCTTTGCTGGATCTCTTGCGTAAAGATGCACACCAGCTCTCAGCAGACATTTGACGTCGACTACAGCCATATACTTACAGCAATGATATTCTTCGGTTCCATGATCGCATCTATGTCCCGGATGATGCAGAACTTTATAGACAAATCCTTCGATCTAGACATGACGCTTCTGTAGCTGGACACCAAGGGCGTGCTAAAACTTTGGAATTGGTCAGTCGTAATTTTTACTCGCCAACACTCAGAGGATATATAAATCGTTACGTCGACGGGTGTGATGTTTGCCAAAGGTCCAAACCTGTGCATCATGCTCGCTATGGGCTCCTTCAACCCATCCCAGCTGCTCACGCTCCTTGGAAACGCATATCTGCCGATTTTATAGTAAAGCTTCCCATTAGCAGTGGATATGATTCCATCATGGTGGTAATTGATAAAAATACCAAGCTCGGTCATTTCATTCCAACCAGTGAGACAATTACTTCACAGGAAATGGCTTTACTTTATTTGCATAACATTTGGAAGTACCACGGTACACCGGAAGAAGTTATATCAGATAGAGGTCCAGTATTCGTATCAAAATTTATGAGAAGATTATCAGAATTATTGTGTATCAAGCCATCTCCCACCACTGCTTTTCATCCCCAATCAGATGGGCAAACGGAACGGGTTAATCAGGTTCTCGAACAGTATTTACGTATGTTCACCACAAGACGTCAGAATGATTGGGTGGATCTCCTTCGGATGGCTGAATTTGCATATAATAATGCATTTCATTCTGCTACGGGATTCTCGCCGTTTTACGCGACATATGGCTACCATCCATCCTTTTCATTTACGACACCGTCTGCATCCACAGTCCCAGCTGCCGAAGATCGAGTCCGATATTTGCAGGAAATTCACGAGGAAGTCAAGACTATGATACAACTTGCTGGTGAACAAGCTAAACACAACTACGACAAAGGCGCGCAACTTCCACCAGCTTTCCAAGTCGGCGACAGGGTTCTACTTCGACATGACGATATTCCCACAGATTCTCCATCTCTAAAGTTAACAACAAAAATTTTGGGTCCATTTCCCATAATTTCGAAACTTTCAGACGTAGTCTATGGCCTTAAACTTCCTAGTTCATTACGAATTCACGATGTATTCCATGTATCACTCCTGGAACGATATTCTGAAGACACCATTGCTGGGCAACGGACCACAATTCCACCGCCTATTGTTACTCCAGATGGGGATCTGGAATATGAGGTGCAGGAAGTCCTGGATTCCAGACTATTTGGACGCTGGAAAAAACTTCAGTACTTAGTTTCCTGGAAAGGATATGGTGTGGAGGAAAATTCATGGGAACCTGCAGTGAATCTTGAGAACGCCCCACACGTTGTGGCAACGTTTCACAAGTTACATCCTCAAGCACCCAGAACGTTAAAAAGGGGGGTAATGTCACGACTCCACCCGTAGTGACAGCTGGACTTAGCGGTTACATTACGGTTACAGGGATAGAATCCTATATAAAGTTAGTAGCAAGAATGTATTCCTCATCTGGCATTTTGTAATACTCTATAATGTTTTCGTTTAATGAATATGATGTCCATTAATTCAGTTTGCATTCTTCATGTTCTTGAAAGATGACATTGAATGCGATTGCAGTCAGAATGTGAACCGTTCCGTTATCAGTTCTTGACAATGAGCATCATATTGGCATGCCTTTGGTCTTGGTCCCTCTTCATCTCTTTGTCACGCCTCCGCTGCAGATCTCTCAGCTCCTCGTCACGCTCCGCCAGCCGTTGCTCCATCAACCTCCGATGGGCTGCCTCCTCTTTGAGCTTCTTCTCGAGGAAGAGAAGCCTACTGTCATCCTGAGCGCTGCTCGTCGTAGCCAACGGAGAGCGGCCGCTGGCGCTGGCGACTTTCCTCTTCTTCGCCGCTGGACGAGCGGACGACCCGCCCAAGGTCGGAGCAGAATGAGGCCTGTCGGAAATATCTAGCGAATCCAACTCCGGGAAGTCGAGTCGTTGCCGGGAGGAACCGATTCTGTCTTCTGCTTCTGATTGAGAGACACTGTGATACTCTGGCGGAGTATTGGTCTCGAAATCGTCATAGGATGCATCATTCGGAGTAGCGGTACTCGAGCTCGGGCACAAAACCATTGTGCTCGGGTCTTCATCTTCCTCCTCATCGCCGAGGTCAACAACTACTTTCCCCTTCCCCTTGGCAACGGCCTCTACAAGCTCGGGGAAGATCTCCGCGTTGACGTGGTACGCAGAAACGTCGAAATCGGGCTGATCCAACGTCAACGCGACCTCCATGGCCTCGTCGTGTTCCTGCTCATCGATGTTGTGGGAGATGCAGAACGCCTCGAGATCCAACATCTGCACACCAAATGGATTGAATAAGTTACATTTTAGGTCGAATCGAGCTAAAGTTAATGTATACATTTACTGGAATGAAAACTTAGCTATTGCAACTAGAATGCTTATGGCGTTATTGACGACTGCTAGAAAACCATATAAGTATAAGCCAACATTTTTAGCTCGAGTCGAGCTAAAGTGCCAAGCTACAAACGCAAAGGAGACAACCTCTCCGAAACAATTCAAGTACATTCATAGAGGGTATCAACAGCTTAGCTCGACTCGAGCTAAACTGCAGGAAAACTTACCACACTTGCAATGAGCAATTTCGTCCCGCCAAATAGTTGGACAACTGCATCCCCTTTCTTGCAGAATTACGCCAAGACCTTGATGAAGAACTCCATCCTCAGCTCGTTCATGTTCATGGAGTACGCCAGCTCGTTGTACTTGCGAAGCTTGGTGTACAACACATGCTCCGAAGCTGCATAGGTCTTCTTCACGGCGGGGATCAACGTAATCTCCTTCTTGAAGAGAAAAAGAAGGCGAACTGGGTCGAGAGCGTTGTTGCTCTTTGCCGCGAATCCCCCCAAGCGCTCGTTCTTGGAGGGAAGATACTTCGACTGCAACACATCATACGCATGGTACAACGACGGGCCCTCAGCATACGCTGTCACTTGAAGGTGTGACTGCTCGTCGCCGCAAATAAAGAGCCAGGCTAGAGGATCGGTGAGGGGAGGCTGCCCTTTCGATGCGAACATCGTCATGAACTCGTCGAAGAAGGGCCTCTCCAACGACGACGTGGCCTTCCCGGAGAAACCTGGGATATTCCGGAAGTCGATGATGCCGAGCTTCACGTTGCAGCCCATGTTACGCCACGAATCTGAGGTCCATCCTCCGAGCGAGTTGGTTGTCGCCTTGTATGGACGAAAGTGCAAGGCCCCCTGAGGTGCAACGAACCGCGACCGCACATCGATGAAGACTCTGAAGAACTCCTTCGCATACGGAGAGA
Source organism: Bryoerythrophyllum caledonicum (assembly GCA_963971425.1). NCBI lineage: Eukaryota > Viridiplantae > Streptophyta > Bryopsida > Pottiales > Pottiaceae > Bryoerythrophyllum > Bryoerythrophyllum caledonicum. Next base: position 13,363,308 of record OZ020519.1, read on the forward strand.
GATCTTCACATTTGCAGTTGCGAAACTGCGTCTACCTCGAGTTGGCGTAGTACGAATCCGGTGGACCCCAATCCAAGAGGGCACGCTTTGAGGCTTTGTTGACGTTGTAGTTCGTCTTGAACTTTCGCCAGCTGGAACGACTGTACGCTCCAGAGCTGTTGAAGAAGGCCAACTCCGACCGGATTAACTGTAGCTCTATCCAAGCGACCTCCTTCCTCTTTCTTCGATCGACCCAGTCCCGAGCGCTGTAGCAATCCTCCAGCACAGAAGTCGGCTGCTTTACAACCACCTTAGGATAAGGTAGTTTTCGCAATGGCCCTGATCGATTGAGAATGTACTTGCACAATTTTGCGTGATCAGCCTCAGTCATGTTGCCGAAAAACTTGAAGAACTCGCGCGTCAGAACCCTATCCTTCTCAGGCATCCAAGACTTGGCGTCCTTGAACTTTGCCAAGGGCGTTGAAGTCGAATCGACGTTGATGAGGTCGCCATGCGCCGCCGAAGAGATGACATCCGACCAGAGTTTGAAGGTCTCATCGGTCGAGGTGATGATCTTCACCTCGTTCGTAATCGATAGCTCCTTCGCCTTTCCAGCTTTCTTGAGCGCTGCCTGGCTCTTCGCAATGTCGATCATTTCAAAGCGCTCACGAACCGCGTTAAGAAATGGCTGCGCAAAAATTAACAATGTAAAATTAGATTATATTCTGAGCAGTTCATAATCGTGTTCAGTAGGATCTGGAGCTGCAAGTTACCTCGAGTCGAGCTAACTTGCAAACCTACGAGTACACACTAAAAATGATGAAATCCACACTAAATACTATACCGCAAATGAGTATGCATGCAAGTTAGCTCGAGTCGAGCTAATGTGCAGGACCTTGGTTTAGTAATATTACCTCAAACTTCTTGTCATTTGCAATCTCAACTGCCGTTCTCCGACCTGATTTGTGAGACCCGCGAACGCCTACGGCAGAGTGCTTTGGCATTGGTCTCCCAACTTGGATCCACAAAGCCCGAGAGCCGAGGATATTGGTTGCCCACGTTAGCTTGAATTGGACCAAATGATTGACGCGATTATAATACGCGGAAATCTTCCTCAGCTTCTCCGGATCCTGCGTCCAGACAATATAACACTGCCATGTTCGGAAGTGCCTTCTCATCACCTCCGGGATGTTGCCGTTAATCATCGCCTTCGATGCTGCAACGTTGTGCTGACCATTAATGATGTAGTACTCGCAGTCACTGAGCTCCTCAATGGTCGTAGGCATGACATCGAGCTTCGGCATGACGCAGAGAGTCTGCTTCTGTGTCTTGTCTGGCATTTGGAGGTAGTAATGCTTTAACTCCTCCATACCCCAAGGTTTGAATGCACGGATCGTCCACTCCGGCGGTGCATTATGCAACCTCATCACGTCGAGCTCGATCTTCATCTCCCTGTCTCCTTGGAAGAAGCAGCTCTGACACTCCGTCCAAAATTTCTGGTAAATCTGTTGGACGTTGTTGTAGTCGATTTCCTCTCCAAACCCAAGCGCCTATGGGAGCTCGGAGAGTGCGGAGGCCATCAAATTGGCCATCTCCTCCTCTGAATGGAGCTTCGTCTTCTTCCTGGAAGAGGTCTCAGGCTTCTTGGCAACTGAGCGCTTCTTGACGGGGGAAGCAGACAGCGTGTTCCGCAGGGTGCTTTGACTTGTTCTCGCACCTGGTGTTCTAACCGGTACCGACGCTTGGCTCATATCCTGGCTACCGGTTACGGCCCCTGAAACTATCGATATTTCTATCGGGCATCTTACCGCGATATTTTTTGCCTTCTCTAGAGCGGCAAAGGTAGTCATTCTCGATAGAATGACGCGGAGTTTGTTCGCTACAGCCTTAGCTTTCAACGGTTGACCACTACTAGTCTCCCATTTTTTTTGGGAGATTTCGTAGTCAACCTGAGCCACTATTTCTTCAAATTTTGACGGCCTAAGAGAATCGACTAAATCCTGCATACAGAAGGGAGATGAATAATTGTTTACTAGAATAGTAAACAAATAAAGATCTACAGACGCAGTGGTTGTCTCACACGACAACTTAACGTGATTGATATCCTCGTGTATTACATCCGTAATTTTGGTCGTGAAGTCAATGTGCTGAGGTTCGACGATGTCACCAGCGAAGGTCTGACCGAACACTAGATTATCTGTGAACGTGGCCCAAAGAAGCGTCCACTTCAGCGTCATGGATGGGTCCTTGAGCTCCTAGCAATCCAAGTGGTTGTTGTCGTCTCCATCGTCATCATCATGGTCGACGAGCTTTGGCTGGAAGAAGTGCTGTAGCTGATTCACCATCCGGTCTCTCTCTGATCTGCACACACAAAATCGAGCACAAATATTAGATTGCGAAATTGATCATCCAATTAGGATAGAGAGATTACTCTTTAGCTCGAGTCGAGCTAAAGTGTAACCAAATACAAGTATGTCAATAATACTCTTAAACATAATATAGTTATTTGTAAAAAAAATTCCTAGACCCTTTCAATCAATTCATGTCCTCTTCTTGTTCAACTCCCTTAAACCGCGGAATAGCTTACGAACCGATCCAATCACTCACGAACCGCAGGATCTGAGATTCTCAAGTGGTTGGAACGGGACTGAAACTCATGCACGATTCAGGAGAGGTGAACGAAAAGTAGACATGAGTTGAGATACTAGACTGCAATTACACGGTGATAACATTGTTGTATTTAAGCAAATGCTTTATCTTTAGCTCGACTCGAGCTAAAGTGCTATTACATAGAATGTAAAACTAAACAGTTCCGACACTTACAATATTCATTCGGACGACTTTCCTAGACTTTTTTATTCAACTCATGGCTACTTCTCGTTCAACTCTCAAAACTGTGGAAGAGCTTCAGTTCCGCTTTAATCACTCATGAACCTCGCTCTTCGAGGTTCTCAAGTGGTTGGAGCGGGACTGAAGCTCTTGCACACTAGTGAAAGGTGAACGAGAAGTTGACATGAGTTAAGTCATAGATATCATTGGTAAACTTCGCTTTTGGAACGTTTTAAGTCCAAATGTAGTTGTGTTTGAGTTGTTGTTTAAGTTCATTGTTTTACACTTTAGCTCGATTCGAGGTAAAGTGTGTTGGCTTTACTGAAAGGCCATGACTTTTTTCAAACCCAGAGTTTGAGAGTATATATTAAGATTACATTTCCAGGAGCCGGCTTTAGCGCAACCGAAGACGTACTCAGTCGTACATTTTAGCTCGAGTCAAGCTATTATGTGACCTTGATAGTACATTATAGTCCACACTTTAGCTCGAGTCGAGCTAAAGTGGGCCTTTACTGTGCACATTTGGCCACACCTAAGCTCGAGTCGCGCCAAAGTGCGCTCTCCAGTGTGCTTAATTGGTCACACTTTACCTCGAGTCGAGTTAAAGTGCACCCAAAAGTGCACACTTGAGAGCACACTTTAGTTCAACTCGAGCTAAAGTGTGGCCAAATGTGCATAGTGGAGGTCCACTTTAGCTCGACTCGAGCTACAGTGTGGACGTTAGTGCATAGTGGAGGCCCACTTTAGCTCGAGTTGAGCTAAAGCGTGGACAATAGTGCAATATGGATTTCCCACATTAGCTCGACTCGAGCTAAACTGTGTTCATTGAATAGTTTATTTATTGCAGATTGTACAGATTCGTCATTCATTATATGATACTGAAGGCGTAGGGTTTAGGGCTCATGATTGAGAGTATGGATTTTACCTTTCAGCCATTGGTTATGAACCTTAATCCCAGACAAATTCTGCTGGAACTAGACTTCCTGCAATAACAATTACAAACCGACACACAAAATCAATCAAAGTAGCACATGGAAACCAAAACATTGAAATCCTTCACATTGAAATCAACACTTTGAAATGAGCACATTGAAATTCAGCACTTTGAAATAAACACATTGAATTCAGCACATTGAAACAATGACATTGAAACCAGCACATTCAAACTAGCAGAAGGTAGCACATTTACACCAGCACAAACCAGCACATTTAAACTAGCACAGACCACCACAAATAACCACAAACCACCATAAACTACCACATTCAAACCACCACATTCAAACCACCACATTGAATACACACTCTCATCTACGTGCTCACACATACATCAAAAGCAATGCTACACATATATTATGTTTCAACACATCATATCAAAAGCAAAACTACACAAATATAAAAAGAAAGGCAAGACTGAATGAGTGCACTTACCTTTAAAACTGAGAAATCCGACTGGAAAAGCTGGAAGTCTTGTTACTTGTTCACGTCAATCCTCCGCATACGGCCGTTTCAGACTCTACGTGCTCACAGAAACTCACAGAAACTCACACACACTCACAGAAACTCACAGAAACTCACACACACTCACAGAAACTCACAAAAACTCACAGAAATTCACACACTCACAGAAACTCACAAATACTCTCACAAAGTCACACAATCTCACACAATCTCACGCAAACAGCCCTAAACTCTAGCGCTACAGTGTACACGAACTCACACAACAAAAAATCGCACGTCCTACAAACCCTATCCGTAGGAAATCCTAGACTCCAGTAAATTGCACACGAAAGCCTAAACGCAGCGCTACAGTGTACACAAACATAACAAACCCTATAGATAACGAAACTAATACAAACCAACGCATCAACTCACAAAACTCACAAAACAACAACGCTTGGAAGTGCACAAAAAACCTGGACTGCAACGAAAAGAATAGGAAAAACGACTCGCGCCATGATTTCGTGGGGTACTTTTTGGGCCACCTAAAGCCGTGAGGGTCGAAACCCTATGGCCGTTTGGTCTGGCTTTCACTTCACTCGATTTCAATTTTTGCATTACACAAGGAGTAAATTCATTACCATCGATATATATAAGTTCCTCCTACACCAATTATTAGGTGAAGCACACTTAAGAGAGTTTTAAAGCTACGATTTTAAGATTCTATTACTTTGAATTCAAGTTTTGCTTTTTTATGAGTTTGATATTATTTTCTATGACAATCGAACAGACAATAAGTATGTTAAGACCACATCTTGCAATTGTATAATTAAAAAGTAAATGCCGGTGCACACTTTAGCTCTAATGGAGCTAAAGTGTGCGTATTTGCTTTATAGTTCCCTACATTTACTGATGGTGTACACTTTAGCTCTAATAGAGCTAAATTGTGAATTTTCTCTGTACTTTTCACTTCATTTTGCTTTTACTATAACGGTACAAATACAGTTGTTAGAGCATCTCCACCCCTGACGGAGAATTTTCCATGCCAGCGGGAAGGTGCCCAAGTTTGAGATGAAGTGAGGGAGGTCACCCTTTTCCCCCCGCACCGTCCCCGAATTGGCCACTGTGAGGGAACGCCAGCGCCCAACACTAACGCCATAGTAGGCTAGTTTTTTGGAGGTTTTTATTGATTTCTTTTAATTCCCTCGTGTAATTTCATGCTTGAACACATGCTCCCGGGGAATTTTGGTGTCCCCTGTACTTTTTGTAAATTTACTGTTTAGAAGAACCGGCGCCGCCACTCCAGTGGGCCGGGACACCGGCCTAGGCCTCACGGAGTGGGCTTTACCGTGTTTATTCTTGCATTCCGGTCCCTCGGCCCCGGTGGAGATTCTCTTTTTCTAGTACACTATTTGTCAACAAGTTGGCAACTAGTTTTAGCCACCATTGTCCTGAATATTATCCCTCATTCGTTCACCTACTACAGTTCATTTCGTAATAGCCCTCTATCAAAACTCTTCCCTAGCACACAATTTTGATACTTGATAAATAGTATAAGCTCAAAGTCTTCTGCCTACCGGTCGCCATGCATTTATTCTTCGTCTCATCTTCAACCTCAATTTCTTATCCTCTTATCCACAACTATTCTCATTCCCATCTCTTGCATTTTCTTTACATTATTTAATATTATCTAATGAATATTTAATGTGTAATCAAATATTTAGCCAATAACTAATGACTTTGTAATGATTTTTTAGAGGATAATTCATGTATATTGGTATATCTGTAACTTTTATGCACAATTAAAGAATATTGGAATTTTATTTAATGAATGTTGGAAGTTTTAAAAGTATATTTGTGATAGTTTACTAATATTTATATATTTAATGATTATTTAAAGAGTATTTAATGCACTGTTAATGAATAGTTAATGAATAGTGCATAAATTTCTAATGTAAAATTAATGTCTATTTGAATATTTAATGAGTATTTAATTAATATACTGAATATGTAATGCACATTGAATGCATATTATGTGATGGATATCTAATGAGTATTTTACTTGTATTCCTATATTTATTGTATGTTTAAGTTTTTTCCTTTTCCAATATTCCTTTCTTTTCTCATTTTCGTTTCCAGAAGAATGTTCTTATATTTCCAATCTTCTACTTGTAGTTTCATTTTCCCTCCATATTTTACATTCTACTTTGTCCAATTTTTTATATTTTCCTTTTGCTCCATACCTACGTCCGATTATTCCCAAGCTCTTTCTTGCAAATTCTTCCTTTTCTACATGCACTCAACCCTTCTTTACTATGATGCTCAAAATGTAATCAAATCATGATTAAGGTTCCCTACAGTAACTGTCGACAAGTAAAAAACTTTATGTTCCACTATTTACTAGGATTGACATTTAGTGTACTAGTTGGCATTTAGTGTAATATAGTTTTGTCACTACACTTATTGTAAATTTTACAATTACTGTATGGATTCTTGTTTAGTGTCCACTACAGTAGAAGCCATCTTCTGTATACTGGAGCTACATGGTGCATTTTTGCTTTCTAATCCACTCCATTTAGTGATGGTGCACAATTTAGCTCTAGTAGAGCTAATCTGTGCATATTATCTTTTTAGTTCACTGCACCTAGTGATGAGGCACACGTTAGCACCAGTGGAGCTAAAGTGTGTGCACACACTCCTTTTAGTCCATTGCACGTAGTGATGGTGCACACCTCTGCTAAAAACCGATCTGATGAATGTGCAATGTGTATTTCCACTTCTACAAACAATCATTTTGAACTCCGTACTTCTTTTTATGGTTAAGTATTTCACAAGTGGAATAGTAATCTTTTGAATTTTAAAAGGATTTTCAAAATATGTGGATCTAAATCTCCAATAGTAATATTAAAAAGCAAAAAAATATGACGATCCCCTAGTTTTTAGTGGATATGAAGTCTAAGTATTCTTGGTACCCTAAATCAATAATATGTGACAATGTGCGAAAATGTATGAATTGGGATGTAATCTTATTTTTCACTAGAAAAATAACATATTTTTTTACAATATCATTTGTTCTAATATTACTTCTATGTATTGAAAATACCACATTCCATACTGTGTGATAGCAAAAGGTTTTTTAGGTTGCTCGACGTGCCCGCAATCGAGAAGTTTCTCTTTTGGCTCGCATAACTTTTAATGAAGACGTTCATTGAGAAAATAAATTACTTATAAATATGCCTCTCATTGAGAAAATACATTACTTATAAATATGCCTCATGACTTTTATCATCCTTCTACAAAATTTTGAGAATTTAAAATATAATTTGCGACCACTAGAACGTGCTCAAAAACTAATTATTCCATTTTTGCATGTATAAATAAATTCAAAATTACTTACATTACGAACATTAAATTATGTCTGATGCACTAAGTGATACACTTTGTATTAGTTATATTTTATATTTTGATTATCCTTTTTTTGTCATGAGGAGGTCTCTCTGTTTCTTGTTTAAATCTTTTAATATTGTTCTACTCTCTATGTTTTACAAATGACAAAGTCTTCAATTTCACGTCAAAACATGAAATAAATTGTGTATGGTCAAGAATTCTTCCATCTTTTATGTCATGCTTAGATTGCCACACCGTAAAGTCATGAAAATACATTGTGAACTCAAGAATAAGATATTTTAATCCAAATATTAGTTTGCGCACATTTCAAGTCTTTGAATACCTCTAAGTGGAAAGTAACCAGTTTCAATTGCAAATCCAGACCATGGGGACATTGGGATTCTTGCCAAAGAATGCACATTCTAAATTGATGACGAAATAGTTACATGATGCACATTTTTAAAACCCCAAAGAAATGATGTCCAAAGCATGTTTGAATACTCTCTTTTTTGCTAAAAATACACGTGCACATATAATATGTTTTTTTGTTTTTTTAAATGCTACTCGTTTGTTAAGGTCTTTGATTTCAACATAATAGATAAGTCCTATTTGGATTGTAATAAAAATTATTTCTAATCATCTCGATATCTTCTCTACATTTCCCTATACCTTAGTTGAATTGTCAATATCATGAATCTTCAAAGTATTATTATATTGAAATGAAATGACATCAGAAGATAACACCTAAACCAAGGATCCTAAACCCTGAACCCTAAACCTGAACCTAAATTCCAAATCCTGAACCCAAAACTCCAAACCCTAAACCCTAAACCCTAAACCTAACCCTATCCAAAACCGTGAGCGTTACCCTAAAACCGTGTATATAACTCGCATGTGCGAGTATATTCGAGGTATGTACCCTTCCTTATTTTAGTCAACCGGGAAATAGTTGATTCAATTTCCCGCTAAGATTTCGAATTTGCACTTTTTAGGGGCTGTGGAAAAGTTCCCCCCCGCCAATTCTGAGGTTTCCTCCCGCCAATTCTGAAACGGTCGTGTGTCCGTGAATGACCTCGCCGATCCTCGAAAACTTTCTTCATTTGTTTCCTTCTCACTTTGGTTGCTGTGCAAGGTTGTTGTGGAGAGGCTTGGAGGTAGTACGACTGTCGGAGGTTGAGGAGGGCAACACCTATAGGTTGCGCAGGGTTGAGCAGGTGAGGCAACAACGCACCGGTTGTCTTCTTCATGAGGTACACAATGTATACTTCTTGCATTCTCCGTGCACAGTCTCTAGCAATTAGGATGTGACAGTGTGTAGGGTTATTGCACTGGTACTAGTTGCTACTGTGATTTTGAAGCATCAGTGAGAGTTTCTTGACGACTAACGGAAAGATTTGGGTTGTAGTATACAGAGAGTCAGATTCATAGGCTGAAGAGTTTTCCCATACGAATCTCGAAAAAGGCGCCGAGAATCACGGAAGGACAGTTTAGCTCGACTTGAGCTAAACTGTCGGTAAATATCATTATTGTCAGTTTAGCTCGAGTCGAGATAAACTGTCCTGCGAAAGAAGGTAGGACAGTTTAGCTCGAGTCGAGCTAAACTATCGATTCAATATTGTAGGACAGTGTAGCTCGTCTGTAGCTAAACTGTCCTACTATACTGTTTCGACAGTTTAGCTCGACTCAAGCTAAACTGTCTTACCTTCTTTCGAAGGACAGTTCATCTCGACTCGAGCTAAATTGTTGTACCTTATTTTCTATGTCTTTTTAACCCGACTCGGGATAAAATGACATTGTGTCTTATAGTCATTAAATCAGGTCGGATCGGGCTAAATTGTCACTGTCGAGGGTGAGATAATTTCATATTTGGATTATAACTAATCGCATGAAATATTATTCTAGTCATATAATACCGCATGTGTTTACCTCGAGTCATGCTAAATTTGCTTGTTCTACAATGTCAATTCACTTGAATCAAATGTATTTTCAAGCGCCAGACTTTACCTCGATTCGAGCTTAATTACCCTCTTCATATGCTTCTTCATTGATGTCTATTCCTACAAGGTATTCACCCATTCTTAATTGGTAGGGTTATTTAATATTTATCTCATTGGAATGCAGAATGTCGTCTTTGGAGGGCGACGATGTTCATGTTGACGCTCCCGTGAACCCAGACCTTCCTGAGTTTGATGTTATTCCTCGCCGTCTCTGGGTCGGGATGACTGTTTCGCTTCACAATGCTTTGGGTGTTCGCGTTGCGGAGGGATTGGTTCGCAATGTCCGGTCCGGTGCAATTCTAGATTCCTCTGGTCCTCTTGGGGATTCGAATGTTGTAGTACAGGTGTCCAGTATTTTTGTTCTTGAGGAGTTCCTGATGAATGGAGGTACTCGTTTAAGTCCTGGCCAATTCAACAAGTCTTCTTAAACGGTGTGAGTCTCTTCCACCATTGCCTTAGGGACGTTTACAATGTCTGGTTGGTTGAGCGTAACAAACCTCTAGGTGGGAGCTCCCGTTCGTACGACAATTCTTCAAAGAATACACGTCCAACAGTGTCTAGGAATGCTGAATTTCTCATGACCCCTCTTTCCATTAACGCAGTTGCGAGTAATAGTTATTGCAGTCAGAACTGTGTACAACACTACCCTTGAGATAAAATAAAAGTCCTTCGGATGCGCTTGTACTATGAGACCATTGTGCAGTTTAGAAATCATATCAAACTCGACGTTCATAGACAGTTTTATAGAAACTTTTCGGGTAGGAAGGTTGTGACCCTAGAGGGTGTGGACGTTTGTGCCCATGCTTGGATGAAAATCATGGGTGTAAGTTCGAGTACTTTCTATCGGAATGCGAAGGACGCTACCGCTGGTCATGCGGCTCAACACAATGGGAATACCGGTTTGCGTAAGCCTAGAGGTCATACGATTGTGGCTACTGCCGCTCTTAGAGCCATTCTCGATAGACATGCGGACCACATGCCTCACAACTCCCGTGTTCTCCCATCTGGCGAGAAGGCTGTGGCAAAGGTCCTTCCTGCAAGTTTTAAGTGGAAGGATCAGATACCGCTTCTTGATGATCATCTCGCTGATTGTGGATTGCCGCCAATCTCAACCTCAAGCTTGAGTAAGATTCGGCAAGTGAGCTTCCATGAGTACTATGCCAAGAAAGGTGGAGACAACTTCGCCCGTTGTTCTACGTGTGACAAATACCAGGATCAGAAGAAGCTTACTCAACCTGGAACACAAGCATCGCTACTATGGCAAAAGAAGATGCAGGTTCACATCGATTCTGCCTTCTCACATCGGGACTTGTACTACCTGAACCGGTTTCAATCAAAGTCGTCGCCCCAGGAGGTTCTTACCATCATGCATGATAAGATGGATCACTCAAAGACCACCTCCCCGGTTTTTTCACATAAAACAAAGCACTTAGATGGGCTTATGAAGTTGCCTCTTGCAATCACAGGCATGCTTGTCCATGGTCATGTAGACCAGCGTTACGCCCATTACGGCCTTGATTTATACTCCCATGATGCCAATTACACGGTCGGGTCGTTCGCAAAACTATTGCGTGACTTGGAGGCGCCTCCGAAGTCATCGTCTCAGCAACTCTTTCCAGAATCTTGCTCTCATCCATTGTATGCGGCGGTGTTACGGGGTGCAGAGATGTGTTTGGATCCATTAGGGCAGATTCCTGATATCCCAGTTCATGGGAGGCCTTTGCCACCAATATTGAACGTGCAAATGGACAATACTGTTGGTGATAACAAAAATAGATTTGTTTTCTGTTTTTGGTCTCTCCTTGTTGCAAAACGCAACTTCCGCGAGGTATATGTTAATTTTATGCTAGTTGGTCATACACATGATGATATAGATGCATTATTTGGACGTTGGAGTATGACACTGAGGAAGGAGAGTTTTCCAACCATTCCTTTACTCATGAGGTCGTTCATGAAAAATGAGAGTGTTCCCACAATCCCGCATCTCATCCAAGAGGTTCCTGACTTTAAGAAGTTCATTGGGAATATGATTGCGGACGGTGATGAAGCTTTGCAGGGTCATACGAAGGCTCATCAGTTCAAGTTTTATGTGGACTCAAGTGGTTGTCCGGTAATGAAGTATAAAATCCTTTGCCATGATGAGGATTGGCTTCCTAAAGGAGGAGAAGGTAGTGGCATCAAATTGTGGAAGGAGGATTCTGAAGGGAGGTCTTTATGGCCTCGCGGAGAACCTGATGCATTGAAGCCTTCTACAATGCGGCATCTCCATGAGGTGGTGAAGGGACTTTCAGGATTCATCGATCATTGGGAGCAATCATCGCGGGAGTCGGTTGAAGCCCGTTCGCGTTTTGAGCCGCTATCGTACTCTTGGCGCGATGTTAGAGATGCTCTGACACTTCCAATGGATACACCGATATCATTGGAAGATGGCTTTTGGCCAACGACGCGAATTGCCCATGCCATTGAAGATGAGTTCTCAGTGGAGGGTGAGGTTCGCGAGGAGTACCGTGAAGATGAGCATTTTGTTGGCCAGAGACGCGATCGTCCACCTCCTTCTTTTAGAGTTGGCTGTGATCTTTTTGCTGACTATTTTGTTGCATTGCGGCCTTGTGATGGGGACGAGCGCCCATTTTGGATTGCTCAAGCAGTTTCAGATCCTAATTCTAATCCGGATATGCCAAACACCGTGCGTATCCAATTCTACCGCCCTATATCGCGCGATCGGGATGTTCTGAAGTTCTACAAAGATTGGGATACTGATAGCAACCTTTGTTGGACAATTGAAAAGGAGATAGCCATAACGTGGGAGAGTACCAATTCAATCTGGACAGCATGGAAACCTAGGTCTTCAAAGAGGGATGGAGGTCATGTGCAACATTCAACTACAAAAATTCCAAAGGGGCAAGTAGCGATTATCAAGGCCTCCGTGGAAGCACTTGCCAGGTCCGAGTCGTAGTGGACTTAGATCAATGGACTTTCCTTTTCCTAGATTTTCGATTCTGATGCGTAATACTTCATGTAGTATGGTTAGATCCATTGGTGCTGAGATTATAGATATTTGTATTTGATTACACTCTGTATGACAATAATATGTGATGCCAATGATTGCTATGAAATATTCTCTCCATTGTTTTTGCGTATCGGTGATAATTTGTAGTATGTTTTATTTTCTTTTTAAAATAACAATATGGTAAATTGCTTCTAATCTTGAAACCAATAATACCAGTAATTGTCTTCATGGTGAATGATAGAAAGTAAATGTTGAGTCGCACTTTAGCTCTAGTGGAGCTAAAGTGTAAGCAAATCTTCTTATTTAGTTCACTATACTTAGTAATGGTGCGCACTTTAGGTCAAGTGGAGCTAAAGTGTGTGGAATTACCTTTTTGAGTTCATTGCACCTCTAAGTGATGGGGACACTTTAGTTCGAAGAGAGGTAGTGTGTGTGCAATTTTTTTCCCACTTCTGAGCACCATCATTTGAAACTCGTTATATATTTTTAGCCAATGTGTATTCCACAAGGAGAATTGAAATTCTTTTAAATAAAAAAAGGCTCATCAAAATGTGTTTAGCTAATTCTCTTACAAGTGGATATTTGTCCGTCATTTAGCTCACTTTTAGCTAAATTGGAGCATGGTGTTAATCCGGGTTAGTAGGATCGAGTGTGAATATTTAGCTATTCATATTCAATGAATACATGTGGTATAAAAGAAGTGTCGACTAATGTGTTCTTCTTTTCAATATTATAGTTAGATTCGTAATGCAATGTTATCCGTAGTACTTATTTTTCTAGGGGTTTTTGTAGAAAACATTACCTCCCAATTTAATGGAAACTCATATCCCTCCATATTGTAGAAATTAGATGTGCACTTAAGCTCTTATGATCTACATGTGTTAATTTGGGAGTTGCTAAATCTCCCAATATAACGAATATGGTGTTAAGTCAAACATTTAAACAAATGCTAGGCAACTAAGAGAAAACACTTTATCTTTTCTACATAAGATCTTCATATTTTGTTTTCTTGACAACAATATGTGGTGAGAACTTTCTTGTTCATTGTTTAGCCAATGATTCTATTACCTACCAAGATTACTAAAAACAAAACGTGAAATGGCAATTTCTGAGCCTTCACTTCTTGCACAATTGTTTTAAATATGCTACGCCTCACTCTTCCTCTAAATATTCATGCATAAGGACCTAAAATCATGGCAAAGGCAATGGTGAAAGATATAATCCTTGTATAGTGCAAACATTTGATTCAAAGTGAAGTCAAAGCGAGTTGATCAACTCAATGCTCAAAAGAAAATAATCCACATTTTTGACTTCAAACACTGGGGATTGCTATTTTGCGTGCCCAACTTTGCGAGCCGCGAGCTGCGAGCCTAGAATTGCGAGCCTAGAAATAAAAAATTTGTGTATTATTGAGAAAAGTGAAAGTGAAAATGAAGTATAAAGTCAAGAAAAATATAATTTTAAAAAAAAGGTTAGGAAAAAAATGAAGTTGAAAGTAAAAGTTCAAGAGAAGGGGTCCCATAGCCGTGGAAATTGATGAACCGTTGGCGTTTATATTAGTGTCGTCCTTTCTTATTGAGGCTTCAGGCTTCGGGCTTCGGCGGTGATCTTGAGTGTTAAAATGGTTTAGGCATCCTATAACCGTGGATGTCCGAACTTTGATTCAAAATAAATTGGTAAATATTTGGATACACCACAGGTTTATAATCATTATACGAGGCTCCACATAAACTATTATTTGAGAGTAATTTAACATTAAGATTTCCTCATACACATATTATAAATAGCCTTTGGTAGATTTTTCCCCACACGTTTGTCATAGATAGACTTGGGCAACAGGATGGACTCTTAAGTAGAATGGTGGGCATTTTTATTCAAAGCTACCTTGTATTGAACTTTGTAGAGCAATTCTTGAGAGGCTTGACAGTTCAAGTTATGTTTTGGATTACGATCATTTTGTTGGATCTAAAAATTGTAGCCTTTAAATTGATGCAATTGGAAGTAATGAGTTTATAAGGGTGGAGAGAGCAGTAGGTATTTATGACATTTATTCCGGAAGTTCTTAGAGTTAGGCAAGTAGTTCACCGAGTCTTAGAAGTTTTGTTTAACTGATATGGGTATGCTTGAGTGATAGAATCATTTTGATTTGCTAGAAATCAAGTAGAGGTAACAAAGATGGAGTAGAAAATTTTGGAATGTAGACATGACAAAGCTCATTTGCTTGGAAATGGTGAAAACTCAAAGCTACCTTTTTTAGTACACTATGACTTTGAATGCAACTAGAAGTGGGTGATAACATTGACATCACCTTCAATGCGGTTGGTAATTTGGTGACAATATACAACTGTGTCATTTTGATGTACTCTCAAGTATTTGAAACAATATTCAAGAATAGTACGAGGAAAGCAATCTCTTCAGAGGTTGATGTGATGAACATTACAATTAAAGAATTGAAGTTGTTCATGGTGATCTTGTATATTCTTGGAGGGATTTACTTTGATGGACCCGTTGAGTTGTTGATTACGCCGCCAAAGTTTTGGGAAGCCGTTGACATGCTATTTGATGAGCTATTTGTTGGATGCATAAAGTATATAGCACGGGCACTGGAGGCCACAGTCATTGCCGGATTGAATGACCATTTGACGCATGCAACTGCAATGTGTATTGATGCTAAAGTACGATGATGACCCTCAACTTGAATGGAATGCGGATTTTCAAGACCTACATGAAGCATTACGTTCAACACCACTTGTGAAGGTCAACAAAGGGAATGGATATTGGTAGTGGTTTTACACCCACGTTTTTAAACAAAGTCCGAGAGGATATGGGTTTTGTTTAAAAACACGGGCAATTGATATCATATGCAATTGCAACATTCCACGGTGCCATGGCAAAGTCTCAATCAGGAGAGATATGCTTCCTCATTAGCCCAATGAAGTCATCCAAATATTTGTCAAATAAAGAAACAAAGAATGATGTTTGAGGAAGTAATAAGAACTCCAACTAACTTACTCAATCTAGTTTTCTTTGTAACTTTGCGGATTATTTGATTATGAAGAAGATGCCAGGTAGACCATAAATATAAAAGAATCAACAAAATACATAAACTTGACAAAATACATAAATATGAAAGAATCAACAAGTGGAGTGATTGTTCAATCTTAAAGAAGACGTCAAAGAAGACGTCAAATCTAAATGAAAGAAAGCCTCTCAAGGGCATTCATCAAATAAAGCAAATGCAAAAAATCAATAATTATTAATGACCGACTCAAAAAGCACCTCAATAGAGCCGGTGATAAGGGCGTTCCAATTGATGAGATTTGTGAATTACAAATGTTAGGTTGATCTATTGGAAATTGAGAAATAAACACTAAAATGAATTGCAAACTGTAGTCCTATTCTTATAGAGTTGGAGGGCTTTGTTAAAAAAAAGGAGAGTTGAAGGAGACTAGATCATACGGTTAGTCTGAGGTTTCTTAGTCCATTCCAATAGATCTTTGTCTTTTTGAATTTTATAGTCTTAAGATTGACTGTGGATCAGTGTCAGAGATGAGAGTGTTGAGGAGGCTCTGAGAGTTGTGGTTTCAATATCTAATAGCCACTGTAATTATTGGCACTTGAGATTTGAATATAGTTATACAATAGAATTGAAGATGAAAGAGACATGATAGAAAACTCCGCGCTAAATTTGGAGATCTCAGAGCAAGTAAGCATGGTGAGGAAGAATATTTGAAAGCTTTTATTTTGGTGAAATTACAAGGTACTCATGTGATTGGAGGTTGGAGATAATATAGGTGTATCATTTCATATAATTGTAGAATCAGTGAAGGCACAAAAGTAAGTTCTCTTAATGTATTTGCTGGTATATAGAGCAATGGTGAAGCACAAGATGGAGGAAAGAATTGCTTCCATGGACGGTCTAAAGTTGTTCATTGTGTTGTTGTATGTTCTTGATGGAATGTACTTTGATTGGACTAGACGAGTTGCAGAAAATGCCAATAGAGTTTTCAGGAAGATATTGATGACTATTTTGATGAACTCTTTGATGTTTACATTAAGTATGGAGTGAGGTTGCTGAAGCCCACGATAATCTCCATCATTAAGGATCATTTGAAATTAGAGAATTTCCATGTGAATTGGCGTTGATCAATGACCATGATTTTCAATATTAGTGGAAAAGATGACTACAAGCAATACTTTGTCAATCACAAGCACGTGCACCTTTGATTTTGGACAAAGGAAATAGACACAAGCAAAACATTTGCGAGCGTATATTTGAATCAAATTTGAGTTCATAAGGATTTGGATTTAAATATATTGCGTAATTGATTGATAAGATTTCATAAGATTCAATACAATATCATGCAATATTCTCCATCATTATCATATCTGTAAAAAGAATACCGACATCGGCACTACTAAGGACGCTCTTCATTTATTGTTTGAGAGAATCTCTAAGGGAGGGACACATTGACACTCATCTTAATGGTCCTTCCTATCTGTAAAAAAGAAATCTCTAACAGGAGTGCCAATATTGGCAATCCACATGAGGGCTTTTTTTATATTTAAAAAGAGATCTACTAAAAGAGATGCCAACATTAGCAATCCTTTAGATTTCATATTCACAGTTCAGAATTTTTTTAAGGAATTCCAAAATGGTATCACACATCATCATCCAACACTCTAAGAATAAGTTATCTATGGATGAAGTAATGGATTTTAAGACTTTATCCAAAGATAACTTATTCTTGGAGCATAAGTTGACAAAGTGTGATATCATTTTGGAGTTCTCTTAAAAAATTTTAGAGCGTGAATGTAAATTCTAGGGGGCACTAACATCGGCACTTTACAAATAAGCCTATCCAATCTTTTCAAATGGAACTACTAAATAGGAGTGCCGATACCGGCACCCTCTAAAATTTACATTCATGCTCTAAGATTTTTTGAGAGAACTCCAAAATGGTATCACACTGTATTATTCAACAATCTACGAAAAAGTTATCAACGGATGAAGTAGTGAATTCCAAGACTTCATCCGTTGATAACTTACTCTTAGAGTGTTGGATGATGAAGTGTGATACCATTTTGGAATTCTCTCAAAAATTTCTAGAATGTGGATGTAAATATTTGAGGGTGCCAATGTCGGCACTTCTTTTTAGAAGTTCCATTTTTAAAGATTATATAGGCCTTCTTGTAGAGTGCCGATGTCGGCACTCCCTTTAGAGGTTCTCATTATAAACAAAGGAAGAGTGCCTAGTGGAGTGCCGATGTCGGCACTCCCTTTAGAGGTTCTCATTGTAAACAAAGGAAGAGTGCCTAGTGGAGTGCCGATGTCGGCACCACCTTTGGACGTTCTCTTTTCAACAATAGAAAAGGTCGTTTTGAGGGATGATAATGTCAAAATTCTTTTTGGAGGTATTTTTGTTAAAAATGTAAGGGCGTCCTAGGGGTGCCGACGTCGGCACCCCCCTTAGAGGTCTCAAATTTCCTTTTCAAAGATATAAAGGACCCTCTAGAGGAATGTCGTTGTCAACAACCCTCTAAAGATTGATTTTTTAAAATGAGAAGGTTCCTTTAGAGGAGTGCCGATGTCGGCATTACTTTCGGGGGTCTTTTTTCAAAATATAGGAGGGGCTATTTAAAAGAATGTCAATATTGAGGTTGACTTTGGAGGTTCCGTTTTTAAACATAAAAAGGATCCTTAAAAGGAGTGCCGATGTCGGCAACCCCATTGGAGGTTATTTTTTTTAAATAGGAAGGGCCTTCTAGTGGACTGCCAATGTTTGTACCTTCTCTAAAGGTTCTTGTTTTAAAACATAGGAAAGGTGTTTCAAACGGTGCTGATGGCAACATTCCATATTAAGGTGTATTTTTCTAGAGATACAAACAACCTTCTAGTTTGATGCCGATGTCGGCATCCTCTTTAAAAGGTTTTTTATATATATAAAATGGATTATCTTGTAGAGAGCAGATGTCCGCAACCCCTTGGGAGGTTTCTTTCGAAATATAAGAGAGATTAAGTAAAAGGGTGCCGATGTCGGCACCTCCATAGTTGTTGGAGCGTGCAAGGATTACCTCGGAAATTATTGTTATGACCAAAAAGTATTCCTCACAAGACCCTTGCATGTGAGGATCTTGTCTTTGTCTTGGTCAAGTTCAAGCAAATGTTTTACCCTAGTATTTAAAATGAGATAACCGCTTTTAGATATATGCGTTGTTTAAAAGTAATGGGTAGCATTACTAAACTAACAAGCTTTAATAATTGGGCCTTTTTTTAGAAGAAGCGTTTCCCATGACAAGCCATAGAAGTCGACTCGGAGATGAGTTAGAGGATGCGCGGATGATGTTTTACCATGTCAAAAGTGTTTAGTCTTAGACCACTATGGTTGCCTATGTGTACAACTCTATTTACTGCCTCGTAATGACAATTGCGACTTTTGATATATACTCTAAAATGTGGTATTTCAGCAAGTGTTTTGGAAATGATGCAATGAACTCTAAATTAGGCATGACAATTCAAATCCAAATCTCAAAGAATTAATGCTCAACATTAAAATTAAGCAACAAGATGCAAAAATCAATATTACTTTAGAATAGAGCGGGTTTGGGCATCCAACCGTTAGTACAATATTATTCATTGCTAGATGTCACTGTCGAAAGAGTGCCGACATCAGCACTTTCTTTTGGCGGTTGTCATACTTATGTACTATACTACCTTATGCTGCTACTAGTGATATTTTGTATGCTAAGTTCTTCTATCACTTTGCCATGCCAAACGTTGTAGTAACCATAATTAGTCATCGAATAATCTATCAGAAGTTGTTCAAACATGTTAAGATGTCGTCATATATTTTGACGGAATTGGTGGACATCAAGTCGTTTCAGTACTTAAACAAAAAATTATGATATGCATATTGCGGCTGTGGATGATATGGTCTAGGTATGCATGCGGATTGTTGTCCATTACCAATATCTAAAAGGCAAAAAAACTAGGTAACGATCATGGGAAGGATTAACTCACTTTTTGTATTGCCTATCGCATTATTCAATGCTATGGAAAACATGCCACACTCGCCAACATGCCCGATGCAGATAAGTTTTGTACTCGCAATCTTAACCTACAAGGTGAGGAAGTTTTTGTATCTCTGAAAAAAAAGTTGTTTCTTCTCCAAGATTAGAATTAGACTAGCATCACCTCGACAAAATAAGGGCCTCACGCTTAAAGATAAAGGTTTTTTGTATTGATTCAATGATTGCTAACCTTACAATTGTAGAGAGGCCACGACACTGCACTGCACTTGCTCTCCTGAAGCAACTGAAGTACTTCCATCGATATCAACTACGGCTTATTTTGGGAATAAGCACCTCAAAGTTGTTCATGAGACTATTTGTGATGAGATGCAGTAGCATAGTGGAAGCCTTCCAAAGACAACCAATAAAGCATGCTTTGTTCTATAGGTCGGTACAAGCAAGTAGTATGTGGACATGATTCTGCAGTATGGAAGAAGTACATCTGCCTCAACATACACGGGGCTAATGGAGAATTTCAAGAAATTGAGAATGGAAAGAATGTAATTCTTCTTTTGCAACAACGACATTCATAGTTGTATTATAGGCACATTGCAAAGGTAATTTCAATCTAAGCTACATATCCCAGACTTATGGCCAGTTAAGATGAGATTCGAGAACAAAATAGAGCAAGATGGAGATATTCGCCCCCAAAAACTTCAAGTTCCGTCAGATTGAGTGTGAGCGTTGTCCCCTCATAGGTTTTTTGGAGAAGACATATTCGTGAATATCAACGATTATCTTGCCCTTTCCAACCCTATAGAGTACCCAACAAAGAGATTCGGATTCACATGTTTGATGACGACCAACAAGTTTCTAACTTCAACTGCCCAACGTTTACAAAGATGTTTAAGAAATCACTCGGCAAAAGGAGTGCATAGACTTACTATTACTACCTCTGTTACATCTTCAAAATTGTCTGAAGTTTAGGTCTTGATGTATATGTGTTCATTTACACATCTAGTTTTTGCAAAAAATGATTAAGAAAAATTTATAGATTTTTTTATTTAAACACTATAGTGCATAACTACCATTTATAGTACTTTGACCTTGTATTGTGTCACTCTAAATTCTATATAGAAGGCGGTGAGACTAAAAAGGCCACTTCCACCGTTTGTACTAGTTCTTGTCTATCACTTGCGAGTCTATGCTTCGTAACTATAACGAGACAGAGGAAGACTGAGATTGGAGATTTTAACTTCTCTTGCAAGTATATAGAAGTTGAATTTAATAACTCACTCTTCCAATATCCCCCTCCAAGACTCTTTCTAATTTTCGTGGTTCCAAAAACTACATTGTCGGGTTGTCAATTGTCCACAAACTATCCTTCATATCTCCCCACTTTTCTCCCTTATCTTTGGTTCTAAACACTTACTATTTCTCCTTTAACAATAGTTCCATACTCTACATCATTTGCTCTTTGTCCCACTAGCTTTATCGCCCATACACATTTTAAATCTCCTAGATTTACCATGTTTTGAGTCATCATCCACCAAGTTGAATCGTCTATCTTCAAATCGTGCCTCTTGCTATTAGACTCTCCCAAGCCCTCTAGGCCGCTAATCCTAACTCTAAATCTTTTGTTCTACTGTACCCTAAATTCAACCAATATTTTTGAATGTGTCACTCTCACTGTCTCCAACGCTCCCTCTCTAAAACCTTAAAACCTTATAAACTATACTTGACATCTATTTAAATTGCACTAATCCCACTTCCTTCAATCTCTGGATTCCTAAAACCACTACCACTCTCCAAATTCTAAAACCTTCGTCTCCACCAATTCCTCATCTTTGACTCCTCTCTCCCTCTCTTACTGTCCGTTTTTATATCCTAAATCATGCTCTAAAGCTTTATAACCTTAAAAATCCTATCTTCCCTTCAATATAGAACCCTAGATTCCACGGTCATAAGTCCCTTTTTTCAAAAGAAAATCAACAATATTGTCATTTTTAGATCCTTCCTGCATAAAATTTCTCCACCTTCCTCCACGGTAATAGGTCCATTAATTTCATGCATTTAACCAATGTCATTCTAAAAAAACCTTAATACTTTTACTTTTTAATGCCTTTTCCAAATAAGGAACTCAATTTTTTCCACCAAGGCTCGCGATCCTAGGCTTGCAGCTCGCGGCTCACAAAATTAGGCATGCAAAATAGCTTGGTCCTTCAAACACTAAATTCTTTTCAAGCCCTACGGTGGATTCCAAAAGTATGGTGAATCATTATAAATCTCTATCTTATGATCTATAGTTAGGAATTCTAGCGGTTTCCTTCAAATTTAGATTTTCTTGCCACTTTTTGGTTGTGGTACTTTTTGCGTGGCTTTTGGGACAAATTGCCTTGGGCTCTTATGCATTAAAAGATTGAAGGTTCTAAATATGCAAGTGGTCACTTACTTTCAATAATAAAGCGTGATGAAAACTGTAAGGTTTTAAAACTTGGGTCGACTTACAAAACACCCAGGCTACACCCACCTTTAGGTTCGTTCTAGGGGATGGTCTGGCGTCTAGACTTAGGTAGTTATCTCTAATTCCACTAATATATGTGTCAATTGTTGTTTGCTTTAAGGTTTTGAAGGTAAAAGTGTATCTATAACCTACACTCTTAAGGATTTTTACTTATTACTCTTATTCCCACAAGCATGTGCAATTATGACGTGAGCCTTGCTCATTGTCATTATTCTGTGAAGTGCCCATCGACTTCTAACCTATACCCTCATGGGTAAATGGATTCTATCCATTTTCATGCTTATTGCCAATTCCTTAATTAGTTCAAGTTAATAAATCACAATCTAACCTCTAGCAACGAGCTCCAAACTTCCTTATGTCTTCACTTTATACTTCTCGTTATCACACCTTTAAACCACAAGTTAAAGCACAAACAACACACAAGGAATAATGAACACTATTCTTAAAGATTCAAAGTATTAAGTCTAATTCTTAACTCAATTAACTAGATGCACCATTATCACTTTTAATTAGACTTTCTATATTTTGAATATTTCTTTATATCAAACTTTTATTCTTTTGTTAATTCTAACTTACTTACTACACTATTATCCTTCATATACTCTTACAATTTCTAAGGATATTCTTGTAATATAAGTTTTGATCAATTCTACTACTTAGCTAGTCTTAAAGATTAACTTTAAACACAATTAGACTCTTGATCTACAATTTATAATGTAATTACTTGACTCACAAGTCAATGTAATTTCCACATTATGTGATCAACTCAACCATGTATTGACCAAACATTAATAATCAAAATTATTAATTCACAAATTAATATTGCATTCAATATTGAAACTTCAATTCTCATGAATTCCAATTCCAATGATTCTGAGTCACAAACTTCAAACAAACATTAGTACATCACATACATAATGCATTCTATCAAAATTAATTATAAGCAATCTAAAATTAATTTTATTCTCAATTGCAATTAATTTTACTTCATTTCTATGCATCAATGATTCAATTGTCTTGCATATTTTTTGTTTATATATTTATTTTATTTAATTTTTATTTTTTTACAATTTGTTCACAAATTGGTACTGTAGATATTCAATTTCTACTCTAACCAATTTCACTTCCAGAATTCACAAATTTAATTTATTTATTATAAATTCTATTCTAGTGAATTTTGTAATCTCATTACAATTCTTCTTCACTTTTAACTTCCACAATTCATAATTTTGAATTTAATTCCTTTCTTAATGTGTCTTATTACACATGAACAATTTCATACAACAATTACAATTATGTAGCTAGCAACTCGTAGACTTACACATAATTCAATAATTAAATATATTTCAAACAAATTTCTTACAAATCACATGTAAGAATTCTTACTAGCTTCAATCCAAGCTAGGACTCACATAAATTTCTTCAAATGTGGTGTGATCATCATCACTTTCTATTCACTTATACTATCTAATTACGAAAAGGTACCACTTTTCCTAATGACTTTTCCTATCACCTCTTTTAGTTTAATTTCAAAATCCTTTCATATCATTAGGAGTTATGTCCCTTCTTCGTACCTTTCTAATTCTCTTTTCTATTTATTTTAGTATTTTCTATTTATTTTTTATTTTACTTCTACTTTTACTTTTACTTTATTCTTTTGAAGTTGTTTTTATAGCTCTTGAGCTCTAATTTTTTGAAATTTCACAACTTTATCATTTTGGCTCTACATAGCCCTCTTCTTTAAATTGGAGACGCCCTCGTCGACTTTCAAAAACCTTTGTTTTTGAATCTTTGACTTTTGCACTTCGTCTTCTTTTTATCATTTTCTTTCTCTTTTAGTCTCCTTAAGCTCCAAATAGCATTTCTTCTTATTTGTCTTTCTTCTTTAACAATTGTTGATTGTCTTTATTCGCTTTCCATACTTCAAATTTTTATTTTTTATTTCCCTTTAAGCTTTGTCAATCAACTTCTTGTATTTTTTTTTCATTTTTCTTTTGGATTTTTAGACTTTTCCAAAGTCTTTATGCTTTCATTCACCATGTTTCACTTAAACATGTTCTTCATATTTTATTTTTTCCTTTTATTTTCATTTTTTATTTAAGTTTGGAAAATTAGCACTCATTAGTCCTTACATCACTAAATTAGTATGTTAGTAGTGTTTGTCCTCACCACTAATTACTAATTTTATGTCACTAATTTCCTTTTCACATGTATCTATTTCTTCTAGATTTTGTGAGCTATCCTATCATACAATTTATGTAATGTGTGTATTACTTCACCACTAATTGTATTTACCTACATTACTCACATATTAACCTCTTTTCTTTCTTATTTTTTCCATTTCTCAATATTATCATGTTCTCTCTTATTTTTTCCTTTTCATGACAACCTCTCATTAGATTTATCATGTTCTTTCTTATTTTTTATTGTTTTCTTACTTGAGGATAATCGCTCTTTAATTTTATCATTCTCTCTCTTAAAACTAATCATTCTCATTCTCACATCTTATCATGTTACTACTCAAGTTTTTAATTTTCTCTCTTATTTTTCCCTTTCACTATTTTCCTTTCAGGTAAATTTTTATTTATTTATTATTATTATTATTTTATTTTTTCAATATTTCTCGTCTTTAGTCAAGATCCGTTGACTGATGAATGGGACATAGTTCCCATGATTAGAATCTTGCTAGGATTTTTGACTTATCATATTTCTGTTATATCTTAAATCAGTTTTCCTTTAAGTAAATGATGTGACTGTTGATCGAGGAGAAGCCTCGAAAAAGATGACTTTTTGGAAAAAGTCATTCTATTCATCTTCTTATCCGCCTATTGTGTCAGAGTTCATTCACCACTAGAATTTATTCATCCTTCCCACAGTTCCTCTTCAAACATTCCTCCATAAATTTCATCCAGCGTTGAACGTTTGTACAGACAAGTGTGTGTCTGTATTGACACCACTCATGGCTTAGTGTCGATGGACTCTCTTGTTGCTTGGACTTGATTCGCATCACTCTTTGAAACCTATAAACCATCACCTCGTCATTCCAGGTTACGGTCTGGTAGGAGCACAACACCTTGCATCTTCATAGCTCATTTACAGAGTTCTTGTTGAGCAATAAGTTGTAGTAACTCAGTGTGAAACAACTCAATCATAGTCATACTACGTTATTTGGTCTTTATAATTCAAAATCACATTCGTCTAGCTGCAATATCCATTTGTCTGCAAGTATAGATGGATATACTTGGCCATAAAGTAATCGCATTGTCCTCCTCAGAGTCTCCCAGTGACATATCCCATATCGTTTGGTGAGGCTGACGATACGCAATATATAATGGCTCAGTGGCCTGTTGACCTTCAGTGACAAGCCTGAATGGCCTGGTCTTCTCAAGCCGCAGTTGATACTGCCGTGGCAGCCTTCGGGCGCTAGTGCCGGGTATACAATGACCTTGAGAGATCCGCCCCATTCCGCTTGGTGTAGTTTAGATACAGGGTAGCGCAGTATAGATACAGGTAGGTGCAGTTGGAGCACATTTTTTTCAATTTTTTTTTCATTTGTCTTTCCGATCCACATAGCATGTTCACTGATTTCGCTTTGTGCACCTTGATAGTATCAACTAGAAGTCCTTGTTAACTTCACGTTCATCAAATTTGCAACATTGGAAACATCGCCACACAACCAAAACTCATGAGTTCAAAAACTTTCGTTGATCTGTGAGCAATAAATATGAGCACGCAGTATCATGCGTATCTCCACATTTTGTTTAAGTTTTATCGCCTTCACTCTGTTAGTTTTTCATTTGCGGCGTGAGTTCCCATGTGGTGTCTGTGTGTATTGACGTCACCTCAATTCTATTCACAGTACTTCTAGTGCCAAGTTACACAATCCACTTACAGATTATAAATCACATTTTGTTATCTTCAACTTGATATGAATAACCCCATGAGCATGAGTCATGAATTCGTCTCACAAACGTAACTTAACGTCAATTTGTGAACAACCTACACACTTGGTGCCTCTTTAATTTTACTCATTCTTTACTGCATGCATCATGGCTCCAACTCCGAATTTCAATCAACTTAGCTCATATTCATAATATAGAGTGACTCTTAAAATTTCAAGTTCAAGTCATCGTCTGCCGCTGCATAATCATAGAATAAAAACTGCAATGTCTGAGGTTCGAGTATGATAAAAAATCGAAACTCTAACGCGGCCAAACTACCATATCAAGTGGACAGTTAATAGCCTCTAGCATATCTAAGTTGACATCACACTTCAAATGATCTCCTGCTCCTCATCCAGCCTTCATACTTCTTCCATAATCTTCATACTCCAGGATAGACTTCGGCACTTCTATCAGACCTGCACAGTTTCTCAAAGTCTGCAGCGTGTGTCAATCTTCGGTTTCTTGTGCTTGTACTCATCAGCTAACTCCAAATCCTGGAGGTAGCTCTGCATCTCTATCCCGTCCAAGTTGCGTCGCACGTCATCATCCGTCATGAGATAAGTCGCATGTGACTTCTGGTATGCCAACCACGTAGTAATTTGATGCTGTCTCTTTGGAGAAAACTCCAATGAGAACATGGAGCTCGGTCCAATGAGAAACTGCGTAAGTGCCATAGTCTCAAGTATGTGCAGCCAACGCGCGGGCTTCTGCTGAAGCTTGATCCAAATATGGAACTCTGGCTTCGCCTCGTCATACTTGTTAACATTCACTGTCACCTTGTATTGCGTACATACATAGGCAAGAAAATTGCAGAACACAGCTGCTCGGAAACAAATAGGGTCTGTGTGATACCTGTGTGCTTCAAAATAAGCACGATAAGAGATCGCACACTCATGCGGTGTAGCAAACGTCCCTGGCACCAAGGGCCAGTTATACGGAACCGAATCCAAGCGCGCCCACGGCGCCCACTTGTATCTTCTCGGTCCATGAAGAGGACACAGATGAGGATTCGTAGCCACTGCTACAGGGACTGCGTGAGTCCAGCTAATCGAAGCTCGTGGATACATCTGATCCCATGGCTTCCAAGCCTTCACTGAAAGTCCCACGTCCTTCAGTATCCACTCGAGCGCAGGCCAGGTAGGGAAAGGTTTCTCCTCATCGGCATCAAACATGATGTCGTAGTTACCGAGGTATCTCTACTTTATGATCGAACCTCCCACTGGCGCTGCTGCACCTACCCAACCGAGTGACTGGTAATCCAAAGGAAGAGCACTCAACATCACCTGAGTCTTGAAGTCGTCCGTGTCCATGACGTGAGTTCTTGCTCCCTCCAGAGCTCGCAGCAAGCGCTGCTTGGCTTGTTGTTGGCCGTACACATAGTGACCCATGGTCATCTCTCCTCGCTGGCCGATTTCTTCCCGCACTCGGGCATACATCAAAGTATTTGATAGCAGGTGCTCGCTATCCAGTTCGTGGAGAAGATTCTCCAATGTCCTCTGCCATCCTGGAATAGCCTCAAAATTCTCAGGGGTGACAAGGGGTCTAAAATCTGGGATCCTCACAAGTCTGTATGGTTCCATAGGCTGCTCCGCCTTTCTCTTGTTACTGATTTGAGCTTCTAAGGTCATGTAGCAAAGGAGCACCCTGGTGCCTAAGTCACCAATCCACAGGTTACACTGATTTGGATTCTCCAGATCAAGGTCAGCTCTTGCTAACATCTCGCACATGAGATTTTGCATGTTAGCAAATGGCTCTGCGCCTCTCCATAGACGCTCAAACTCATCGTTACTCAGCTTAGCTCTAGGTGCTAAGACTGTAAGACGTAAAAACGTACTCTTCTGCAATTCATAGGCCTTGAACAGGGAAATGGGATAAGGTGCCTCCAATTCCCGTTCCCATAGAGCACTCTGTAGCTTCAACCTCGAAGCTTGCTCCGTGGTGAACTGCTGGATCAGCTGAGTGTTCGCCGCTGTCAAAGTCTGAACACTGCGCTCGAGCGTGGTTACTGTCACAGGATCTGCCTGTACCACTAGTTGAGCTCTCTGACCATCCAACCTCAGCTCATGCAAATCTTTTGCATGTGTGCGCACTAACACATCTTTCTCTCGGGTGAGCTTCTCACCGTTTTCTCTTTGGTACTTATGCATTTCGGTGATGTTCTTCACCTTCTGGTTAGCTTCATGGACCTCCCTCGTAAGGCGGCCCACCTCCAGCTGAGTTTGCTCATAGTGGGCTGCTTGACCCGCAAACTCCTCCCATCTTTTCTTCCACTGAGTGGCGTTGGCGGCTGCCTCTGCCACCTTCTCCAACATCTCAGCACGTTCTCTTGTCATTCTACTCTCCGCCGCGTCCTTGAGAGATAGCGCCTGCTCGTGCACCACCACTTGACTCTTCAAAGCTTCGATCTCCCTCTGCAGGCTCTCCATCTCGGTTGCCTGCTTCGAAGTCTTCACCGTGGAGGCTGTGTTGGACTCCATCGCCTTCTTCCCGGACTCCTCAGTCGCGCCATCAGGTCACCAAGACTCGGCTTCTCCTTTCCTGTCGGGACAGCGCTAGAGGCTCTGGCCGAACCTGATGGTGTCTTGGTCTGAGGTGATGCTTCGTGAAGCATTGGCTCTTCAGAAGGCTGCTGATCCTCCTTAATCGGTAGCACCACATACTCAAGGGTCTTCTCCGGATTCACAGTCATCAATGCCCATGGATGGGGTTCAGGTGTCGGTCATCGTGAGGTTTCGGGCAATGTCGGAGTCTCCTCCAGCTCACATTCCTCCTGATCCTCCACATAGACTCGCGTCCTCCTTCGCGTTGGCATCTCCGTTGTCTCCGATGGACCTCCCTCCGTAAGAGCTGGGCAAAACTCTGATAGATATGTCGCACAGTGAAAGAACAACCTGTTCCTCGTGTTCTTCCTTGATATCTCCAACTTGATCTGATTGAACACAATCTTCAGCCAGTTGAGTCGTTCGCCATGCCAGCTCCGATATGCAGCTGCCAAACCTGAAGCGGTGATGATATTTTTTCCTTCCGGAGCCATCAACAGTCGCTGGTTCACATACCTCAGCCAATCAATCCAATGATCCTTGGCACGGTTGATGATGTACCCTGCTGCCACTGCTGCTCCCTTCGGATTTTCGAAAACTTGCATAAGATCAGCTTTACCTAGGTGTGGTATGCTAATCAAAGTGGAGCTTGAATCAGGTAGTCCTGGAAAGTGAGGAGCGATTGCCTCCAGATTGAAGTGCACCATCTTGTTCTCCATCTTGAACTCATCTTGAGATCCTTTCTTTGAAGCTCTCCAATACGCCAGCGTTCGCTCAGGATCCGCCATGGGCCACTTCTTGCAAATGAACTCCCACAATCCAGCTTCTTCCAACTTCTCCTGATTGGGATCTACCACCTCTTCTGGTATGACCATGAGCGGTGAAGGTGCTACCGACCGCTCAGATGCTGGTTTGTTCACCATTTCTGCTCTTCGTCTTGTCATCAAAAATGGTGCACACATCTCATCAATTTGATCATTTGACAGAATACCATTACTGAGAATCATTTTTCTCAAAAACTTCTTCTTGCTTCTCACAAACTTCTTCTGGCTTCTCTCTCAGAGCTCTCGGCAAGGTTTGTTTTTACAGTTTAATTTTTTCATGACTTCGTGTAAAGGTTCAAGTCTACAGCTATGGACAACCCTAATCTCCATCACATGACGTATGTTTGTGAGTTCTCACTTGATCATGGATCTCATACTCAAACTTCTTGCTTCAGAGTTTAGTCTTACTCAGACTTTCTCTCGGCAAGTTCTTTTACAAACCTTTGAATCAATTTAAACAGAGTTGTGACTCTAGGACACCTATCAAAACTACTCTCTTTAATCAGGTGCACTCTTATTATTTTTTTCTTCTTCAATTCATCCTGCATTCTTACGACCACACCTTGCTGATTTTTTATTTTATTTTATTTTATTTTTTTGTTTTGGACTGACTCCCGACTTTCTCATGAATGCATTCAGAATTTTTTCATGTTATGCATATGTCATCTACAAAGTTCACAATTTCAATGCTATCTTTGTTTCTAGCAAGTTCCTCAATTAAGTTTCTTAGAACAGTCCTTTCCATTGCAAACTCTCTTTTCAGTGTTACTTATTAACGTATGAGTTAGGGGAGAAGTTAGTTCTTTTGTGCTGACAACATTTATTTACTGTGACTTTCATCATGCATAATTTTTATTATAAAAACTTGTGTCTGTTGATACCGGCATCCTACTTCTTATGACTTGATTTGTATCTTTCTGAGAGACTCTAATCAACCGACTTACAAAGAGATCATACAAATACTACATCATACTCATACAAATACAAAACTTAGTATGATGAATTTTTCTTTTTCAGGTAAGACTAAAAATTTTGTAAAGTCGCCATCTCCTAGCTGAACTCACACTCTTGCATGGCATTATTCAGATTTCTCACCTTAGAGAGATGACGCAGACGATGCTCACAAGGATGCCTTATCTATAAAAGCCACTCAGGCAACTCATGTTAAAATTACGACCTCCTGACTTATGTGCACAACCTACGTTTAAGTGCAATTTACTTTGAGCAATATTCAGGGATCAATGAGGACATGATCACGGCATACACAAAGACACTGATATGGGCAGTCTTCTCTTACCTCGTCAATGGACACCGACCATGCAGAAAAATGACCTCCCGAAATCAGGAAATGCACACAAACTCAGTCTCGTGATGCCTCGCTGATGGCAATGGCTTCGACTAAGCTCCTCATGCATACAATTATCACCCACGTTAGCATGCATTGCAATTGACCGTAACGTCGCTTCTACTGTTTACCTATGCAGACAGACAACCTTGATGAGGTTCCTTATACGCAGACATTTGTCAAATTTCGACCAACTGCAAAATGTTTGTGATCCAATCTGATTCTCACAATCGTTCGCCTTCTATCCTCATGTCTAAACACAAACCACCATGCATAACTTTCTCTCACCTTAATATGGACGTGGATCGACAGAGTAAGACCTCATGTTTGCATTGAAGGCACTCAGACCTCGCTCTTTCTGTTGTTGGATGATACTCTCATGCACGTAGATGGCTCACTGATGCCGCATGCACACACAACGTTAGAATGAACTCCCTGATTTTACTTCCAGTTGTAAGGTTATTGATCTTTTCTCCATATTCTCGACACCTCGCTAGGGTTTGAAGTTTAACAAAGTCTGGAGCCATACGCAAGCTGCAAGATTATACTCTCTATCTTTCTTGACAGCCTCTCTAAGGTTCCACGTTCATGATAACAATTGACAACGTCATCTACAAAAATTTCTGTTCGTTCATTTCTTCTAAGATCAGTGAGCCGCATCTCAAGAATATACACATACAAACAGAGTTTTCATGTCGCTTTGTGTGATTATGACTTACGTTCACTCTCTCACCACATACAGGTTTTCCCAGTGACTCCTATCTGTATTACTCAACACCTACGACTCTCTTTTGTTCCTGGTTCAACAACATTCCAAAATCTCACCTGCTCAATGGCGCCGCATGCGCTTCCTTGCTTTTCGCACCTGGGTCTCTCTAGTTAGGATTTCACCATTCCATATCTTCAGGTTTAGTGTAACTCCCTCACTCACGACGTTTCCCTAACCAACTACAGTGAACTCACTAAGATGTTTCTTGAACCGTCTTCCCCAAGGCGGGAATGTCCGTTTGTTGTATGATTAGAGTACTTATGATTTGAGGTTCTTCTCCTCTAAGTTTATTTCTTACACTCGAGACTTCCCATCTGGGAGTGTAGGTTTTAAAATTCTACTCATTTGGTTTCTCTAATCAACTGTCCAGTTTCGCATGCAATCTGTACACGTCTACGTGTAGGCTTGTTCAGTGCCTCACCTTTGTACAATACATATACTAGTATTCCTACGTATTCCGTATGCTGACTGAATACATACGTGTGTGCACTCGACCACTCTTCTCAGGCTGTCCCTTTGCTCTTCCATGTACTGATTGATTCAGTTTCCATAATTATTTTTTCGCTCAATTATTATTTTCCAATTTCCAAATTTTAATATTTTCATTTTCCTTTTCTTTTAACTTAATTAAAAGCTTTTATGTGATTAAAAATTCTAAAATTTTAGAAACATATAATTGGTGAGTGCCAAAAGGTTCAATAATGCCCTACTAATTATCAAACTAGTGTAGCTTTCCCTTTTTGGTCCCACATAAATCTTAGAGAATTATTTTTTATTTCCATTTTTATTTTTCAAAAAATAATTTATTTTTTAGCACACCATAGTGACTATTATAGTACTTTGTGGCGATTCCAGTCAAGTGAGAGGTTTTTATATTATGAGTAATAAGAATTTGACTCATAATTTTTTTCAAAAACTTAGACATTTCCTCACTTTCCCTTGGGTAGTTTAGTGTCATTCCGGACCACTAAAAAATAGTTTTTCAATGGTAATTTATCCTTCTCTTCATCTCTTAGTTTTCCAATTTTTGTTTTCCCCCTATCCTCTTTTGATAATCAAATTTTTAAGTTACCAAAAGTGACATTTTGAAACTAAAATAAAAGAACCAAGTTCTATCACTAGTTATAATGTCATACTAATTAGTAATTTTTTCTTTTTTGACCAAAATTTAATTATTTTAAGAGAATTTTAGTGGAGTTGTAGCCAAGGGCTTAATTTAACAATTATTTTTGTTTAGGATTATTGCCCCCTTCTTTAATTCATAACTTGCCCTCAAGTTATGTATTGTTTTAAACGATAACCATTATAGCGGGTTGCATGAACATTCCCCTGAAAATCTTGCAGTTCTACTGAACCATTAGGGTAGGATTTAAGTATGCGATATGGACCAAACCACCTCATCTTAAATTTCCCGGGGAATTTCTGAAATCGACTATCATATAGTAACACTAAATCATTATCTTTTAAAACTTTTGGTTGTAACTTACTATCATAGTAGGTTTTTCGTTGTTTCTGAATAGCTTCCATGTTTTGGAAAGCTTGAGCTCTTACCTCATCAAGACGCTCTAAAGTATCATAACGTTCTCTCAAAGATGCAACATTTCCAAGTCTCTCGGATATTGCTACCCGTAATGAAGGTACCTCCACTTCAATTGGTAACATGGCCTCCAAACCATATACTAACTGAAATGGTATTGCTTTAGTTGTAGTTTTTATGGTGCATCTATATGCCCATAATGCATTATTTAGTTCATAATCCCAATTAGATGCATTTCCTTGTAATGTTTTAGTTATGATCTTACAAAGTATGCCATTAGACTTTTCAGTCTGTCCATTAGCTCTAGGATGATAGGGTGTTGACTTACGATGTTTAATGAAATATTTTTGCAACATTTTTTCAATAGTATCATTGATAAAGTGAGTCCCTCTATCACTGACAAGTTCTTTTGGACACCCAAATCTGGTAATGATATGTTCATAAATGAATCTGGCAACAGTATCCGCATCATCATTTTTAGTGGCAAGGGCTTCTACCCACTTAGTCACATACTCTGTTGCAACTAAGATGTAACGCTTTTGACCCTCACGACTAGGTGGTTTAATGGGACCTACAAAGTCAATCCCCCACTTCTCAAAAGGAATTTGTGCTAAAATTGGGGTTAATGGCATAGCCTTAGTGGCTGTCGGTTTACCAACTCGCTGACAAGGATCACATTTTTTAACATAATTAGTGGCATCGGCAAAAAGCGTGGGCCACCAATATCCAGCTCTTAATGCTTTTTGAGCTGTGGCCCAACCCGCAAAATGCCCTCCACAAGCATCATTATGACAACCGACTAAAATCATAGACACCTCACTAGGATTTATACATCGTCTAAGTACATCATCTGTGCCTCTCTTATAGAGAACACCACTTATCATAGTGTATGGTAAAGATTGATGAACTAATTTAGTTTTACCTTTGCTAGTGTATTCAATGGGAAAGGTGCCCTTTGTCAAATAGTAGATAATATCAGCATATTCTTTTGGAATTATATCCAGTACCTCCACACCCTCTTTAACACTAAAGATGTGTGCATCTGGAAAATTATCATCTATAGACTCGGGATTAATGGTCTCACTCAATCGTGACAGAAAATCTGCATTTTGATGTATACTCCTTGGTCTGACATTGATGGTAAAGTCAAATTCTTGCAATAACAAAACCCACCTTGCAATACGGCCACTTAGTTGAGGTTTATTGATCATATACTTTAAAGCATCATGATCAATATGAAAGGTAAACTTATATCCCAATAAATAATGTCTATATTTCTGAACAGAGAAGATCATGCCAAGACCTTCTCGTTCGGTTACAGAATAATTCCTTTCTGGGGCACTCAACTGCCGACTTGCAAAGTAAATTGGTCTATTATGACCTTTAGAATTTTTCTGGCTTAAGACACTTCCAATTGCTACATTAGAAGCATCAACATACACTTCAAAAGGCTTTGACCAATTAGGAGGAATCAGAACAGGTGCTTTACTAAGACGACGTTTTAACTTGTTAAAGGCCTTAGTACAATGATCTGTCCATACCCCTGGAAGTAATGTTTGTTTTGTTAAAACATTCAAAGGTGTTGCTATAAAAGCAAACTTATATATAAATCTTCTATAATAGCCCGTTGCACCTAGAAATCCTTTTAGTCCAGTTAGATGTTCAGGTATGTCCATTTTGAGGATAATGTCAACTTTGTCTGGGCCAACAGATATTCCTTCACTTGAAACAACATGACCTAATAATTTACCACATACAGTGGCAGACTCAGACTTAGCAGCATTTATGGATATACCATACTCTCTACATCGATCAAAACATTTCTTTAAATCTTTTGCATGATCTGCCTTAGAACCAAACACACAAAAATCATCTAAAAATATCTCCATGAATTTTCTAAGATATTTTGTGAAGGCTTGAGTCATAACTCTTTGGAATGTTGCCGGAGCATTACACAATCCAAATGGCATGACATTATATGCAAAAGTTCCCCAGTTTGTGGTGAAAGTGGTCAATGGTTTATCTTCTGGGACTATTTGAACTTGGTT
Source organism: Bryoerythrophyllum caledonicum (assembly GCA_963971425.1). NCBI lineage: Eukaryota > Viridiplantae > Streptophyta > Bryopsida > Pottiales > Pottiaceae > Bryoerythrophyllum > Bryoerythrophyllum caledonicum. Next base: position 13,398,489 of record OZ020519.1, read on the forward strand.
ATTACCCGAGAATCCATCCAGGAAAGAATAACACTCATGACCAGCTACACCATCTAGGATTGCATCAGAAAATGGTAAAGGAAAGAAATCTTTCTTGATTGCTTTGTTCAACTGTCTAAAATCCTGACAAATACGGATCTTACCATTCTTTTTAGGTACTATGACAATAGGTGACGCCCACTCACTAAATGGCACGGGATAAATGAAATTACACTCCAGTAATTTATCAATTTCCTCTTTAACCATTAGAGAATACTTTGGGTTCATCCTATATTGCCTTTGCCTAACAGGTTTAGCATCCGCTTCTAGGATAATCCGATGTTGACAAACATCAGGAGGTATGCCCTTCAAGTCTTTGTAAGTCCAAGCAAAGGCATCCCTTTCCTTCAAAAAGAATTCCAACCACTCATCATATTCTTTAGGACTTAGTCCATCATAGAGCTTAATAGGCTTAGGATCTTCCTTAGTGCCTAAATTCATTTCCATAGTATTTTTTACTAAAGGACGAACACTAGGTACTTTGCCACCTAATAATTCATCAGATTCTGACACATAAGGAGGTTCCTTGTCAGATTCGCCCTCAATAGTAATATTAAAAATAGGAGAATTTTGCCATGCTTCAATAGCTGCATCCGAGTCATCGACTTGACTAGGAGGGACAAAATACTCTCCAGGACTTAAACTTTTAAACGTAGGCATATCCTCGACAACATTGGTGTCTTCAAATTCAGATTTTGATTTTGGATCAGTGGTCCACTCTGAACCATCATCCTGGGTCTCACCATGGTAGTTGGCAGGAAACATGGGAAGAATGATTTTACTTTTACCCTTTCCAATAGTCAAAGTTCCTTTACCCCAATCGTCCTTGGCTTTGGCTAATGACAACCAAGGTTTGCCAAGAAGGATTGGATACGTGGAAATGGACTCACTCACTTTAAAGACAATATAATCAATTTTATAATCAATTCCACCGATTATTGTATTTAATTGTATTAATTTTCCCAGAGGTTTGACTCTACTTTGATCGGCCATTCTTAAGATAATGGGAGTAGGAACTATTTTGGTTATACCCAATTCTTCCATAGTGTCAACATTCATCAAGTTAACACTACTTCCACTATCTACTTGTACTCCATCAATCAAAGTTCCATCTATAATCACATCAACTGTAGGTGCCCCCGGATCTAAGGAAATATCATGGACATTTACAACTTCAGGTTGAACTTTACTTGCCTCACTTTTTGTTTTTGCCTTAGAATTCTTAACATTATTCTCTTCAATTGTTTTAGCTCTCTTACGAATTAATGAGGATGTCAATTCATTTTTGCAAAATGGTGATAAAGCAAGTAATTGTCTCAAGGATATTTGAGGTTGTAACCTATCCAAATCCGTGAGTATATCATATGGATTCATCCCAACAGCTAACCTCATGATTCTATTGTGTTTTCTCTTTTTTAAGGACAAAGATGGTTCTTTTACTATCTTCTTTGAAGGCTTATAAAAAGTAGGTTGTTCCAAAGGTTTCATTGAAGTACTTGGTTTTTCTATAATTGCGGGCTTAAGGACTACTTTTTCTGGCAAAGGAGGTGGTTTAGATTTTTCTTGGGAATCACTACTTATCATTTCAACTATTTGTGGTGATGGTTTAAGAACTTCTGGTCTTTTTAGTATAATTGGCATATTTCTATCAAGTACAGGATTAAGTTTCACTTTACTATAATCACTCTCTAAGCTACTAACAGGTTCTTTTTCAAGAGCTTTTTTGGCTTGTGATCTAGTGACAAAGACATCATGAGGTTTATCAATAGCCATATAGTTAACATTTCTAGAATTCGAAGACTCTACTTCTTGAATTTGAACTTGTTTTCTAACATTAGGGAACTCAGTAATTATGGCTGTGCAAAAGGTAGAAACATGTCTTGTTTGACCACACCTCCCACACAAGGGATTAAAACCTACTTGTTGTCGCTTATTTGTGCATTCCCTAGAATAATGACCTGGCTCTCCACACCTATAACATACTACTTCCTTGTTCCCATCCTGGTTAGGTCCTTTCCAAACTTGGTGTTGACTATAACCGTTATTTCCTCTCGGTTGGTTATTATTATTCCCATGTTTGATGAAAGGTCGTTTGGATGTAATTCTATAAGGTTGTTTTTGGTTATTATCTTGAGAAGGTTGTTCTTGCACTAAAGCTTTAACTTCCTTGATATTTTTACAAGTAGTTATGTCATGACCTTTTGCACCACAATATGCACATTTAAGTTTAGGAATTCCTCCTATAGGATATCTACACTCGGTGGCTAAGTGTCCGTGACCTTCGCAATTACTACACCAAATATTGGTTCGTTGATTTATAGGTTTAGGTCTCTTATTTCTACCTTCATTAACTTGTACTGACAATTCCTTAAATTGTTTTTGTAAGGCTTGTATCTCACTTTCCTCATGACCAGGAGGCATCAATGCAAGTTGTTGCTCCCTTGGATGAGGTGGTCCTTGTATAGTTAATTGAGGTTGACTAGATATTGACCTAGGATAATAATCTCTCCCACTATTATCCATTCCATACTGTGTAGTTACAGGTAAAAGGTATGGGTCCTGATATGAGGTTCTCCTCGTCTGTAACAACATATTAGAGCGCTGCATAGCAGCTTCCCAATTTCTAGCAGCTTCATATGCTGCAGTTAAATTTGCTGGGTTGGACAGTTTAACTTGGTATATACACATAGGATCTAATAATCCTCTAGTGAAGGTATTAGTGATCCAGGCTTCTGGCATATTATGATCTCGCCATCTATTCAATAAGTTTCTTAGACGAGTATAATATCCAGCTATAGTTTCTGTGGGATACATTTGAAAACTTTGCAACTGATCTTGCAAAGTGTTATGGTAGGATTGGGGTCTAAACCTCGTTAAAAAAGACTCTTTTAACGCTTCCCAATCTACCGGTCTAGGATTTAAAGCTGCATACCGCCTTTGAGCTTCCCCTAGTAAATTACCAGGAAAACTGGTGATATACTTGTCAATAGCTAAGTTATTAGCTGTTGCCACTACTTGGAATTGTTCCAAGTAGGAATCTGGGTCTTCCCCTAAATCTCCATAAAATATAGGAAAAGGGGCAATGTTTAACATTCTGTGTTGAGCCATAGCAAATGGATTTTCAAAATCTCCTTCAGGAGTAGATGGAGTTGATGGTGGAGTAGGAGGTGGAGATTCTTCAGAAGAAGATGAGGTAGAAAAAATCACAGGACGGGGTGGTACTCTAAGAGATAGTGACCATCTAGGTGAATCTGATGAAGAAGAGTCACTTTGATCTTCGTCACTTGTACTATACTCACCAGCTTTACTACCCCGTGTTTTACTACTCTCACTATTAAGGACTCCTTCTTTTAAACTACTGGACCCTGCTTCTTCTCCATTTACACTTAATTGATCTATCACATTTTGTGCATAAAAATTCAATGTTGTTGGTTCAAGAGTACGTCTAAAAATATCCTCTATACTTTGACGAAAATTCTTCTCTTTTCTGTCTAACTGTAGGGAACTCTCAACACTTTCTGTTCTTATTTTTTGAATAAACTTTTCTAGGGAATTAATTGCTTCCTCATTAGTAAAGTTAGGAATATCCTCCAATTCTTTTTTAATTTTAAGATCTAATTTTTGATAAAAGGATTCCGGATATGGAATTTTAAACTCTGTTGGGTGGAAAGGTCTATTGTCCTCTAGAACACTTTGAGTGGTGGATATAGTTGCGACTGGAGTCTTGAAGGATTGTTCTTCCTCCTTAGATTGGTTTATTAGACTACTGTCCGACTTATATCCCCTCTCCCTAGTCTTTAAACTAGATTGGTCACTCCAGGTTTCTAGCCTTAATTTCTTTGGACTAGAGTTACCTGATCGTGAAATGTATTGTTGTCCTTTTTTCCTTATCCTTACTCTAAATTTTTTTGAGGTAAGTCCCTTAATTTCAGTGAATGAGGAAGAGTTTGAACTTTTGTGTCTTGTTGAGTGAATTCTAAGTTTTCTGCGGGCAACTGAACTTCTGCAGGTATAGGTGGAGATGGGTTATTAAAGGTTGCATTTATTGCTAACAATATAGGTCTCTCCCTTTTTGCTATCCTTTTCTTGTAACGTTCGGCTCTTTCTAGCCTTTGTTCTTCAATTTTAGCTTTACCCCTATCTGACATTGGTAGGTGCCATGAGGATTTGAAACATTTAACTCTCCAAGTGAATTGTTCAAAGAATGTTGAGTGTGTTAATTCAAACAAAGGTACAATGCTTCTTCCGTTAAGTTCATTCCCTCAACTTCCCATTCAATGTTTCTAGGATACTTATACATGGTTAATAAAGCTCCCATTTCATTTTCTCCCAACCATTCACTGGCTATACCTATTAAAAGATCTATCTCATTTTCAGTCATTTTTAAATATTCCCCGTCATAAGGACCTATCTTGTGGTACATACAAATTGTGTTGATTAATCTTCTAATTATTTTTCCACCATTAATTGGGGTACATAGAGGATCACTCTCTTGGTTCATTTTGTCATTGGAGATATTTGTTTGATATTTCAAGAAACTGTAAAGAGTTTTAATTTGTGCAAAGGTAGAGAGCTTCCATAGATAGGTTTAGTTCATTTTCTTTATTTATAGGATAACCCAAATATGTCAACAATTCTCCTATCTCAAGTTCACTCAACCACTCCTTTGCTTGTTCAATTAATTTATCTATTTCAGTTTCTACTATTGCTAAATATTTCCTATCATGACTGATAAAAGTTTCATAGAAAGCTATTCTGGCATACAAGAATTTAAGGGATTTATTTCTTCCACTTTTAGAATCTAGGCGTTCAATTTTTCTCATTTGCTCCATTCAGGAAACAATAGTGACACCAATCAGTTAGTGTAAATTGTTCTGTCTGAAATTCTCGTGACAATGGTTCTATTATTAATTCTCTTGGGTAATTGAATTTTTGTAAGAAAGTATTAATGATTTTTTTCCTATTAATGGAATGTTGGTTGTTTTCTTTAATGCGTTCTATTTCTATCCCCAAAAGTCTAAATAATTTACCCTCATTGTATTGAATTTTAGAATAAATTATTAACAATCTTTTTAACCTTGTTCGTTGTTCCTTAAAAGTCTCAATTGAAGAACTCATTTCTTAAATACATAATAAATCAAAGGCTACACTAACGGGAACTTCTGAATCTTTAGATAAGAAGTCAGGAAAAAATACTTTGCTCTCCAAGTTTTGTTTACTATAAACAAAGATATAAATTTCCCTATTAAACTTATACCCGTTCCAAGCCCCAATACCTCTAGAAATTAATGGTTGTGTCTGGAGTTTTAATCTGCCATACTGGGCGAAAAGGTAGTGTAGTTGATATTTTAAGTACAATGTCCTTTTCTTAACAATTACTTCATTGAAACCCTCGCCCTTACTCCATACTTTGTTTAAAATTAGTTGTTTAATTTCTAAGGGTAGTTGTTCAAATTTTTCTTGAAATGATTTATCAGTTTTTAGGTGAGCTCCATAAAACTGGAATCCTTGTCCGTAATATGCACCTCTGTAGACACGGTAAAGGGCGCTAAACAAATACGGACCACTAAAGAAGTCACTCAAAGCTTCTTTAGAAATCTCCCATGGGAACGACATACTTTCCCAGTATAGTCTCCCATGTACACTTCTACACTTATATCAACTTAATTCTTTTAAGTTGATGCTTAATGAATCACTCATTAAACCACTCAAATTAATTTATTTTTTATTTTTTTTATAATTGGTAACTTCTTCGAAGAAATCAATACTATTGAAGACTAACTATATTTTTAAACTTTTCAAAAAAAAAATTCAATTAGAAACTACTTAAGGTTTGACGGTACCATCCCCAGCATGGTCGCCAAAAATGTAAGGTTTTAAAACTTGGGTCGACTTACAAAACACCCAGGCTACACCCACCTTTAGGTTCGTTCTAGGGGATGGTCTGGCGTCTAGACTTAGGTAGTTATCTCTAATTCCACTAATATATGTGTCAATTGTTGTTTGCTTTAAGGTTTTGAAGGTAAAAGTGTATCTATAACCTACACTCTTAAGGATTTTTACTTATTACTCTTATTCCCACAAGCATGTGCAATTATGACGTGAGCCTTGCTCATTGTCATTATTCTGTGAAGTGCCCATCGACTTCTAACCTATACCCTCATGGGTAAATGGATTCTATCCATTTTCATGCTTATTGCCAATTCCTTAATTAGTTCAAGTTAATAAATCACAATCTAACCTCTAGCAACGAGCTCCAAACTTCCTTATGTCTTCACTTTATACTTCTCGTTATCACACCTTTAAACCACAAGTTAAAGCACAAACAACACACAAGGAATAATGAACACTATTCTTAAAGATTCAAAGTATTAAGTCTAATTCTTAACTCAATTAACTAGATGCACCATTATCACTTTTAATTAGACTTTCTATATTTTGAATATTTCTTTATATCAAACTTTTATTCCTTTGTTAATTCTAACTTACTTACTACACTATTATCCTTCATATACTCTTACAATTTCTAAGGATATTCTTGTAATATAAGTTTTGATCAATTCTACTACTTAGCTAGTCTTAAAGATTAACTTTAAACACAATTAGACTCTTGATCTACAATTTATAATGTAATTACTTGACTCACAAGTCAATGTAATTTCCACATTATGTGATCAACTCAACCATGTATTGACCAAACATTAATAATCAAAATTATTAATTCACAAATTAATATTGCATTCAATATTGAAACTTCAATTCTCATGAATTCCAATTCCAATGATTCTGAGTCACAAACTTCAAACAAACATTAGTACATCACATACATAATGCATTCTATCAAAATTAATTATAAGCAATCTAAAATTAATTTTATTCTCAATTGCAATTAATTTTACTTCATTTCTATGCATCAATGATTCAATTGTCTTGCATATTTTTTGTTTATATATTTATTTTATTTAATTTTTATTTTTTTACAATTTGTTCACAAATTGGTACTGTAGATATTCAATTTCTACTCTAACCAATTTCACTTCCAGAATTCACAAATTTAATTTATTTATTATAAATTCTATTCTAGTGAATTTTGTAATCTCATTACAATTCTTCTTCACTTTTAACTTCCACAATTCATAATTTTGAATTTAATTCCTTTCTTAATGTGTCTTATTACACATGAACAATTTCATACAACAATTACAATTATGTAGCTAGCAACTCGTAGACTTACACATAATTCAATAATTAAATATATTTCAAACAAATTTCTTACAAATCACATGTAAGAATTCTTACTAGCTTCAATCCAAGCTAGGACTCACATAAATTTCTTCAAATGTGGTGTGATCATCATCACTTTCTATTCACTTATACTATCTAATTACGAAAAGGTACCACTTTTCCTAATGACTTTTCCTATCACCTCTTTTAGTTTAATTTCAAAATCCTTTCATATCATTAGGAGTTATGTCCCTTCTTCGTACCTTTCTAATTCTCTTTTCTATTTATTTTAGTATTTTCTATTTATTTTTTATTTTACTTCTACTTTTACTTTTACTTTATTCTTTTGAAGTTGTTTTTATAGCTCTTGAGCTCTAATTTTTGAAATTTCACAACTTTATCATTTTGGCTCTACAAAAACTCAATGGAATAGGCCCTTTGCTACTACACCTTGAATAGTACGTACGTCTGTCAAAATTGTTGGGTTTCGACAAAAAAAAAAAAAAAAAAACGCCGGTCTCCAAAGGAGACCGGCGTGAGTGAAGTTTCCGTTCATTCCACCACTAAGTCCATGCCCACCGGGCATGGGTTAGTAGTATGGAACGACTTCCCCCTTTCGAGGGTAGACACTATGTACCCAGTATCAAGTAACCGATATCAAAAGCCTGACCCTAGGTCCCAAAAAGGTCCCAAAAGAGGGAGGGCAAGTATGGTGAAATGCAAATGCAGGTGTAGATCTATGGAGGGGGGTTTGAAGTGTCAGGAAGGGGTTGGTTGTTTTCAAGTTTACGTTTATGTAGGAGTATCGACATAGCATGTTGAATTGTAATAATGTTAATATTTGAAAAAGTGGTTTTGATTGAGGTGATGGGGATTTTAAATGTTTCTTCAAGGATTGTCATTGAGGGAATGAAGGTGGTGGCTCTAGCACCCGCGGTGATGACAATGAGGGGGTCTACTTTCCATCCTAGTGCTTGGATATTGTCAAGTAGTGGTTGGTATTTATTTGTTTTGTTTGCAATAGTGTCCGGAGAGAATCTATCATTGCAATATGTGAATTCAATAAATTGGATGGTGAGACTAGGGTCTATGTGGTTAGGTGGGGGGTCTTTGTATGAAAGTCCTCTAACACATAGTAGGTCCGGTTTGAATCTTGCATTACAATGGCATCTTTGAGTATGACAGATGCATGGTAATAGCCAAGGAGGGACCGTATTTTCTTGTGGGTTGTCATTAAAGGTTCCGGCATTCATGAGAATGAAACACCGGGATTTGGTTGATGATATAAGTAGTTTACGGATAGCCCATACGGCTTTGTTATGTCTTTTGACAATTAGTGAGTGTATATGTGGGTTTTGGCACTTAAGTAAGACATGTAGCCATGTGTCTGGGTCCGTGGTGTTACAAATTGGACATGTAATTGTAGGGAATCTTTCTATTCCAAAGAAGAGTTGTTTGCGGGCATTACCCATGTATTGTCCGGTGTGGAATTTGATTAGGCATGTGATTTGTGGATCCGTTATAATGGGATTTTTCCAAAAATTATTAAACAGTACATTATGAATGTTTGGATTTCCAGTCCATTTATCAATATTGGGGAAGTTTTCTGTAAGTTTTTCTAGGTTATTTACAAGATCGTGTTTTTTGAGGTATTTGTCCAAGAATCGTATGGGGCCTTTATCGGGAGTTTCGCCCATAGAGGGCCATTCATATCTATGAAAGTAATATGGGGTGGCATGGGCGTGTTCGTATGGGTGTTCGGCATTCTTGTGGGTTTTTTCTCTTCCTTCCTTTGCTAGTTTGTCAGCTTGTTCATTGCCGTCGATATTAGAATGAGCTCAAACTTTATGGAGTGTAGTAATCTGTGTACGGTTTTGGAGCATTGCAACCATAGATGTAAGGATAGTTTTATCCGGGTGACTGTTGTGTAAAGTAGGGTGTTTAATGTGTGTATTAAGGAGGTATAATACATTTATGCAATCTGTAAAAATGTGGGCCAGTTCGTTTGGGTATTGAGTGGTGATTATTTTGAGGGTTTTGTGTATAGCCATCATTTCGGCTCTTAGAATATTTTGGAGTCCATGTAGTCTTTTGCCTAATTTGATTTGTTTGGTTGAATTGTATATCCCATAACCGGCTTTTTCACGGTGCCAATGTCCCGGGTTTACTTCGGTTGGTTCTTTAAAAGAGCCGTCAGTGTAGTAGCTAAAGTTGGAGTCAAATTTAAGGTATGTATTAATTTGGTAATAGGAAAGGGGGAGGCTCAATTCGGTAATTGGTGGTGTGGAGATGTTTGTGTGGGGGGTTTTAGACCATTTTTTGTTGCGGTTTACGCGGGTTGAAATAGATGTGGAAGAGGCAATTGCGGTGTATACTTTGTTAATGTTTAGGTTTTTTGCTATCAAAGTGACATGAGTGAGGTTTCCAAGAGTACCTATTTCTCGAGTTTGTTGATGTATACATAGGATACGTAGGGTTGTTGGTTCGAGGCGGGGTGTTTGTATTTGCGGTGGTCTAGTGGGTTCTTTGTAGGTCATAGAGTCTGCTTCAAATAGTACTATGATGTGAGAGTCCGAAAATGGGCCTAAGTGTGGGTTAGGGTTGTGGTACCAATGAGTGTCGGGAGTGATAATAATGGTGATGTTGTGGTTGGGATCATTATTTGCCGCTAGTCGTGCCCAATGTGTTGCTTGTGTTGTTTCTTCTTCGTTGTGAGGGTGTGCAAGGCCTTTTCCAAGAGAACCAAAAATCTTATCTCGTTCGAATGGAGAGTAAAATTTTGAGATTTTTGTGGAGCATGTAATGGGGGATGAGAAGTATGAGTGTGTGATATTCAGAGATGTAATAATGTAGTCTAAGATAAGATCGGGTAATGTGTAGTGTGCATTTTTAAGGGGGTCATTTTTGGGTATTCGGTAGTTATATCTTTGGTATAGCCAAACAATTTCGGTTTCGAATGTTTGGGGTATTGGTTCAATGTTAATGGGGGTTTGTAGTGCGTTGTGATATTGGTTCCACAACCATTGTAGTCTGATGAGTGGTATGGTTATTAGATGTCTACCATTACTTTCATATATGTGGGCATTATCTTGTTGTATTTTGATTGTATTTGTTTGTGCTAAGATGTCCGTTTCGGGGTTGCATTCGGTTGTAAAGATGTTATGGAGGGGGATAATAATAGGTGGCGTGACAAACCTTCTATCGCGAGGTTGTGCTTGGGGGTGGTGTAATTGTATGATGTTTAGGTGATAATTGTTTTGAGTTCTAAGGTAGTATTGTGTGAGGATTTCGGTGTTATGTAAGGAAGTATTTGGGTTGTGCCAAGGGAAAAGATTTCTTTGTGGGAGCCATTTGGTGTAGGTGTTGTTAATGTAGGACCAATGGCATAGGTATGACGTATATTGTTTACTTATGTTGTTAGAGTCAATGTACTTTCTGTGTTTGTGCGCGGTTATGTTGTTTATTGGGTGTATGGAAGGATTTTTTAATATATGTGGTGGAGGGGCATATGGTCGTGAGTGTGGCGTGTTTGGAGTGGTTAATGGGAGGTTGATGTTTGGGTGGATGTCATTATGATTGATGATGTATGAGTCTTTAAGTGTGTACGGTGGGGCGTGAGTGTTGCAAGGGTTGGAGCATATAGGGAGACATGGAGGGTGACAAAATAATTGTTTGACAATATTTAGTGCACTTTTTATTAATTTGTGAGGGGTACCATAGAGTGTTTTGTAGCTCTTGTCGTCCATAAGGTGTGTTCCATTTGGTAGTGTAATTTGTTTTAGATCGGTAATGTTTGCGGAAAAAAGTTTTTGTAGGAGTTTGGCTGATAATTGACTGTCAAGTCTAGGGAGGTTATGTATTTCGTTTGCCCAATTTTGTTCGAGCGGCGCGGGGCCTAGTAGGAAATCTTCTAGTGTGCTTGTTAGGAATGTTTGACCTTCTGTTTTGAATAGAAAAAGTGTGCGAGTAATGGGAGACCTAAGACAATCAGATTTTTTAAGTCTTTGGAGGTATTGTCCTCCTCCATAAATGGCAAGGGTGTGCCGAAGGAGTCCACTGTAAATTAGTCCTAGTCGTCCTTTATCGTTAAGTGCATTCTGGAGTTGTTCTCCAATGCAACGTAGGTAGGCATTTTTAAGAGAAAAAGCTTCTAATCCGAATAGTTTGTGGGGGAGTTGTGTTATGACATTGGGCGTACAATTAGGGAGCCCGCATACTTTCTTTTGTCTGGCTATGATTTTTTTGTCAAGTTTGTTTATGGCGGGCATGGAGTAAGGGACCGCATAGAAACTATATGAGATACCCAGTCGTATGACGGTATCAATCATTTTTATTTTTTGTTGCAATGTGGCCGGACAAAGTGTAAGTTCATTGCATTGTTTAATTAGTTTTGTAGTAGAAGCGTGAATTTGAATTTTCCATTTTAAAGATGGGACTAGGTTTATTCCAAGGTATATGTAGGGTTGGTTTTGATTGAGAACCGGAATTGGTTGGTTACGATAGTGGATATTGATAGCTTGGATAAGGTCTTTGAAGGCAGTCGGATTCATTTTGGATTTGTTTGGCATCCGGTTACGGCACATTTTTGGACCCCAAGTTCCATCCCGGTCCATAGACAAAATTTGTCTATTTTATCTAATTGAATTTGGAGTGATTTAAGACGTCCGGAGATGGCCGCTAGATCGTCGGCATATGCGGCCAAATTTACGGTGACTTTAGAGGTGCCAAATGTGTAGCCATTATTGCCTCTTTGAAGCCATCTCAGTAATGGTTCTAGAAAAATAATAAAGAGGTATGGGCTCAATGTGTCGCCTTGGATGGTACCACGTTGGATGGGGATAGGTCGTGTTTTACCATAGAATTCTCCGACGTATGTAGTAGTAGATTGGGAGTATATATTGCCAACTAGTGTAACTGCGTCTTCCGGGTACCCAAGATCACTCATAACGGCTAGCAATCGAGGGTGGTCAATGGAACCAAATGCGTTTTTGAAGTCGATATAGAGTATGTAAATGTCTTTATTCGTGAATTTTGCATCTTCGAGAGCGGCAATGGGGGTTTGAAGTTGCCGTGTGGTACTTCTCTCGGCTCTAAACCCTTCTTGGCTTTCGTGTAATATTTGGTGTGTTTCTCCGTAGGCCGATAATATTGATATAAGTGTACTAGTATATAATTTGTAAATGGTGTTAGCTAAGGCAATAGGTCGGTGGTTAGATAGTGCGGATGGGTTGCCTTTTTTGTATAATAAGATTGTTAGACTTGTTTTCCAAGATACGGGAATGGATTTTTGTTTGTAACAATGAAGGAAAAATAATGATAGAAGATCATGGAATCTTGGGGGCATGTTTTTTAGAATTGAGTTGGGTATATGGTCCGGGCCAGGGGCTTTGTTGTTTCCCAGGTTTTTTAGGCACATGTTGTATGTGTCTCTGTTATAATATATGTGGAGAGGTATTGTTGGTTTGCCTCTTTTATCAATAATAAATCCGTCTAAATCATGCCACGGGTATTGTCTAACTCCACATGTGCATGTTGGTGTATGTTGTGGTTGAAAGTGACATGGGGGGATGGTTGGTCTATTGTTTATGGATTGCTGAAGATGTATTTCGTTTGCAATGTCATCTAGGCTGGTTAATATGTTATTGTTTTGGTCTAAAATGCAGTCTAGTGGTAGGTTTGTGTTGTTTTTAAGGACTTTTCTATTCATCTTTTTTGGGCTGGTTTCGTATGATTGACGATATTTAGAAATAGCTTTTTTGACACATTCTCTTGCGTATTTTGTTGTAATTTTTCGAGCTTCTTTGTTGGCGGTTTTTGCAATGATTGCAATGTCTTTTAGCCAATCTTCGTGAGGGGTGTTGGGTGGTGGTATTTGTGGGATTTGGGGATAACGAAGGTTTTGTAGTTCGGAGAGTATTGGGTGGGTTTGCCAATTTTGGTTGGTTTTAGCACTATAAATTGTTTTGCGAATAGTGTGGTACGTGGCAATATGTTGTTTCCACTTTTTTTGCTAGCTTTCTTGGGAGATATCCCCCTTGTTTTGAGGTTCTAGGTGTGAGTTGTGGGATTGAATGCGCTTTACAAGTTTTTTCTAGTGTAGTAGAAATTTTGTTAATAAGTTTATCAAGAGTCGAGCAAGCTTCTTGCCATTGTATATGTGTGAGGTGTTGGTGGTTAGAAAGAATATCTCTAAGGGAGTCTATTTGTATTGAATTTTTTTCGAAGAATATTGTATTAAAGTTGTCAAGGTTTTCTTTTGGGATGGGGTTTAATATTTTAATATCATTTGAGTTGATGGTTGTGGGAGGTCTACTTATAAGGGTGTTATGAGGTATATTAAGTTGAATTGGAAAGTGGTCCGAGTTTAAGTTGGTTGATGTATTGGTGATAGATGTATATCGAGTATGGTTAGGTGTTTTAATGTAAAATCCATCAATTAGGCTAGTGTGAGTGTAATTAGGTCCACCTTGCCGGGAGTATTGTGCATCGGTTGGAATTAAATATAATTCTAGGTTATTCGTATAGTTTTGCCATTGATAGTCTATGTCAAGTGGAGGGGTGACAATCCCTCTGTTTTGCCTTCCAGTAAGGGCAATGTCTTGGTTAAAGTCTCCGCAAAGTATTATTGTACGATTAGTGTGTGTATTTATTTGTGAAGTGATGGAATTTTGGATTTCCGGAATAAATCTAGAATCTTCTATATGCAAGGGCATGTATAGGTGGAGAATGAGCCATGGTTGGAGGGGTCGGTTAGTAATTTCAATCATCTGGAGATATGGTGATATATTAGCCGGGGAGGGATTTTAGTAATATTCCTGGGGAAGGCATATGATTGATGTATGAGCATGAGTAGACCTCCTCTTGCCGGTGTATATGGCCTTCGTTGTTGGATGCAACGTGTGAAAGAATGGGTGTTATTAAATATAAGTTTATAATTGGGGAATGTTTTTTGAATGTATTTTGTAGATTTAGTAGCGGTTAGTTTAGTTTCCTGTATAGCAATTATGGCGGGTGGTGTGTCGGTGTGGGCGGTTAGATTGTGGATGCATGGTAAAGCAGTGTTTAACGTTGAGGCATTCCATGTAACTATATACGTATTTCTATTGTCTGTATTATCGTGGTTACAAAGCGGAGGGGGAATGTAGGCGGGTGTCGGGGTGGGGTGCGTGTAATCATGAATAGTTCAAAGCATCTAAGGGCTTCAAGGATGAGATTGTGTGGAAAGTAGGGGAATTTTAGTTGTAGTTCATGGGTGGAAGGAGGTATGGTTTGGCTATGAATAAAGTTGTATAGGTCATTGTGTAGAGAGGTTTTGTGTTCAAAAAGGTGTTGATTTTCTTCTAGGAATTTAGTGTATGGGTGAAGTGTATCTATGTGTCTTTCAGGGGGATTATGTAGTGCGGATAGGGTATTTAGTAATGTATTTGTCCAATTTGTTGGGTTTGGTAGAACTTTGGTTAGTGATATTGTTGCATTCATCTACCGAAGGGTGGAGGGTGGTAATTATGGCGAATAAGATATGTGTGGATGGGTGGTTGTTTTTTTTTATGTATGTAGCGGGAAATGTTGGGGTAAAGGGTGGAGTAAGTTTGGTGAAGTATGTGATTACTTTTTAAGAGTGGTGCAAAGGAAGATGCTAGGTGTTGATATTCGGGATGGAGTTTTATAGTATTCGGAATGAAGTATATTTTTGATAATCTTTTGTGTATTTTTGGATGGTTGTGGAAGACATTTGGCATTGGGCCGGGGTTGGTTTCTATGTCTCCACAGAGTATAATTAGTATTTTGTAGTGAGTAATGTTTGTAGCTACTAGTGGGAAGGGTGTGAAGTGTTGTAGTTGTTGTTGTTGCTTTTTATTTGTTTGTAAGTATATAAATATACTATGTTTATTATTATTATAGTGGTTATATTTATTATAGTATAAATATATACTATATTCTTATTTAATATTGTACCGTTGTTTGCCGCTATTAGTTTGACGTGTCCATCTTGCTTTCAATAACGCATTGTTCAAGTTCCAATGCTTGTGTTTCCGCTACCATAATGGTTGCAATGAGTTGGGATCTAAGACTTGACATTTCCCCTCTTAGAGACTTTATCGTGTTTGTTTGTATCATATCCGCGTATTGTCTTGCTTCTTCTACAATTTCTCCTTTCATGGTTTTCATTTCTTTCCGAAGTTGGCTTAATGTGAGACCGTTGCCTTTGTTTGGGCCATTTTCCATGGCTATCACCACATTGGCTACTACTGCGTTCACATTCGTAAATCCTAGTCTTGTTAGTTCTTCCGCGCTAGGTTTGTTACTTCCATCCAAGCTTTTGGGGTGCGGAGTGAACATGATATATATCCCATGAAGTTTCTTGCTCTGTCTAACATGTTTTTTGTATACGGCGGCATTTAGACATTCAATATTGCAAGTACCAACATGGCGGCCATGTTCAAGCTCGAAGAATGTGTGCACCACATTTTCTTCCCCTATTAGGATTTTAAGCCTTCCTCAAGTTCTTTTTCATTTTTTGTTTTGTTAAGGTTTTTGGCAATGAAAAGTAGACAATTGTTTTTTGCAATCTCATCCTCATCCATTTTCCGGGTTGCAAAAACAGGTACAAAGATCTCCTTATAAAATGAGACTTTGTAGTATTTAACTTTTGCCGCTTGTTCCGGGGAGGGAGTTTTGACCCATGCAAATTCAGAATAGCCTTTTTTTTTCTACTCGTGTCACTTCCAAATCATAACCTCTTGCAAAGCTGTCTTTGACAATCTCCGCATGTAAATCATAGGGTTCTATGTTTACAAGGTTTGGGCCGGTAATTTTTACTGATAGTAGGTGTGAAAAAACCAAGGAGTCGAATGACTTACACACTTTTCCTAGGTGTGGAATTCCCTCGTATAGGGTAAGGATGAAAGGTTTTCGCCCTTGCAACAACCCTTTGGCATCAATATCCGGGTTTTTTAGGTGCAATTTAACCACACCAGTCCAATTGTCGGATTGGTGATGGAAAAAAAATGGCTATTGGTTCTCCAATCCTTGTTCCTAAGGGAATTTCCATCTCATTGAGCCTTGTTTTCACCATTTCCATCACAACATGTTTAGACCAGAGTTGACTTCCCAATTCAAAGTGTATTGACACTTGGTAGTCCAGGGCAAAATCATTTTCATCTACCTCGACTTCACTTGGAAGTTGGGTGAGATTGAAGTGGTTGCCAATTTTCCCATCACTCCTTTTAGAAGACCATTCTTCTTGGGGAACAAAAGGGAATGAAGGCATCACCTCCAAACTCTCAGCCACTTGTTGTTTGTTAAGTCCATTTTTTTCTAATTCTTCTATGGAGAAATAGGGATTTTTAGGCCCCCATTGTTTTTAGCAATTGTATTCATGGTTTGGAAGCCTAGCCAGTATTTGGTAGAGGGCAAACTTGTTGCCCTCCCCTTTTTCTGGATGACACTAGTGATAGCTAAGGTGTTATGGTTTCCAGCCTCACGACATGCATTTTCTCCAATTACTTCGGTAAACAACCTCTTGGAAGATGTGGTGGTCGCTTGTGGCTGGGACATTCTGTAGAGATAAAAACATAAAGTGTCACTAAATTGAATGTGGAGTAATACTTCAATTTTACTCCTTATCATCTTGTTCTTAACATCTCCCCACAACATGCGTTGTAGGCTTGTTGATGTTAAGGTGGCCAAGAAAGAGTGAAGGTTAACCCTTCTAACAACATACAAAGGATAGAATTGACTCTTATATACTAGTTGTGGGTTAGTAGTTTGATATTTACTAGACCTTATAAGACCACACACATGAGAGGTACCAGAATATTGGCTACCTCCCAAGAAAGTTTTTTTCTTTGATATTAAGTATTGTTTGGATGTCCATGGGTTTGCATAATAAACCAAATGGCACCAAATGACATAGAATCGTAA
This sequence comes from Bryoerythrophyllum caledonicum, assembly GCA_963971425.1. NCBI lineage: Eukaryota > Viridiplantae > Streptophyta > Bryopsida > Pottiales > Pottiaceae > Bryoerythrophyllum > Bryoerythrophyllum caledonicum. Next base: position 13,415,676 of record OZ020519.1, read on the forward strand.
TGGGGGTGAGAGAGTAATATGACCTGGTAGTTTGGTTGTGACTTGGGTATTGTTGTCCTTGACTTGCTTGGGACACCTTCCTGTAACACCAAGTTTGAACTGAAGGTTCACTAGGGGAGAGGAAACCTATGATGGACGACTTACGCTTTGGTACCTTTGGTGAAGGAACCAGCTACCACACGGTTGAGGGAGAAGTGTTGCTTTAGGTCTGGGTGGGACGGCTGGGGTTTTTGAGTCGACCGTTGCGCTTCTACCTCCTGCGCTTCTACCTTCTGCGGTTCTTCGTTTCACCCTACGTCCTTCTTCAGCGAACTGCTATGTGTGTCTGGGGGCTCGCGATTCCCCGGTCTCCTTCTGCCTGGACTCTCCGGCACCTTGTTGTGCGTGCTTCCGCCTGGACTCTCCGGAACCTTGCTGTGCGTGCTTCCGCCTGGACTCTCCGGCACCTTGTTGTACGTGCTTCCGCCTGGACTCTCCGGCACCTTGTTGTGCGTGCTTCCGCCTGGACTCTCCGGAACCTTGCTGTGCGTGCTTCCGCCTGGACTCTCCGGCACCTTGTTGTACGTGCTTCCGCCTGGACTCTCCGGCACCTTGCTGTGCGTGCTTCCGTCGATTGCCTGCTAGGCGGTACTCCTTTCTGGTGTCTGCTAGCTTCGCTCCCTGAGTGTCACCCCGGAGTTTGCTTCGACGACCTGCTTGATGCCTCCTTTGTCTGCTTGCTTGATGTCTCTTGTGTCTGCCTACTTGGCGGGGCTCGCTGATACAGCACGCCGTACTTCGGTAAGGGTGGATCTCGGGTATACGTTTGTTGGGGTTTGCGATTTGTGGTCGGGGCAGTCTTCGAGGGTGGGCCTTCTTGACTGCATGTCTCCTAGGACAGTGTGAGAGTGGGCGCTGTCGATTTCTCGTGAGTTGACGTTGTTGGTGTGGTATTGGGCGCTGTCGGCGTTGAACCCGTCGTCTCCGATAGCGTACAATCGGGTACCGACGACGACGTTGTTTGATCTCCGTTTGCAGGTACGTCTTCTTGGGTTGCTTGTCTTGTAGTTGTTGGCCTTTTGTTGTGATATTGATCTTGTGCATGTTCGTCATGTCGTCTTCCTTTCTGATCTGTCCCTGTAGATATACGAGTTTGGATGAGTTAGTGTGCCAATAAATGTTGTGCTCACTTATATACTTCCCATGCATTGGTGTAATACAAATGTTGAGTTTCTGAGGGGTCGGTGGTCATCGCTGACCTCAGATCTAAGAGCTAGATATAGGAACACATAGCAACAACAGAACTTTGTATTGACAACAAAAAAGGGGGTAAGATGTGCTCCACTATCTGCAGATTCCGTGGCCGTGCTACAACTGGTTGAGGCGTTCACCCTGGTCGTGTTGCTCGATGGATGGTGTCTCCGTCCTATCCTGCTACCCTTCCTTGTGCACGCTCGATTTGATAGATGGCTGGTGTCTCTCCCTGACGAGTGCGCTCTTTCCCAGAGGAGACAGAATACAATAGGAGAGGGAGTGTGCGCTGAATGAGGAAAAGAGGATTTCTGCGAGAAAAGGTGTAGTGTTATATACCTTGTTGCTTGTTCTTGATATGTGATGAATACATCTGTTGACGTTGGGTGCATCATTCGTTCTTGATGCTGGCGGCTAGGGTTATGTCAGAGTGTTGGCCGTTCGATTAGATCTTGATGGTTGTGATGGCTGCGTTTTGGATCTGGGCATGTTGTTTCCTTCCCTTGGTCTTTTTTAGGAGTAATGTCGTTAGGGTTTCGCCTTGTCTTGTTGCATGGGTTTTTTGGTCCATTGATAACTTGCTCATGTTGTAGGTGGGGCGAGTTGGTGTCAATTGTGGCGGCTTTTCTTCTGCAGTTGTTAGAGAGTTTTGGAGTTGGAGGGAAGCACAAGGAAGACCAAGGAGCTAGAGTATGAAGACTTACCTGCGGCGCGTGGGGAGGTCGGGTTGTCTTATCCACGCCTGTGCTGCTGCTGTTGGATTCTTCGTGCGTGTGTACACACACAGTTGGCGCCTTTATGAGTGAATTATAAGTAGTATCCCTACGGGACGACCACTGCTGGACATCCTCCACTTCGGTACTGCAGTCTGTATGCGACTTCACTTCAGTACTGGTTCTGTTCTTGAGTGCTGAACTTCGTTGTCCTTGTCGAGGGTAACTCCTATTGCTTGTAAGGCCGAGGCCGGCTGCCTTGCTCGAATTTCTTAAGTCCATGTTTCTGCTGAGTGGTACATGTGTGCAAAGCCTTAATCGAATGGTGATCTGGCTTGCGGTGTTAAAGTCTTTGTCACCGTCTTGAGTCTCTGCTGCGTTTGTTCTCTGCATCGTTTGTTGATGCTTTGTACGCTTGTGCTTGGGAGGAGAGCGAGAGGTCTTCTCTTTGGTTTTTTCTGCCTTGTCGTCTTCGTGTGGCTTCTGGTCGTTGCTGGCTAAGGCATTCCTGTAGGGCAAACTGTGTATTTCCTACAAACTATGTATTCCCTGCAAACTATGTATTTCCTGCAATGTCTGTCTTGATAGATGTGTGTGCATATTTTGTGGTGTGATTTGTGGCATGCTAATGACAAGGGATCTAATGATGTGGATACATTTTAGAGCTAAGTATATGATGAGTTTAATGGTGAGAGGAATCATACCTGTGATGTGGAGTCGTCGGTGTCTTGATTGTTGGTTTGACTGCCGCGATTTGGACCTCTTTGTATGTTGATTGGCATTGTTCTTGTAATTCGAGTGTATCCTTTGTGCGTGTCTTGCCGTGCCTTTGTGGTGTCTCTGTTTGTTAGAAAGAGGGTAACTAGTAATGAAATAGAAAGCAATTGGCAAGCAAGTGTAAGGTAAGAAAAGAGTATCTCATTGTTGTTGGTTGGGCGGCTTGATCTTGTGCAGCATCTCTCTTGTTAGATGTGTCCCGGTTTGGATGGTTCAAGTGTGGAGTGTGTGAGTATCCCTGCCCTATTCAGATCTAGATCTTAGATCTGGATCTTACGGTGAAGGTTGTGGATTGGTTGCTATTGATCTAGTCCAACATAGGGCCCGCTGCAGATCTACCTCGTAGATCATAACCTCCATACTCCAACAATCTTCTTGCAAGATCCAATCTAATTCTATTCGAGAAAGCCCCAATCCAACACATGTCTATAGTCACCACACCTTTCAACAAACATTGACACACACAAGTGGGCTTGCGAGTAAGGACCAGCACCTCTTACTGCCTTGTGGGACAAGAGTTTGTCTAACACTCTGAACCCTCCTCACCGGGAAATACGGAGCAACTCTTCACCCATCTCTTCCCTTCAAGAATCGAAGAGTCTGATTGTATAGACAATATCCGCACGTTCAAGCGATCTCAAGTGCTCCACCAATCATTAAGGGGCAAAAAACATCCCGCCTACAAGTGAATGCTATATGTTACAATGTTTTCATGGAGCCATTATGACCTCTTTTCTACTCACTAATGCCATAGTGTGTCAAATGTTCAATACTTTGATGATTAGATATTATTCCCTTGAGCAACAATTTTGTAGAGGTTTACCTCTGAGTTGAGAGTTTCCAGAAATGACATTGTCTTTCATACGATTATAAGTCCACTTCTTTCATGTCATGGCTGGGATCTTATAGGAGCTAATGTCTGAACATTTGCATATCTGCGTTGATAATGTGTCACTATTTGTGTCTTTTGTAATTTGAAATGAGTGTTGGAAAATAGTTCTAAAACTCATTATAGCACATTCTCTGAATTCTAGTCATAAGGTATTCTTTGATGTCTAGTTTTGTTTGCATTATGATCATTGAATCCTCTTACGGTATGGATCATTTGTAAACCTTTTTTTTTTGAAATGATTGAAAGTATGCCATTGCATTTGCACCCTTTGAGGACTACAAAGCATTAGTGATACAGTCTAAAATCTTTCTATTACAACACTCCATTTTATGACAACCTCAACAATATTTCTCGCAACCAAAAGTTGTAGTCTTGATCTTCCTATATAAGACGACTATGACATATGTAAAAGTGTCACAATTACATATGTCATAGTCGTCTTATATAGGAATATGACATATGTAATTGTGACACTTTGACATAAGACGACTATGACATATGACTATGACACTTTGAGACCCCCATTTTGTCATATTATGAAGGGAATTCATGTATTGGGAACATCTAATTATGTTGGGAACACGTGCATCATAGATTAGGTTCTTCTTTCTTGTAAATACCTTTTGGCAATCTCTTTTCTTACACATAGTGTTTGGGAACCTTTAGACATTTGGTATTGTACATTTTAATGAAACCTTGATAATACAACATTTGGGATCAAAATGTCATATTAACAATTATGTGACACCTTGCTATTGCAACACTATTTGGTTTCCCAAACTTGTCATATTAAAGAGGTTATCTACACTCCAGTAGGATGTAGCATTTCTAAGAGCATTTGTGCAGAGAACTATTCAAGTTCAAAAGTTGCATTTTAGAGGTAGCCATACTTTACAATTTGGCAACTTCGGGTTCACTGTAATATGTGCAATTCGATTTCTATTGATTTCATGAACTAGAAATATCCTTTGTATGAATAGAATCTACTTAGAACACAAAACATTTCAATAAACTAAACATTTTGAATCGTACCATATATTTGCATCTCTAGAGATTTTCACAAAAGTATGTTTGGTACTTATAGTCACCAATATAAAGAATTGGTCTAGCATACAGTTGTTACATCATAAACTATATAACAATTATATGTACCTACTCATGTGATACAAGATTCATGCAGATCTCAAAAAATACTTACATTGTTTGATAAAATATATATGAAACGATAATAAAATATATTATATTAACTTGAAATAATTTAAATTGGATAAAAAGGTTATGATTTCATAAAATTTATTACCAATTGAAACCGGAGTCCAAATTGCAACCGTGGGGAATAACTAGAAAATGAAGGAGAATGAAAAGAAACAATAAAGTATGGAGTTCCATCTTTAAACACAAGAATCAAAAAATTGAAACCAATAGGAGAAATGAAGTTATAATAACAACTCAATCATGCCTTAGAATTGCCTATATATAACATTTATCAGGTGAATAATACTTCTCCTTATTAACAAAGCCAAATCTTAGACATCATCGAATTGCATTCTAAATCTAACTTATATTACATGTCATCTTTAGATAAAGTAGAAGACAAGAAGTAGGGATGATTTGTTAGAATATACAGGCCAATCTTCTTGATAGGACCCTTACGTTTGATACCAAGTGAAGTCAAAGTCTATTGATCCATTCAATGCACAGAAGAAAACATACCCATTTTCTTGACTTCAAACATTATAATCTTTTCAATCCATGCCGTTAATTACAACTCAAAACATATGATGGGCTTATATAAAAATCTATTTCAAGATCTTCCAATGAGGATTCCAAAAATTTACTTCAAAATTAGATTTTCTTGCCACTGTTTGGTTGTGGCAAATTTGGAGTTCTTCATGTGGAAAAATTGCCTTAAGCTCTCAAGGCTTAAAAGATTGAAGGGTCTACATATGTAAGTGGTCTCATACTTTCAATAATATAAAGTGATGAAAACACAATGAAATAGGCTCTTTACCACTACACATTCCCTAGAATGTATGTCAATCACATTCCTCCAAATTATCATATGTGTATCCTTCTCCACTACAACCTTCATAACCCCATGTGTACTCTTGTCCACTACAATCTTTAACAAACAAATCCTCCATTTGGCCTCCATATCTAGGTCTATGTTTCCACAGAACTTGAAACGTACCAAGCGAATCATTCTCAACCCATTCCGTACGAAGATACATGATAACCTCCTCAACTACTCTCCAATATGGCTTCCCAAGATTCCTTAACTCAATTCTTCTTGATGCCTCCACGTCACTCAAAAGAACGCAGCAATTCATAGTAACATTAAACCACTCTAACGAATGAAGCGCACTCACATTTGGTAGCCTTCCCATTTGGTGCCCAAACAACCATTCAAGATTCAATTCCCTCAAGTGAGGGCACTCCATTCCGTCCATGTTTGTCATGCTTGGGCACAGAGTTACAGTATACTTGTACAATGACGTACATCGCCTCATGTCCGGACCATGCACTAGCGATTTAAGATACCTCAACTCCACTATTTCCAACGCATCCAATATGCCTCCACTCTCCCTTGTGCCATGACTTCCACGCAAAGTCACACTCTCCAAGTTCTCCAATTCCGTGATCTCCAAAAACCGTAGACTCACCATCTCCTCAAGGTTCAGCTCTCTCAAGTTGGGGCATGAATCCAAAACCAACATCTCAAGCTTGTGCACCACTTGCATCATATTGCTTGATAACACCCTCGCTCCAGCCACGCTTACATCATTCACTTGTAGCCTCAATATGTCTCTTACCACACTATCCCTATTGGAAGTGAATCCTTGTGGTTTAGACACACACCATGCACTCTTCAATCCTTTTATTCCATGGTTTGTCATGTACCACTCGGCAAATCGATGGTATAAATCATGCATTCGTATGTGCATGTGACCATCAATTAGAAAATCATCCTGATCCAATGTGATCATACCAGACCTCTCCAAATCTTGCAACTGCAACACATCGTCCCAATCTCACGTCAGCCACCACATACTTCATTAATAAAATAACTTCCTCTCTTACAATCATCCAAGCACTAGGTTGACAACACAATTCAACTTCTCTTGGACCGCAATGGAAGCACGACAAAGCAATCAGCAAGGTACTTACTCGTCTTATCATACTTGGTCTTGTCTCCTCATGCATTTGACAAAGCATGTTCAAATGTAGATTGGAATATATAAATTCAAAATCCTCAACCTTTTCAAAGAAAACAATATCCAAGAAAAGAAGTTGCTCGCTTGGTGGTAATGCATGGAACTGCAACCCAAAAATCCCTCCAATACCATCTGGCAATTTCCATACATTCCAAAGCGGGTCCTTCTCTTCAAAGAAACCCGTCCATTGCAACATGTTGTTGTTACTAAAATATCGGTGAAAGAAATCACCTAACGCCGACAATGCCATAGGATGAAAACTCATCTCCAATAAATCGTACGCACAATACTCACATAGAAGCCCAACCTGATCTCTGCCAACATCACTTAATACCCCAGGACCGCCCGGATCTCTACACAAGCACCCACGAATGCACCGCCAAAGAAATCTTTTTTCTTCGACACTCAAACCAAAGATGGACATTGACAGAGCAGCACTTCTCAAAAACAATTCTCCTGCTTCCGTCGCACACAAGCTTGGCATTGCCACACAAAATTGGATGTCCGGCACCAAGTTCCCAACATTCTCTTTGCTCCGTGATGTGATCACGATTCTGCTCTCAAGATGGAAACCACACCCCAAGTACTCATGAGCTTCCTTCCAAGAACTGTTCTCATTCGTGACATTGTCAATGGCTAGCAACACAGGCTCTCGCTTCAGGTGCCTCCTCAATACCGTCAAGCCCTGCCAAAAAACATTCAAGCACCGCCCATCAACGAGCACCCCCAACACCTTCAATACAAAATCTCCTCCCCCAACAAACACCAACTGCACTACAATGACCTTCTATGAAAGACGATGTCCAAGCATTTGCCATAACTAAATCAAAGTACCTCATCAACATCTCTCATTCTATCCAACACTTCTTTATCAAGACCGCAGAGTGTCTCAAGCATCCGCTTCACCCGCCTCAATCGCCACTTCGCATTCCGGTCTTTATCCCACGCCTTGCCCAATCTTCGACCTTCACCCAAGTCCACATGGCACACCCGGCCCATATACTCTCCGCAAAACTCGTCGCACAAGGCCTTGGACAAGGTTGTCTTCCCTGCTCCACTCACTCCATACAAGCCCAGATATGATGGGCCTCCTCTTGTGCTTCTCACAAATTCACCACGCACCATCTGAATGCCACAATGTGATTTAAGCAGGTGCAGCTAAACACATTCCACAAGTCTACCACACAACTCCCTCACACCAATTATCTCCACCAAACGTTTGAATGCCACCCAACTAACCAACACTCTACACCACAACACGCCTAAGCCAGAAACATTGTCAGTTCAACCAGGCGGCCTCGTCAAACATGCACAGCGACTTGTATGTTTTGAACAACTCCTCGGCAATAGAGTCATCATGTTAGTTGTTCTCATTATTCCAGCAGCCTAATTGCTCTAACTCGCCAACGTCTAACTCATCATCCACCTACAATACAAGCAATGACGACGATAAGAATCCTATCCTTCACGATACAATATTAACACACCAAAATGGGCTTAGGCACCAACCTCGCAAACTCGACTGTAACCAACCATCTTCCGAGAACTGCCATATAGCAAGTCTGAAGACGACAACCTGAAAATGCACTGCACGATATCCTCCCTGTACGCCACCTCCGACGGTCCCTTCCGACCAAACACCACGCCATTTATCTTCCGCAGCGCTCGAACAGCACCACTCCATTTCGCCACGTCGTTCCGTGTGTCACCATCGCCGATTATTTGTCTCCACTTGGGCATCCAACGCTCCTCAATGGCCTTCTCATCCAGATCCTTCGCCGACAACTTGTAGAAAAGTGGGAGCATGTACAGCCGTCGGTTCCCCGCTTGTTGTGCACCGTGAAACTCAGCAAGCTCTATCATGGGCCACTTCGAACATAAGAACTCCTCCGACAATACTATCACAGCAACATGACACTGTCGGGCTGCGTCCTTGATGAGAGGCGCGAAATCCTTGCCCTTGGGCAGACTGTGTTGTCTCTGGTCGAAGAATGGCCACAGGAACCCTCGCCTTTCCAGATCTACACACAACTGCTCCGCGAAGTCCTTCTGTGCTCCAGAATGGCTGATGAAAAGTTTATGTTTCACCCCGTCAAGCTGCAATGAGCTGCACCATATAGTGAAGGCATCAGTTAAGAGGAAACATTGGAATGAGATTGCACAAAGCACCCTAGAAGCACAAGGGAAGGACCGCCGATGTGTGTTGCTAGTTTACGATGCCTTCGCTTTCGCACACGTCTTCCTTATCGGGCTGGACATATTTATTGCAGTCATATTATAATCGAGTGTTCCTCAAGATGCAGGTATACCTGGGGTGCGGCACATTCTGTCTGGGTCCGAAGCGATCGACGACCGTGCAACCGCGTGAATATTCAGAGGAAATAGCCAACCGGAGTCCCTGCAGATGTGTTGAAACAAAGAGCAGAGTAACATACGGTTTCGTCAGACGGCCACTTTGATAACAAAAAATAATCCGCTGGAATCTAAGCCTGTTACCATGAGCTAGTTACAAAGAATGCCCGGACCAAGATCCACATGTAAGAATACAAACGAGAAAGAGTGGAATGCCTCGTGCGGAAGGTTGGACAGATCTCACCTGCTCGTAGTCGGCCCGGCTCGATTCACCACGACCTGGTGCACATGAAGAAGCGTTCCCCATCCGACTTCACCCGAAACCTTCTTCCCTCCAGGGCCAAGCACAAACTGAAAGAATCTCACGAAAATCTCTGCTCCATCAGCCTAAAGCATGGACAGGATTCACAAGCATCACCACCCCTGCTTCAGCCACAGCCATTCGAAAGCACCCCAAATGGCAACACTGAATATCACAATCATAAGAGACAGTGTATACCGGCCACGAAGATACCATCAACCTGGGAAGAAGATGTCTGCAACCCCTTCCGAACAGACCTCGAAAGCAGACCCTAGGTAGTGTAAACCTCCACCTTCAAGTGCACACAAGAGGTGCATGTGTCCGCACCAAGACGTGCGTCATATCCTACTCTCTAGTCAGAGGCGCAAGATATACAATTTGGCAAAGAGCGACAAGTTGTCGATCACACAAGAGCAGAGCAGACTCAGTCAGAACCGAATATACCGTTTGCAGACACCAGATGTTGATAAGATTGTCTGCAAAGCAACGAGGACGGTGAGCAGTTGATGAATACTGTGAATGATACAGAGCTCTGTCAGCGCGGACGAGATCCCGGATCATAACAGGGGGACAACTTTCTGAACGAGCGTTGCGAGGGTGAGACAAAGTCACCATGAGTTTTGACCTTTTGTCCTGAAATATATGTAATCATACTCAGCTCTGATGTTCAGGCTTGATTATCTGTAACGAGTTCAAAGGTACAGCATGAGCAGTGATCTCAGAATCAATTTTCTAAACATTATAGAAATGTTACAACCTGCACTTTGAATTAGTTAGCTGAGCTATTCAAGTAGGTAACAGGTGCAGATACCTAGGCCATGCCCGGTATCATCTATGATATACTTGGATGACACCCATGTTATACCTATGTGATATCCACAGATATCATCGTAAAAGGTAACTAACCACTCCTTTTGCTATGAGCGTTTCGGCTAATTTTCCTTATTATTTCAAGAATTTTACAATGTATCATTAGAAGTCCAATTTTTCTTCTAACTTTTCAGCTTAGTTTAGCCAATTTTGGAATTGTTGGTACCGAGAGGCAGGTGTACCTAGTTCACTTAACCCTTGATCGCCGGGGCCTATTACCGTGGAACCAAACCCAATTTCCATTATGTTCTGTGCACTCATTTCTTATAAAGCATTTGTGTACATTTTTTTATTTGCTTTTCCAGAGATGAGATAACATGTTTTGTTTGTGTCACAAAAAATACACAATTTCTTTATGAAGAATTTAAACTTACCATGATTTTCCAAAGAAAAAGTGAAGAAAATCCATATCAAATGTAGATTATGCTTAATCATTTTCAAAAATTCACCAAAGGTGTATGTTTTAGTGCCAAAGCTTGTGCTGCAATAAAATGGTACCGTGTTCCTCTAAAATTAGAAAATTGGTCACCCAAGGGTATAGGTCCAAAGTTAAAATTGCATAAGTTATACAATTTTCCAAATTTTACAAATTTTTGAATTGGAATGGAAGATAGGCATCCAAAAAATCACTTCAAGTTACTTGGACTCAAATTCAAAGAATACCGTTGTAATAGCTCAAATTCAAATTTGGACCTACGGTTAAAATTTTGTTAACTACACTACATGGAACTTCATGTCACAAATAATTATTTTTTGGATTTACCATGATTACCTCAATGAAGTAAGTTTCTTCATCATCTAATACTTACACATTGAACAAATTCCCCACAAACAAATTTGGATGAAAATGATTGTATACATCGATTATCATCCCAAATGTCATCCAAAAAACCAATTTCTAGCTTTGCAGGCATTCAAGGGTTAATCCTTAACTTTCCTAAACGTCAAAATGAGCCAATGGTGGCCACAAAATTGTGCACGTATAATGGCGTATCTAATCATGATAAATTTCAATTTTGAAATGACTGCCAAAGGAAAGGAGTTAGTTGAAGAATTTTCAATCTAAGGGTGTATGCCTTGCAAACTCAAATAGTGTTTATGTATCCTACAGAGTGAAATACGGTCATGTGCATGCGGTTCCTGACTAACGTTTAATCCTTTAAGGCCGACATTGCTATTGCCTCAAAATCTATTTGCACTCCAAAATCTATTACCGCTGTAAATTGTGGAGGCGCCATGCCATAGCCAAGCCCACATTAAGGGATTAAGGTCTAAAGGACTCAAGAGCCAAATAGTGGCTTCTCATATGACATTTAAGGATGAAAATCAATATAAATGACCATTTTTTATCCAATTCTTTTTTAGGAGAGTTCACAAACCTTGTGAAAGTATAAGATGATGATGAGATCTACTTCTTTAAGGTAATCTTGTTATATCTAAAGTAGAAAATGTTTGTGACATGTACATCAATGTAGTACATTTTAGAAACTTCTAGCTCAAGCACTACAAATGAAATTGAGTCATTGAAATGTTAGTTTTTGAGCTTCCACCTTTTCAAATATTAACACTATTGCAATTCAACATGCTATGTCGATACTCCTACATAAACGTAAACTTGAAAACAACCAACCCCTACCGGACGCTTCAAACCCCCCTTTATAGATCTACAACCGCATTTGCATTCCACCACACTTGCCCTCCCTCTTTTAGGACTTTTCGAGGCCTAGGGCCCTTTTTATTCTGGTTACTTGTTACTGGGTACATAGTGTCCACCCTCGGAAGGGGGAAGTAGTTCCATACTACTAACCCATGCCCGGTGGGCATGGACTTAGTGGTGGAATGAACGGGCACTTCACTCACGCCGGCCCCCTACGGAGACAAGCGTTCTTCTTCCTCTTCTTTTTGAGCTTGAATCCACCTAATGAAAAGACGTTTATAAAGTCTAGTTTCCATTCCAATTTGTAATTCTCAAAAATACATAAAATTGAGTAATTGATTGCAATTTGAACTTTGGACCTATAACTATGGTTGACCAATTTCCTAACTTTAGTTGAACACAGAAGTTTCATTCAAACCACAAGTTTTGGCACAATAATGTACACCTTTGGTAAAATTATCATGTTCTGTACATATGATTTGTGTATGATATGAATTTTCTTCAAAATTTCTTCACAAAAACACAATAATTTGAAAATTCCACCAAAAATTTTGTGTCTTTTGTAACATGTTCAAAACATGTGGTCTCATCTTCGAGAAATAAAGTTAAAATATTTCCAATTCTATTTGATGAAAGATTAGAGCACATAGTAGAATGAAAATTGGGATTGATGCCGCGATCGTAGGCTCCGCCTTTTAAGGATTGAAAGACCAAATAAGCTCTCTCGTTTGATATGGAAGGTTTCAAGCGGAGAGACCACCAAGCTTGTCCATATACAGTAAGAGTGTTACAAAAAAAAGTCATTGCTGACAAAACTACCATGAAAGAGCAATAGAGTTCTCCTAAAACAAAAAACTGGTGTAAGACATGAGTTTGACTTTGACTTGTTCACCTGAAAGTATGCACCCCCAAATCATGGAGGGTGAAACTCAGTTTGTCAGGCCCTTGTCCCTCCTCCATTAGACTTCAAGGGTTGTCTAACTTCTTAGAGGATGAGAAGATTGGTCCTTGTCCATGTGAAGAGGATGTGGGTTGTGGTTTAGGGTAGGATTTGAGCTACATCAGTATAATCCCAGACCCTCGCTGTAATTTAAAAATATATATATTCTTTATATGAGAAAAACCATATACAACTTGCATGTGATAATTATACACAACGTGTATAAATTCGAAGTGCAAACGATATCATCTTGATACCTCTCAAATTCATATCATAAAATTGCAATATGAAATTTACATGTTTTGACTTTTGAAACAAATTTTATATAAAATTGATATGATTGTGATATATCTAAAAACTTATACATATTTTATATGGAAAAAACTTTACATTGTAAATATGTATACTAAAATACGATATAGTGTACATAAAAATGTTATAGAGTAGTTGTATAAGTTAAACTTGATATGATATGCAATTAAAGTATTTCATATACTGAAACGATATAAATACTAAATAGAGTATTTTGTATACAAAAACAATATTGGAAATATATAGATTTCATATACAAGTACAATATTTACATAAGAATGGAACCATAATATGTTTCAATGTATTTTGAAGCCTTCAACGTCTTTGTCCTACCAATAACATCATTTCTTTTTATGTGTGAAAAAGAAAATTATGTGGATCATAATCAATTGTGAGTAACTAATTTTTTCCTCACCATTTTACAAATTCTCAATCAACTTTTTTATCAGCTTTTTGACCAAATTAATTACTGTCAAGAGTCCAAAACATCAAGAAAATCCTCAATGGTTAAATTGATGTAGAAACCATCTGGAGTTCATATAATCTTTATTGGCCCCTTTGATACAACTACCATACAAAGATTATGTCTTTAGTGAAAAGTTTTTTTATCTTTAGTGAATAATAACATATGAACCGAAGACAAACATTTTCACACGTTGGCATACATTCCTAGGCAAGGTACCAAAAAAACTTCTTTTCCACATAAAGTTTAATGAGTAGTAACCCCAAAATGCAAAAAGTTCCAAGGTGGGCTTCTAGTGATTTTAAGTAGCTTACATCAGTGTCAATTTAGGTCATGAATCTTCAAAAAAATTATCATAGATGTGTTTAAGTAATAGCTTTGTGGGAAAAAAATTCTTGAAACAAATACACAAAACTAAAGTTATTGAGGTTCAAAGTTTGAAATGGCGAGGGCGGTCAAGGCGGGCAGGGTATTGTAGGGCTGAATAGTACTACTGTCGAGCTTGAATGGTACCACTAGAAAGCTGAATAGTGTACTTTCTGGTGGTGGGTAGCAATGAAGGAAAGTTCTTGGCAACCTTCATCATTTTACTTGAAAGCGCATAGAAATTAAGGTTTCATTTTTCATGAATTTTTTTTTGGTTGATGGAATTATGCATGATACTTCTATCCACCATTCAGATCTTAAATCCAAAAATATTTTTCTATTTAGAGAATAAAGTTATTGTCCTAAGAAAATGGCTAGTTTCTATATCTTTGCCATTGCAAGTTTTATTCCTTATCCAAAAGACCTCCATTACTTGTGATTTTTTGTGTGCAATGACTTAACACAAGGTAGAACATATATCCATAAGTTTTATGCAATGTGTAATGGAAGAGTATGCAAATATCTTGAGTCAAAGTATGTTGACCCTAATCAAGCCGGGAAGAGAGAACCACACTCCACTTTTCAAATGCATATATCTTACAATCCGTATGGTCAAAGTTTATGAAATTTTTTGAGTGTCACCTTGTAGCAGTGAAGTTGAGGATCCTACGGTCGAAAGTAGTAAAATTTTGTTTCAATCAGTCTTGCAATTGTGCATCTTAGAGAGGTAGTTTGATAAAGTTTTTGGTGTGAAATTGTCAAGGAATTTTAGGGGTTAGTTGAGATCTTATCATTAAAATTGGAAATAAAAAGATTTGTTTTCTTTCATACTCATTACACTAAATTCAGTGACTTTGAAATGTTTTTGGTGTGAAATTATGACGGTCCTTTAGGAGTGAAGTAGAGAATCCTCGTTCTAGATATCATGTGTTAGGCCTGTAGAGAGTTCCATGTCTTGATGGTCTATGGAAGTTGAGCATGGGTAAGAATCAATGATGATGGTAACTGATTTAAGGCCGAATGTAGGTATGGAGACGAGTTGAGTTCGAATCTCAACTGTGACTGGGTGATACGGTATACTGTTTCCGCTTGTTCCATTTCATTTGTTGTAGCCAATCTTTAGCAATTTCATTGATTTTAATTGTGATTTCTATAAAATTATTTTCATATGGATTTGACATATCATTTGTTTAAATCTTGCATTGAAACTTTGTGATACAAATTTTACATAATAACGATATAAATTTTTTCAAATGATGCAAACGATATCGTTTCGACATACAGAATATATTATACCCAAGAGCCGCTTGGAAGGATATGATTTTCATATGCGAACGATACCATTCAAAGACCCTTGGATTTTTGTGATGTAACCTCAATGTTGTACATCAAAATTAAGGTGATCTTCCCCATAGAATGGTGCAAATCTCAATGAAGATGGAGAGCCTGGCCATTGCATGTGAGTTGCATCAAATTAACTCTGGCCGGGCCCTGCATCAACAAGGCACCAAGAACAGTTTCAAAGAAACATAATGGATGCTCTTAGGATAGCAACGCCACTTCTCCCTTGTCAAGGAGAAGACCATGTTCTATTTTTACCAGATGCCCTTGAACAGCTACAATATGTAACACTATACAAGAGGCCATCATCTATTAGGCCATAATTTGTTGTCATTATATTTAGTCTAAATTTTGGGGATTAGATTAGACTCCCTTTTCTAGCAACAATGGTAGAGTCTAAAATTTAGCATGTTTGAAGAACCATCACAAATTAGCTTGAAGTCTATTCATCAAAGCATGCCCAATGGTTGTAGATTTGAGGCCCTTGAACGGGGCATTTACTTTGAGCCACTAAAGGGAGTCGCAGTTGCTCGCCCCACCAGCATCTGAAATCCCAACCTGAAATCTTCCATGGGCCAATGAGTGACAAGAACGAGTAAGTAGTGACAATGAGTGTAAGAATGATTGCCCATTACAAAAGCCTCCATGTGGTGTACACCTCTATTTTTCCATGGACTCACAAATGTGTAGAGTGTTTTAGGGCGTTGGCAGCGAGCCCTCTAGATATTCTTAGGCTCGCTCTAGTTTTCAAACTCTCTGCAAAACTTAGGACCCCTACGGTGTCCCAACGTTACACTTCTATCTTGCAACACACTACACTAAATATCACTTTTAGTGTAGTGCCCAGTAAATGACTTGTAAATGCAATAAGTTTTTACTCTTGATGCCAATTTTTACCAAGAGCACAACTCTCTATAGTATTCAAATAAAAGGATCATTATAAACATAGTTGGTAAAAATATTCACTTAAAGTAAAAACTTATAGCATTTACAAGTCATTTACTGGGCGCTACACTAAAAGTGATATTTAGTGTAGTCCCCTATTCTATGGGAGGTATGCTCCCAACCAAATTGCAAAAAAATAGTCCAAATAACACTAAAATAGTAATTTCAGTACCTTGCAATCATTGACATTAATGATGACTTGCAATCTAAAGATGGGTCACATTTAGGGCTCAATGGGGTTACATAGATTGGGAGAGCACTTTTTACGTGGAAATACGGTCAAAATATTGCTCAATCCGCACCAAAACACCTCTTATGAATCCATCAGACTACACCCCAATGCCTCGCTCCATTTGTCAGAAACGCACAAATCCAAGAAATTTTCTGTAGTTTGTGGATCAGGCAACGATACACTATCAATAAAGCTATTTGCAGATTACTTCAAAAGTGACCACCAATGGGTCAATCGTCCTTAAAGAGTTAGCATGACCACTTCTCCATCCTCCATCACTGATGGAGAGAATGACTGCACTGAAAACTGGCGAGCGTTGCATTTGCTATAAAGACAGACATATTACACCATGAGTAGGACACCGCATGGTGCTTGTAAATATTGAGCACATTCACTCGTCCACTGACCCTTGTCGTCGCAGAAACAGGAATCACACCTGCAAAAAAACTACTGAAAATCAGCATCAAACTTGAACCAAAACCCAACCAAAACAATCAAAAACCACTACACAACATATTCAGCTTTCAATTCCAGATTACAGCTCCTGAGAACACCAGGTTAAAATGAGGTTACACTTACATGGATGCACAAGTTAGAAGCCATGAATCAATTATAACCCTACGCACGGGTCAGTTTCAAACACAACGATGTCGCAATGGAGAACGTCTAAATTATTTGGAAAATTCAAGAGATAGGCTTTGTGTCTATACGGTCCACTACCATTTGGAAAATAATTACTTTGGCTTAAGATACCTGCAGCCAAGTCCTTGGTAAAATTGGAGGCCATGAGAAACTTGTCCGCCTGCACATTCAAGGTGACAACCTCGGTGACGGTGCTTCCAGCGCCCAATCGTCCCGCGGGGATGTCCGCACGGCCCACTTCGATCTCCTGGTAATACAACGTCGATGAGCCGTTGGTGTGCTGGAAGGCTGCTCGGTTGGGGTTGCGGACCGTGATGTTCAAGTCCACCACCAACCGGACTCGAGGAACTAGAGTACTCGTGGAGCTCGTGATGTTCAGGTGCGCCAGCTTCACCCCGTTGATCTTCACGCTGGGGTCCTTGGCTCTGAACACGGCGAAGACGAGGACGAGCAGAAGTACGCCCATGAGGGTGAGCAGGCCTACTATCAGGCCACAACAGATCAGGCGGCAATCTTTCCTCTCCTGCCAAAGTAACAACAGAAATGGTAATGTACAAAAGATGTAATCGTGTGAAGCCACGAGGGTTACCTCCACAATCAGAGGATGAGTTCCGGACTTAACCTTGCCGGCCTAACCATTTATGGAATTTTTGCCTGCTCCATTACGGAGTGGGTTATGAACTAAGGAGTTGGACACACTTAGGAAATGGGCACATGTAGTATCCTATACCTTTCGGGCTGCATTGACGTTGTGTATATTATTGCACGGCATGAATTACACGAGATATGAAATGACTGATTCAGGAGTCTAACCTTCACTGGGATGTCATCTGGGGCGGATTTGACTACAGTCAGATTGATCATCTCTTCATCCATGTCCTTCATCACCTTGTGCTCCATTCCAATTGTTACAGTGTATGAACAGCTGAGTCGAAGCTAGCGTCGATTCCCAAGTCAATCTGAGAAGGTCACTGACATACTTTGCAGCTGCTGATTCTTTGTTGGTATACTGGCAACCTATAGACGAGTAGCTCATATTATCGAGCTCGACAATGTTAATTCGATGCTATAGCCTACATCAGAAATGAAAAGCCTTGATTCGTGGACACTAAAATCTCTACCATAGATGTACCCAAGTGAAAATGATCATGGTAGATTATGAAGGTAGGGTGGAGATTATGAAGAGAGGTTAGGAAGATAGGCTGGAGATGAACACAAAGATTAGGAAGGTAAGATGGAGGTTGTGAGATAGGCTGGAGATTATGAAGGTAAGCTCAAAGAGTCTGAAGTTAAGTTCCCGGTAAGCTGGAGATTATGAAGAGAGATTATGAAGGCAAGCTGGGAGATTATGAACTGGAGAAGGGAAGCTAACAAACCTGAAAACTTGAAAACATCCTCAAAATGCGCGTGAACGTCCCATAATCTGATCAACCTTGAAGTCGATGGTCAGCTGCTCAAAACCAGTGGTACCCTCAAACTTAGAGGAAGTCCCTTCATAAACATTAAGACGAGATTGCCTGTTTCAAAGCAGTCCACCTTGTCTCTAGGAAGTCAGACAGTGGCACCATTGAAACTGGGCACTCCCTGTGCCTAGCAACAGCTGTTAGTCTTCCATCAACTGACAAATCGTACTAAATCAATGAGGATAAAAATCATGAGAATGGTGTTTAACTTAGCGGCAGCATTGAATGCTATCTCAGCTGTTTTGAAGAGATTAGTTGAGAAAGGTGCAGAGCAGCCCTTTGTTTTTGTTTTAGTGGAATAGCCACAATAGCTACAGAGGAGGCCAGGGAGGTGTTACTAGCACTTCTCCTGAAACCGTAGAGAACCAAATTTTCTCCATAAATATCAATTTTGGAGATTTTGTCTCCAAAAACATAGATTTGTACATCCTTTCTGGCGACATGACGGAGTTCCCACTGTTCATTAGTAGTAATATGGCGATATGGCAACAGCCATCAATGAAGTTTTGGCAATATGAAATCATAGTGTTCCCGCTTGTGGGGGAATATTCTTTTTTTGGGGAAAAAATTGCCAATTTGGCTCCAAATTTCCCAAAAAAAAGGGTTGGTGCTGAGAGAAAAGTAGTGATATGAGGCGGCGCAAGTGTAGTTGTCCTATAGACAAGGTAGTACACTTCAACCCTTTTTTCTCTGAGGCGATTTGGAGCCAAAAGGCGATTTTTTTCCAGAAAAGAATATTCCGAAAAAAAGTGGAAATTTTATGATTTTATATCGCCAAAATTTCATTGATGGCCGTTGCCATATTGCCATATTGCCATATTGCTACTAATGAACAGCGGGGACTCCATCATTTTGCCAGAAAGGACGTACAAATCTATGTTTATGGAGAAAATTTGGTTTTGTATGGTTTCAGGAGGAACTTTGTCTCGCCAAATGCGTGCTCGCTAAAAAAATTGTGTAGCCACTCTAGCTATAACCGAGAAACCAAAAAAAAAGGACTGGTACACTCATACCTCATATAAGTTTAAGATACCCCCTCTATAACCGACAAGTTAAGCAATTTGCATGTGAGAGGTCAGAACTACATTTATATTTCAATGATTGCCAATAGAATCACAGTTTCAACCCGTGATTCCATAGTTCTCCAATGAAATGTAAATTAGTAATGAATTTCAAAGTTTGTTGCTATGTTTAGTTGATGGCTTCCAATAGGTACTCCCCGTAAGCGCCGACCAAAAGTAAGGGACCTTGACTAATAGAAAACCTCCATTTGGAGTCGAATGGGTGGTGATGAGATGAAAGTGGGTTGGATATAATCCAATTTTTTAAGTGTTGGTTATGGGTTTTGGTTGGTTACCTTGAAGGAGGTGACCATAAGTAATAATCTGCTAACTTATAAGTTATAACCTCTGCTAATTCAAACCTATGCTAATTTAGTAGTATGGTTGGACTAGTTTTCTATGATTAAGGGATTGTTATTTGTTTAAAGCAATGTAAAAAAGAATAAAAATAGGAGGTCATGAACTTCATTAAGTAAGTATTTCAACACCTAAATGACAAAGGTCCCAAGGTGGGCTATTGCAAGTCCCATGGTTGCCGAATTTATACTTACCGTTCTTACAATTTTCAAAGATGCAAGTAGACATTGCAAGAGGTTCATGGGAATATGATTTTTATTCTCATTGATTTCATGGAGTTTTTTTTTATGCCAGCTGAAAGAAAAACTTCTTGAGAGCAAGCACGTTGCGCAACTCCAAATACTTTTGCAAAGATAATCTATTAATCCTTTAAGGCCAATGAATTGTTTTAGCCTCCGAAAATCTACAAGTGTTTAAGATCATGTAGAACAACATTGACGCATAGGATACCAGAAAATCATTGTAGCTTGCCGATGCTTGCACCGATTTTTGTGGCGCCGGTCTCAATAGATGCCCATCTTCCTCCACCTCTTTATTATAGTTTAATTCTTTCATGGAGGTAGCCTGTAGCATTTGCTATTGGGAACATTGTTCCAAAATGACCTAAAAATGGTTGCTCGTCCTTAAAGGATTAAATGTGACATTTTCAATACTAGCAAGTAATATAATTTCCTTTTATGTTGTCTAATTTTTTTTTACTTCCGTGAATAATAGCATTTTAACCCAAGTCAAACATATTCATACAATGTCACACATTATTAAGCAAGGTACTAAAAAACTTCTTTGTTTCCACATAAAACTTCAAGATCTTCATTTTTTTAAAATTATTATTCCACAACAATATGTGGTGTAAACCTTCTAATTGACCATTTGGATTATCGTTCTTAAACATGCCAACTTAAAATTTTAAAAAACATGAATTGGCAAATTTGAACCTCCACTCTTGGCACAATTGTTTGAATATTCTACATCTCTTCTTTACCTCTAAAAATTTGGTGTCCAATGAACAAATATCATGTTCAACATGATGATAATGAATTTAAACCTCGTGTACTGCAAAAGTTTGACACCAAGTGAAGCCAAAGTCAAATATCACTAGATCTAACTTAGATTTAGCCGGTCTATACAAGCCTAGTTCTTTTAGAGCATATTTAGGGTCTACGGTTGTGGATAGTGTCTAACAAGACCTAAGCACCATGGTTCTAAAACAGGATCCATTGAATCTACTTATAAACTTATCTAAAACCTAAGATCCAAAACCCTAATGTCCCAAACTAGATTTAGGTGTTGGTTTAAGTGTTGACTAGACATCTAAGACTAAAAAGTTAAGTTGGAGAAGTTCAACTAAAATTGGGAGCAAAAAATCCTTCTTTTACGTCTACTTAAATCTCAACATTACTCAAAATTGTCTCAAATTTTAAGGGAATATGAAATCACATGTCTCTACCGAAAAGATGTTAAAATGAATGACTAATCATATTCACATGCTTGTGACACTCATGAATTTTAAAATGAATGACTAATCATTTTCACATGCTTGTGACACTCATGAATTTTAAAATGAATGACTAATCATTTTCACATGCTTGTGACACTCATGAATTTCACAGTTATAAGGTTATGCTTCGGAATTGGGAATTGATAATATCATAGAAGATGACAAATAATGAGTATTTGCAAGCCGGCCAAATAAAATAAAAACACTTATCCAACGATACATGTTTCAATGCAACCACATTCTAATACTGTTTATATAAATGTAATAGCAAAGTAATCATATCTTGAGCTAGTGACAATATAGTGGTTTAAATTGAAATGACACACTGTAACCTATTTATTATCACTAGCTCAAAATTCAAGTACTCCTCTATCACATGTCCCTTGAGAGAAGAACCAATTTCATTGATCCTTGCATGTGACCCTTCTTGACCCTTAAATGTCACAACAACTCACTAGAGGCCACAATATTCTACATGTATGGTGTCATATTTGATCATGATAAGGTTTATATATTGAAATGACCTCTAAATGAAAGATGTCAGTTGATGAATCTTCAATCCAAAGGTCTAAGTCTTGCTAAAGTTTATTACATTTTTTTAATTCTAGAGACTTAATTACATGCCCATCTACTGTATCGTTCCCTAGTGATGTTTAAGGATTAGTCCTTAAACTAAATGACATTCGGGAACCATATATACAACCACATATTTTGCTCTCTAGAATAAAAAGAATGTATTCAACTTTAGCAGGACTTCGACCTTTGGATTGAAGATTCATCAACTAACATCTTTCATTTGGAGGTCATTTCATCATATGAACCTTATCATGTTCAAATACGGCATTATACATGTAGAATATTGTGGCCACTATACCAAACACTACATATAATGTCGACCAGACTATTTTGAAATACCTACACTAATTCCAATGCATGCACATTACAGTGGTCCACCTTAATTCTTGATCCACATCAAATCATGTTCCTTAGAAAATGGTGTGGGATGTTTCAAAATTATTGACACGAAATTAATGTGGATTATGGAAAGGTGGCGGAGAGCGGCAATGAGGTGGCGGCAAGCGACAAGGAGTGGAAGATATTTGGTAGTGAGTGGCGGTGAGGTGGCAAAGAATGGCATGACACATATTGAAATGTGTCCACATCATTTTTCACCCACATTACCAATGAATCCACACTCAAGTGCCAAAACCCTCATATACACTCACTAATTGTCAAAAGACATAACAAAGCCGTATGGGCTATTTGTAAACTACTTATATCATCAACCAAATCCCGGTGTTTCATTCTCATGAATGCCGGAACCTTTAATGACAACCCACAAGAAAATACGGTCCCTCCTTGGCTATTACCATGCATTTGTCATACTCAAAGATGCCATTGTAATGCAAGATTCAAACCGGACCTACTATGTGTTAGAGGACTTTCATACAAAGACCCCCCACCAAACCACATAGACTCTAGTCTCACCATCCAATTTATTGAATTCACATATTGCAATGATAGATTCTCTCCGGACACTATTGCAAACAAAACAAATAAATACCAACCACTACTTGACGATATCCAAGCACTAGGATGGAAAGTAGACCCCCTCATTGTCATCACCGCGGGTGCTAGAGCCACCACCTTCATTCCCTCAATGACAACCCTTGAAGAAACATTTAAAATCCCCATCACTTCAATCAAAACCACTTTTTCAAATATTAACATTATTGCAATTCAACATGCTATGTCGATACTCCTACATAAACGTAAACTTGAAAACAACCAACCCCTTCCTAACACTTTGAACCCCCCTCCATAGATCTACACCTGCATTTGCATTTCACCATACTTGCCCTTCCCCCTTTTGGGACTTTTTGGGACCTAGGGTCCTTTTGATATTGGTTACTTGATACTAGGTACATAATGTCTATCCTCGAAAGGGGGAAGTAGTTCCATACTACTAACCCATGCCCGGTGGGCATGAACTTAGTGGTGGAATGAACGGACACTTCACTCACGCCGGCCCTCCTTCGGCGACCGGCGTTCTTCTTCTTCTGAATCCACACTATATTCATTGTTTAGTGTAGTGGCACTTTGAGTAAAAGAGGTTCACATATGCTCTAGGTAGATAGCTTTGCATTGACGTATCATATGTGAAGAAAACATTTATACGTGATTATTGATGATTCTCTAACTTTTGTCTGCTTGATTGTATACCAAAATGTCCCAAATTGTACGAATTAAAACGAAAGTTTTCTACGCGATGAGAGAGATCAACAATCACAAAACAATGAAGAATCTTTTAAATGAAAATTTCAATAAAAAATTAAGACCAAAATTGTTTTGCATGTGTATGAAATACAACATAGTATGCGGCATGGTATTCATTACATTTTGATGTATTTGATGTATTTTGTGTTCTTTTGTGGCTTTTCCATGAGTTCTATAACTCCAAATCATGATCTGATATTTGTGAAGTTTTCATGTAACGTGTGCGCTAATTTTCACTTTAAATTGCACAACCTAATTCCTCATGGATTTCATGAAAATTGAGTTTTAACACCAAAATCGTCCCAGATCTCCTGGGCGTTAAAAGGGTTAAAGGTAGATATCTTAATTTTCTGATTTAAATCTCAGGCTCTATGATAATATTATAGAAGGTGACCTAAAAAGAGTGATAATGTGCAGAGGGCATAGATGGCGACGATTTTGGGGACTAGTGACAGTTTTGGGTGCGAAGAGGGGTTTGGGGTACAGTGACGGGTTTGGGGTATGGTAACGGGGTTGGGTTCGGTGACGGCAATAGACGTACCCAGTAAAACGCAAAAGATTAGGGCTTCCACAAACTTGCAGCACGTCTGCTTCTCAACAAAATTGAAGGATTCGTTCTCCGCAAGCTTCTAGATCACTACCAAAGTTCAATCCGACCTTCCGTCTCTCGCTTTCTGGTTGTGCAGTAATGGCGAAGAAGCAAGCGGAGAGTAATCGAGATCTGCTGCAGCTGGAGCGCGGCACCAATGCCCTGGAGGACCGGTTGCGCGTCACTCAGCCATCGCCCAGTGATGCCAAGCCCCGGATGCCCACCGCAAGCGTCCCTGAAAGCAGCGGTATGCGCCATCTGACGAAACCACCACGTCCTCTCTCTCTGCTTAGGGTTGAGGGTTTATGCACTTTCAGGAATTTAGGGTTTAAGGACTTTCAGGGTTTTGGGGTTTGGAGCATGATGAGATAGACGGAAATGATGCTTCGGAGTTATAAATTGCTGAACCGTAAACGTCTGATGGGGAAGAGTATTTACTAGAACCTGAATTCCTACTTTTTTTTTCCCTTCCCTTTGTCCTGGTTTTAGGGTTTAGGGTGTAAAGGTTTGGAGGATGTTGAGATGGTGTTGAAGAGTTGCTGATTTTGGAGTACTATACACAGAGCCGTAAAGTTGTCAAAATTCGAGCCTTATTAAAACCGCAGCGATCTAAACTCCAACGTCTTTCTGATATGACTTAGAAAACACAGAGTATTCGCCGAATGTTCTGACGTTGAGCCCGAGTGAATGGTGCAGTGTTAGGTCGTTTGAAGGCGTTTCTTCCCATGATGGACGAAGCCAATCAGAAGCTGTTTTCGAGCATTGAGGAGAAGGGGCGTGAGGAGTTTGACATTGAAGTGGTAGATGAAGACGACGACAAGCCCCACATAGAGATGGTGAGATTTTGTTATTAAAAATGCTGCCGATAGTCATCATTCATCAGTTATTTTCAAGTGTTAGATACAGGTTTATGATCACTCCTAGACTGGTTAGGTTTTATGATCACTTTTAATAGGGTGCTGTGTTTTCAGTGAATGTTTAGAGGATTATCTTTTTTCAGGATTATGTTCTTGTGCAGGACTTGGCCTTAGGAATCGCGGACCTCAACACTCCAGAGGCTCTGGCGGCTGCGGAGCGAGCTGCTGCAGGGCATGTTGAAAGGAGAAGTGATCCGGTGGCGGATTCTTCAGATGATAGTATTGACGATGACATGGAATTTGACGATGAAACCCACACGAGAGCAGCGGCAAAGCGTAGCTTTAAACCTAGGAAAGTGAAAATCATTGAGAAAAACTGATCATGTTACCAGACCAAGTCCTTTTCTGTGAATATTAATTGCAGTGTGGAAGTTCATGCTCTACTTTTTATTTCATGTTTGGAGCATGTTTTGAAGATGTTTTACAGGGAAAGTAAAAGTATGCATAATCAAGTGAAGTGAAGTGAATTTAAAGTTAAAGCAAAAGTGAAAGTAAAAGCAAAAGCAAAAGCAATAGAAATAGCAAAAGCAAAAGCAAAAGCAAAAGCAGAAGTAATGTAGGGAGCGAGAGAAAGTATTTAAAGAGGTGAACAGTGACAGGGACTAAAATATATTTGTAAGGGAAGAAAAAGGTGAACCGTGAGAGGGACCAAAATATATTTTTCTTCAAATTGCAGCTGTTTTTGTTTTCTCGGTTGGTTGTGCAGCCGTTCGGACTTATCAAATTTGCTGCTGGGAAAGCTGGTATTGAGTGTCGTCGCAAGATTCAACGACAGGCTACAACTCTAACTCGGAATTTATTACATTCCAGCTTGGACATTAATCGTGTGTTGTGTGATGGCATATCAAAGAGCGGAGAAGGAGGCTGCTGCGTTTGCGAGAAAAAATCAGCAATACGAGCTTTTGGATGCCGTTGACGATGGCGAAGAAGAGCCTGAGTCGCAAATTGCGGCAGTGAAGAGACAGGAGAAGCGGAAGTCAAAGAAACAACTGCGGAGAAAGCGAGAAGATGATGTGGACGAGCACGAGAAAGTTGTTATCAAACGGGGCCGGGGCAGACATGCAAAACACGACTCAGATGACGAAGAAGAGGCGGAAAGGAAAAGAGATCAGCGGGAGAAGGAAGAGCTGGAAGAGCGTCTTCGTGAAAAGGATGCGGCTTCAACCAAGTAGGTGGGTGAGTTGTTCAAGCTGTCAAAGAAACAAAAAGAGGAAGTGAGAAGAAGAAGAAGGGAGGCTCAGGAGAGGAAGGATCTTCTTCCCGGTCTCAGAGACGTCTCTAGAGAAGAATATCTCAAGAAGAGGGAGGCTAAGAAACTACAGGAGTTGGAGGACGAGTTGATCGATGAAGAGTTTCTGTTTGGAGGAATGAAGCTGTCTGCCAACGAGCAAGCAAAATATAGGTACAAGAAGAAAGTGTATGAGCTGGCAAAACAACGTGCGAATGATGTCGACGAAATTGTTGGCTATCACATGCCTGATGCTTACGACAAACCCGAGAGAGTTATGCACGAGAAAAGATACGTTGTTCCTAAGGACCGCTACAGGGATGAGGAGCAAGGAAAGAACATGGCCGAACAAGAAGCGTGGGAGAGACATCAGATAGGCAAAGGTACATTGAAGTTTGGAGCAACTGACAAGACAAAAGATGATGCCGATTATGACTATGTTTTTGAAGATCAAATCGATTTTATTCAGGCTACAACCTTTGCTGGAGATGAGGTTGATGAGGACGCGGAATCAACAGAGAAGAAAGCTACAATGTCAGCTGCAAAAACTACGCATCAGAAGCTACTGGAGGACCGAATGAATTTACCTATCTATGCATACCGAGAACAACTCTTGGATGCAATCAAGGACCATCAGATTCTTGTGATCGAAGGAGAGACGGGCTCTGGAAAGACGACGCAAATTCCACAATATCTACACGAAGCAGGATACAGCAAGCACGGGAAGATTGGTTGCACACAACCTCGGAGGGTGGCAGCTATGAGTGTTGCCGCGCGTGTTGCCGCCGAAATGGACGTCAAACTGGGCCATGAGGTTGGATACTCGATACGATTTGAGGACTGCACCTCAAATACCACCGTGTTAAAATACATGACGGATGGAATGCTTCTTCGGGAGTTTTTGGGCGACCCAGATCTTGCGAGCTACAGTGTTATGATGGTCGATGAGGCACACGAGCGGACATTGTCAACAGATATTTTGTTTGCTTTAGTAAAGGACATTGCAAGAGCTCGGCCAGATTTCAAGTTGCTGATATCTAGTGCCACTCTTGATGCACAAAAGTTTTCAAATTACTTTGACGGAGCTCGGATTTTTCGCATACCAGGGCGACGGTTCCCTGTAGATATTTTGTACACCAAAGCTCCAGAAGCGGATTACTTAGAGGCGGCTATAGTGACGGTGGTTCAGATTCACGTGACGCAACCACCGGGTGACGTTTTGGTATTCTTCACAGGGCAAGAGGAGATCGAGACAGCGGAGGAGATTCTCAAACATAGAACAAGAGGTCTTGGCTCCAAAATAGCGGAAATGATTATATGTCCCATCTATGCAAATCTTCCACCCGATATGCAAGCAAAGATTTTTGCGGAGACACCGGAGGGGGCTCGGAAGGTTGTTCTAGCTACTAACATCGCAGAGACATCGCTAACTGTAGACGGTGTCAAGTACGTAATTGACCCGGGGTATTGTAAACAAAATAGCTACATTCCTCGGACGGGCATGGAGTCTCTAGATGTCACTCCAATATCTCAGGCGGCAGCGCAACAACGGGCTGGCCGGGCTGGGCGCACTTCGGCTGGAAAATGTTTCCGTCTCTACACGGCATGGGCGTTCCAGAATGAGATGGCTGAGAACACCATTCCTGAGATTCAGAGGACAAACTTAGGCTATGTGGTACTTCTGCTGACGAGTCTTGGCATCAACGATCTCATTAACTTCGACTTCATGGACCCACCTCCGGTCGACTCTCTTTTAAGGGCTGTAGAGCAATTATATGCACTAGGTGCACTCAATCACCGTGGAGAGTTGACGAAGACGGGCAGGCGGATGGGAGAATTTCCCATGGACCCAATGCTCTCCAAGATGTTGGTTGCTTCTGACAAGTACAAGTGCTCACAAGAGGTTGTCACCATCTGTGCTATGCTGTCCATCGGGAATTCCATTTTCTACCGCCCCAAAGACAAGCAAGTACATGCCGATAATGCACGAATGAACTTCCATGCGGGGAACGTTGGAGATCACATCGCCCTTCTCAAAGTTTATGATTCCTGGAAGGAAACAAATTATTCAACTCAATGGTGTTACGAAAATTACATCCAGGTCCGGAGCATGAAGCGGGCACGCGACATCAGGGAACAATTGGAAGGTCTATTGGGGAGGGTGGAAGTCGAGTCGAGTTCCAATCCTAATGAACTTGACAAGATAAGAAAGACCATCGCTTCTGGATTTTTTTACAATACAGCAAAGCTCCAGAAGGATGGATCCTATCGTACGATAAAGAACCCACAAACAGTGAGCATTCATCCGAGTTCAGGCCTTTCTCAGGTTTTACCTAGATGGGTCGTGTACCACGAGCTTGTCCAGACAACGAAGAAGTACATGCGACAGGTAATCGAAATCAAGCCACAGTGGTTGGTGGAGATTGCGCCAAACTACTATAAGCTCAAAGATGTGGAAGATTCCGCAGCATATAAAATGTCCAAAGGGGTTGGAAGAGCTGGTCCGAACTAGCTGGCTTGAAGGAATCGATTGGCGTATCAACTTTCTGTAGAAGGTCCACGGCGGTGTCGATGCTGAGTAGAATTCCTTGATATGCAAATTTTGATATCTACTCCAACTTTCACACGACTTTCAGCTTTGACACTTATAATAAGGAAGCGTCGGTTATCTTTGACCAGACAATTGTACTGGTCTATTATGTGTATTGTGTAGTCTGACATAGGTAGTTATCACCTGAATCACGTTCACGGTGTCATGTAGCTGAATTTCTTGTACAATGGCCAGACATAGTTTTTGCAATAAAGGTAGGTTGTTAGCCTCCAGTTTTCTTACTTGTTATCGACTGTTTGTTATTTCCTGATCCTACACAAATGGATATGTTATTACCTAACATTCGTATGATATATATCCGTATTCTTTTAGAATTTCTTTCCACCAAAAACTTAAACGATGCACCAACCATAAGAAATTCCAGTTGCTACTTTTGTATGAAAGTAGCCACAAATATCAATGTTGTCTCTCAGGTTATCAAAATCTTTGTTGTATGTCAATGTGACGCTCTGACTAAGTTCCATTTCATTCAGGAATTCACTTGCAAGAATCTATTAATTGGTAGGACACCTTTCAATCTTTGAGTTTCAAAGATCCAGCTGCCTAGATCAGATCTGCTCTGATAGCATTTCTGCCACATTCCTACCTATTACGGAATGCATGTAAATCAAACAATCTAGATAACACAAGAAATCCACCAACTCGGTGCTCCAAGAAATGCCATTGTACCCGGGATTGTCAACAATTATCAAGTTGCCAGTTACCAACTCCCATCAAGAGTGATTATGATACAACTAATCTACGAAAATTGGAGACTTGAATCTATCAAAGATCATTTTATAGTGCTGCAAGCTCTTTCAACCGTGAGCCTTCCACTTGACAACAACGCGGCACTGTCAAGGCATCACTTGAAAGACTTGACACAAAATTCCACGTAAGCAAAATATAACTCTAGAACCTGTGAGCCTTGTGTCACAT
The DNA here is from genome assembly GCA_963971425.1 of Bryoerythrophyllum caledonicum. Lineage (NCBI taxonomy): Eukaryota > Viridiplantae > Streptophyta > Bryopsida > Pottiales > Pottiaceae > Bryoerythrophyllum > Bryoerythrophyllum caledonicum. The sequence continues at coordinate 13,445,843 of OZ020519.1, forward strand.
GGTCCATCGAAGTTGGAATCAGCAATGAAAGTCATCGTGTTGCAACGCAAAAGTGTAGGAGCAAAACGACTTCCATGTACAATACCCACCAATAAGTATACGTTCATTTTGCATATGTACGTTTCCACTCTACGCTGCTGCCAACTTTGACACCCTTTTAAAGGCTGAAAATTTGTCATTTTCACCATGAAATTTTTGGCACAAGATCACTTCTATGTTGACAACATGTGTGCAAAATTTCAAGGCCGGAAGTCGAATTAAAAAAAGATATTCAAGATCTACCAACATGGATAGCACGAAGAAAAGTTTCATTGCTACAAACTTTGACACCCTCCCAAGGATTGAATTTTTTGATTTTTCCCATGTAATTTTTGGCATGGGACCGCATCTGTGTTTATTACATGTTTAAAGTCTAAAACATCCACACAAAGAGACATATTTAAAATCTAGCAACATGTGTAGTTGTGAGTGTAGTTGTAAGAAACATTTCACTCCTAGCCAACTTTGACACACTCCTAGGGATTAAATCTTTTGTTTTTGCACATGAAATTTCCGGCATGAAACCATTTCTATATTGAATACATGTGTGCCAAGTTTTAAGGCCAGAATACCTACATAGCAAAAGATTTTTGAAATCTACCAACATGATAGTTGTGAGAAACATTTCACTCTTGCCAAATTTGACACCCTCCCATGGACTGAGTTTTATATTTGTTCCCATGAGATTTTGGACATGAGACCATTTCTATGTTGATTATATGTGTGCTTAATTTCAAGTCTAAAATATCCACGACAGAAAAGAAAAAATTCAATATCTACCAACGTGCTAATTGTGACAAACAACTAAGGGTACCATTTCAACTTTGGCACCTTCCCTAGGTTTGAAAAATTGTTATTTTACTATGAAATTTTTAACACATGATCACCTATATGAATATAACATGTGCGCCCAATTTCAAGGCCAAAAGATGAAAAAAAAACCCATATTCAAAATCTACCAACATGTGTAACTATGAGAAACAATCTTGTGTATCTATTATTGTATTCATCACATGGCTTTGAAATTTAACACACATGTTATGAGCATAGAGATAATCTTGTGATAAAACTTTCATGGTAAAATATCAATTTTTCAGCCCTCAAGAGGGTGTCAAAATTCGCAATAGTGAATGGCTTACAACTACACATGTTGGTAAATTTGGAATATCTTTTTCTATATTCATCTTCTGGCCTAGAAATTTGGCACACATGTTGTCAACATAGAAATGATCTTGTGCCAAAAATTTCATGGTAAAATGACATTTTTTCAGCCCTCAGGAGGGTGTCAAAGTTGGCAGCAGTGTAGTGTTGAAACGTTCATGAACGTATACGTATTGGTAGGTACTGTACAGTAGGGGGACAAAAAGATTGGCATTTTTGCACTCCAGCAGAAGAAAAAATCAAGTTTAATCTTTTAAAATGCACCAAAGGCACAAAAATTGTCCTTTACATGTCTACAAAGTTTTGTGGCTTGATAATTTACCAAAATGGTTTTATAGTGAATTTACCAACTAGTACCCTTTTCAACATGAATTAGAAGGTATATTCTAAATGTTGAAGAGAATTAGACACCTCGTGCTTCTAAAATTTAAATATTGTCATGGATGCTTTGTTTAACATAGATATTACACCAAAGCATCATCCACTTGTCGATTTGAAGGTTTCCACTTATCCTAAAAACACTTGACAAAAATAACAATAATTTGGTTACATATGCAACATTACCTTCGCAGTTTACACCACATAACTTGTTAAAGTTGACATGAATTGAGTTGCAAATGTGAGATAAGAGTGTAGTAGAGAGTTGATGAAGGTAATGAGGATTTGCAAGATCAAAATTGGTGGGTGAAGAAGGTTTGTTTGGCTTCTGAAGTGAGTGACCGGTGGGTGACTAGTGATGTTGAGCACTCTGTCTCATGTTGAGCAATGAGAAGCCACTTAGTTGATTTGGGATTTGGCTTGGTGATTTGTTCTATTGCTTCAATAAGTTAGGTTCTTTGCTTACCTTTTCGTTTACACCACAACTCCTGGCACTATAATGTATACCTTCGGTGAAATTTTCAGAAATTTTAGCATACTTTGTATCTGATATGAATTTTCTTCACTTTTTCTTTAAAAAATCACAATAACATTAAATTTCCACAAAAAATCTATAATATTTGTGACATAAATAAAACATGTGATCTCATCTCTAAATTTAAAAAAAAAAATTCTACTCATATTTGATGAAAAATCATAGCAGAATGGAAATTGGGATTGATTCTACGGTCGTAGGCTCCGTCCTTTAACCCCTAAAGGACCAGAGTCTCCTTCGGGGGGATTTCACATTTTGGGCAGGTTCCTAAAATTCGAAAAAAAATCCTTTTTTTTTGAAACTTTTATTATAGATTGGCCTTGATAAGAGCTTCGTGGAGGTATTTTTAAAAAAAAAATTGGATTTACGGTTTGAAAGTTAGTACCACCTATTGTCAAAAATGGGGAGGATGGGCAGCGTGGGCACCCCTGGGAACCAATGAAATGCAAGTGTGAAAGAGGGGCAGTAATTAGGGGCACAAAGGGTGGAGAAAGGGTGGGGCAGCCCAAATCAAGGGGAGGAATAGTGGAAGGGAAGACCCCACAAATTCCAAGAAAAGGGATAAATAGAAAATTAAAAAAAATAGCAAAAAGTGGTACATGGCAGGGGCTGTGGGTACTGAAAGAGATGGCACGTGTGGGGGGAAAAAAAATTTTAAAAAAAAAAAATGCCGCCTTGCAGTGGCGGGCCACCCCCGAGCAGCTGCGCGGGTCCCGCACAGGGGAGTGGGTGAATGACGTGGCCCTTCATTTCTTGAAGGGTCCCCATTTTGAAGCCCTGCCCTCACTTATAATATTTGAATAATTCAATAAATTCATTAAAATTGGAGATTTCACCCGTTTTAGAAAAAAAAATCTCTAAAATAATTAAAAAAATAATTCCACATTTCAACCGTACGGATTTCTAAATTTGTAAATTCATATTTAGCAAATAATTTCTCACTTCATTTGTAGTCATTTGCATTGTTTTATACCCCCTTTCACTAAAGTATTTATTTGAGCATGATGTACCACTCGAAATGACCTCAAATTTTGCACACACTTAGCTAACATCATATTCTTTGTACTGGTTATAATTTCCAACAAAATGTACTCTAAAAACTAGGAGATATGCTTAGTCAAAGTGAGCTGACTTTGTCGGGCAAGAGGGAAAAAAACTACTTTGTGCACTTCAAACACTATAATCTTCACATCCGGGGGCAAGATGAGAGAAGAGTAGCTCCGCAAAACCTGGTGAGGAGGGGTTCCTAGTGTTAGGCACAAATGCAATGCACACAACAATGAGGGCTGCTGGGCTCATTGTAAATCCCTGTGTGTATTTCGTTGTTGCTGATCGGTGTGCTAATGGTGTGGAGAGTGTTGTGGGATTGCCGATCTTAGATCTATTGACACAAAATATGTGAGGATGCAACGATCTAGCACTGGATTGAGAGGGTAGATCTGTGGCGGGGCCCTGTGTTGGCTCAAATCTAGATCTAGTAGTTGCAGCCCATATCATTTCTTGATTCAATCAAATCTAGATCTTGTTTACAATGACACCTTAGGATTACCATACACCAAAACCCCTCCCCAACTAGGACTCTAGCAAAACCATGAAGTCAAAGCGCTACCAACACGAGACTCGAAGCACTCAAGAAGGCACAAGATCATTACAACAAGGACGACAATCAATACGAAGACGACACTCAATACAAGCAGCTAAGTTCTCCTTTGTTATTTCACAGATTGCAATGCCTCATGTTAGAAGGTATAAGTTTGCCGTTTGTAGATCACAGTTTAAAAAGTTTGATGATAGAAGTTATATGCTAGAGCTTGCATATAAAGCACATCTAGCAATGTACGAGGTTAGAAAATGCAAGTTAGTGACACAAACTGCAGTAACAATAGGAGTAGTAGAACTCCATAACCCTACAGGTACAAGAATGGACATAAACTGCCTGCTCGACACAACAGAAGAAAGACTGCACTACCAGCACACCCCGAACAAGAAGCCGTGCACCATGAAGTGGGAATCGGCACCCCCTAACCCTGCAGGAACAGCAACGATCAGGAGCTGCCTGCTCAACACAGCCCGTAAGGCTACTCCGAAACCGCAGCAGATCACCAATATGAGAGTACTGGCACGACACAACAAAGCCCACCAAGAACGACTCCACGCCTACACAGGAACACCTGCAACTCTCCAGAAGTTACAACATAAGATCAACACCAGCTCCGCACCAAAATCAGAATCATATCCAGTTAAAGACACATGCACACACATGAAGACCGATTACCGCCCGCAATGTGCTCAAGTCAAACGCCAAGATACAAGATCAGCCCACAAGATTAAACACTCCCAAGGATCAGCTAAGTATCATTTCTGTATTATGTACTTAGAAATGCTTCAATTCTGCCTTTGCAAATTTGGTAATAAGCTGCTAGTGACTGCTAATGTTGTTTCAGTCATACCTAATCTCTATTACCAGAAGACACTAAGATGTCGCAGAACGAGAAGACCAGCAATAGAACACAGGGTACAACGTAGGAAGCAGCAGCAGTCAAGGAAGATCACCAATTCACCTGCGACATCCACAATACACCAACGTCAACACTCTGCACCCAACACAACCATCACCAAATGTCAGACAGACAAAAACAACAATGAAACACCACCCGTGGCCAAGGTACGTTTCCAAACCCCCCATCTAACCATTTTTCGTTTACTGCCACATACCACCAGAAAAAACCGTGTACTTTCCAGCGGAGCAGCGCGCAACAGAGGGATACACAGACTTCACAAACAAGAGAAGAACAAAGACTCAACACCAAGGAATCCACCGAAATCAGAAATGAAGGACGAACAGATCTCTGGACTCCACAAATCGAATAGCCCTAGGCAACACATCCAAACCAGCTCCACACACCAAGCATCAAAACGCCACCAGCAACCTCAGCCCCAAACATACCAACGCCAAAGTACAAACAAGTCCTCAAGACAACACACAAAACCAAGATATGAGCACAACCAGGTAAGTATCCTCACCAACTCATCATTTTTGCCTCCCTTCCTTTGCAAGTCTTTACTTGGTCATAGGAACAATGGGAAACGCACACGAAACCACCACCAACTGTTGCTGCAACAAAACCCTAGCCGTCACAACATTTCCAAAAAGGTCAAATCCATGAAAGATCAAGATCTGAACTACCACATACAACATCACAGTCGCCAAGAGGTATTCGAACGGCACTACGCAGGAGCCGACCCTAAACGTCCAAAAAAATATCGACGTTCATCGAACACGACGACATCCACCAAACGGCAACCCATCACAAGGTATAAATCGCGCTCCTACCCATCTTTCAGATCCTCTCACTTTGCTCTATTGTGCAAACGCATTCCCTTTGCCCTTGGAAGACAAGGTCCCACTTTCACAACCAGAGGGGTGTACTCATACCTGAGAGAAGACCTGCGGGAAGGAGATCGGACACCTTTACTGAAGACGCGCTGCATCTGTGAAGAATCTCTCTCCTTTTTCTTTCAGAATACCTTGTTGTGCGTTTTGATCATTTCAAATCTATCTATGGCTAACTTGTTGCTGCTGCATTTCCACCAGATCACCGAAGTCCTGGGCAACACAGAAGCGTGGCTCAGATCGGAAGCCAACATTTTTACACCGCACAAAGCAATAACATCATCGCCAACGCCAGTCGAAGAAGGAGAACGTACCAGCCAATCTTGGAAGACCAGCAACCAAGATCTCGAAGAACTCGGCAGCCCTCCCAAGCGACAGGTCCCTGCAGCCCACAGAGACAGTGTAAAGAGTCAGCAAGATCTCGGCAATATTTCAACCCTCAAGGTTGGCGGACAGAAGCAACAAGATCGTGGAACACCAACAGCCAACAAATACGCAAGATCGGACGTGTGCGGACTAAAGACAAGGCTGCCGATTAGGGACGAGGCCGACGTCGGAACTGAAGATCTGGTGTCTGGAGACGCCAGGACACCGAAGGTCTGCGTACCTACCACAGAGGCAGTCACAGATGTGAGATCTTCGTCGAGTCATTGCGAGATATCACAACAGGCTAGCCGCGCGCGCACAATCCCGAGAAGACACAACAACCCTGTGGTGCTGAGAACCGAGGGTGATGGTTGGCGGCTGCACAAGAACCCAGCGAAGCTGAGAACCAAGGACGTTGACTGGCGGCAGCTGAACCCGTTGAACACCACGAACTCGAAGTCCCGAGCATCAAGCTTTCAGTCCAGAGTGGACGACTCGCGTACACTAACCCTGAGTACCAAGTCGAAACCCATGCCAAGCTCTGGGAAGCCGATTCAAACCCTAGCGAGGAAGAAAGCAGGCGGTGCAACACTCGTAATCACCAAGTACAAACCCACGCCAAGCGAAGAAGCCAAGCCGACCCATTTCGAAGCAAGGAAGAAGGCCGGCGGCAAGCCCTCACACGAGAACCAGGATGCCGGCAGGCAAGCACTAGCAAGACGAGAGGCGATCTGCATCCGAAGCCTGGTGAGGAAAGGCTGCAGACTAGTGGCGTCTTACAACGTTCCAGCAAGGGGACAGAGCAGGAGCAGCCCTAAGCCCGTCATACACGGTACCAGGCACTGGCAAAATTCGAACGTGTGTGCCAGGCCGCAACTAGGGAGCAGACCTCGCAGAAGCCCAGAAGTCTACCACAGGGCAGCGTCACACCAGTATACCGAAGGGCAGCTTCACACTAGTACGCTTCAACTCCCAAGACCCACTCCAAGTGTAACACCAGGTTATAGCTCCTTATCACTCCCTTTGCAATTTGATATCGTATGTAACCATCGGGTTTATTGTGAAAACCCATGGTCATGCACACAAAGTTTAATATTAGTGGTATTTTCTTGGGGAGGTGACCACTCTTTTGGCACCTCTCATGGTCGTGTATGTGTATATCTCACTTATTCTCACAGCCTTGATTCCTCTCATTTAGAGTCAAAATTTAGAGGTCAATTCAACTTCTTGCATGCCATATACATTGTTAAAACCCACTCCTTCTTGATCATTCTAACTTCATCAAGCCCTCAATGCATGTTGTGGGGAGAAGTTAGAATCAAGGTGATAAGGGGTAATGCTACAGCTAGGCTTTACAACTTTTTTAGTAACACCTCCATCATTGTCATCTACAGTATGTCTCAACTTCAAGCTGCGGTGACCCCCTCCAAGCGTTTGTTTGTTGAAGTATTAGACGTAAACCCTTGTCCAATAGCTACAAGTGAAAATGCCTTGATTGTTGCAAGTGCCCTCCAGAAAAAGGTTAAGGCAACAAGTTTGCCTTACACCAAATACTGGTTAGGCTTCCACACAATGAACATTCTAGCAAAAAAAAAATGGGAGTCCGAAAGTACCTTTGCATACTTTAGAAAATCTGGTCAAAAAGGGGCTAAGTTGCAAAGAAGCAGCCGAAAGTATAGAGTCAATGCCCTCCTTCCCATTCATCCCCCAGGAAGAATGGCCCTCCAAGCGGGTAGATGGAAAGAATGGCAACCACTTCAACCTCACCCAACTTCCAAGTGAAGTTGAGGTGGATGAAGATGGCTATGCCTTGGATTACCAAGTATCAATCCACTTTGAACTTGGTGATCAAAAATGGGCGAAGGATGTGATTTTAGATATGATAAAATCACGCCTTATAGATATGAAAATCCCTACTGGGACCCGCATTGGTGAACCAATAGCTGTCTTCTGCTATCACCAATCCGAAAATTGGAGCGGAGCTATTAAATTACACCTAAAAAATCCAGCGGTGGATGCCAAAGGATTATTGCAAGGGACAAGGCCCTTCATTCTCACTTTGAATGAAGGAATCCCACACAAAGGCAAAATATGCAAGTCATATGATGCCTTGGCATTCTCACATCTCTTGTCAGTCAAAATATCCGGTCCAAACCTAGCCAACAAAGAAGCTTATGACTTGCATGAAGAAATTGTGAGAGATAGTTTTGCCAGGGGATATGATTTTGAAGTAACGGGGGTAGAAAAAAAGGGATTCTCAGAATTTGCATGGGTCAAAACCCCTTCTCCGGAGCAAGCAGCCAAAGTAAAGGATTACAAAGTCCCTTTCAACAATGAGATTTTTGTGCCAATCTTTGCAACCCGGAAAATGGATGAGGATGAGATTGCAAAAAAGAATTGCTTAATTCTAATTGCAAAAAACCTCAACAAAACAAAGAGTGAAAAAGAACTAGCGGATGGCATTAAGTCTATACTTGGGGAAGAGAATGTGGTAGATACATTCTTCAAACTCGAGCATGGGAGACACGTCGGCACTTGCAATATTGAGTGTCTAAAGGCCGCGGTGTATAAGAAATTTGTCAAACAAAGTAAAAAACTCCATGGTAAATACATCATGTTTTCCCCCCACCCTAAGAGTTTGGATGGTAGTAACAAGCCAAGCACCGATGAATTGGCAAGACTAGGATTCACGGATGTAAACTCGGCCGTAGCTAATGCGGTAATTGCCATGGAAAATGGTCCAAACAAAGGCAATGGTGTTACTCTACAACAACTCCGGAGAGAAATGAAAACCATGAAAGGGGAAATTGTTGAAGAAGCGAGACAATATGCGGATATGGTGCAAGCAAACACAGTCAAATCCCTTCGAGGGGAAATGTCGACTCTCCGATCCCAACTAATTGCAACCATCATGGCGGCGGAAACACAAGCATCGGAACGAGAACAACGTGCTATTGAAGGCAAAATGGACACGTCAAACTAATAGCGTTAAACAACGCTACAATAAACCACACTATAGTATATATATATACTAAATTATATATGAAAAGCATAAAAATGTTTAAAACTATATATAAAAGAAAAGAAAAAGACATCATAGTATATCTATATACTACAATATATAACAATGACAACAACAACAACAACAACAACAACAACAACAACCACAACCACAACAACAACAACAACAACAACAACAACAACAACCACAACCACAACAACAACAACAACCACAACCACAACCACAACAACAACAACAACCACAACCACAACCACAACCACAACCACAACCACAACCACAACAACAACAACAACAACAACAACAACAACAACAACAACAACAACAACAACAACAACAACAACAACAACAACAACAACAACAACAACAACAACAACAACAACAACAACAACAACAACAACAACAACAACAACAACAACAGCCATGTCTACTGTGCCTTACAAACAAGTCTTGGGTACCTTACAGTACCTCGTAACCTGTACTAGGTGGGATATTGCTTACTCAGTCAATCATTTGGCTCAATTTATGATGAGCCCAGCTCCACTTCATTGGCTGGGTGTTAAGCGTATTCTCCGATATCTAAAAGGCACTATGAAGACTGGACTTACTTTTTGTGGTTTTAATTTTCCAACCTCCTCTTTTCATCACATTACTGGCTGGAGTGACGCTGATTGGGCTGGAGACCCTGATACCCGTCGCTCTATCTCCGGATTTCTCTATCTACTTGATTCCTCGTGTTTGCTTTCCTGGCAAAGCAGAAAGCAACCTGTTGTTGCTCTTTCATCCATAGAGGCTGAGTATATTGCTGCAGCCTCTGCCACTAAAGAATTGTTATGGCTTCAATCCCTTATTGGTGAACTCCAATATTCTCTACAGCTCCCGAGTACTTTATTCTGTGACAACCTATCCTGTCTTGCGTTGACAAAGAACCCCCGTTTTCATGATCGCTCAAAGCATATCAGCATCCGCTTCCATTTTCTTCGAGACCACGTTGCCAACAAGCTCCTCCAACTACTTCATACACCCACCTCACAAATGTGGGCCGACATTCTCACAAAGTCTCTACCAAAAGTGAAGCACCAGGCTTGCATCGATGGCATCTCAAATCCAGGCCCAGCTACTTAGTTTGCCAAATGATTGAACAGGGGGAGCTCTAGTTTAGTGTTCAACACTTCACCAAACATGTTTCAATTGTTCAGCTCTTCAGCTGACGGGGGCGTGTTAGTGTAAATTAGCTTATGTAACTCCTGTCTATCAAGGATACCAATAGCTAGCTTATGTAACGTCACACCTGTTGAGTAAACACATAGCTAGCAACTCTTCATGAGTTATATATACACTCTCTCTCTGTTATCAACATTATTATTAATACAACTTGTTTGAGTATTCTTCTTTATGTTTTTGAGTTCAGTCTCACAAGGCGTTGCCTCAATATAATATAGGTGCCACCTCAAGATCTTTGGAAAAGGATTCAAGGTTTTTTGTATAGGGCAATGCCCGAGGAGGAGGGGTTTATGGGGAAAAATGCGTTGGCGGAGCCCGACGAGGAGGCGCATTTTTTCCTGTAAACCCCGACAATGAGGACATTGCCCAACGTAAACACCTATCTAGAAATCGACAAAAAACGCGGGATGATAATGAGATCGTGGATGAATAATCCGTAATGCTCGATTACGTGAGTTTCCCCGTGTAATCGGGCATTACGGCTGAGAACCCAGGAAATGAACGGGCGATTTCCTGGGAGTGGTTTACGATGAACAAGCTTGAGCTCATCTTCGGCCGGACTTTCATTGACACCACTACATTTTATAGAGCAGTACCTAGGTCCTGAAATTGCCACAAATTGTCAAACAGCTTGAGATGGGAAATCAGACCAAATGATTGTTTAATAAAACATCGTTACTAGCTTTTGCCACTTCAACTGCAATTTTACACTGCCACAGAAACTTAGTGCAGTAGGAAGGCTAGTACTGCAGTTCGTCACATGCTAAGTTACAGCATGTAGGAAAATCTGTTCCATCGGGTTTAGCCACAGGGTTTAGCCATATATGATATTCTCTGTCTTTTGTAGGCTGATTGGCAAAAGAGTAATCTATTTCTTCCCCAATTCAGGCATTTTTAAACTAAAACTGCTCGAAGTTTGAGATTCGGGAATGAAAAAGCCGGCCAGCACAGTGAAAAAGTGGAGATGAAAAAACAAGCTCACCAAGTCTCACAACTGGGAGTGTCCAGCATAATCAAGGAAGGCGAAGAGTGAACATGTAAAGCTGACACAGATAGAGCTTGCCTAGGAAGAGTATTAGATCCCAAATCACAATTACATCACCCACTCTTTTTGCGTCACTTGTTCACTACTAGTTTTGTAACTCTTTTTTTTGGCAGCCTTGCAGAAGTAACTCCTTTCCCGAAACTGCAATCTACTGTACATTGGAAAGCCATAAAACGACGCACAAGTTTTGTCGAAATGGTTCTCCAAAATGGAGCAAATCGTCCATTTCGTTTAATTAAATTGGCGTGATTCTGCGCCAAAATTTGAGACTCAATTAAGCTACATAAAGGTCTTAAAACTCAGAGATAGTTTAACTTTTCAGCTCGCCTGGCCCCGGTATCGCCAATTTAACGAACTTGAGGTTGTTCCTTTGCCATGAGGCCAGACTTGAGATTTCTCCCCAATTTGAGAAGGAAAACTGAGCACAGTTGGCATAACTCAGCAGCAGGCACAAGAAATGCCGTTGAGAGAACACTACACTTCGTCACTGGCCTTCTTGTAGAATACCCAGCAACAATGTTTTGGCCAGTGGTAATGCAAACTTCCGAAGTGAACCGATTCTTATGAGCTCTGTAAGTGGTTAGAAATATGAGTTGTGGTGAAGTGGCAACTAAGGCATTTGTATTAATGATAAATTGGACACCAAACTCCCTAAATTTGAATTCCACAGAGAATCTGTGGAAATTTATAAAAGACCACATTCAAAACAAGCATGAATCACAGCGTATAGGTACCTGGTTGTGTACATGGAAATTTCCGTTCTATAGTTTGTCTTTTAGCTTGTTTTTGAAGGGGTTAATTTAGTTTGTCTAACGTCTAAATTTGAGTTTTCATGTATCTAGTTCAAAGTAAATTCAGCTATCCTTGTAATGATAATAAGTTCAAGTTTTAATTATGAACCGGTGGAAAGTTAGAAATTTTAATTGGAGGGGTCAGTATCCCGATCCCACTGACGACGCCCTTGTAGAATCTCGCTATCAAAGAGTGTGCAATTAGGGAGGGCAGGGTGTCCCTATTTTACAAAGAACGGCCCTCTATGACGTGACGCTACGACCATTCTGCGTCTGAATAGGTCACGGGGAGCCCCAGGTCGTCGTCTCCGACTCGCAGGGTTCGGATTGCACCCTTCGGCATTTCCAACAATCGAGATAGTTTCACAACCAAATTTTGATCGAACCGGATCTCTTTTCTTTTCTTTTTCTTGTCGAAATCAGGTGGAGCCATGACCACGAAGACGGAGTTCGCAGGAATGGATGTCTCCTGTTTGGTGGAGTCTTACGCCAAGCAGGAGCTTCCCGGGCAGGAGTGCATTATGCCGGTTTTGTCGAAGGTTTTAGGGTACGGCATTGTCGCCGGATCAGTGTTTCTGAAGGTGCCTCAGATTTACTTGATTCTGAAGAACCAGAGCATCCAGGGTTTGAGCGTGACATCGTTCGAGCTGGAAGCCGCGGGGTTCACGATCGCTTTGTCCTACTGTTTGTTCAAGCAGCTGCCATTCTCGGCGTACGGGGAGCTCGTGTTCATTCTCATGCAGAGCTTGCTGACGTTGATGTTGATCTACCACTACTCGCCGAAGCGTGGCCCGTTCATGTTGCTCAAGTCGGCGCTCTATTGCGCTCTGGCGCCGAGTTTGCTGGCGGGGAGGTTGGACGCGAATCTCTTTGAAGCGTTGTATGCGTGTCAGCATGCTATCTTCTTCGCCGCGAGGATTCCGCAAATTTATCAAAACTGGAAGAGCAAGAACACTGGGCAGTTGAGCTTCTTGACGAATTTTTTGGCGTTTGCGGGAAGTGGTGTTCGCACATTTACCAGCATTCAGGAGGGTGCGCCGTTTAGTATGGTTGTTGGGAGTGTTCTCGGGGTGTTGACAAACGGTGTGGTGTGTGCTCAAATTGCGAATTACGGTTCAACTCTGGAGGAGGTACCTGAAGAAGATGACCGTGATAAGCAATGGAAGGTGGAGTAAGAGCTTGACCTAATTCCAGTCGTCTAAACCTTAAACTTAAAACCTAAACTTTATCAATCAGCTTTCCATTCTAAGTAAGATGGATTTTCAGAGTCATCGGATATTGATAGCACGAGTTACTGAATCAACCTCGAGACAGCCAACGTCGGATAGCCTCTCTTGCAGCGGAGCTGAGCACCAAGTTGCACATCCAGAAAGGAGGGGATCAAATAGTTCAGTGGCTGGATTGCTCTGTAAATGACTGAGGCATGAAATTCATCTTTTGCATGGAGGATGTCTTTGTGTTAAGTTATTATGCAATCATGTATACAATCCCCTCCTAGTCAACAGTGGATTAGTTTTGAGGGTCTGTTTGTGATGTTGCTAAACAAAAGAACTGTTGATGTCTGCATGGAATATTTTGAATTATAATCTTTGCAACTTGCGATTGCATTTTGATTTTGTAACTTATTGTCCAAAGGCTGCCTTTTTTATGGACAAGGAGAGTGTCGCTAATCCTTTCGACATGTCAGCTGCATTCGTTTCTCGCTCACAAATTCTCCCTGGACTTTGCCTGCGAAGTCTGCTCAGCACAAGCGCAGCAATCTTTTATAGCTCCACCTCTTGCAGAGCGACTTGCAAGCGCTCGTCTAGTTTTAGGGTTTATACGGATCCTTGCAGTCATGTTTACTAGGTTTACATTTGTGACCCAGAGGGATCAGTTGCCAGGACTGTGAGTGATTACGCACACAGAATGCAAGCAAGCCGCCTGTAACTCTGATTCAACGTCTATGGCTTCATCAACGATCGATGTAGAAACCTTTTCTCAGTTTGAAACTAAGATGGATACAAATGTTTTACAGTTTTGATTTCTGAAGCATTTGCCGGTATGCTTATCGTAACAATCCTGAGCCATCCTTTACTAGAAGAAGTCATGTGTTATCTTATGTGGCTGGCATATTCAGCAGTCTAATCAATTTGTTGCAAGGATATGTACGGCCACTTCTCTGCTTTGGGCACGTTAGCCCCTAAAGTCTAAAGAGTTCTGTCACTTGACGGTAAGGTGGAGGCACCCAAAACCGTCCAAATAAGGAATTCAGCATAGTTGGAGGTATATTTTCAGAAAAATAATATTATTGTAATATTGGCGAGTGAAAATCATGAATATTCAAAAAAAGAAAAAGATTTTTCGGATGTGATATGTAATTTCTATGATTTTTCAAAGTTGTAGGTCTCTAGACCACTGGATGTGTCCTGTAGATGCACCCAAACCTGAACCTTGCAAAAATCAGCTCATAACAGATCAGAATTCACAATGTGTCTTTCAAATGTGTCAACCAATCAAAATCAAACATTTGGAGGACACATTCATGTAAATGGAAGGACACTTTAAGGGTACTCTACTGAACGAGGAATAGGTCCCGGACACCATTGGGTGTTTCTACCTTATGTACCTATGATCTAAGTATGATTTTTTGAAACTTTTGTGGAGATTGGGTGTCTCAAGAGCTTGGCAAGTATATAATTTATGTTCAAATTTAACTCACAATTGACAAATTATGACTATTTTTTTGGAAAATGGGGGAGAAGGGTAGCACCTAGTAGGCAACCCTTGGACATTCCACCCAAAAACGGGCAATCAAGGATTGTTGAATCTGTAGAATGTACTTATAAATTTTCACCCTAACACCATACCATCTCCTTCACTTATGCTACCTTCACTTGTATTTAGAATAAAATTTTAGCACAATTCCAACAACTCCTTAGCAATTTCTCTTCTAAGAAGCAAATATTGCAACAAAGTTGGCACTTGGGAGTTTAGAACTTTGATACAAGAACAAATTCCTAGGAAGAAGGCATTACGCACAAGAAATGAGGTAAATTACTTTCTATTCTCATTTTGCTTTTGCTTTGTCAAGAATGGTCATGCAACTCTTCAATCATGCTATGGTAGTTATAATTGGGAACCTTTTTCGAGGTTGCCCACAAGACTTAGGTTCTTTGGATGTCACATGAGCTTTCTAATTTCAATAGAAATTAGAATTTTTAGTTTTAAAAAATAAAAATTTTGAGCATGTCATTAAAAACAAATAAAGGTTTAATCCACCATTGGGATTTTTGAATATTGAAAGTATAAGGTAGAAAACTTATTAGCAAAAAGGCTAATGTATTGTCAATTATGTGGGTATTGTGTCATTTCAAGTTTTTTTTGGATGTGTTCCATACCTTTTTTTCAAGTGAAATTTAGTGGTCATATGTATAGCACTACCCTCATTATAGTAGATTTTTTAATTCAAAGTCTATTAGTGCACAAAATTCTTAGAATTGCTGGTCAAAGGGGTCTAAAATTGTTGAGTGGGGTCCAAAAATTCTTTTTTTATGACTTCAAATACACATATCTTTCAATTTGTCTGGTCAAACTTCATGAAAGTTTTACTACATGTTTTCCTAATAGTGAATTATAAGATCCAATTGTTAGATTTTTGGGAAAAAAATCATTTTTCTGTTAATTTAATGCATTATAGTAGAAACAATAGTTTTGAATGGATTTTGAGGAAAAAAGACCTTGGGACTTTAGGCGTTAAACATTCAAGCTTTGTCTCAAATTTCAAGTATTCATTTTTGGCCTCTTGTCATGAGTTTATCAAGAGTGACTTAAACCAATAAAGAGGTTGTCGTAGTCCAGTAGTTCGTATTTCTTAAAATTAACCAAAATTAACCTTAAGAAAGCCCCACCTAACCGGATTAGTTCCAGGGATTTCTATCGTGCGTTAAACAATTTACTTCTAAACACAAAGCCATTTCAAAATACCTTAGCACATCCCGGAGAATGGCTTCCCGGGCATTTTCATGACCAACAAATAGCAACCGACTTGTTTAGTTTAAACTCCGTTGAGCGTCGGAGTAGATTTCCGGTGAGTTTTTATAGTGCCCGGAAAGTCACTACCCTCCGTTCTCGCAGTCCAGAGGCCATCAAAAATCCACAAGCTAAACTACCCTTAGATTTAGACAAAAGGTTGTAGTTAGTTTCCCCGGGTTTCACAATCTCCCGGAAGGCTACCCCGGGGAGGTTTTCCCGGAAAAGCCTTCCCGGTGAATAGGTCACGCAAACCCGGGTTTCCCACCACAACCACACCTAATGAATCAAAGCAAAAATAATGTAAGAATCATAACAAGCTAGTGTCATACAAACAAAATGAGCAAGACTTCCTTCTACGGGGATTATGGAGCCTCATCCGCCGCAAGGGTAGAAACCTTAGAATACTCTAAGATAAGGCTTAACCGGCACCTCTACCGGCGTACCAAGAGTGGGGATATCACCCCTCCTCTCCTACCAATCCAAGCACTTCCCACTTAAGGAACGCTATCATTAATAGCGGTGGGTTTTCCCGGATCCCGGATCCGGTGAAAACAACCCTTCCCGGTCCCGGACCGGTCTCTAAGGTTTGAAGTAGGTCCCGGACCTCCCTTCACCTATTCTAACTTGGATGCCCTACACCCTCCAAAAGCCTCGGGCTCACAACACACACTAGCAAGTCACAACTTCACATCACCTAGGCAAAGACACACTAGGAGGACTCACCTCTTTCTATCTTCACTTGCAACAAACTCTACAAAAGTCAAGACAACATATCAATGAAGACACAAAGAAAAGAAAGAAGACACAAGGATACATATAAGGACACCAAAGACATGAGCAAAGACATAAACACAAGCAAAGACACAAACACAAGCAAAGACACAAAGAGGGAATGTAAAGACACAAAAACACAAGCAAAGACACAAAGAGGGAATGTAAAGACACAAAAACACAAGCAAAGACACAAAGAGGGAATGTAAAGACACAAAAACACAAGCAAAGACACAAGGAGGGAATGTAAAGACACAAAAACACAAGCAAAGACACAAAGAGGGAATGAATTAAAAGGAGCACCAAACCCCCCTTAAGTACACCAAGGCCACTCACTAAACTACGAAAACCTAGATCCACAAATCATGGAAAAAAGAATCTCGATCCTATAATCTAGGGTGGCCTAGTCACCGGGACACCGGGAAATCCCGGTTTCCCTTCCCGGTAACCATATCCTCAACAATAAGAGGAAAATGGAAGAATTCACTTAAGTGGCAATGACCGGGTGCACAATAGGGCCCCATCGACATCATTACTCTCACTTAGTTCAATCAACCACCTTCCAAAATCTTCCCACCAATGGTAGGAAAATTACATAACAAAACATAACATTTAACAAAAAAACATAACGAAACATAACATGACATAACCAGTAGCATTGAAACATAGACTTCCGGTAAGTCTAGTCGGAGAAATAATAAACATCCTCCTCTTCCTCCGATATAGGAGAGACCGGGAGGCTGTCCCGGAAAAGCTTGTTGTCACCGCATCCCGGTGGTTGATAAACCACCATCCGAATGAGATCTTCTTCAAGTTGCCTTCCTTCTTCCGTCCCTTCCCGCTTGTTGGGATCCACTTTCAACAACTTGAAAGTAGCCGGTAGAGCCATGTTGTCCCGGGAAATTCACCGGGACACCTATGTCTCAAAAATGCTACTTGACTTACATAAAAACAACACTTAAGTACAACACCCCTTTTGAAGTAAAGAGGTTTCTCAAGGGTTTACCGGTGACCACCGGGAGACCGGGACGAACTTAGAATTTGTGCAAGACAAAGTTATGCAAAATTTGCATAACTCTTCTCACAAATCCAAACAATCACAAGCCTTCTTACAAAAGAAGAGAAACAACAATAGAAGTGAGAGTAGGAGTTTTTATGACAAACAAGGAGATTTTACAAACAAGCAATTGTACAACTAGAAGTTGCACATACACAAAAGATGAAATTTACAAGGTGGAGGCACTTTGCTTACAAAGATTCAAGTGCCTTGGAGTTGCTTCCGCCACTCCTAGTCTCTTTGCGCTTCTCGCACTCTTACAACCTTCAAACCCCAAAAACCCTAATCTAAAATAGATTTAGGTTTTTGGGTTTTCTTCCGTCTTCTTCTTCCTTCAAGCTCCAAGCTCCACCAAGGTTTTTAAGATTCAAACCCTAACTCTAAATCTCTCAAAACTTAGTTTCCTCACTTCTAAAATTTAAAGACACAAAAGAGGAAATCCTTCCTCTTGTAATTGTGCAAGCCTCTTTACTCACAAACCCACCAATTGTATCTACCCTAGACACTCCTCGGTCTCTTACTTCCTTGCATCAAAGAGAACAAGAAAAAGGAGAGACAACCCAAGAAGAACAACAAAAAAGCAAACAACCTCTCCTCCCCTTGGTGTCTTCGCGGCCCTCGTCTTCTTCCTCCTCTATTAAAATAAAAGTTACTGTCCGGGCCGGGGGATAGGGTCCCGGTCCCGGTCCCGATCCTTTCTTTTTTTTTTTTTTTTTTTTTTTTTTTGACACAAAGTCCTGTCCGGGCCGGGGGATCGGGTCCTGGTCCCGGCTGGTGGTCGGGCCGGGGGTTGTGACCCGGTCCCGGCCACCACAGGGTCGGGGTTGGGATCCCGGCCCTGGGCCATTTATTTATTTATTTATTTTTAATTTTCTTTATTTTTATATTTAAAAAAAAATCTAATTTATTTTATTCTTTTCTAATAAAAATCTAATTCATTTACAAAACAAAACATAAAGACTAACTAACTGACTAAAAGAATTTGAAAAAAAAAACTACAATTACTAATATAACTAATCTATCTTCTTACTAATCTAGTTAAATAAGGTATTAACTAATATGTGAAAACCTTAACTATAAAAATTTGATTAGAATGGTGGTTCCACATAAAGAAGTACCGGGAAGGTTTTCGGACTATCCCGGGAAAGGTTTTCCCGGCCTCCCGGGCATCTTTCATAGTGTTTCCGGGTATAGGAATTTACTAGTTTAAGACCCGGTATTATTACCATTCTAAAACTAATTAAGAAGTTAAGCATTTTCCTATTTTACCTAATTCTTATACTAACTAATTATATGTACAATTAACTACTTTCTAACAACAATTAATCAAAACAAATACTTTTAACTCATTTTTTTAGTGGGGCCTATAAAGTGGGAGTTTTCACACTCCCACAGAGGTTGTGGCCAGAGCCGTCTAATGTATGACTATAGAAAAAGAGAATACACCTATTAGTCCAATAATCGGAGAATTTTGGTAACGACCTCAGTCATGGAAGATGCGTCCTAATAGAGTTAACCCTTAAACTCCGGGTTGGTGATTGTAGAAATCATTTGTTTGGATATTGAGTGAACATATATTGCGTGACATCATCTACTTTACAAAATCCAAAAGTTTTCATTGGAAGTCAAACTACTGTGCAAGATCTTTCTTTTTTGCACAAAATTTCAAGGATGAACCATTACACTTGTATCCTACACAGAAAGGTTCTTTATCATTCATCAACTGAGAAACAGCCACGACATCATTTAAAGGTTAACCCTGGGAGGACGTGCCTATGACTGTGGAAATCATACATTGTGGAACCGTGAGAATCAACCAAATAATAAAAATCCAAAAGTGCTCATTGGAAGCCAAGCTAATGTAGATGTTCTCCACTTTCTACTTAATATTCCAAAGATGAATAGTTGCTATTCTGTCCTACAAAGGAGAGTTCCTTCTCATTCATCGGACCATTTTGGTCTGCGGCGTCTTTATAGGGTTAATGGCAAGACTGCTTGCCGTCACTGATTTTCATTACTATAGGGATGCCAAAGTTGGTCCATGATTTCAGGGTTGCAATTCAAAACTTTATCAAAGGCTAGCCCTTAGAAGAAAGGAAGAGTCACATTGCCTCCAATTGGGTACCCAAATCTGCAAATTGTAATTGTAGAGTCATCTAGCACCCCCATTGGTGCAAACTTTCCACTCTTCCGTATGGAAAAGTGCACACCGATTGACAATTCTTAGTCTCCTTTTCCCCCAAGCAGTCTTTATAGTAATCATCCAAAGGGGAGGGCAATAAGTTAATCTACTCATAAAGCCACCATTTAAGGTCTGATCTGCCTTTTTCATGGCTTTGAGTGGACGGGATCAATTTTGGATCATTTTTAAGAGAAAGAAAAATGGATGCGGAATGTAACACAAGCGGTTTCATATTTTTTGAAGCATATTTGAATTACTTATGATTTTTCAAAGATTTATGTCATAGGCACCTATTTGTGACCATAGGTCTCTCAAAATCCATTCCCTTGCAATCTGTAAAGAGATATGGGGAAATTGAGGAGAATGATTGGCTCTTGCAATAAATAACCCTTTGTCTTTGATTCACTCAATGACTAATGAGGGTCCATTTAAGAACCTTTTCATATCCATTTCTGGCCATTTTATAGGGTCAATTTGAAGAAAATGGGTGCTTTTAGAGCACATTACCTTAGTCTTGCATTTATTGTGAATATGAGAATGTTTGAGAAGCCAAGACCTTTATTCAATTCAAATAGTAGGCCAACACTCTAGCAATATTAATAGCCTCTTTTATTATTGTAGCTGCTTGTTTAGACATACCTATGGTTAATGACTAACATCCTGAACTAACATAGATTAGTGAGAAGATTAACTCTAAAATGCTGGCGGCGCCATTATGTGGCGTTTGGATGACAATCCAATGCTATGGACAGAGATTGGAAGCAATTTTTCATCCACGTTTTTCTTATTGACCTTTCATATTGGGTTATGAAGAGCATGCAATTGAGTTAGCATTCTTGCTACACTAATGATGGTAAATAGTGTTGGCAACACTAATTACAGAGTATAACACTAAATGTCAACAATCTTGTTAATGTTACCAACACTAAATGTCAACATAGACACTATTTGTCAACTACTGGGTATCAATTTTTTATAAGTTTAAATTTAATGTTATCTATTATTTCATCAAATTGCAATGAAAAAAATAAAAATTTATAAATATTATTGCTTATTCAAGTTTATATTTAATGTTACCAATACTAAGTGCCAACTAATTGATGTTTAGAGTAGGTGGGATAAAAGTCCAAGTAACACCATTTGCAACATAACACTATTTACCATCATTAGTGTAGTGTTTCTCTTCACGTAAATGATAAGTTAAGGTAAATGTGCTCTAAAAGCGATCCTTTAAGAGCTGATTGCATTTTGAGGGAAGCTAAACTCCATGAAATAATTTTCAGTAAATTTTCATGAGAAGAAGAATGGAATTGGCATCCAACCCAAGTAGTTTCATATTTTTTGGATCTGTGTGGAATTAGTTATGAATTTTTGATGTTTGGTTCTAAAAGCGACCCCTTCTTGAAATGTACGCCATTGGTACACTCAAGAAAGCAGAATGTACCTCTGCATCCAGATCGCTTTTAGAGGCGGGTTCATTTTAGAGCACATTACCTTAGTATACAACCCAATGTTGTCAGTTGAACTCTGATATCTACTAACCCTGCATTTGCATCAATCACCCCCATTACCACAATCTTATTAGCAACCCTTTAGCATCACGACAATGCACTTGTAGAAGGGACACTTCAGCTTGTGGTTTAGCATGGGTATCAGATACCCACGTTTTACCAATTTAGTTCCAACCAACTTTGAGAGATCACAGGGAATTCATTTTTTTGTCGGAATGTCTTGATTTTACTTGCAAATGGCTTCCTCTCAAACTTCCCAATCTGTCTGAAAATTTTTGGGGTGACAAATAGATTCGCCAAGGTACATAGATAACAAAATATGCTTGGTATTAGGCATGTTTATTACCTTTGTGGACCAGGATAGTATCGGGTGCAAGCCTGCATCCACTGTGGCTCTTGCAAAGTCATTCTTGTACTTGTTAGTTTCCACTCTCGCTTTTGTTGTGAAATTTCTTGTTTTCAAAAACGCAAAAGTCTGAGGATGAGGATTGTTTTGCAGGACTAGTGCCTGTACCCAGATATGTGCCGACTTTCTACATAAAGTGATTACATGTCATGTAGAATGGCCGTACATTTTATGTGCATTTTGACCAAAATCCAGACAATGGATGTGGCTTCTACTGTGCCTAAGGTGCCCCCCCAAAATGTGCCACCGACCCAAAACTGCCATCATCACTTTGGATACATCTCCAAAATCAATATGTACGTATGTGGAAGAAATGAGTTGAGAACCTCTATAAGAAAATTAAACGTTCGTAACTTTTGCATACAGTATCCAAATGTCATGTTCTTTGGTGCATTAGAACTTTCTGTCAGTTGCCAACAAGAAAATGCGAAATCTCTGACGAGTCTAATAATAAAGAATTCGTAATAATTAGGTACAATATCCAAAAGTGGCAGTTTGGGGGGGGGGCACTTTAGGTGATATTCTACCTGGCTTCTTCTACTTTAGCATCTGTCATTCGAATTGGACTTGATAGGGTGAAACAAGGTGCATGTAAAAAATATAAATAAATATAAATAAAAACTATTTTGTGCCATGATAATCCTATTTTCTACACCAACTAACCCCTAGCTAATTTGTGGCCTTTGATTGCAAATATGAATTCCAAATTTTCGATTTTATTTGGATGTGGCAAGTAAAAACATTCCTGCATTTTCCCCCAGGGGGAAATCCACCCTGCCGGGCCGGGCCCAAGCCCAGTTCAAATGACGGGTTTAGCGTCCTGCCTCCTACAATGCCCTGGGATGCTGGTCTATTCATTGCAACTTAGTTGTAAATGGCAGCTTGTTCTTTTGGAAAAGGAGGGTCAAAAGTAGACAGCAGCCAGGTCCTGTGGTCCAACTGCTCCACATGGTTCAATACGGTTGTACGGTGCAATACAGATACAGTGGAGCATCCCCACGCGTCCTGCAAAACGGATGACTAGTGCGTGGTGGCTTGCAAAAGTGCCCCACCCGTCTTGCAAAACGGATGACTTGTTAAGAGGCTTGGCTTGCAAGTCAAAGTTGGCTTGCAAATGGGGGTCATTTTGCAAGCCAAGGCCCGGCTTGCAAACCGCATGAGACAAACACTTTTCCACTTTTCCAAGAAGATAGGATACTTTTCCAACAAATGTTGATTTCTTAGTGGCCAACATCACCTTGCTAGTGGCCTTTCAACAAGGTATGGATGGGGCAATTGGCTTGCAAAATGGATGGCCCCCATTTTTGCAAGCCAAATCTGCTCTGGTTTTTGCCAGACGCGTGGGCATGCTCTAAGAATGGTATTCTGTGAAGGACCAGGGGAATACTAAGGTGGAAGCACCCATTCCCGTCCATTTAACCCCTAAATGACGGACCCATGACCATTGGTTTCAAAATTCATTGCCCATCACTTAGTTTGCTGTCATTTTGCAATGAGATACGTGTAAAAACATTTATATTTACTTTTCAAAGATGAAGTCACATGTCTTCCCTATCTCAGAAAAAATTAAATTTTTTTTTGTTGAAAACTGATTTTTTTGAAATTTATTGAAGAAAAAGTGAAGAAAAATCATATCAAATAGAAAACGATCTCCAAAAATCTGAAATTTTCATATTGAGTGTATATTTTAGTGAAAAACATCCTAGTATACACTCAATTTCAGATTTTGAGCAACAAGCAACAACTTTCCAAAATACATTGAAATAGCATATTTTGTGATCCTGCTCATTTACTAACTTCTCATTTATGTGAAGAAAAACACTTGCAAGATTGCAAACTCAACTATGTGATCTTCATAATCCAATATGAAAGGTCAATAAGCAAAAAGTGGATGAAAAATAGCTTCCAAACTCCATCGAGATGTATAGATTGTCATCTAGATGGCACAAAATGACGTCCTTGATGTTTCAAGGTTAAACAATTCAACATAGTTAGAGGCACCTTTTGCTAGAAAAATACATTTTTGCAATATTAGCAATTGAAAATCATGAATTTCTAAAAAGGAAAAGAATTTTTGGATAAGGCATCTAATTTCTAAGTATTTTCAAAGTAGAACTCCCTAGAGCACCCCAAATTGCACTCTAGTAAAACTACCTAGAATTTGACACAAAAATCTTAAAAAATCAGCACCCTTTGACCACAATTAATCCCTAAAGGCTCGAGGCCTTTTCTTCATTGAAAAACACTCAAAACGGTCATTTCTATTGCAAGGTGCAAAGCTCTTAAGATTTTATTTTTTATTGTATATTTAATTGTAGGATTTTGCACAAGACAAGTATAAGAATGCGTGGTAAGAATTTCAAAAACTTTGATCCACTAGATTGCAAGATATCTACGTTCAAAGTGAAGAAAATAAGGTTATTTGCACCTTTTGTAACTAGATTTTTTGACTTTGAATCTTTTTAACTTGAAACTTTTGCACTACAAATTTGGATTAAAATTTTATATACTTAAGAGTTGAATTGAAAGTATAGGAAAAAAAATTAAAAATTAAATCACATAATTCTCATTCTCTAAAGAATTGTTAAGTAGAAGTAGATACAATATTGAACAAAATCTAAATTATTAATAGCTCTTAGATGGAATGGAAACACAATAATCCGAATGGTGAGATTGTTCTAGCAAACAAACTTAACCTTGTCTTCTCGAAAAAATTAGAAAAATTGTCAAAATTGCATTAAAAAACAAAGCATGTAAGTTATTTTTTCACAAAGATGCTTAGACTGCCCAAAAAACAAGATTGTCTATAACTTTCTCATTGCTAGTCCAAATAGAATGATTCAAATCTTCCCACATAAACAAGAATAATCTCTAGAAGAATTTTAAAAGAAATTTAATCTTTGTGATTTTTTTTGTGTTGCTCGCTAGACCCCATTTTGGACTTAGGGTGGCATAGTTTTTGCTTTCAGGCAACATAAGAAAATAACATGAAAAATTGAGATCATAGGACCATGCACTCACCGTCTTCAGGCAAAGTAAAGATTATAAATGCTACTCCCTGGCGAATTGCTTACTTCATAAACTTCTTCCAAATAATTGATCTACTCTCAAGTTTAATTGTCAAGCACTTTATCCTTGACTAATTGACCGATCAAAGAAACAAATACTTATGCTAATCACTGGCTACCAAACCCTATAACAAGCCAATCCCTACCTGCACACGCACTAATAAAAACAAACAAAGCCAATCACTGGCAACACAAAAAAATTCATACGGGAAATTGACATAATTCACTACAAGAGAAAGGGGTATTTTAAGTGGGGTTTTAAGTATAGTCCTAGACACATGTTTATAAATAATGACCTTTAAGAAGATTTTCAATAAAATTTGACTTATAAACATGTGTTTTAAGTCAAATTTTACTGAAAATTTTCTTAAAGGTCATTACTTATAAACATGTGTTTTAAGTCAAATTTTACTGAAAATTTTCTTAAAGGTCATTACTTATAAACATGTGTTTAGGACTATACTTGAAACCCCACTTAAAATACCCCTTTTAGCATACTTGTTAACCCTAACTTCCCACTTAACCCCTAAAGGACCAAATACCGTTTTTTGGCAACATAGCGATTTTGGGCAACTCACTACAAATAGAATTTTTATTTTTTTAATTTGAAATTTTCACACAATATTTTTCCAAAGTGTTGTTTTAAAGGCCCAACAATTTTCACAACTTTTGACTACATGGTTAAAAAGTTATTGTATGATATGTAGTTTTCATTACTTAGCAGGCAGCCTAGGCAGCAAAAAAACTTCTTTAAAAATCACTTTAAGAAAAAAAATAAAATTGAAATTGATTCTTTAAATTTATATCTATATGGAAAGCTTTGAGTCGTTCCATTTGGACCAATGAATCAAAAGTTATGAGGAATTTTAGTTTGGGGTAGTTTGTACGTAGTTATGGAATTTCTACTCTAAAATAAACTTTGAAGTCCTTTATAATACTCAATTTTCAATATTTTTGGAAATAAAATAAAATCATAGGTTGTAGGTTGTTTATTACAACATTCTACCCCCCTTGGGATTGGCATTTTTCAATTCTATAATTAAATTATTGACAAATTAGTATTTTGCATCATTCCCTACTTTTTTCTACATACTATTTTTTTCTTATATGTTGTACAATTCTAAATGATTTGAAAAATTTCATGCATATAGCCAGCTTGCCTATAATAAATAATCCAAAGAAGAACCACCATTTTGACCATTTTTTCATACAAATCTGACCCTCTGAACTGCAACTGCCCAGTTTTCAACAGGGTCCAAAAATTGAATTATGCAACTTCAAACACTAAGATCTTGCAATCCACACGGTGGATTCTTCTGAAAAAAAATTTCACATCTTCTTTACTAAAAGATCCTACGGTTACAAGACTTGAAAAATCTTTTTTTTCTAAAATTTGGTACTTGTACTAGAAGTGGAAATTTTGGAGCGTTTTTGGTGTAAATATAGTCAGATACGTTTAGGGGCTAACTAACAAATAGCCTTTTTCCCATTACAACAAAGATTGAGAGCTAAAAAAAATTTAGTCAAAAATTTTAAATGGACTAGAACCAAATTTTGTCATCATTCAATTCTTTAGTTTAACAATCTAACTTCTAAAACTCTCTTACATGTAATGGCCAAAAACTCTTAAAAAAGCAA
Organism: Bryoerythrophyllum caledonicum; assembly: GCA_963971425.1. NCBI lineage: Eukaryota > Viridiplantae > Streptophyta > Bryopsida > Pottiales > Pottiaceae > Bryoerythrophyllum > Bryoerythrophyllum caledonicum. The sequence continues at coordinate 13,472,442 of OZ020519.1, forward strand.
TTCTAAACATAATGCAAAGATTGTAGTATTTTTTTGTTTTTTATAGAGCTAACTATTAAACCTTTTAGGCTAATCTGATGAAGTGTATCCTCTTAAAGTTTATAACTTAACCCCTAAACGACCATAAGGCCACCACATGGCTTCTACAACTACATTTGTAGAAAATTTGATATGTAAACCTTACCAAAAGTCCATGAACAACAAAGAGACCCTAGATGATTTTTTCCAATGAATCCATCAATACAATCTGATCAAGAAATGATTGAGTGTGCAATTTTTGGTGAATTTTTTGAGAATAAAGACAATGCTCTGGGCTATCACCTTATATTTTCATATCTTTTTTTCTACATCTCAAAGTGATTTGAAAAAAATTACACATGAATATCATAATGATATGTACTTGTGGAAAAAAAATCAAAATTTTTCAAGTACTTTTGAGCATTCCAATTTCAACATTTCAATTTCAGCATATGTACAAAGTACTGCCTAACCACACATCTTTCATCAATTTTGTCAACGGTGTCATTTTCTCAAAAATTATGAGATTTTGTTGATCTTTTTTTCATAGGAAAGCTATAAGTCTTCTTTCATTACAACAGTGGCGGTTATCAAAAAATTTCTACAAGAATGAGGAATTATGCTTGTTACAGGAAATAGTCAAGAAAACCGCAAGAACTATGCTCAAACACCCCCGATCCTTTAGGAGTTAACCCCTAAAGGCCCATGGGTTTTTTCTGCCAAAAACCTCTTAAAACTGCCATTTCTCCTGCGTTCACTTAACCCCTAAAGTTCCTTGACTATGTTCTCACCAAAAATGCTCTAAAATTGCCATATCTAGTACAAGTACCAATTTTTTGAAAAATATCATTTTTTGACATATGTAACTATAGGATCTTGTAGTAATCTAGTTTGAGAATGTGTGGAAAAAATTTCAGAAATTTCCACCATGTAGATTGCAAGATATTAGTGTTTGAAGTGGCAAAAATCCTTTTTTTGGCCCTGCGAAAAACTGGGTAGCTGCACTTCACAAGGTCAGATCATTATGAAAAATGTCCAAAATGGTTGTGCTTCTTTGGATTCATTCTTCAGAGCAAGTTGGTTACATACATGAAAAGTTTTAGATCATTTGGAGTTGTACAACATATAGGAAAAAAATAGTTAGTAGAAAGAAGTAGAGAATGATTCAAAATACTAAATTGTTAATAAATTAGTTATAAAATTAAAAAATTCCAATCCAAATGGTTGAATTGTTGTAATAAACAATCTACATCCAACAACAATATTTTTTTTTCAAAAATATTGAAATTTCAGTAAAAGAAAGGACTCCAAATATTTTTTTTGTGTAGGGATTCCATAACTGCCCACAAACTAAAAAGCTTCATAACTTTCATCTCAACTATTGAAATGCAATGATTCAAAGCTTTTTGAGTACATATAAATCTGAAGAACAAATTTCAAATTTTTATTTCTTAAAAAAGTGATTTTTTCATATCTGCCCGAGTTGAGAAACAAACAACATGCTATGCAATAACTTTTGCCTCATATTTCCAAATGTCATGAAATTTGTGCATATGAAAGCTATTCCTCCTCACATTCTACTAAAATTTCAGCCTAAAATATGCAAATCTCCAGTTACACATACTTGCCCAAAATTTCTATGTTGCCAAAAAACGCATGTTGGTCCTTTAGGGGTTAAGAGAACAAAAAAAGATAGCATTGGTGAATCTAACCGTATACTTATCAATCGTGTACTTGTCCCAAAGAATTTCTTGGAGTGTATTTTTAGTGCTTGTTTTTTATGCGTAGATTCACAGGAGAACCATCACGATGCTAACGTGATATTTTGCTCTGTGGAGTGCAGCAATAGTGCCTGGGTTCCATGCTGCCTATTTGGACGCTATGGTTGAGGTTTTCGATAATTGTGCGGAGCAAACAGTGGAGAAGTTTCACAAGCTTTTAGATGCTGCGCAAAAGGAAGGGAAATCACAGATTGATTTGGAGATGGAATCTGAGTATTCAAGTCTTGCACTCGACATCATTGGGTTGAGTGTTTCAACCATGACTTTGATATAAGGTGGAGGCATCCAAAACCGTCCAAATAAGGAATTGAGCATAGTTGGAGGTATATTTTCAGAAAAATAATATTATTGTAGTATTGGCGAGTGAAAATCATGAATATTCCAAAAAAGAAAAAGATTTTTTGGATGTGATATGTAATTTCTATGATTTTCCAAAGTTGTGGGTCTCTAGACCACTGGATCTGTTCTATAGGTGCACCCAAATCTTGCAAAAAATCAGCTCTCAACAAATCAGAATTCACAAAGTGTCTTTCAAATGTGTTAGCCAATAAGAATCAAACATTTGGAGGACACATTCATGTAAATGGAAGGACACTTTAAGGATACTCTACTGGACAAGGAATAGGTCCTGGATGCCATTGGGTGTTTCTACCTTAAGATCATGGTAGAATTGAGATAAATTGTAGTTCAAGTTAGACCGTATAGTGTTCTGAAAATTTTGTGTAGGGGACGGAGCTTTTGTGACCTAGTATTAATTGTATGAAAGGACTATCATTTTGGGTGAGCATTCCAACATCTTCTTCCCTCTTACAACCAATGATCTTAAAACTGGCTAAATTGCGCTCTGGATCTACCAAATTAAACCGCGCGCGAAATGTATATGGTGAGAATTTTTAAAGAAATGGAGATTTCAGCCAAATTATGTATGAACGTGCATGTCTATGGGCCAAACTTGGTATCATCCGTTTGTTCGTTTGCACATACGTGCTACTCTGTAATTTGCTGGGAGTTGAGGCGCGATCTGGAGCGTTGGATGTTCTCCAGGCGGCGCCATCTGGGTCGTCGATTTTGCAACAAGGGTTTAGGGCCTTATCTTCTCCCTACTGCATTGTTTAGCACCATGATCTTCTGATTTGCCTGCTGTTTCACATTAATTGGGGTTCTTCATTGCTTCGCTGCTCCCAATCGCCATCGTGTTCGCATCCCCGCCTTCTTGTGCTGTGGAGATTCGCGCCTTGAGTGCTTGCATTTATTTGTTTTTGAAGATGGTTTATTTGTTTTTGAAATTGGCATCTTGTTCTCGACAGTCGACTCGACACTACTTCCGGCCTGTTGTGAATTTCGGAGGTGTGCGCAATCTATGCATTATTTCTTTCACACTTCATTTGGGAACTGGTGGCTATGAATGAATGCAGTTGCAGAGCTGCAAGGAGCTGTTGCCTGTTGGTAGTTCGAGGCTTTGATTTTAGAATTGGCAATATCCAACGGCGTTTTAGGGTGCTTACAACATCACGGTGAATTTAAGCAGTCCTTGGGCCCTAGCTTTGCATTGCATCTTTGTACGCATTCCTTGGCTCCTTGCTTTTCTATGCTCTTCTATTTATGATCTCGCTCCATTTCGTGTGATATGTTGTTTATTTTGTTCCTTGTGCACTTTGGTACTAAGTCGACCACATTGTAGTTGTTAAATTGTAGTGCAGCTGCTTCTTTGTTTTGGGGTGCTTGATTGGGTCACTTGCTTTGTTGTCTTCCTGGTCGTCTTTTTGTGTTTGCAGGTTTGAAATGGCTCCGCGTCTTCAACTCCTAGATAACTTCCGGGTCCGCTGCTTTGGATCTAGCTGCAACACCAACGGCGTAGGTAAGTACTTGGTCCAAAACCCCAGCGCTGCTGCCGATCAGTTGGCGATGAGTACTGGTGCACGCGAGGTTATCCACATTTCAGAGATGTGGTTGTCTCAGTCGCTTTCCCAAACAGCATTGCGCGATCCGCCTTTGGAAGACACGATTATGTCCCCTGTTGCTGCCAATCCTGTGCAGGAGTCTGCCTTGGATGCTGACCATTGCCAAACAGAGAAGAGAAAGACCCGAGGGGCCGGTTTACAAATCACGAAAGAGAAAGAAGACGACCCCGGGCACCATCACGCTTAGATGGCAAGAAGTATGGGCCTGCAGGTTCACGTGGGCGGAGGGTGAGTTTGATGCAAACGGTAATCTTTCTGGTGTTATTTGTGTGAGTTGTATTGCAATGACGGGGAGGAGGAAAGTCATGGTCCTGAAGTTGGACAACCTCAAAAAGCACAAGGGTAAGCGGACATGTAGAGAGAACGGAGTGCCGCTTCTACACTTGAATAAGGGCAAAACATTTGTGAAGGCAGACTGCAAATATTTGAAATCGTGCAAACTCTGGGCAGGTAGAAAGCATGGCAGCACCGTGGCAGATCAACACAATGCGGGTTTGGAGAGCAAATTCAAACAAAAGGAAGTGCAATTTTCTACTATCTTCCAAATTCTCACTCATGGTTGTCCTATGTGTGATTATGAGAGGTCACAAATTTTGCTTAAGTACTTAAAGGTCAAAAATTTGCCTACAAAGCACTGGTTGGAGAGTACAATTTGGGAGATGTCGGAGCACTTGCATGCTTCAATTCTAATGGCATTGAAGAATGTTGTACAATTAGCAAGGATAATCTCGATTAGTGCCGACGAGGTGACTGCTGTCGATAATACTTACTGGGTCGGTATGCATGTTTACGCCATGCAAAGCTGGGAAAGAGTTCCCCACTTGCTTCACTTGTTCTGTGTCAGCGACGGCGGCACTGCAGACAACTTGACAAATGTCATAATGCATGCTTTGATTCAAGAGGGTGGTCTTTCTCATGAACAAATAGCTTCTAAACTTGTGTGTTTTGGGGCGGATGGGGTCAGTACTTTCCAGGGGACCAAATCTAGTGTGACAACACAGATCAAAGAGAAATGGGCTTCCTTCACGCTGGGAGCGTCTTGCGTGAGCCACAGGCTCAATTTGGTCATGGAGACTCTCTCCAAGTACCCAATGTTCTCTTGGCTTGAGGGACTCTTTCAATCCATCTATTTGTATTTTTGCTGCTCTAACAAGCGGCACGCTGAGTTGGCTAAGCTTGCAAATCTCATGGAAACTAAAGGGAATAAGATGCTTTACAAAGTTGATACGCGTTGGATCTCCATGAGGAGTCAAGCGTAGCGGATCTTGGCGGAATACACCACTCTACTTGTGAAAATGGGTTTAGACGTGAGTGATGCTGGTGGACAGAAGTCCAATGCTCGTGCTGATGACAATTTCAACTTGTTGTCTGATGTTGAAATTCTTTTGTCCTTGGCCTATTTTATCCCACCGGTCAATGCACTTCACTGTCTCATTAAGATTTCACAGAGCTAAGACTTTTTCATTTGCGACTTCCTTTCCGCAGTGAAGGTCTGCCAGCAGGAACTTGCCCAACTGTTTGTGGATGGCACCACTGCTTACAACAAGGAGGATTTTCTGAAGTATAATGAACTTGTTGCTCTTCAAAGCAATGAGATCCGAATGCACTGGAAGGAACTGCCCGGCGACTCTGGTATATCCCATTTGTTGTTTGATCTGTCTGTCACTTTTGTCTATGCACGTTGCCATGACAAATAAACAGGGGAGCACATATTTGTCACGCAACAAGATTTCCATCACGTGCAGGACACAGTTGAGCGGCAATTCTCAGGTACTGTTTTTTTTTTGTTCTACTTTGTTTCTACCTTGCATGTATGCTTTCTTTTTAGTTTTAATTTTTTTTTGCCTTTGCAGTTTCATTCATGTTTACTTCCTTACATATTTGTACTTCATGTTTAATTTTTTTTTCTTGTTTGTTTATTTATGTTCAAGCATTTAGGGGTGTGGCTTGGCCTTTTGTTGTCAGTGTGGTTCTCATTAGGGGTGTGACTCATGGTTCTCATGTGGTGCTCTAGTGCTCTTGTTGTCTAGTTCTCTGCTGGTTCTACTGGTTTCGCTGGTTTTGTGCTTCTGCATCTGGTTCTCTACTTCTGTTGTCATCCTTTATTTAATTTTCAGTTTAGATTAACTTCATTCATTAGCTGTTTCTAATTTGAGACTCTAAACGTCACTACTTAAACTTCCCACGTGGGCTATATTTATTATCTCTGTGAATATGATTTCTCAGAAACAAGAGCTGCTGCTACAGATGTTTTGTCTCTTGTATTTCAACAAAAAGATGTGGTCAATGGAAGACAAGGTTTGCAGTAATACTATTTCAATAGTGTTGCTTTATCAAATCCTCCCAAAGGTACAATCGCATATGCAATAGATCGTCTGCAACGAAAGAATGCGATGAGGAATCAAATTTGGTTCTTAATGGTATAAGCAGGGGATGAAAATGCATTGTCTATGGATGATTTTTTTACCATAGATGCAAACAAGTACAAAGATAAGCGAGGAAAGCAATTTATCATGATGGAAAAGACACTTGACACTAATACAAAGACATTGTGGTGTTCACCAATTATAAAGACTGTTCAAGCATTGAGCAATTTTAAGAGTCTTATTCTAGTATTTGTTAAACAACATTGTGGATATTAGAGTGGGTTGCAAAGGCTATGTAGGCTATGGTCAAAATGTTGAGGATGTATTCAATGCTCGCTGGGTCGTTGCAAGAAACACCGTCTGTTTTCCGTAGCATTTTCCATAGTATTCATTTTTTCCTTTGGGAGTACTTTAAAATTAGAAAATCAATTTTTAAAAAATCAAAAAAAATATGTTTGATGCATACACCTATGTAAAGAAGGTACCCTATGAAAGAAAAGATCAAAAAAATTCTCTAAGTAGGAGAATTAGAAAAGTGCAAAATTTTAGGGTTTCGATTTTTGTCGCTAGAATTTTACATTTTAGTTTGTAAAAAATAAAGAAAGAAATTTTTATGAAAACTAAAAATTGGCCATTTGAGAAGAGTTGATTGCAATGAGATTTCACCAAAAGAACAATCTTAGAATCAACTTCAATGTTCAAAAATTGTGTGCAATGGAAGTGATGTTTGCACGCTTCTAGAGAACAAAAAATAAATTATTATTAGATTTCCTTTGGTAGATATGAGTTTTTCTACTATGCAAATAGACTATGAAAGTTTCAAATCCAAATCATTTAAAAAACGTAATCCAAACGTAGTCATTTTCCAAAACCGCACATTGTGACAATTGAATAAAAATGATTTATAAACATAAAATGTTTTTTTTAATTTTTGAAAAATGAGGGATCTAATTACAAAAAAATTCCACATCTCCAATAAAAATTTCAAGTTTGTGCCTTTGTGGCGCTTTGGATTCAAAAGTTATAGTGCAAGAAAAAAAAAGTACCCTCATTGTGACTTGAAATAGTACCGGTGTTTCTTGCAACAACCCCGCTGGGACTGGCAAGCTACACTTTTTGTAGATGAATACCAAGAATATGAAGCATCACTTCACATAAGGTGTAGGGAAGGGTTTTTTGAGGACTAGTATATTGAACTTGGAAAACCGTGTTTATGGGTTTTTGATTATAGATGTAGAGATCCACATGGTCAAAATGAAAAATGGTCAAGTGAGGACTACAGCAAGGTTTTGCATCAACTTCAAAAGTGGATGGTGCATATTTTATAATAGAATGTTGTCCTTTTTTTAAAACAGGTGTATATTTTGATGAAGAAATGCAATCAAAGATGGCGTTGTTTGAAAATTATCATTGGTTGCAAGGTTCATGGATTTTTAAACCATAAAATGTTTTTTCATATGTACATAATATACGTTATGGTGAACACCAATTGCACAATATACAAGCAATAGACGACATTGTCATCATCACGCAATATCCTACAAAGATTGGGGCAGCTAAAAACCTTTGGAGTTTTACATACAATTTGGTTGTTGTCTTTGAAGACGCATGGAGTACAAAAGTAATGCCGTGAACAGAAGACAAGTTGAAGAGGTCACCAATAGAGTTGAAGAAGATGGTGCAAATGTATATGCCACAAAATTGAGGACTCGTGACATTGGGCATCACAATGGCTGTGCCAAGGATTTTGGAGACTAGATTTGTAGGTCGAAATTATCATGACGTGTCGTATGCGCAGTTAGCCGTAAGTATCCTTACAACACAAAAAGGTTGCAAGACAACATGGAATATCGTCTCAGGAGACTCTATTATGTTATTACAAGCTCAAGTTATCTAGATTTTTACTATTACCTCCAAAATCCAAGCAATTTGTAAATCTATTGCCTTTCTTTTTACTTTCGGAAACAACTACTTTCCAAAATTCAATCCGGATCCATCCTCTTCCGAATCCAGTTCTCAATGAAACGATTTGATGTACTCCTATTTTATCCTCAGGGTGTCCACTATTGATCTTTTAAGGGGTAGGGACTTCACCACTTGTACTCTTCTATATCTAAAACAACAAAATAAAGGCCGGTACTTAAATGTTGCAACAAAAGAGAACTTGTGTGCTCTCACAACTTTCTGGATGGCCTATCCAAGAAGCAGGTCACTCAGAACTTGGTCACTTTTCTCCACTACAACAATAGATAAGGAACATTCAAAATTGACAGAGTGGGGGAGGAGGGGCATTCACTAATTGTTAGACTGATCCTGTAGTTGGTAGACTTTCCGAGGAATGGAGATTCTTCCGCTGGTGGCCACTTAACTCCGCACGGAATTACCCTTGATTTTGGAACCTCACCCTCACCACTTGCAATTGGATTACCGTTCCAGTAGTTTAAAAGCACTAATGCACAAGTCTTCACTCACAGATCTAACTCTGTTGCAAACACGACCCTCATATTCTGACCTTCACACGCCTCAAATTTGGATTCCTCCTATCCCGGTCCTTCTTGCTCATCAACACGCAAATGTGCACAACATCACAACTGCTCAAAACATAAGTAGTCTAAATGTCCACTCAATGACTCAGATTAAGAAAAGAATGATATAAAAACATGAAAGTACACAAGGAGGGAATGGAGACCTTAGCCCCGCACTCGCCTTAAAATCAAAAGCAAAAAGCAAAAAGGGCTACCCGAAAATCTAGGCAACTACACAAAAACCACCAGGGCAACTCAAAGTCAAATTCTGCTTTCAAGACCACTAGTCACATGTTACTTGCATTACCACAAGGCGTCCTCACTAGACTGCCAAGCCATCTAGAAAGGTCAAAAATGCCAATTACGATATGAAGGGTTCATCTTGAACAACCAGTAGGACAAGATAGTGGAGAACCTTTTCAGCTGCGGCGATGTTCTGGTATTCAGAATAATACTTTATGAGAGTATTAAACTTGTCGAGGTCGTTCGTCCCCTCCTGCTCTAATTGAGCTAGCACTTTTTCCATCAACGCATTATTTTCAGAATTAGGGACACGCCCTACAATCTCCACCACCTTCATGAATGTGTATTGTGTGTGCTGGTACCCCTCCTGTGCGTCGGCCCACTGGAAAAAACGCCAAGCCAACGCAGCGTTCGTTTGCAGTTCCTTGAGAACGTTCATCACGTACGGTGGTTTCAGTTTCCTGCCAACCTGTTCAAGTATTGCATCAGTCTCCGGTCCCCACACTCTAAGCCTCTTGGCGAGTTGTTTTGGCTTTGGATGCCAAGGAGGAACCACAGGCTCATCTCCAGAAACACTCTCATGATTTTCAGTAGGAATTAGATACTCGGACCCTAATTTTAAAAGCACTTTATGCTCATCCACACCAGAAAGTAACTGCTCAGCTTCCTCGGTCATTCCTAAGCCCTCCAACGAGCGGGCCACTGTTTTCCGCTGTTCTAGTGAGGTTCCTAAACCACTCTCTTTCATAGCCCTAAACAACGCCAACACTTTCTCAAGATTACCAGCCTTAAAGTGGGCTCCAATGAGCAGACTATAGGTGACACTATTAGGTTTGCAATCCACCTCCCCTAGCTTGTCGAAGAGCTCAGTCGCCACTTCAAGCTTCCCAGCTTCGACAAGGCTATGAATCAGAACCGTGTATGTATAGATATTAGGCCGACACCGGCTATCCTGCATTTCTTGGTAAACTTCCATAGCCTCATGAGGGCACTTCCCTTTCGCAAGTGCATCGATATAAGTTGTGTATGTGACCACATTCGGTCTCACAGACTTCTCTTTCATCTGTTTCCAAATCCTTCGAACCATATTTAAGTCCATCGCTTGTCGATACCAATGCATCAAAGATGTATAAGTCACGACACTCAACTCGAGCCCTTCCTGATGCATCTCCTCCACCAAGCTCCCCATGGCTGGATAATCTTTGGCCTTTCCAAACAGATCAATCATGGCCGAGTATGTGTACACATTGTGCCGGTAGCCTCCCTGCGTTTTTACCCAATTGAAAAACTGCCAGGCCGCGTCAGCACGAATGTTGTTTTTCAGCACCCCGCACACAATGAAGGGGTTCCAAGGCACCTCTATCTTTGCTAACTCTATAGGAGTACTGCTAGTCCATTTCCTCAGCATCCTACTAATTTTGCTAGAGGTTTGATCTTTAGGCTTCATTCCACGAAGGAAATGCTTCTTAGCCCACGTGGCACCAGAATCAGTATTACCAACATCCACACCAGACGAGAAGAATTTTCTGTCAATACAAGTAGGGACCCGAAAACTATGTCTAAACTCTTGTCTGGATACATTTCTCGACAATTTCCCTTCTAACCCTAAAGCGAAATGATAATCAGGAATTTCTACACTAGATGAATCCGTTGAAACGGTAGCACAATCTGCTGTAATTTCAAAGCTCCTGCCACTGTTTTTAGGAAGAGCACAGACTCCAGAATCAAGCACCGGTATACATTCTGCAAAAACTTGAGAGATCGGGCGTCGCTTCTTGATGAAAATGCCCCTTGATGCCATTGTGAATCAATTGGAACAAAATACGCCAACGATGCAATCGCCTCTTTTCTCCAGATATCGATTCCAACACCATGTGTATACCTTATGCTGACCATAAGGTAGGGACACCCAAAATCGCCAGTAACCCAATGTCGCCAGCGCCACTTGATCACCTGGGGTACATCCCTTAATCAATATATCTATTATACAAAAAGGGATTTCATTACATATACCAATAAATCTCCCAATATACTTTGAACCTTCATATCATTTACGAAGCTCCACCCAAACAACCTCATCAAAATTCAAATCTCACCAAAATCTCACCAAATCTCAAAACTCTCACAAATCTCACTCCAAAATCAAACACCAAGCATACAATCCAGTATCACAAACCTGTGCAACGAAGTCGGTGATAGTCACATCCGCATGACCCCGTTCTCGAGCTTGCGACACTCCATATGGAAACGGGCGCAGGAAGTCCTAATCAGAAACGCACTTGCTCCCTAAACCCTAACTAACGTCCGAAATAGCCAAGATTCACAAATCACCGACATCGCAATGCGCAGATCGTCAACCACAAATACACAACCAATTGAAAAACCAAATGCGTGTGGAGAATAATAAGTACAAAGGCGCGAGCTAAAGAATGGGTTTAAGGGTTGCAACCAGCTTTGCCTTGTTAGGAATGCCTTGCTCCGCCCCTGTGGGAACTTCAAGTTTGGCATTAAACGGGGAACGGCGGGGATGGAGAACGGAAGGGGTCGAAGGATGTGGACATACGGTATCCAATATAACACATTCTATGGTGCGCCGAAATCCCACTTTCATTGACCAACAAGGACATACAAACATTTGACCAAAATGTGCCGCGCCCTGTGCCAGTAACAAGTAACAAGAGAAGACAAGAAATTCGGCTTTCACGATACAAGAATCACCCCATGCACGGAACGGGAAAACCGACGAAACCCAAGCTTCAAGGAATGAAACAATTACTTGGCGCTGCAAGGTCACAAACAGACAGATCGAGCAACAAAGACAAAGTGAAAGAGAAGTCCTCGCAGAAACATGGCGGGCAAGTTCGGAGTTCTACAGTTAGGTCCCCACGCCCCACCCGACTCTAGCTCTGAATTCTTTCGTAACCATTCTGAACTTCCACTATTCTCGACCAATTCTTAGCCTCCGATGAATTGCTCATACGCATCCATTCCCACAAGCCGCCATCAGCAGCGACAACATGTGCCCTCACCCGATCAATCGCAAACTCTCAGGGCAGGGACTGACCGAGCGCTAAACCCTAAACCCTTGCTGTCTGTTTCATCAGACCTTGAGAAACGCACTTAAAGACCTGCATTCGACTCTTCAGCAAGGACTCTAGGGTTACCAAAGGCCATTTCAATTGATCTTAGGGTGAAAAATATTATTCAGTTGAAGCCATAATGAGTGGAAATCACTTAATGTGTTGATAAGAAAATTAACTAAATTGAAAAAAAAAAGTTCACAAATGATCTACTTAAATTGACTCAAAAATTGAAATGAATAAATGTTGGTCCTTTAGGGGCTAATGAAATGAAGAATACTTTGCCCTTTTTTAGGCATTGAAAATGCAATAAAGAAGTAAATTAGAGAAGATGCACTAGAATTATACAATTAAAGAAGACATCAAGCAAATACTTGTGATGAAGGAAAATTTGGCATTAACAACAAATAATATTTCCTATTCAATATTTTTTCCACAATATAGCAACCATTTTGTAAGAACCCCAAAGACACCGTACATCCAATGCTTAATAATGTTATGTTCCTTGATTTATTTTGAGATTTACACTGGAAAATAGGATGCCGAAAATGATGAATTAAAATCATTCATATTGTTAACCTTGAAAAAAAATTACAAACCTTTATTTAAGAGAATAAACAAAAATTCTATTTCAATGATTAAATTTTGGTATGATAGGATGTATAATGAAGTTATAAAATTGATAAATTTACTTAACATACAAAAATTTCATGTGAAAATATATGTAAAAAAATGTAGACATAATTAGGTCTGCTTGTTTTGTTTTGTTTTTTGCACAATTACAATTCACATTTATAAAGGACCATCAATACCATCCAATAGTTTCTTATTGTGCATTTTTAGAAACCCTAAATGAAAAATGACTTCAAAGAGGATAAATTAGATAGGTAGGTACCAACACCAACTTGTTACCACAAATATCATAAAAATCTATTATGTAACCAATTCACATGTAGTTTTGTTAAACTTTTTGGGCGTATGGTTATAAAAGTTGGAAGTCTCCATTGTCATCAATAAATTATAGAGTAATTGAATATTTAAATATGATGCTTTAGATATGTAACTCTTATATTTTACATGTGATTACTTTCAACAATTGGAATGCAATTTAATGCAATTTTAAATACTGTTAAATTCATTTTATTTGAAGAAACTTTTCCATATTTGTTTAGAACATTGTAAAAACAAATTTTTACAAGAAAACAAAAAACTACTAAACTCTTGAAGTATTTTGATGCATTTTGGCAAGAAGTCTATTCTAATCTATCTTTTATGTAAACAATGTTAAAATCTTGAATCTCTTTCTTATTTTGGTAGACTCAACCACAAGATTTTTATATTCTATAAGCCTAACTACTATTTTTTGGCAACACAACAATTTTAGATAGGCATGTATTAATGGAGATTTCTTTATATTTTGCCTAAAACTTCAAAAAGTCATGGACAAGAAATACCTTTTATGCACAATTTTTTTTTAATTAATTTTTAAAAAAAGAATAGAAGACATATTATGATTATAGTTTAGTATTCAACATAGGGAGTCTTGGCAAGGTAGTCTATATTACATTAGAAATTATCAAAATCTATCTAATAGAGATAGGCAGGTAGGTTTTGCCTATTATTTCAATATTGGATTTAGGTTGGAGTGATTTCTTGAAACTATTGTCCCTTTCAATGGAGGCATAGAGTTTGATACATGACTGTACACTTCTTACAATTACAAGAAATGAGAATTCATAATTGGCACTCCAAACCTAAATTCATTGGTACAATAGTTGCAGCCAAAATTCTCTTATAAGTCCTAAGAAACAATCAAATTAGAAATTTACAACAAAAATCATACAACACTTGAATTAAAAATTGTAATTTCTTCCAAAATTAGTGAATTGCCATAATAGATACATCTCCATTTTTACTACAAACTACAAAGCAAATTGCACAAAGCAAAAGAGGAAAAGAAGCAGAGGAGGCAAAGGTTGCAAAGGATACAATAAGTGCAAACTTCAACTAGTGTAAGGTAACTACACCTAAAATGGAACACTCCCCCAAATTGACCCCTACTTTGGAATGGAACCTAAATAGGGAGGATACTCAAAATGGTGCGCATTAGGATAAGTGTGAGGTGGAGTTATGTGCCATTTTGAGTAGTATGTAGCTCTATTTATAGTATTGAGGAGGTGGCGATCTTACAAGTAGTCAAATTTGGGTATATTTTTTGTTGTTTTCACTTCTTCTTTATGACATGTTTTGATCCTAATAGTGTCATTCTTCATGTGCATCAAATGGATTTTGGCATCACCTACATGACACTTTTAGCACCCTACACCTTGCATCTTTGAAAATTTGTAACCATTTCACAATGTGTCCAAAAATTATGGAACCACTTGCGTTTTGATTCATAGTCCTTCACCAATGCATGAAAATTATTGTTCATTTTAGAGAGCATATTGGTTATGCCACAAAGCTTATTTGTGCAATTTTAGGTATAGTTATATTAGAAGACTAGAAACATTGCCACCAATTGGGTGTAATGTGTGATTTTGTCCTTGTCGTGCATTTTTAACTGCTAATGGCTCCACACTAGCATCCCATCACGCTATATGTTCTTGTGTTTGCCTCATTAGATACACATTTCCACGGCAAGGGAGGGTCTTTGTAGAGGGTAGTATTACATCTTACATTATCTGAGTCAACATAGACTATTCTCTTTATGGGTGCAGACGTGGAAACTACAGAGGATGGAGGGAGGCATGCAAAGAAAGGGAAAAACTTTTGTTAGGCGGAAGAGAAGCAATTGTATTTACACAATTTCACACATTTCACTTCACAGGACCCAAATTAAGGGATGGGATAGAAGAGTGGGAATTTTTGAAGACACATCACACTACAAAGCAAACAAGCCAATGGGTGGAGGCTTCCAGCCGGGTATTTTTGTAGTCCCTAAGACTTTCTAAAATAAAAGAACATTAGATTTTTTTGGCAGTTTTAGAAGACTGCGGGTTTTTAGACTATGGGAACGCATAGGAAACGCACAAGGAACTTTAGGAATGCTGTGCTAATGTGGTCGAGAGACTGCCACGTCATTTTGAAAAAAAGAATACATCTGTTTTCAATTTTTTTTTTGGAAATTTGAAAAATCAGACTAGTTGATAGTATTGGGATCAAATCTGGGAACAACCCTGAAACAGTCTTCTACAAGGGCTGAAAAACATCTAATGACTTACATACTAGGATATTCAATTACAAACATAGTTCTACTACATATCCTTCAAATATATGGAAATGCTTTGGAACCAAGTGTTCACAATGCATACACCATATATTTTTGAAGAGTGAAAAATTAAAAAAAATAAACTAATTTTGAATTTTCTTTACATCCATTTTTAATTTTTTGTAATTTTCAAATTTTTTCTTCAAAATTTGAATAATCAGACCAACAATGGCTAGTTCACAACATTGGGAACAGATCTAGGAAATAGCCACAAAACAATCTTCTACAGGGTTGGAAAACATCTAATGGCTTTTATTTTTAAAAGATAAAGCTATTGTTTTTAAAAGACTAATGTAAAAGACTACTTTCACTCTCTTAAAGAAAATTTCAAAATGATGTGGCAGTCTTTCAACCACATCAATGTCTTAAATGGAAGTTCCCTGCACGTTCCCAGAGTTTGGGAACACGCAATCTGGCTTCTAAAGGCCCAAAAAACATCTAATGTTTATATCTTTTACAAACAAAAGCTTTATCCTTTACATTGTGATGTAAGCTATACTTGTTTATACTTTTAGGATCTCTAATTTTATGTTTGTATGAATTCTTATATAAACATATATTCTTATGTATATTGTCTTTCATTTTTTCCACCCTTTACAGATATATGGTGTGTGCATTGCGAACAATTGGTTCCAAAGCATCCTTGTGAGCATATACAAATTAAGTTTTGACAATTTGCCATGTGTAGTATAAAAAAGGATTCAATGATAAACTATATTTATATAGGCTAATTGTTGGAACAAGGGGATTTAAAATGCTACAACTAGTTTGGATAGGAAAAGAAGCAAATTATTTTTATGTTGGTTAAAATTGAATAGCCATTGTCTTTTGGGATAGCTTATAGTTTGGACAATTTGTCATTTTGTCTCTCATTTTCTTGGTATTCTTTTGATAATGTAAGAAATTGTTTTTTGGACCTTTGAGATAAAATGGTGAACTCCTTCAAATATAAATTTTTTCCTTAATAATTTGTCTTTTGCTTCAATATATTTGTAAATTGCTTCAAATCCAAGGATTGGATTTATGTTGTAAGTGTTTTTAACATATTGACATATTAATTGTATGATTGAATCAATTGTTCCTATTCCATTATAAAATTCCTTGTAAATGAACCGCTTTGCAACTATGCTACAATAAAAGTGATAGACCATTAGGGTTGTTACTTTTTGGCTTAACAATCTCCACTTTCTTTGAAGATTTTACAATCATTGGAAAAATATGTATTATCTAAATTCTGTTTTCCATTTTTATTAGTTTATTGTTTTTAATTTTTCACCCTTCAAAAATATATGGTGTATGCAATGTGAACACTTGGTTTCAAAGCATCCCCATATATTTGAAGGATATGTAGTAGAACTATGTTTGTAATTGAGTGTCCTAACTAGTGATTGCAAGAAACACTTGTCCTTTTTTGTGTCCCCTTGCCCTTGGACAAATGTTTTTTTGCTTATAACTTTCGCATAATTTGTCTTTTTTGGCATGAGATTTACAATGAAGGTACATACAATAGTTTTAGAAATTGGATAATTTTTTCATAATTTTTAAAATAATTTTATTATTATTAAACTGCCCCCAATTGGATGTCTACTTTGGCCGTTTTGGGGGGTTTTTAGTCCTATTTTTGATCCAAAAATGCGAATTTGAAGCTAAAAATTGTCATACAAGGACATCTAATAAAATTACACTTAACCACCAAATATTTAAAAAAAATAATATACTGTCCACCTTCCACATGTGCTCAAAGTGCACTACCTTTGCACGGGTGTAGAGAACACAACTCTTTTTTCCTTGTAATGAAAATGGTAGAGATGGAGCACCTTTATGTTAGAAAAATTAAAATTTTTCATTTAAAAAAAAAAAAAAAATTACTATTTTTTTAAGAATTAAATTCCAAAGTGCCTATTTTCTAGCCTTTTTCAACACTCTTTGACCATGCGTAATTTTTATAGATAAATTTTTTGAGGTCTAAATTTTTGGAGACTTTAGTTTTTCAATGTTTTACTAATCATCCATATTTTATTTCATTTTTATAAATTTTATATAAAAAATCACAGTACTCCAGTACTAAAGCCGTTTTGAGCCCAAACCGGCAAGTGTTTCTTGCAACAACCCTAGTATGTAAGTTTCTTTTCCTTTTAGAAAATCACAGAGATTACAGAATTATCCAATACCATAATTACTAAAATTTCCTTAAAATATTCAAAAGTATAGTATGGATGATGATCTATTTTTTTTAAGGGCATAAATGTAAGATTCTTTTTTTTCATAATGGAATCACATTGAAAAGGCTTGAATAGTTTGTAGTTAAACATACAAGAAAATTTTAGCTTAAAGTATAGTTGGTAAAAATCATTCCGATCATGAATATCATAAATGTAACTTTTATTTAAGGTGAGAAAATTTTGGAGTCAAATGAAATTTATAAAGAACTTGAAAGTAAAATCCATCAATACATGTTTTGACCTTTAAGTGGTCAATCAAATCACTCCTCAATGCAAAATGCCTACTTGTATGCTTAATCTCTGCCATACCATAAATGAATTGCCAATTCATTTGTCTTTGTACATGTGAAATGATGTTTAAAGGTCTTATTCGTTAAAATGAGACAATCTACACATTTTGAGACTTCAACCCTAAACAATTAAAGTACTTTTATTGTCGAGTCGATGATACATAATCTATGCAACTCTTGGGCAATCAAAGGTTTTTATATATATAAATTTACTAAAGTTTCAAATTACCAAATAGTCTCAAAATTGAATAGTTATAATGATTTATCTTCAAGTCAATGATAAAATTGAGACTACACTTTGTCTCATTTTAACAAATAAGGCCTTTTGGGGTCAAATAAAACCTCTAGTCCTAAACCTCTTTCATTGTTAGTGACCATATTATGCATAATGCAATAGGCTAGCATTATGTCACTTATAATATCCTTAGTGACATGGATTTTTGCCAATTCCGAAATGAGCTTTTTAAACACCAAAATGATGTTTTACATCTTTCCAGATGACCTCTTGGACTATTTCAAAATGGGTCTTCTTCTCGTCTTGAGGTTCATGAATTGTTTGAACAAAGTAGCTCCACTTGGGATAAATCCCATCTACAAGTAAGTAGTACTACCTAGGGTAGGTGTGGCCATTGACAATGAAGGAAAAATCATATCCCTTCCCATCAAAATGTCTTCAATCACAATAGACATGTCTAACACATTTAGATCATTGTTGCCTCCTAGCAAACCAAAAAATACATGCCATATTCATAAGGATTGGTCTGCAAGTGCCTCTAAGATAAGACTCTTTGTACCATCCTTGTCTTGAAACTACCCATGCCAAGCTACGGGATAGTTTTTCCACACCCAATGCATACAATCTAGAGAACCAAACATGCTTGGCTAACCCCTTGCTTTATTAATTGTACTTGATTGATAATGTCTAATTGGGTGGGCTTTATTCAAATATGTGGATTGAAAACAAGCTTGCAGTGACCTATAAAATCTTTTCACTAATTTCATTGTTGTGTTCTCCCCAATGTGGTAGTACTTATTAAAGGCATCAACAGCAACTCCAAACATAAGCATATGCATAGCTACTGTGCATTTTTGCAACAAGACAAGTCCAAAGTACCTGCACAATTCTTCTTTTGAACAAAATATGGATCATGAGAACAAACGACATCTATAATTCTCACAAAAATTCTCTTTGCATACGGAAACAATGTCTAAACATCTTTGCACTAATTAAACACAGGGTGTTCAGCAAAATAGTCATGATAGATGCGTTGGTGACCTCTCTCAAAATTCCTATCAATAATTGGAGCTTTTCTTGGCCTGCTACCACCAGCCTTCACAACTTCACTCTATCTTCCTCATTAAAAAACTCTCCAAGTTGAGATACAAATATGGCCCAAACTTGCTCCTCGTCCTCATCATCTTCAAGCTCCACTTGTAAGTTTTGTTGCTTCTAAAGATTCATTGCACTGTCCAACAAAAACTAAACTCTGAAATTTGTAGCTCCAACAACAAGCCACATTATCCCCACAAAAGAACTCTTTGTCTCAAGGACAACATTCACGGTTCGATCTCAAGGAACACCATTCACGGTTCGATCTCAAGGAACACCATTCACAATTCATCAAAGGTTGACTTTTCCACCATCCACCAAGTGGGCAAGATAATAGGAGCACCACGGTAGCATTCCCTATCAATTGGCGCCTTGGTGGCAATTGAAAAGTTACGCTCAATCCAATTTTAGCGGGTTGTTGGTGGAGATCATTGGATAGTCATGGCACAACCACATCTCACGAGACTCCAAAACCTTCGCCACTTTTTGGTACAGTGGTCATTTGGAGTACAATTGGTGGCAATGCTTTAAAGGAGGGACTTGGAATTTACAACCAAAGACCCAACATTTGTCTTGCCCAAACTGCAACATAGCAAGAATAATGGCAAAGGTTCAATTTTGGTCATCAAATTGTAAGATTTAAGGTAGCCACACCCTATTCCGTCCCTACACCCAATGCCGTCCAGATACCCTCCATGCATTCATTTCAGAACAAGAATCCAGGAGGGTATATGATCTCTTATCTTTTAAAGGCTAGGTGATAAGAGATCATGTGCCCTCCTAGATTCTTGCATGCACAACATTTGGACAGGAGTGGATGCATGGATGGAATACAATGTAGCTACTTTAGTTTTTTTGTGAAGAAAACTCTTGTTGCAGATGATATGACACACTATATTATAACCTTACAATTGAGATTTTCAGTAAACACTTAGTAACAGCCAGATGTCAATTCTAAAATTTTGCCTTGGTATGTGTTTTTGGCATACCTCTATAAATGTTGTAGTTTTTTCAACATAAGTATTTGTTCAACAACTTCAAACAATTTGATCATTTTTGAGCATGTGGATAACTTACTAAGCACAAAGGATTAAAAAAACACAAACCATGTGAGTGAATCCACATGTAGCTATGCCCATTTGAACTAAAACTCCCCGGAAATTTGTGGTTCCAAAATAATTCCTTTTGTATTCTTGAACCTTACAATCTCCTCAACCATAGACAATTAGGTTCTCAAAATTTGAAGGTGTGTAGCACTCATAGTAAAATAAAATTATAAGATCATAATGCTTAAAATTCATAATCGTACGCATTTTTTAACACTTTCCAAGATGATGAACTCTTGAACCATGCCTACCCAAGCATTGAAGAATAAAAGAGTGCTAACCTTCAATTAGAACTTGCATTTATAGAAAAAATGTCATGTTTGTGTTTTGTTCAATTTGTAACAAGTTTTGGATTGTCAATTTTAATTTGTATTTTTTTAATATTATTTAGCAATAATAAATGTCTTTTTATATACAATATCAAGAGGTAGAACATTGTGTCAATTTAAAAATTTGAAAAGTCAATCAACAGGTCAAGTCTGTAGGAAAAAAATGGAAACAACCTTGGAAGGAGTTGTAGACTTGTAGCCAAAAAGTAGATGATGATGACTTTCTAGATTATTTTAGGAGTCAATAAAAAAATGCACCCATTGGTTCAAAAATCAAATTAATTTTGAGTAACTATTTTGGTCGTAGGTTGATGTCCTTCTAGGGTTAAATGGATCAATGTTCCACGATGTATCAAAGATATGAGATGAAGATCACATAGACTAGGCAATGCAAATTTATTCATATCTTGCTTCCAGTTACTTCTATTTTCAAATTTTCAAATTTTCAACTTGGTCTCATACTAATAAGTTTCATTTGCCTTTGTCGAAAGACTTTGGTCATGTTTTAATTTGTTGTAGATTTTTTTAGTAGCTATGACTATTTTCTATTAGTATGGATAATTTCATTAAAATGGCGCCATTCCTTGACTGTGGCACTTTTACGGTTTAGACCATGTGGTCCAAAATGTATACCAATCCTAGATTTCACTCATATGGTTTAGACCACATTATTTGAAATGTATAAAGGTCCTAGATTTCACTTTTACAATTTGGAAAATTGACGCATGGAATATTGCTGTTTAATAAAAATTTCCATTTGTATTTTTATTTCTCCCTACAAGTAGTTTGTGCATATTCTCAAATTTTATTGTTTTTACATTCCATGTTTTTTTGAGTTTTGCTTAATAGTGGAAGAGTTTTGTAGATTTAGCTCAGATTTTTCTCAAAGTGTTTAACACTAGTGGAATATTCATCATGGTGTTAAATATTTGAGAAAGATCTCAATTTTCATGATATCACTTTTCTAGTTTCTCCTCCTTTGATGTTGAAGAATTCAGATTGACAATGATTCTTCTTGCATTTGTATTCCTTTGTCAATGTTTGTAGAATCAAACCAGTAGTTCAAATTGAATTCAATGTCATCACTACCACCTTCTGCTTGTAATAATAGAGGGAAACATTAGAGAAAATATGGACTCTCTAGAGGGCTTTGAGGGTTTGACAAGCCACTCTATATCCAAAGTCCTAGTGAGCTAGAAAAGGACAACATCTTTGACAAAAAAAAAAGATTCATACAAGGTGAATATCTTCACTATCAAAGGTATATCTCCTTTTCATATTACAGGATGTCAGATGCAGTGCTGGGAAGGCGTTGCTAACTGACCACATGCTCTGACCACAACAACAGATAACAATAACTGTCGTCCCCTCCTCCATTTAACTACTATTCTTTTCCATTCAATGCTTTGACAATTGCCTTGACTGACAATGTGTGTCAATAGGGGAAAAAATTTTGTGTGGACAAAATAGAAGTAAAAGAGGGGTCCTTTCCGGCACTCCTTAGCAGCCCTCCAGAGAGTCCATATTGTCTCTAATGCATGTGCTTTGCCTGGAGACGATTTTGTCTCAACTAAATTGGTTACCTCAAGTGTTAGATGAAAGAGGAAGAATAAAAATTTCAATGTTGGTGGTGTCTCTGTACCATCATTGTCAAGTCTAGGTTCTGATGTTTGCTTAGTTTGATCCATCAATTCAGACGTTGACTACAAGTCATGGTCTGCAATTAGAGGTTGAGTTTTACCAGCTTCTGTTGCCTTTGATTCACTTGCAATATTAAACCAAACTAAAAACTAGGTTAATTCATTTCCAGATGAATTGTTTGGAGTAGACTTAGGGTCCCTTCCCACCTGTGGCATGCAGAGACGATAGACACAGAGTAACATGTGTTTGCAAACTCGCCCTTCACACATGAATCGGTGTTTGTTGCCAAACCCAACCCGAGCCTACGTGGCAAGGTTGGATGGTTGTTAAATGATCCGTTATAATCACTTATCATCCCGTTCCGGTGTAGCAATTCATATCAGTTCATTTATCGTGGAAATTCTTATATCTATGAAATGTTAAGATTTCCAAGACATGTCAGAGATGGTTGCTATATCACCTTGAATCCGCGCTTTTCCTATCGTCCTCCGTACCCCCCGCGCTTTTTGAAACGCCTTGTGTCGCCCCGTGGTTTTCCGATCGCCTTGTGTGACCCTCTGCATTTTCAATTGTCTTCCCAGTTTGAAACGTCTTCCTACCGTATCGCCCTCTCACTCGCTAGATCGCAAATTTGTTTCACTCGCTCCAATTTGTTTCATTTGTTTCACTTAGCTTGTAGTGAAATTGCGCTCTAGCTCCATCGATTTGCATGGTATGCACAATTTTTGGATTCTTTGCAATTTGTTTTGACTGCAGCATTCTTCTATTTCGGCTCACCAATCTTTCAATTATCGCATTCTCTTGCTCACAAATATCTTTCAATTTTTGCATTCTCGGCTCACCGATCTTTCAATTATCGCATTCTTGCAGTAAAATGGAAGTTGCGGCGGGCGCTACAGGAGACTTGCAAACCTGCTCGCAAGAATCTGAGCACAGCATACAAAGTGAGTTCAAAAACATGTTCAATTAGGGTATAAATTCTATTAAACAAGAATCTAATTGGAACATGTATTTGCATTGTTTGAGTGCCATGGAACTTGAGAGGGTCATCGGAGTGTGAGCCATGATCTAGGGCTAGGTTCAATGTCATCGAGGGTCATCAGGGTTGTCAGATTGAGCCGCACCTGTCGGGACTTTGATCGCACATGTCGAGACTCTGACTTTGTAGATTACCTTGAATCATTTTTCTAGATGCCCCAGACTTCTCGAATGGTCTTCCAAGCCCTCACCAACGCCGCACTTCTTCCATATCATCAGGGAAACGAAAAGCAACTTCATCAAGACCGTCTGTCAGAAAAGAAGGT
Source organism: Bryoerythrophyllum caledonicum (assembly GCA_963971425.1). Lineage (NCBI taxonomy): Eukaryota > Viridiplantae > Streptophyta > Bryopsida > Pottiales > Pottiaceae > Bryoerythrophyllum > Bryoerythrophyllum caledonicum. The sequence goes on from OZ020519.1 coordinate 13,495,909, forward strand.
GTGAGAAAGGAACGTCAACCCAATTGGACGCAGATTGAAATAGCAGCCTTGATTCAAGCGAAAAGAGATAAGTTTCTTGAGAACTTGGACAATGTTCATGACCCAAATCTCATGCGTAGAAAGGCAACGCAATGGAGCAAGATCTCAGCAAAGGTCATGGAACTCTACGGTGAACTTGTAGAGTGTGAGTGCCCCAAACGCTCTTGCAAAGAGAAATGGGGCACCCTCCTTGTGGATAACAAGAAGATTTTCGATCATCACAAAGGCACTAGAACGAATTCATACTGGGAGTTGAGTCCACTTGAATGTGTGTCTCTTCATCTACCTCGAAATTTTCTCCGTGAAAACTACAACAATATTGACGATTGGTTTCACGTCAAACCAATCATGAACCCTCCACACTTACGAGATCTAAGCCAACCTGGAGATGCGGTGTACAATCGTGCTGCGGCTGTAAATAAACATCGCCCTCAAGACATGCAACATGTTAATATTCCAGATTCTGGAAGTAGCGACATGGAAGTCCAAGCACCCTATCAGGAGACACTGTGGCATGGATGTTTTCTATCGTGCAGAATTCTCCAATCTGTCAAGTGGCAACAACTCTTAATTTTCCAACTCCCTCTCATGGTCGACGTGTGTCGACACCTTCTCCTGATCACCCGGTACTCTCTCCCGCTTGCCTTGCGAGCAATCATCTGGATCCTGTAAGACTCTCATCCTCAGAAGCTTCATTTGTGGACCTTACGAAAAAGTTTGGGAACACAGGCTAGCGACAAAAATTAGTTTCCGGTCACAAGCAAATTGCACAGGCTACGCAAAACACTGGTGAAAATTTAATGAAGACTATGGAAAAATTGAATGAGCAAGACAGAAAGTTGCAATGGGACATCTTTCAGGAGCAACTAAACTACAACAAAGAGAGAGACATGATTGCTTAAGAAAATGCACGCTTGACACATATTAATCAATGATCCCTTGTTCAAACGATCACTGGACTTACACAAGTTCTCATTGTTAGCCTGTACCGACTTCCTCTTTATCCATCTCGTTACAGCGCTCCTCCTCACCCTGTAATGAGTGAAGATGAACATATTCACCCCCTCTACCATTCTGCTACTAGTCATGCATATGGAGTTGAAAATCATCAAGCTGATGTTGCTCATGGAGTAGGTACTTCTAATTGAACTCAAGATTCTTGAGATGCTTCATAGTAGGCTTGTGGTAGACTTGTACGCTCTGTTTACGAATCTTGCTCAAGGATCCTGTGCATGACATGCTTCATTAGAATCAACTCTCATTAGATTCAGCTCTCATTAGATTCATTCTTTATTAGATTTAGTTCTCTCTATTTTCCAAGTGCTAGGATGCTACAAAAGTTCAGAAGATTCACTATTGTTGATTCTAAGCGAGCAAACTCAAAGGCTCCAAAGATGAACATGCCTCTGTAGCATAGCAATGACTTCATGCCCAATGTCAAATACAAGAGAATACCTGCATCATTTTTGCTCATCAAAGTGAGATGCTTCTTAGTCACTGGTCTCCACCATGAAGTCTCGATTCTCCATTTGCATACCGCTTATGTCAAACAAGAGTATCAAAGTCTGAAGCACGCTGTTCACTAATGTACATCAGGATTCATGAAAGTAATACCAAGCAGCAAGTGCCTACAATGCTGATTTAACAAACACATGGCTAAAACTCAAAACAAATAAGGTCAAAGAGTTTCTAATTGAATTCCTTGCCTCTATCCTTTTACTCCCTCTCATGTTGTACAAAACATTACTCACATGTTTCAAACCCTGCAGAAATCCGTGAATATGAGCCAATGCATGAGATTTTGAATTGAAGTTATTCTACATGAAATTTGCCCCTTGGATTGATTCTTCACTTAGAAGTTCTGTCGTTGAAGAATCGGAGTTATATATTCTACGTAAAACTTGATCCAAGAATTGATTCATCGCACTTGCAATTTCACATTTCAGTCACCTGGTTGCATTTCACTGTTAGTTACTTGAGATTCCAATTTGTCTGTTCCAGCACAATATCTTGTTTTCAGATAATTTTTCCATGCAGTTCAATTTCTTAATTTGATTTTTTGAAAAAAGTAAGAGAGACTGTTTTCTTGTAAGAGAGACTGTTTTTGACTTTGATATTGCTCACTATTTCAGATTTACAATTGCCAGGACTTGTGATTTGTGTAAAGTTATCGACACCCAGAAGTTTAGGGCCTGGACTTTGTCAATTGCTTGCAGAGCCAGATTAGACCGACTGCAGTGCATGAATAAGGAGTAAGGCGATGATTTCATGCCTTGGATCCTCCTACGCAACTATTCACTGCTCAAAATTGAACGGAGGATTCTCCACAATGGGCATCAACCCCCAAGCTTTCATTAGTGCAGACTCTACAATGCAGCTAGAAATTAAGCTACATCATGGGTTTATTCCAATTGCAAGCTGCCCAAATGGAGCAAGCGAATCCACAATCTACAAGAAGTCACGCTTCTGGATATCTTCTTTCTTGATCCAAGTGCAGTAATTCCCAACGAGTTTAGGTCCTGCAAAACATGACAGTTGAAGCAAAGAGGACAATGTCAAACTAGCAAAGCCTAATTCAAAGGATAATCTTTACTATGAAATTCTTGATAGTAGTATTCTTCACATTTACCACACTATTGATGAACAAGGTTCCATTGCAACAAATGATGCAACAAAAGGAAAGACCAGTAGTTGATGTCGGTAGACTGTGAACTTACAGTTTGAGAAATCAAAGTAAATTGCGTTGTCTGCCAAGATATTCTCCCAGTGCTTCTCGCATGTGTGTTGCTTGTGGAAGTTGTTGGATGTTCTCATCTTGTACTTGAGCAACATCTTCTTGATCAGCTTCATCACCATTTGCCAAGCCTTCCACCTACAAGAGCTCCATAAGCCTCTCTACCTCCTGAGGATCCTGCCCAAGAAGAATGTTGTGCAAATAACAACATGCCATTACAACATCTGGCAAGAATATAACATGAAGTTCGGATTTCTTCATCAATTCACGGAACGTTTGTTTCAAAACCCCAAATGTGTGTTCTACTACACTCCTTCCATGCTTGTGCTTGTGGTTGTAGAGTTGCTCCAGAATAGTTAATCTACTCTCTCGGTGAGGAGTCATAATGTAATTCAGCGAAGGGTAACCCTTATCTCCCAAAAGATAAGGTGGAAATCCCTCATCTGAAACTGGGAGACCTGCTATCAAGTTGCTGTTTCTAGCCCTTTGGTTATACAAACTAGACCTCTTGAGAACCCTCACGTCATTCAAGCTTCCAGGCAATCTGACAAAAACATCAAGGAACTGTTTTCTCTTGTTTACAACTGCTTGACAAACCAAACTATAGCCATTGGTTTTGAAGTAATAAAAGTCTTCTGCAAAGCATGCTGGTTTTGCAATGCTGAAATGCGTCCCATCAATGGCTCCAAGCACTGCTGGTAAGTCACAGTATTGCTTGAACTCCTCCATGTTTATGAGAGCCTGCTTACGATCTAGCCACTGAATCTTATTCTTGAAAACCACGTTGATTGCATTCACAACTTGTCTCAATACCGTTGAAACTGTAGACTCCCCGATTGCAAAGAATTCTGAAACCACTAGCAATGATGCACCCTGTACAAGCTTGTAGATTGCTGCTGCTGTTCGAACCCTGATAAGAATGGCTTTCTGGTACTTTGTATCTCGCTTCTGAATATGTGGTTCCAAGATACTTGCTAATCGAAACAGGGACTCCTTCGTCATTCTGAAATTTGCAATCCATCTGAGGTCATCGTACTCAGTGCATAGAAAAATAGAGAACCAAGCCGTGGACCTTGGCTTAATCCAGAATCCCACTTCCTCATCCAATAGTAATTCTGCATTACTAATGCGGAAATCATGGAGAATAGAAGAGACGATACGATCCATTTGTTGGAGCGTGTTGTGAACTCAAAGAAATGGTGGTGCAATCTCCATCGGATCTTCCCCTCTGTCTTGTTGTGGAGCTTCCATACTATTGTGAATGTTTTGCAACAATAAAATCAAGGCTGTCAAGAAGCACACAATCTCCTGCGGCTTTGTGATCATCGTGGGAATGATTCTCAGACAATCACGGAATTGGTTGATTCATGAATTAGAATATGTGGAGATGCTTGCCAAGCAATATCTCACTCAGAATTGAAGCATTGAGTGCTACTCATGGATTCTCACTCAAAAAAGACATCAAACAAACAGCAAACTCATCTCCCGCTAAACAACAATCTCATGAACCGCCTTGAAAGCTTTGCAGCGCCATCTTCTCTATACCAACACCACCCGAACACTTCGACACAGAGGACATCTACAACATACACTTCAACGCCTCAATATTTCACTTGACAAATTGGCGTTCAATTTGAATTATGCTGCCCAATTAATTTAAACCAAAGTCACGCAATTTGTCCATCCTGCAGTTAGGGTAATCTAAACTGGGAAGAGTTTCAGCACAAGAAGAGTTTCAAAAATCAATCGGTAATGCGCGCGAGAACAAGAGCAATAGTTACCACCAATTCTTTGATGTGAATGCAATTCAATCCACGGCGGTGATACGGAATGGAGTTTCTTAAAATGAGCCTTGGTGAGAAGGCAACTTTTTCTAACTACGCAATACCAAACCCTGACAAGCGTTCTTGCGTTCATCGGACGTCAGTATATCCAGTTTATAAATATTCAATGTGAATAGGATTTGGCTTTTTCTAAACTCCGATTGTAGACCTAATTGCTCGCATGGTAACTTGCTCAGGTGGGCAGGGACCCTTAGAGTCTAATCAAAATGAAATACTAGTTGATCATTGGAATCTTCCGCCAGTGATATTTGTTACGCAAATATTCTTCTGAATGTCGAGTTAGAGTTTCTTACCATATGAACTGTAGTTGTTGAGTCTGAAGTCCCTTTTGCAATTGATCATGTAGCTTCTGATGTTAATTCACAGGGGGCTTATATTCAGTTCCCGGAGTCAAAATTCTCAGTGAGTCTTACTTTTCCTGGTGTGTTGTACACTAGGATAAAGTGAGACTCACAGGTAATTTTGACACTGGGAATTGAATATGAGCCCTTTGTAGTTGTCGTTGTAGATTTGCATACTACGTTAAGTTGCTAGTGTGTGTTCTTGAATGTTGATGATGATAGGATTGATAATATTCTCAACCGTAGTCCAAAGTCAAGTCTACCGAATGATTGTTGGTTATGAAATAGATTGAATTTGTTTAATCCTGAGATCTAGAGACTTGGATGCTTCTTTGCTCTTCTTTGATGAACTCTGACTATTTGAGGAATTATGTTCATTGCTTTGCAATTCTTTTTGATCAATGTATGCAAAGACAATGGTGAGATGTCCGACAAACTTGATTGGAAACATGTAAAACAACGTGAATAGATTGTTATGTCAGCATCTTTTGGCAAGCATTCGGAGTGTAACAAAGATCTTAGAGACAATGCTTAACACTGACTAACCAACCCATTTTTATGAACATTGACAAGGCTATATTAGAGTCAATGAAGATGTCTCAATATCTAATACATTAGGTTTGTTTGAAATATAAGAGACAATAAAGTAAACCAGCCCATTGCGGTCAAATGATCCATGGGGGACAGATGATGACCCCATTGTGGTTTTTTTTACCACAATTAATGTCTCACCTAACTCTAATAGAATGATTACTAACCTCATTAGGAACATTGAGCAATTTCAGTGTAAATCATTATAGAAAGTGATTTTTTCAAGACATTTTCAGTCCTTCTACATTACAAAATATTTTGACTGCCTTAGAAGAGTTGGATGACCATCATGGGTACACTGTATGTTGGTTTTGGGACAGTCTGTTGACTCCTTTGAATTGAACACTTCAAAAATTCATAGCTAATTCATACTCTGTCAAAAAATTATAGTTTCAATTGCCTTCACAATTTCTCACGCTTGTCTTCACATGGGAAAAAAAATTGAGATTTAAGTAGTAGAATGATGGCAGACTCTTTATTCTGACCACAATGGGTTGATTTACCTTAGAGAAATGTATCAAGGTCTGAACTTTCAAGATTTTGAAACTAGAGTGAATAGTATCGGATCTCCATATTTGAAGTGAGTTCTTTAACCCTGTAATGCCGCATTAGACACTAAGTGTCCAATGGATACCAGAGAATCTTTCCATATAAGAGAGAAGTGCAATTGTTCATCCTTGGAATTTTGTGCAAAAAAAGGAGGTCTTATATAGTAGTTTGACCTCCAATGAGTACTTTTATTTTTTTCAAAGTAAAAGATTCACACTATAGTAAATAGGACAATTTCCATGGTGATCAGCTTGTCTATATAGGGTTAACTATGGAAGGACAAAATGGTCATCGTGGAAAACATTCTTTTTGGAACAATGTGTATCATTAATTGAAAAATTTCAAAAGCACTCATTGGAGGTCAAACTGCTCTACAAGACCTCCTTTTTTTGCACAAAATTCTAAAGATGATCATCTACATTTCTATTTTATATGGAAAGATACTTTGTCATCTATTAGACCATCCTAGTCTACAATGTCCTTAAAAAGTTAATAGCCTTGGTAGCTTTGTTTATTAGCCTTGCATTGATAAATTTATCTCTAATTGGTACTTCTTAGTTTCATGATGTTTTCTAACTACAATCAAGTAACTTCCAAAAAAAATTTAGTTTTAAAAGTTTGTAACTGAAGTTGCAGTATTTGTAGAAAGGTTTCAAAAACTAGCATCCCAAGTGCCTTTGACTCTTGTAGAGATTTGCATTCCAAGGCTTTTGTGGTTCATGAATGACTACAAATTCAACTTTTCTTCATCACATGCCTTCCTTGGAAAGTTTATAACAATTGCCACAATATTTTTCTATTAATAATAGCTCTTTTTTTTTAAATCCATTGGAGCCCCATTGTTATTGAAAATTAATAGCTCTTTTGTCATAATAGTACTAGAGCACAGTTCTAAACACAACAAAGTGGTGTTTAGTAGGGCCTACCAAAGACGTCCTTGAAAAGAGGAAGAATGAAAAGTGAACATTATTTGTTCTTGTGCATGAATGGAAAAGAGACACATACCTAAAATGTACAAAATCAAAGAGCAAATGAATAATCCAAATATTGTAATTCAACTATGAAATAGTATTCAAACATAGAAATAGTATTCAGACATAGAAATAGTATTCAGACATAGAAATAGTATTCAAACATAAGAATAGTATTGATAATATCAGTTTCTAAAAATAAAAAATACAACAAACAATATAAATACTTTTTGATAAGATTCTATTATTATCTTCTGTTGTCTTGTATGTTCAATATACTAGTCCAAATTTGGTTCTTGAAGATCCATTCATAAGCTAGGAGGAAGCTGGGAAGATTTTAAATGACCTTGCAACCAAGTTTTAGTCACCAATGTCAATTTTTTATGCTAGTGAATCTAAAAATATGACATCCCAAGATTAGAAGCCCTTAAATATTGATCAAAGATACAATAAAAATCCTTGAACAATAAGGGTGTTTTTCAATAGAAGGTCAAGAAAAAGATATTGGATCATGCTTTGTAATTGCAAGTTTTTCATTACTTACACAATAAGTTAGTATCAAAAGTCCAAGCTATGCCTTGCTATATATTTCTTACAAATTATAAATTAAAATATAGTAAGACAAATATCATTTGATTGACATTTAAAAATTTACCATCTTTTGTTTAGATTTTATTTTAGCATCAACATAACATTATTCACGTTTACTGGGGGTCCCTTTTGCTCCCCCAAGAAGCGTAGCCCCCCACAGCCTCACAACTTAACAGCTCGCAGCACCAGTCAGTTTCTCTCATCCTATAGGCTAAGATTATATGTAAACTTCTCCCCTAGGAATAAATGGGAGAATTATACCTCCAGCTAGGGGGTGGGCAATCCTCTGATTAACAATGTTATGAATCCTTTTTATATTCAAATACAACACTACATAGGTAGAATACATGATCACTTTGTATTGATATTTGTTACCTCAATAAACGTTAAAATCTCATATGCGTTATATAATTACACCCCCTTCTAAGTCCTCAAAAAGAAATTTTGAATGTTAAATATTACTAATTCTTCATAATATTTTTAGTAAATATACCTTATTATGTGTTAGAATAGTCCAATAAATGATATATTAGAATATATATTATTTGTTATATATTATAATGCTCTATGTATTAGAAGTCTTCTATTCTCTACTTGTAACATGATATATAATGTATCATTTGTATTGATAATTTGTTAATATAAAGATGTTGCAATTTGCATGACTTCAAATGATAGTAGTCAATTTTGTATTTCTTGAGCATTCTTACGTCAATCAAAATCTTTGGTTTCAAATACATAACATTGTTAATTAGCCTAAACCATTTTTCCTCAGAAGAGGAGGGATAATGTCTCTCCAGATGCCTGGAAAAGAATTTAGTTATAATCCGTGGAGAATCATTGGATGGCTTGAAAGTTGCAACACTCGTTGCATAGAATGAGTAGGGAGTTGCAAGAAAGTCATTGGCAAGTTGGGAAGTTGCCATGTTGGAGGCTCCTACTTTCTACGGAAGCAAAAAAGATCACCAACATTAGTTAACAATATTATGTATGAATTCAAAATTTTCCAAATTTAACCATTTGTGGTATTAATAGGCAAGAAGTTCCTATTTTTGCTAGGGTTGAAAAAAAGGGGTGAAGAGGAATCAGTTCTCCGTCACCAAGTCATGCGAGGAGCTTCATTATTTGAATAATGCTCCGGTAATCGCTCCAATCCAGAAAGGATAACACTGAGACCAAAGCGTCACCCCAATGTCAACATCTATGGTCAAAGTCCACCCCTGCCCACCCCAAAAAGGTCAAGGCCCAGCGCTCCGTACTCTGCAGAGTGTGGACTTCTTCCGTTCTCGACGGCGCTTTTGTGTAGGAGCTCATATACCTTTGAATCTGCCACGACTCACTTGCTGTCGACGACATACATGGTGGGCTTTCCCCGCCGCTGCATGAAATTCAGGAAAGAAATGGAAGTTCGGCCAAGATTTGAACAAGCTTTGAAGTTCGTGGAACCCAACTTTTTGAAGATCACTTGGAGAGCATTTTGCATTCAAGAATTTGGAGAGGATTTGGGACGGATTGGGGAAGGGTTGTGGCAGGGAGGGGTGTTGCGCGAGCTTGATGATTTGAGAGAAACCGCGCTGGTGTAAGCAAGTGGTTCGCCATGGCGGCCCCTGCGCCGTTGGACAGCCTTCAGGAGTTTTGGGGCAGCCGTCGCTCGGGTCGTTCTTTCCGCGGGGGCTCCTCGCGCAATTGGGGCGTCGGTCCCGACAATGTGTTCGGAAGAAACTCCGCCTTGTCGCGTCGGGATGAGGCAGATGACGAGGAGGCGCTCAAGTGGGCGGCGCTGGAGAAGCTACCCACCGTCGACCGCCTGCACACCACCATTCTGCAGAAGCAACTGGGCAGCAAGATCGTGCACGAGGAGGTGGACGTGCGGCGCATGGGCCTCTTGGAGAGGCAGCAGATCATCGACGGTCTGCTCAAGGTCACTGAGGAGGATAATGAGAGGTTCCTCAAGAAGCTGCGAGCACGCATCGATAGGTGGCTTACTTGCTATTGCTAATATTGCTATTGCCATTACCGTCCCCTCCCTTTCTAATTTGATGCTCTTCGCTCTCTGCGACTGTACTGTGTTCAAAGTCCCAAACTCTTGACACCAGTGCTCACACAACTCTAAATTCGAACATCGGTAGAGATCCGATGTTGAAAACTGAAACATATAAATTACTTATTCTGGTCGTATTCGATGAAATGGAATATTTCAAAGCGCCAGCACTATAGCATTCAATTTCTATGAGCTTTTCAAAATGTAGGATTGGAATGGATCTTCGGTTCCAGGCGGACTGCAACAATAATCGTTGAAGTGCCGTTATTAAAACCGCCGACATTGTGATGTCCAATCAAGCAAACCATGAAGCTCTGAAACTCGAACTGGAAGTGATCGGAGCTCCCAGAAATTGTCATTTTAATGATTTGATGATAATCTTGGAGTAATGCGTAGGTCACATCTCCAGGAGTTTAGGGTGGAAATCTGGGCAAATCAAAACGTTTAACACTTCGTTGTAACTTTGACAGAGTTGGGATCAAGCTTCCCACCATTGAGGTGCGATACGAGAAATTGTCCGTGGATGCTGATGTGCTCCTCGGAGGGCGGGCTTTGCCTACTTTGAAGAATGCCTCGCTCAACTTCCTGCAGGGAGCGCTTGACAGCACGGGTCTTGTGAACAGCAAGAAGACAACGCTCAACATTCTTCACAGCATCAGTGGCGTCATCAAGCCAGGAAGGTTTGTAGCTTGCCATTTCCTCCCCTGTCATCACTTCTAGAGTATATGGCACCTTAAGGCGACCGTTGTCGGATGACTTTTGCACCTTGTTAGTTGTACTCGGCTCGACGACACTTTAAATGTCTATTCAATTGGACAAGGTGGACTGACTGGAGCTGGTGTTGCCATTTGCTGTTTGTCAGAATGACCTTGCTGCTGGGCCCTCCAGGGTCGGGGAAGACATCCCTGCTGTTGGCGCTGGCTGGGAAGCTGGATCCAGATTTGAAGGTGAAAGGGAAAATCACGTACAATGGACACACTCTGAACGAGTTTGTTCCTCAGAAAACGGCCGTTTACATCAGTCAGAATGACCTCCATGTGGGTGAGATGACTGTCCGGGAGACGCTGGACTTCTCTGCTCGCTGTCAGGGCGTCGGCACTCGCTATGGTACGACCCCTTGCCACAGCCATGGCTTGCATTGTAGGAATCAACTTTCTATAAATCATTACAGAATGACTCTGATTACACGAAGTACGTACTAAGTGTCTGATGCTTGACGGGCAGATATGCTTGTGGAATTGGCAAGGCGGGAGCGAGAGGCCGGCATTCACCCCGAGCAAGATGTGGATGTCTACATGAAGGCAATTGCAATTGAAGGTCAAGAGCACAGCCTTGTCACAGACTACATTATGAAGGTACCGTCATTTATGATTGTCCACGGTGTGTGATTCTCAGCTTGGGCATTTGCTGATATAATCTTACGAAAGACGGGTAGCATTTTTTATTGTTACGATACCGGCTGTGATTATGAGCTTTGTCCGCCTTGAGTTGGACTTTTGATGGCCTGTTGTAACACTAAGACCCTAATGCTGCATGTTTAGATTTTGGGGTTAGACATCTGCGCCAACACCATGGTTGGAGACAACATGCACCGGGGTATCTCGGGTGGTCAAAAGAAGCGGGTCACGACAGGTATGAACGTGATTGTGAGATGTGTCACTGACTGCGACTTCTAAATAATGTTACTACACTCCAATGAATGGTGCATTCGAATCTCGAGAACTCTAATTCAAATTCGTGGTTGACCACTCGTCAAAAAAGGGCTTGGCAACATCTATTCGTAGCATCTTATTCCCGCATTTCTTCAATCCCCAACTCTTCAGGATTGAGCTTCAGATCATGCGTATGGTTAGTTAAACTTTTGAGGCCGGGGATGCAGGTGAGATGATCGTAGGACCCACAGATGCGCTGTTCATGGACGAAATCTCGACGGGCCTGGACAGCTCCACCACGTACTTCCTGTAAATCGCAGCGTTAAGAGTTGACCGTTTGGATTGGAATTTTTAATTCCATGAATAAATTATTAAAAAAAATTTGTGTTTTGAATAGTCTTCTACTTCTTGCCACTTACTAATTTTTTCCTATATGCTGTTCAATTCAAAATGATCTGAAAACTTTCAAGCATGTAGCTAGCTTGTCTTTAGAAAGAGGCACCACCATTTGGAACATTTTTTCACGCAAATGTGACCAATTGAAGTGCAACTGCCCGATTCTTCAAAGGGCAAAAAAAGGATTTTCTCTCTTCAAACGCTCATATCTTGCAATCAAAACAATCGAAAATTCTAAAAAATTTTCCATGTCTTTTCAAACTAGCATAATTCAAGATCCTACAATTATATTTGTCAAAAAAAAAATTTCCAAAATTTTGGTGTAGGCAATAAAAATCGTAGTTTTGGAGCGTTTTTGATGAAAACATAGTCAAAAACAATAATTAGTGGAAAATTCATAAATTTTGATATTATGTAGTAATACGCTAATGTGAAATATAAACCTATGACCATGGTTTGCTGATTTTCTAATTTTAAAGTGCGGTTGTTGCAAAAAAGACCTCACCCAAAATATAGCATTTTCCACAGTATTCAATTTTTTTCTTTGGGAGTACTTTAAAATTAGATTTTTTTTTTTTTAAGAAAGTGAAAAATATATATTTTTTAACCCCTACAGTCCCAAAGCCTTTTTTTTGTCAAAAACCACTCAAAATTGCCATTTTTGTTGCATTCATTCAAAGAAATAAAATATATACTTTTTTTAGAATCTAACCATAAGGTCTTGTACCTCACTTGTTTGTGATGGTGTGGTAAAAATGTCTAATTTTTCTCTACCCTTACCATTCTTCACAATATTTTTTTTCTTCTAATACATATACATGAAAGATATAATGAAATTTGGCCATATAGATTGTAAGATATTAGCATTCAAAGTTTGAAAAAGAAGTTTTTTGAATGTCAGCATGCCATTTCAAATGACTTTGACCGCTATTTGTGGAAAAATTTTGCACTACTAACTTTGAATTAAAAAATTTTTATGCTGAGGAATTGGGTTGAAAGTCTAGGAAAAAAATTTCAAAAATAAATCACTTGATTTTCATTCTTTAAAAAATTATTAAGTAGAAGTAGGTCCAAGATTAAACAAAAATCTAAATTGTTAATAGCTCTAAGATGGAATTGAAACACACTAATCCCAATGGTGAGTTTGTTCTAGCAAACAAACTTAACCTTGTCCCAAAAAAATTTGAAAATTTTGAAAATTTGCATTCAGAATTGCATCCTAAAGCTTATTTTTTCAAGAAAATGCTTAGATTGCCCAAAAAACAAGATTGTCCGTAAATTTCTCATTACTAGTCCAAACATAATGAATTAAAGCTTCAAATGTAGATAAGATTACAATCTATGAGGAAAAAAAAATTTGAAATTTGAAATTTTTTTGTGGAAAGGGATTTCTGCCCACCACACCTAAAAAAAGGGCTCTTTGTGCTATAACTTTTGCTCTTAAGCACCGATTGGAAAAAAAAAATTGTATTCCCCAAAAGCTAATGTATTTTCCTACCTATACACAAAAATTCAGAAAATAATGACAATTATTGAGCCCGTAGGAACCTGCCCAAATTCCATTTTGTCCCCCGAGGGGACAATGGAACTTTAAGGGTTAAAAGTGATCATGTGTATATCTTTAAGAAGAACATATTCTAGAAAGGAAACTCATATGGTCATTTTTTTTAAAATGGCCGTATTCCACATGCCATTTTAATGGAATATTTTCCATAATAGAGAATAAGTGTGCTACAACAAGGTTTAAATTTAATCCACTAATAAATTCTTATTAACAAATAATTGAACCAAAACTAACTTACTTAAAAATGAAATTACTATGGAATCATACAATTAATGCAAATAATTACTGTTTATTTAGTATTTCAAGTGAAATGTTTGCTTTTCCATCCTCTCATTGGAGCGATGATAGCAAGGATTCATAAACTGTTTATTCTCTCACCTTTCAATGCAAGCTAAGTAGACTTTCTCAACAAGAGATGTTTCTCCGCAAACCTAGAGACAACTTCCACCAAATTGAATGGTATAAGGTAGGGGGCTGTAAAAGCGACCCTTTAAGAGCTGATTGCCCTTTTGGAGGAGGCTAAATTCCACAAAACAATTTTCAGTAAATTTTCGTGGTAAGAAAAATGGAATTGGCATCTAATCCAAGTCGTTTCATATTTTTTGGACCTTCCCAGAATTAGTTATGAATTTTTGAAGTTGAAAACACAGTGGTTTCTAAAAGCAACCCCCTCTTGAAATGTACACCGTTGGTACATGTTAGAAGCAAAATCTACCAAATCGCTTTTAGAGTCAGGGTCGCAATTACAGCCCCCTACCTTATTGCAGTACGAGCCGTCATGGTTGCTTGATGCTTGGAGGTTAATTGTGGCCAACAATTGAGTTAGTACTTGTACCTGATGATTACCAGTGAATCAACGATCGAGTTTGATCGCACTAGCTATAAGGGAGCCGACCTGTTTCCACCCATTTAAGGAATTTCGCATATTTGGAGCGCTGTTTGTTTGAATAGAGAAATTTTCCCATCTACAGAAATAGAATTTTGAAGGATTCCATATTTTTTCAGATTTATATTTCTCAGAATTTAATTTCTATTTGTTGAAGATTCTATTTCACACATTCTTGTCATGTAGGCCTTCCTATTTCCACCGAAGGCTACTTATAAAATAAACAAAGCTTGCAACCAATCATAATGCTCCTCAACTGCATTGAAAATTGTGCCCTGGGTGGTCTGCTATTGATTAGGCTATTGGTCAGGAATGGGTCCCTGGGTGGAAACAGGTCGGCTCCCTTAGTAGTTGGTTCGCTCGTTTCTTTTGCATCATTTTATAACATTTGCAAATGTGTGGGCATTTCGTCTTCCGAGGTTACATAGCTAAGTAGCTTCTGTCAAATTCAGATTGATTTTGAATTCATATCAGGACATCAATACCTTAAGATAGGTTGTTTGTTTTGTTTGTTTTGTTTTGTTTGTTTTGTCGCATAGCTATCTTTTGGACCATGCATCCCCCAACCGCACTCTTGGTACCGTTGGAAAGCTCTTGGCGAGGAGGGGTGCATAGGCTTTGTTTTGTGGTGTTTGGACCTATAAGCTGGAAGTTATTGAATTTCAAAGATTTTTTGGAATTAAAAAATTAGAAAAATACTTTTACTTTCCATTTTGGACCAATGGTGTGAATCTTTTTTAATTATTTTTATTTTAAAAATTTGCTTTTACTTTTTTACACTTATTTTTTTATGTGGCAACGCCACAGGGCCATCCTAGTAATTTTTAAATTAAATAAAAGAATTTAAAAATAATAATTAGCCAAAATACAATAGAGGGTGCAAATTTTCCTATTAATCTACTAAGAAGAAGGTTTTGGAGCTTGTGCATCCTAAGTTTCAAATTAGTATTCATTTCTACATTTGTAGTTCTCCTAGGTCTACAACTATAATGATTGGCTTTCTACTTTATAGTTGTTGAACTCCAAATTCAAACACATTTCTCTTTATGAGGAAGCTATCTATCTTTATACAATCTACTCTACTTGTCATCTAAGTAGAGTTGCCTCTCATTCTAATTCACAAATCCACCATTTAGAAATATCTACCTCTAGGCAGTCTATGATTGTAAACTAGTGTACATTTTGTCATATAATAGTTTATCCATTGATGCATGTATCTATCAAAATTCATTACACAGTCGTCAAAAAAATTCATCGATCAATGCATTCATCCATCAAAAGCTATGACAAAAGTCATGACTTATTGCGATACTATAAAAACATTAGGAGGGATTTGGAGGCTTGACTTGTGGTTTACAATTGAATATCTTTAGAACATAGATAATTCTGTGTTGAACTTGGGGGTCTTTTTTGTAGAATTAGATGGATGAGTAAAGTTGGAACTGGTTCCTATAGGTAGAAAACAACTAATAACATCAGTAGTTGCTTTGCATTTGTGTGGTTGCTTATCAAATCCACGAGTCCGCTTGCCCATTGATTTAGGCCTTGGAATAGTACTTTGTAGTATCTGGTATAGAAACTCGAGCAAGAAGATTTTGAGCTTCATTTCAAGGATTTTTTGTAATCCTTAATGAATCATTGAAACCATCAGGTGTCTGATCCGCAATCCTTTGCAAATGCAAAATTTTGGCAACTTCAATTTCAACAAAGATGTGCGTGGATTAGAATTAGATGTCAATGTTTGAGGTGCTTAAAAAGTAAGAGCAATCAACGTATTTGGAATAGATGCTTCTCCTTTTAAAATTGAAAATATGTCTTCTTCAAAATGACATTTGGCAAAACGTGCACATAGTAATGTACTAGTAGAAGGATTGATATAACAAATAATGCTAGGAGAATCAAATCCAATATAGATATCTTCTTGACAATGAGTGCCAATTGTATGACATTGAGGTTCTAGAATTGGAATCCAAACACAACAACCAAATATTTGTAGATGTAATATGCTTGGAACACGTCTTGAAAGTAGCTCTTGTGAAGAAGCAAACTCTATGGATGAAGGACGGAATTTAATTAAATTAGTAGCATGTAGAAAAGATTTTGTAATAAGTTGAATTCATTTGATGAAAGACTCAACCAACCCATTTTGAGCATGTTCATAAGGAAGTGAATATGTCAGATCAATGCCAGTTGCAGTACAATAATCTTCAAAAGATTTAGACCAAAATTCTTAGGCATTATTCATCCAAAGCAGGGTTTTTTTTTCAGTTTTTATGAATGAAAGAAAAGGCGATATCTTTTCACTGTCGAGGGTGTGCGGGGCGATGTGATCACAGGTTGTGCAGTTTTAGAGTGGCGAGTTCTGGGAAAAGGGGGTGCAGAATTGGGCGATTTTTTTAATTACCTTTTCGTTATTTTGGCGAGCACATTCTCGTGAGGACCGCCTGATTGGCGATTTACACCATCATGGAACAGTGAATGGGTGAATTGGAATGGCCTCCTGAAGTTCTTGAGGCGAAATTCTTACAGTGAATTTTAGTATCATATGGCGATCTGGAAGATGCAAATGTGAGAGAAATGCTGTTTTCAAATGTTTCATGTAAATTTTGGAAAGACTTGGACCTGCACCCTCCCAAACCCCCTCCGATGCCAAAGTGAGTAAATTTCTAAATGAAAAAAAAACTACAGAGCATGGACATTAAGAACAAGCCATCATCTCACCACAATTATACCTGAAGAAGTTAAACAATGCATAGTGATGAACAAAGAGGACGGCAGCTTAGTTAAAATTATGAAGACAGAAACTGCAAATGTCTAGAAGGCTTCAAATAGTCCTCACCTAATTACATAAGCTTCGAAGAGAGATTCCGTAAGTTTGGACTACAGATTCCTTATTGCAATAGATAAGCATGGTTCAAACACTCCTTACCAAATTAGATAAGCTTCTTAGGCATCCACCTGACATCCACCTGCATCCACCTAAATTCCACTCTGATGCAACAATAAGTACGGTGTGAAAGCAGAAAAGACAAATTGAACACATTAATACAAGGGAGCTGCTCAATAACCTCATATATAGCATCAAAACACTTCAGTGTCCTGAAGCTATATGAACCTACACAATTGCAACTTCATACTCTAGAACAAGTGTTAGGCAAAAGCGGGTTAAATAAATATGATGCGATGAAGAACACAAGCGTAGGCAACTGAAGAAGATACTCCAGCGCCTTCAATCTGTGGAAATCAGACATGTTCAAACAATGAGCATCATAAGTACAGTAGACTTTATAAGAGCGATTCTTTGATTTCAAAATTGTAAGGAAATAAAACAGGACGATGGGATTCACAATAGTATTGAATCTCACGCAACGTTCCAAGAGAAACAGAAAACTAACTGCCGGCTACAGCTGCACTTTACTTGTAGGAAGGCAAGACTATCAATGCTGAAATCTGTTAAGTAACTATTTAGAAGCTAGCCAAGTATCTACCTCGCCCTCCAATGGTATACCATTCGTCAAAAACTTCCTGGTAAGGAAAGGTATCAATAGTGAAGATACGCTGGGAAAACATCCCAACAACAACTTGAATGTGTTCTTCCAAATTGTTCCGCAACTTGGACTTCAAGAAGCCAACAGTGGAGAACAAACGTTTGTCTTCTGCAGACCCAAGCACGTGGACAACAGCAATTTCTGCGAGCTTTAAGAACTCCCCAAAATTTTAAGTCAAACTGTGGTTGCCATCCAGTACTCTCCACACTTTGGTCAGCGGGTTCACGTCATACGGTGGAAGTAGAGCTGCGTGAGAGTTGCTCTTCATGCACGTTTTAAAGAGAGAACGCTGTGAGATCAAAGCATCCCTGTCAATCAAAGGTTTGATTAGGATCTTATTTTCTCCCTCCCCTAGAATTTTCCCGTGCCCATATGTGTCCATCAGCGTGCGAAGGTGCTTATCGAACATGTCTTCCGCGTTTGGTGTACACCAAAATTGCGGATATAGAATACCTAAGGCATTCATGACATGCTGGGCAGGGAAACGACCATCGAGTTTTGCAACCAACATACGAGCTGCACCTACACAGACCATTGAAACAGTCACTTAGAAAAGGAACCACTGGGATACAACTGAAGTGACATGCAAAAGCACTGGAGTAGCGGAAATGAGATTACAGACCGTTGAAACAGTCACTTAGAAAAGGGACCAATGGGATATAGCTGAACTAACATGCAAAAGCACTGCAGTAGCATGAATGAGATCATTACAAGGCAATTGAAAGAGTGAACTTACCACTGCATTCGACCTTTACTTTCGCAAGTAAGGAGGCCCACACATCACGATCAACCGGGGCTCCCTTATGTTCGGCGTGGATCTGCTCACCGTGGCTGACAAAAGAAAGCACTACAGTATCGTCGTTGAGATCCGAGATCCACTTTATATGAATCTGTTCGTGGCTACAGTCGAGCAGATTGTTGAAGCTCCAAAATTCGTCGGACTTGAAGGCGGTTACCTTATCCTCATACATGCGATACAGTGATGCTTGACAAACTTTCAACGCGGCTACAAAGTCGCATACATAGACATCACGTTTCTGTGCAAAATTTACTAGTGTGTCTATAGCTTCCAAGAGTGGAAGTAATGCACACATACCGAGCATCGTGAATGGATCCAATAGGAGGACAAGACATGCCTGCATACATCCAAGAGTAAGTCAAAAATCTCAAAGCACAGGGAATGAAACATGGAAAGTATCGAATTAGAACTTTGAGCATTCACCGAACCTATATAGAAATCCATCGCTGACTCTACAGTGGATGGAGAATAAAATAAGTAGTCACTCATTGACTGACACTGTACAAGAATTTGTCGTTGCTTTTGCAGTGGGCACATAATGAAATAACTAGTCACTGTAATTTCGAAATGAATCTAGCAAATGAAAAGAAAGTTTATAGAACATTACCTCAGCCTTGTTGTTCTCGTGGAGATCTGCTGTCATTTTGTATATGAGAGTCCAATTTTCAGACAGAAGTCGCCTCAGTGGCTCAATTAGACTGACCCACCGAGTCTGCACATTCCGAAGCATTTTTAGTCCTTTAGTTTCTGTCAATTCAGCTAGTTGGCGGAATTCACTGAACCTCTTCGGACTTTTGCAGAAGTACGCATAAGTGACGGAGAGGAGTTTCTCGATGTTGCCAAATATTCCAAGATCAGAGAGGGCCTTGAACGCCAAGTTGCACCGATGTGCTACACAGTGCACACCTACAACATTTGGTGCATGCTTGTCTCGGATTTGCAACGTCACTCCTGATCGACAGCCTTGTAGCGCGGAGGCGCCATCGGCACCAAAACTGAGGACCTTTGTTTAGAAGGCTTCTGCATCGAGGCCCCCACCACTTTTTACAACCCCCACGATTAGCTCAGTCAAGTTTTCAGCTGTTGGACTGCATTGTACACGTTGCAAAGAAAGAAGTAGAGAAATCCTCAACCAGTCCCGAACTACATAAGCGTGGACCGACAAGAAACTGCTGTTATCAACTGCAGTAACCTCATCCACCGTAATAGCCAAGTATTTTGCATCGCTGATCAGTCTCCGTGTCTCTTCCATGACCCTCTTGTACATGTATGTTGACATGGTCCATCCTGAATTGTCACGCCAATGCGCTGATGGCAAATCAGGAACCTACAACAACTTGTATAATGCTTGGCGAGATTCAAACTCCACCATCGGGCGGCCATCCGATAGGAGCTGGAACAAAGTTGCAAACTGAACCCTCTTTCTTCTGGCTTCCAAAGATGTGCACTGGTTCAATTGCTGCAAGACAGTGGGGGGAGGCTTCGCTGCATAAAAGCGCAAATTCCTGCGATGCTTGCATTGGGTTGCAATGTAGCTCTCCCCAACTTTTACCTTGTACTGTGGCATGTCCTTCTTGGCAATGCGCTTGCCATCATGTTTAAAAAGAGATTTAAACTATGGAGTACCAAATACCTATTATATAATTATTTAATATCTTATTAACTATTATATAATTTTTAATATCTTATTTCATAATAATAATATGAAGTGTCATAAATAATATAACAATATCATATTATATAATAAAACATATATAACGTGATGTATGGTGATGATGGAATAACATATGTATGGTATATTATATTGTTATTTGTATTATTTATAATAGTGATAATCTACTATAATGATGTACATACGTTGTCGAGTAGAGAGAAGCGCGCTTAAGAAACACACTGGGTGTTTGGCTGCAAATTGTAAAGCTTAGATGGAGATTCTTGTCTCTTGTAACTTCTCTTCATCTTCAAAGTCTTCAAATTTGAATCTTCACCCAATCTTCATCCCTCCTATCTTGCGGTGGGTCTAAAGGGTCAGGATAAGGGTGTGTAATAAGAAACAAGTCCTTGGACGGGTAAAACTGGACAGTGGAACACGAGCTGCCGTCCGAAGGATGGGCTCCTAAATCTCAAATTCACCGGTCAATCGGTCATCAATCCAGCTTCACCGATGATAACAACATAAGATTCGACCATGTAAGTGATTAACTCCACTTTGTTGCCCACAACACAAAAAGAGGCTATATTGGATATCTCCATAACCTGCAACAGGTTTACAATACAGAATTGAATGCAACGATCTTCCAAATCCGGATTGGAACAACAAGAAAAGACAACGGACCTCCAAAGCTGGCCAGAAATGACAAAGCCACAAGCCACAGCATACAGCTAGATCCTTGATATATACGGCCTTTGAATCTTCAAGTCTTCAAAAGAACCCCAAAGAACAAGAAGGAACACTAAAGGACTTTTCCTCCCACTAGCTGTGAACTTCTCCCTAGTGCCACAGATGGCCTAAGTTTCCAAATGTCTTGTGTAATATCAATTTGAAAAGATAATTTTACAAGCAAAACATCCTTAAAATCTCAACTCTATTCAAACTACCGTCTAAAAGTATTTAAGGAACAAAGCCTCAAGTTTCTAAACTATGAAGGCAACCCACCTTCCTATCTTCCACACTTTATAACTTCTTCCACTAAGAGTCCAAATCAAGTGAATGAATTCATTATGGATAGATAATTTTACAAGCTAATTATACAAGAAATTTCAAAGCCATTTGGAAAACACACCCAAAGTTGTGGTTGTCCCAAGTCATGGCCTTGCTTCTTCCAAACCTCAACTTTACTCCAAATCTTCAATTCCTCATAATTTTCTCCTCCAAACTCCAAATTAGATGAGTGATGAATTTTTAAAAATTTGATAGAATGATATACACTCTTTCCAAATCTCAAGGCAAATTGAGAAATATTTCAAAAGTTATGAATAAAAGAAACCTCTGCTCTTCTCAATGGAAGGCCTCGGGTCCTCTCAACTTCAAAACTCTATAATTTTTTATTCACAAATCCAAATACAATTTGCAAGCACAATTTAAAAAGTTCTAATCATAAGGAATCAAATGCCAAAGTTTCAATCTCAAAGGATTAATTCTCAATGAGCTACATCAGCCCAAAATTTGCCTCCTAAACCACAATAACCAAATCTCAAAAACTCCAACTCCCTACAAGATAAGAATCTTTTTTTCCACCTTTTCTTCCCCATCTAAGATGAAAGATAGGGCACTCCAGCCCATGCCCCTACCAAGGCCCACCTAACATTCTAACCACTTCTCCATTCACACTTACTCCAAATCTTAGTCCTTTAGCTAAAATTCTACCCCTAATTTCATTTCTAGCAAATACAACCACCCACTATGAGTCTATGACTTAAATAAACACTCAACACATAAGTATAAGAATTAAAACTTAACAAATACGAACTAGAGGTAAAAAATAAAGTCCCAATCAAATCTTCACTCCATTTGTAGAAACTCGAGAATGCGTTTGACGGTTGTGGCAACATATTTTGCACGCTCAGTCTTTGTCAAAGGGTTGACAGGCTCTCCCAATCATCTATGGTGGCCACAACCACCCTCCACTAGTTGAGGCATACAAAAATAGTGGTCCTTGTTCTTGCCTTCATAACTCGCCTCGAATGTCACTTCACAAGTGCCTAGTTCAACACATTTGACTTGGAATAAGATCACTAACGCTTGAGCATCAGCATTAAGATTACTGTGTCATCGCCGCTCCATACGGGATTGTTTTGGTGGTCGAGATGGTCCGGCTTCTTTTTAAGGACGTCTAAGATCTCTTGGCAGTAGAGGTTGATCCGGCAGTTGGGCGATTGCAAGAAACACCTGTCGATTTTGTTGCGTTTGGCTGATTTTTTCGGGAGTGCTTTAAAATTAGAAAACTAATTTTTTTTAAATTCAAAAAATATGACTAATGTATATACCTTTAAGACGAAGGTTCCCAGGGAAGGAATTCCATAGGAAAATTCTCTAAGTAGGAGAACTTGAAAAGTGCTAAGGCACAAGAAAATACATACCTTCATGTTTTAATTCGGGAAAATTAGTAAAAATAGGTAAATACAAAAAATAAAAAGTGTCCATTTGCAACAACTCTATGGAAATGGTCATTCATCAAAGAAATCACTAAAATAATATTTTATATGTTTAAAAATGCAGCCAGAAGGGAGCTCACTTTGTGGACTCCCACACAACATAAAAATAACTTTTTTAAAAATCCCTCTCCTGGAAAGCTGTAAGTCTATTAGAAGACCATCTCATCCAAATTTCATCTCAAAATCATTAAAAAAAGGTACTCCTTAGTGACTAAAAACCCCTAAACTGCCAAATGTGACATTCAATCACCAGTATTATTTTGAAATCAAACTATTTTTGAAAATTATGAAAAAATTAGGGAATGTATATGGTACCTATGAGTATCTTCTATATAAATCTTGAGTCATTTGGAGCCAAAACATAGAAGTTATGACCAAAAACCAAATCAGCACACTAAGTGAGACACAAAATAGGACAAGTGTTTCTTGCAATTGCCTAGTTGCAAAAGTGAAAGCTCAAATTCAACATCCGGTTGAAGCTCCTCATCTTGAGACTCAGAAAAAACCCTCCAATTCAACATTTAAACTACAAAAGTACAAAACAAACTCACTAAGGTTGAATGCAGCTCTAAGGCAAATCCATCTACTTATACACCTTTGTAAAATAGTGTCACCTTCAAGCTTCTCAACCCTATAACGTCACTACGAAGTTATTGAACAAAATATATTATAATATATTTTTACAATATGCACTAATTTACATTACGACATCAGAAGCCGCATCTTTGAAGTCCTAGACTAGGTACAGGCTCCAAAAATTTTACTTTTTGCCCGAAGTTCGCCACAACGGGGAGCATTAACCACCCAAAATCATTAAGTCATTTCTTACTCACTAAAAAGACATGCAAAGTATTACTTGGTGACTTGAAGTGACTTTTTAATGACTAAGGCCTCCACCGCGTTCTTGAACCTCAGTTCCTAATGTTATCTCGTTCCCAGGGAGAACTGAAATTCGTAGATGAAAGTCTATCTTCATTGCATCCTTGTCCATAGTCACAAAAAACGATTGCCAAATGACTGTTCCTACGCTATTGCCCCAGTGCTGGTGCAATTATGAAATTCGTAGACATTTTTTAGTTGTTCCGGACATCTAGTCACTTTACAATCATGTCCTGCAATCCTTTATTCACTGTTTTTTTTTGTAGTGAATGAAGCTTAAGTGCTTGGGAAAAAGAGGGACGTGGGCAAATTGCAAACACATGTACTTTATCTTCATAGTTATTTGCAATCTACAGTGTAAAGAAGATGCCTTCATTCATGTTTTGACCTTTAGTTTCAATAAAGTGAAGCATATCCTACTTAGAAGGATCCTAAACCACTTGTAGAGAAGTTCAAATTTTTTTTCTCTTGAAGGGCTAGTTTCCATGTTCAGTATTCCTATCAATGAAATTGTAGTGAGACTACAAGGACCACTAATTTCATTAAATTATTTTCATTGCAGTTTCATGTGAATTTATATTCTTCCAAAATTCTTCTACAACACATACTTGTCCTTTTTCTCTTCTGAAATTCTTCAACCCCTCTTCTTAACTATACATGCATGTCACTGAACAAATATGCAACCTAGTCTTGGCATCGAGCAGCACATTCAATCATGAAACAAAACATTTTGGGTACCCTCACAAAGGGTCTCTCGGTACCGAGAAGGCCTCCTCGGGGGTTTAGGAGTCATAAAAAATAAAATAATTTTTTTTTTTTTTGCGATTCCGTCACCTCTAAGGAGGCCCTCTCGATACCAAGAGATATTCTAGGGAGTTAGAGAATTGGGGTCATGGGGACAACAATAATAAGTATAAATGATTTCTTCTATTATATGGATGCGGAACTCCACCCTTACATCCACCACGGTCATAGGGCAACTTCTTACCATAGTCATAGGGATCATAATATTGAAGTTATCATTCGTGCAAGGTAGTGGAATCTAGTTGTTATAGTTATTATTTTCTTACCACTGACATCCTTTTTGTATATCCACAGTCTAAGCCTTGAACCTCCTTCTTTCCTATATAAGTACATCCACTTATGCATTTACAATCAGGCAATTTGTCATTTGCTTTCACGAATATTTTCACCCACTATCTTACATTGCTTCCATCCACTCCTATCCATTTTGATATCTACTTGATTTCAATTTCTTTATCCATTGTCCCAAAAAATTTCATGTACTTTCATCCAATTTTTTCATCCATTATTTGTCCACATTCATTCAATTTTTTAATCCACATTCATCCATTTTTTCATCGACATTCATCCTATTTTTTAATCAACCTTTATCCATTTTCTAAATCCATTTTCATCCATTTTTTCATCAACTTACATCTAAATTCTTACGGACTTTCATCCATTTTTTAGAAAACTTCACCTACATTTTTTCAATTTTTATCCAAAATGTATGCTCCCCGCTCACCATTCCCTGCTCCCTGCTCCCTACTTGCCGCTCCCCTCTCGCATGCTAGCAACATTGTGATCGGATTTGAGAAGTACATTCAATTCTAGGAAAATGGAGAGTCACGATGCAAGGGATTTGCCTCGTATAACTTTCAATAAACTTGACGTGATCAATAACAAGAAGATAGAGTATCCAAGCTACCGGACCATGAGCATCTACTTGCACTATCACCTCAACAATGTTGGTTGATAGGAAGGGTGGGGAGAGAAAATCAGATCAGATGATTTATTCCATGTTGGAAAGAAAAGACGTCCCATACATATAGAACCATGTACCTTAATAACCAACATTGCCATTATCAAGCCAGATGAAGAGTGTATCAGGAGATCTCTCGATGACAAAGACCAAGCAGAAAAACCCAACTATCCAAGGAACGCCTAGTTCGACCACTGAAACTGGTCGAAGGAGCCTCACCACTTCTTGTGACAATAGTCTTTCATTATGGATTCAAGTTCATAGATCAAGTTCCACAAAATTGCAAAATACGAGTCACCCTATATTGACAAGCCAAACTCCGCCATTCTGTAAACCACCGACTCCATCCGGAGATCTCCCGATGACAAAGACCAACTAGAAAAACCCAACAATCCAGGGAACGCCTAATTCGACCACTGAAATTGGTCGGAGGAGCCTCTCCATTTCTTGTAACAATAGTCTTTCACTATGGAATCAAGTTCATGGATCAACTTCCACAAAACTGCAAAATACGAGTCACCCTACGTTAATAAGTCAAACTTTGCCATTCTATAAACCACCGACTCCATCCGGAGATCTCCCAATGAATCACAATAATTGCAACGGTGAGATTGTTCTTGCATAAAAATTTAATATTATCAAGTAATTTTTTTGAGAAATTGTAAAATTGCATTCAAAATTGAATCCTATAGTTTTGTTTTTTTTAAAGATGTTTAGACTGCTTGAAAAAAAGGATCGTCCATAACTTTCTCTTAGATTAGTCTAAATGGAATGAATCAAAACTTTACATGTAGACAAAAGCATAATCTTTTAGACAAGAAAAATTACAAAATTTAATTTGACCTATTGTGATTTTTTGTGCTGCCCGCCAAAATTTGTTTTTGGCTTTTTGACCCCTAACTTTCGCTTTACATTATGTATCCACAAAGCGCTCACAAAACTACATATCTTCAAAAAGTTTCAAAAAGATTCATTACAAAATGAAACATTAAGAACCTAATCAAACCCAAATTGTCCTCCGAGGGGACAACCAGTCCTTTAGGGGTTAATGCATAATTATCAAGTATGTAGGTAATAGGTGGTAGATGGGTTCAATTTCAAACACTTTTTCTTAAAAGTAATGTAGTTAGAGCCAGTATTGGGTAGATGGACATTATTATACTTCTCTAAATGCATTATCCTCTATTAATGCATATGCAACTATCAATCTTGGCATTGTGCACTAGGATGAGTTCCATTGTATTGATTTTGGAGATGTATACAAAGTGGTGATGATAGTTTTGAATCAATGGCACATTTGGAGTCACTCAGCTTAATAAGTCTAGGAAGGGACCTTTACAAAATGAATCAAAATTGGGTTTTCTTGGTGCAATGGATAAATTTTAAATGAAAGCAAGAAGTTGCATAATTTTTAAAATGCTAGACATTTAGTTGTAATTTTTGAAAGTGAAAGCTAATAAGCTGCTATTTTAGTTCATAGGTGGTGTAGTAATTACATAGTATGAATTTGTGAATGGGCCATGATGTATCCCAAAAGCAATCTTCTTGTATCTAAATGGTATGTAATATGGGTTCATAAGATGTCCCTTTCTTATTGAAAATAGAACAATCATTACCATATTTTTACTAATTGAAAATCCTCATTTGTTTGTAATTTTTCTTGTATGCTACATTGCCCTTTCTCTTTTCATTCATCTCAAGACTAAATTTTGTCTTCTATAGCTTCTCATTCTATTTGGACATTGTGTGATGACAATAATTGAACTTCTACATATCAGTTCTTCACTTTTGCATTAACCATAGGAGCAATCTCAAGAGCTTGGTCACTTTAAGGACCTCAATTACATCACCCTTGAAGCTTTCTTTTGGCAAACTTCCTATTAAAATCCTTACTTTCTTTAATTTGTAATATAATTAAATATTGCATTAGTAAATTAACAATCAGTGAAGTAATTATTTGAAAATTAGCCCCCGCAAAATATGTTAATCTATCCTTGCTAGCAAATAAGTGTGGTTTTATAATTCACATTTTTTGATACTCGTGTGATACTTGGGTGATGTATGGGCAATACTTGGGTGATATTTAGATGATATTTGGACGATATTTGGATGATATTTAGAACATCAGGGTCAACTTTGATTGTAGACTACAATGTTTAATATCAAATTTGACAATCATTTTTCAAAGAATCTTGTTGGTATTCCAACCATTTTATTCTCCAAGTTGCCATTGAATTAAAATATACTCATAGCATTAGAGATATCCTTTGAGTCTAATTCTAGTTTTCAATATGTTGTGTTTTTGTGTGACTTCCTATAAATAAGTTTAGTTTGAAATTAGGAATTTTTTTTTACCATTCTAAATCAATTGAACTCCTACGCATTCATATATTTTATTAATTCAAAATTTTGAGGTATAAAATAAGAGATATTGAAGTTGGAACTTAATGAGAAACACAACATAAAAAACATAAGTTGGACTCAAATGTTATCTCTGTATAATATTGTAAACAATAATAGAGGGGTTCCTTTTGTTCCCTTAGAAATCGAGTATGGCAACTTCCTAGCTAGCTAATGATTTTGTGCAACTTCCCAGCCAGTCTATAATTCCTTGCAACTTTCTAATCAACAAATGACATTAGTGTTGCAACTTTCATACCAACCAATGATTCTTTTTTAAATTATAATTGGATTCCCTCCTAGGCATCTAAGAAGACGTAATCCCTCCTCCAAGGGGTATTCGTTTAGACCAGTTAACAATGATATCTTGATATCATCACAACATTGTTGAACAACGCTAGGAGATCCCTTTGGCTTCCATAGGAAGTGGGAGCCACCCAAAATGACTACTTTCCAAATAGCCAATGTCTCTTTTACAACTTTTTCCTCATCCAATGAAACTAATATTGCAACTTCTAAGCCATTCAATGACTCTCAACACATTATAACTAGATTCTTTCCTAGGCATCTATAGAGACCTTATCCTTCCTCTAAGAAAAAATGATTTAGGTTGATTAACAATGTTATGTTTGTTACTAATTTCTCTAGCTCTGTAACATAGGAAAAGTGGAAGAGTGTTATCCCCGGGGTAATCTTTTTTGATATGTAGCTTTACTCCTCCAAACTTTTTTAAAATAAAAAATAAAGGGGAATAAAGTTACATATTGAAAAGTATATCCTAGGGGTCATGCCCTCTCGGTCTTCCTATTGTATTTAGTAATTTATTTACAATACAATGTAAATAAATTACTAAGTTACAATAAGTTGCTGCTTTCCTAAATTCCCCACATCTGATTGTAAGATAGGAGGTTTTAAAAGTGCACATGCTCTAAAATTATCTACCTCCTCAAATGTATATTGTTTGTACATATTGCTTTTTTGTAGCCTTCACCAATGTACAACCAATGTACACTTTAGGAGGTGAGCGATTTTGGAGCCCTATGCCACTTCAACTTCAAAATTTCAAAACTAATTCCACAAAGCTCCAGAAAATATGAAACGACTTGGGTTAGATACTAAGGTAAAACATCCCATTACAGACCTTTTGCCCATTACAGACTCCTATGACAGACCCCATTATGGTTTTCTTCCACCCCATTAAGGTTTTCTGCCAGTGAATCAAATTTTGATTCCACCATCAATGTCTTTGCTAATTGGATTGGGGCGATTGTTGACCACAATAGGAACTTTCAACTTTCTAGTGTTGATTCATTGTAGGAAGTGATTTTTTCAGTCCTTCTATATTAGAAAATATTATGACTGCAATAGGTAAGTTAGATGAGCGTTATGGATACAGTTTTTGTTGGTTTTGGGGTAGTCTACAGACTCTCTTAGGCACGATGGGCAGAACACTTCAAAAATTCATAAGAAATTCACACTTTGTCGAAAAAATATATTTTCAGTTCCTCTCATCATTTCTATCACTTGTCTTTATGTGGGAAATTTAAAAAAAAAAATAGTAATGACATGAGGGCAAACTCCCCATTTGGTCCGTAATGGGCTGTTTTACCTTAATTCCACTTGTCTTTCAAGGAAAATTTACTGAAAAATATTTCAAGACGTTTCACCTCCCTTAAATGAGCGATTTATGGACCTCCCACCTTATGTGGAACATCGAGCCCTCCCATTGAAGAAATTCACCGGCTGGGTCAGAGTTTGCAATCATATTGGGCCCGCCCTGCTCGCCGGGCGCGCCAGCTACCCGGAGCCCGCCATGTGGTGGGGATTTGGCGGTGCTCTAGTTAAGAGTCTAGGCTTTAAGTTTACTTCATAGTTTTCGGTAAGCAGAGACTCTGAGTACAGGTCTCACTCGATCTGAGCAAGCCACTCTGTCTTTTCCATCATTCTCCTTCGTGTACTGCACATTCTTTGCAATGCAATGTTAAGCCCCTTCGATTTGAGTGAGTGAGAGCATCATCGAGAGGTATCGTGAGTTCAGGATTTATGTATGCTTGAGAACATTTTTCACTGTCTAAGCTCTACTCGGTGGAATCCAGTGTTGATCACAAACGTTCGAGCTTGATCGAGCTAGCATCACAGACCTAGGATAGTTTCGCCCGCATGCATTTGAGGTGGATTGTAATGCAGGCAATTGATGTTACGTGTTCATTGAGGTGCCCTTCTTACTTCACATGGTTCTTGAGTTGAGAACTCAGTCTTACTTTCAATCCTCAAGATTCCAACAGACATTAGATTTCGATTCCAGTTTAAGTAACTTGCGTTGTTTGATTCTGTAACAAATTGAACCAAAAATTGGTTCTGCAACCAGCTGAACCAATGAGTGCGAAGTTTTGTGCAAGTGCACTTTGAAATATATGCTTGTTTTTGACCTCAGGCTACACGAGATCCGCCAAGTGTAGTACTGATTCGGTCTCACTTTGAACCAAATATTTGATGGTGAGGACCGTCATCGAAGCAGTTATCTAAGGGAATAAGCAAGACTTGCGAGGTTACCGTAAGGGTGAGTGCGTAATCCGTGCTGCTTTTCAGCATAATTAACGTTGTTCCTTGAAGTATGTATTCACCTTGACGTCTATCAAAGATGTGTTTTCCATTCGCTCGTACGTATGTCAACATCTTGCGTCCAATAGGTACTACCATATACGCAAGATGACTCAGGAAACCATAAGTGCCTTCGGTTTTTGTACTTCTCACTATCTTTGTTTATCAGTGCTATGTTCAGCGTTCCTTTTTGTTTCTGAGGAGTTGACAAGTATGTCTGCAGGAGGAGTGAACTTATTTGAGAAAGACAGAAAGTTAGGATTCTATGTTATGGTTCCAATGCCGAAGCTCATTGTGTGGTAGCTGAATGGAGTTGGATAACTGTAGGTGAGGAGGACTCGATTGAGGTTCTTATTTTAAAATGTCGTCAGCTTCGAAGCAATTCGAATTAGAGAAGAAATTGAAAGAGGCCGAGAAGAAGATAGCCCTTTGCAAAAGATTGTCCAATCAGCTCATAGAGTTGCAAACCGAGAGGGTGACTCAGCTCACAAAGTTTCAAACCGAGAAGATATCTCAGCTGGAGCTCAAGTTGAAAGAGAGTTTGCAAGCTGATGCGGATTGCGCTATGAAGCTCTCTGGCTTGGAGCGACAGCTGCAACAAAGTCAACAGTCGAATCAGAAACTGGAAACCTCTTTCAACTCAATGCAGGCCAAATTCAACGTGACCAAGAGTGAAGTGGATAATGCCATGTTGAGGATTTCCGCGAGTGGCATTGATGCTGACCCCCGCGTGGAAGTGATTAAGGTATATGCATGAGCTTGGCTCGTCTCTTACTATCTCCGTTCCATTAGAATGTAGCTCACAAAATTAGTGGGATTGCGTTTCTATCGACTGGATTTTGAGTATTCTTGCTAGCAAATGAAAGTGGATTCCAAGTCACCAAGAGTACATCATTTGGATGCTATTTGCAAGAGTTACCCTTGTCTAAAGTTTTATTGGTAGATGTTTGGAAACGAACTCCAGTTTTAATGTTGAGGTAATATACTGTACATTCTCAATATCATTGTGTACTCTTTGCGCATGTAAGGTAAGCTGGCCATAAAGTGACCATTTAAGGACTGATTCGCCTTTCTCATGGTTTTTAGTGAACGGGATGATTTTTGGATTATTTTTCAGAGAAAGAAAAATGGATGTGGAATGTAACCCAAGTTGTTTCATATTTTTTGAAGTTGATTTGAGTTACTTATGATTTTTCAAAGATTACTGTTGTAGGCATGTATTTGTGACCATAGGTCTTTCAGAATCTGTTCCCTTGCAATCTTTTAAGAGACATGGGGAAACCAAGGAGAATGATTGGCTCTTGCAATAAATAACCCTTTGTCTTTGATCCTCTCAATGACTAATGGAGGTCCATTTAAGAACCTTTTCATATCCATTTCTGGCCATTTTATAGGGGCGATTTGAAGAAGATGGGCGCTTTATGGAGAGGTTACCTTATTGCGTACAGGTGCGTGTCGCAATTAGGTTGTATTAGAGTTTTGTTCACTGGATTTTACATATTCTTGCTTTTGTTTTACATGTTCACGATATTGAAATGTTTCATTTAGGGTGGTATTGCAATTATATGTGGCTGTATTAACAAACTCATTACATTGAGTGTTTGTATCTTTGTGAAAGGCAATGCGCAGGGTCCGTGACAGGAACCATTTGAATAATGGTCAGGTATGAAGGAGCTCCGACATTCATTGCTGGCATTCGTCCACAGAGTTTAAGTTCAAATTGTGAAACCCACGTACAGATCTACTGTAGATGTACTGTACAGTAGCATATGTTGGATAAGATAAAATATCATTAACCAATGATATGATAGTGTTAGCGCGTACCTTAGCTTTAGTTTACAACTTGAATGTATAAACATCTGTTTAACTTGCTAATGCAATTATCTTGTTACGATCACACACTGTTTATTGTGTCGTTTCACACAAATATGGAAAAGCCTATTTAGATTTCACAAGCTTCTGGGATGCACGTCAAGTCCAAACAAAGTTCGACCACCTTCTGAAGCTGGATTTTCACGAAGGATTGCTGTAGGTATAAATGTTTTCATTTTCCAGTGTTGTAAAGAAAATCACATCTTCCAGAGTAATGTAGAGTCTGCATTCACCATACAGCAAGGGAGCGTTTCCATTCACCATACAGATGAACTTTGAACCTCTTCCCTACAACAAGCTAGAAGCTCTGCATCATCTAAGATTTTGCACAATCTACTTTGTTTTTAAGCTACAACTGCAAAAAAACACAATGTAAATAAGCTATGTTTTTTCACAATTAGCCCAACGGAGCCTCATGGAGTCCGGGTACTTGATGTCGTGGTTGTCTTGATGTTGTCGACTATCATTGCACAGTATATGATACACGATGCAAACGAGGTATACGACCTGAAGGTGGAACATCGCTTAATAATGGCGACCCGTGTAGAAACAATGTACTTGAAAATGGTTTTGTGGAGTATCAGGAGAGCAAAGTTACAAGCCGTTCTTTGGAATTAACACACAAACAAGAAGGCCTCGGAGGTCGAGATCCTCGACTTCATCTTAGAAGTGATTACCTCAAAATATAAAAGAGTAAAAAGAAGATGGTAATCAAAACAGAAATGCCATGGCTCGCCAGGTTAGTGTAAATAGCGGAAGCTGTGGATTTGGCATATGCGGGAGAATAGCTTATTAATCATCATATGTGCACACGAGAAGAGTTTGATTTTGTTCTTCGGTCTCTTATATTTTCCAATTGCAAATGTAATCTTCTGTTTTTCAGTTCATCGGTGAAGATTTGAACAGTGGGGCTTAGAGAAGGAGCTGGAGAGAAAACGTATTGCGTGGCTCATTCAAATTGTAGGTGAATATTTTTGTTATTGTAAAGCGTATCATTGGCGTGTAATAACTTCAATGTATTTGGGGGAGAAGAATTTTCTTAGAGGGCATTCTTGGTCAGCTCTGAGCCAAGGCTCCTCGAGCTTTCAACACTCTTGCAAAGCAGTGTACTTTCGTAGTTCAATTTGACTAATTCATCAACGTTTTAGTGATTATGATCCATCATTCGATGACAAAAAATTGATTTGATGAACCAAAAATTGATTTTCTTCCAACGATTTTGCATGTAAAATCCAGGATTATACATAACATACTCCAGAGTATCCAACTCGTCACTTTCATTACCACATGGTTCATTATGATACATATATACCCAAAATTAATACCTAGAAGATGTGATTGCCTCTTTTGGGTATATAGTAGTGAGAGGATGGAATGGGATTAATACTATCGGAGGAGGTGTTTAGAATTATAGACCCATCTTCTTCCACTCCATAAAGCTGCAAATTGCTATGAATTGACAAAGTGGATCTAATTTGGAAGAGAGGGCTATGTTTGGTAATCAACTTGGCCTTCTTAGCGCTTATCTAGTTCACTCTTGTATAGCCTACATGCTAATTTATAGACATGATTTACATTTGGTTTTATCATTTGAATTTTATTTTGATTCCTACTTAACCTCATCTATCATACTTTAGCTTCTTAGCAGCTTGGTCTGAAAATAAATAATTAGAAGGGTGCCTAAACTTTTGGAAAATTCTTGACCTAGTTTGCCCCTCAAAATATATTTATTTTAAAGGATTGTCTAATTTATAGAAATTCAATTATCATTCTATTCACAGAAATGCAATTGGCATTCAATTTATAAAAATTCAACTTGTTCTACACAATCTTACATCTTTTTTTAGTCAACAACTACAAATATACATTGCAAAGTTTTTTGCCTCGCCATTTTGACTGTTCTAAAGAACACAATCTCTTGCAAACAAAACATATCTTTTACATGCAATAAACTC
Source organism: Bryoerythrophyllum caledonicum (assembly GCA_963971425.1). Taxonomy (NCBI): domain Eukaryota; kingdom Viridiplantae; phylum Streptophyta; class Bryopsida; order Pottiales; family Pottiaceae; genus Bryoerythrophyllum; species Bryoerythrophyllum caledonicum. The sequence continues at coordinate 13,530,082 of OZ020519.1, forward strand.
AAATACTTAACAAAACTTTGAACACAAAAAGTAGATAATTTAGGATTTGAAGGTCAAGATAAGGATTTAGGTAAATGCAACTACTGTAGATGAAAGTAGTAGCAACCATCCAAAAATTATAAGAACTTGGATGAATGTAAAATTTATATTAATTATATTATAATTATCCAGTTTAACGATATTATATTTTGGAATACCTTATTCTATTTTGTACTTTGATTTATTGTTAGATAAAAAGTTGCCCTAAGTGCTAGGAAGCTATGATATATAATCTATCAGTATCAATCCATACTATAACTACACCTATTTGTGATCCTATTGCAAAATTGACCTCTACAAATTCTAGCATAAAATGTACACCCTTTGAATATGAGAGCCTGGGGATCAAATTTTAGTAGATTGATAATCAATTATGAGTCACTAAATGGATATGATAAAAAATTTAGTATCAATCCAAGGCTTCATATTGCAAGGGTAGGATGAAGGATTGGACCAAAACTTTAATATAGAGAGAATACAACTTTGTGTGACAAGAGTGCTTGCAAGCATGCCTTGTTATTCCAAAAAACCCAAGTTTAATAATGTTCAAATGCAATTTATTAAACATTATAGAAGTATCCGTGCCTTCCTAAATACAAATTTTGTATAGTTGGGGTTCATATCATGAACTAAGGTAAGTATAAAAGTACACTTGAAACTAACCTTTTGAACCATTGTTGTACATTTGATGTCCCTGAATTCAATATATTACTTTATAATGTTAGTTCTTATTTAATTAATTTTGGATGTACTATTTCACCTTTGGAGCATAAATATGGCATCTATTTGTGATGTATAATATTGAAAGTCACTTGGACCAACTTCTTGGAGCCAAATGTAGGACTAACTTTAACCTTGTAATGTGGTTGCAATCACTAAGTGCACAATGGATGACATAATCCTTCTATGTAAGAAAGAAGTGCAGATGTTCATCTTTAAAGTTTTGTATTAATAGGGGAAGTCTTGGACAATAGTTTCACCTCCAATGAATGTTTTTGGAATTTTTTAAGCAAATGGTTTACACAATATCAAAATGGATGATTTCCATAGTAATCAATTGGTCGTTCCAAGGGTAAACAAATGCAATAGGCCATGACTTTTATTCTATGTAAAAGCCTCACACTACTAGTACGTTATTAGCTCGATGACAAATCCATTGAGGAAACCTTTACATACTAAATGCGTCTTTTAAATAGTGACATGCCTCATTAAAAGACAAATGTAAGATAAAGGCAACTAACCTTAGATCTAGCAAATTTGTAATGGACACAATAAGATTGAAGTGTAGGAGAATATTGTATAGGCCTAAGCTTTTTTCATTCATTGTGGTCGTGCGGTATGACCTCCATTAGTTTAAAAGGTATAAGATATGTACACACAAAAGCAACATTTTTTTAAACCCACTCCTTTTATGACCAAATGATCCAAAAAATTGTATGAGCTTTTAAACAAATTCAAGATAAACCCAATAGAAATTCTTTTATAATTTTTGACACAAATAATAGTTTATAAATTTCAAAATTGAAAACATAGTTTATTCTATACATAACACTGGACTCACCTTAAATGGAGACCCTTGAATATGTAAATTATTTTTGAAAATTATGAAAAAATTAGGGAAGGTGCACAATACTCATGAATACCTTCTCTATAAATCTTAAGTCATTTGGAGCCAAAATACAAAACTTATGGCCAAAGAACAAATCAGCACACACTATTTGATACAAAATAGGACAAGTGTTTCTTGCAATCATCCATGTGTTCTCCATCTATGTTTTTTCTAGAAGCACTTCATGTTTAACTAGAAAAATCCAAATTTACTAAAGAATTTGTATTACCCACAAAAATAATTTTTAAAAACATTCAAAATTCCACTCAATAATATCAAACAAACATTAGTAGAAGTTCATAAGGCTCATCTACTAATTGTATATTTGATAGGTAATCAGTTTCCTCTAAAGTCCCAAGGTCATTTTTTTGTCAAAAAACACTCAAAACTACGATTTCTATTGCATTCATCCAAGAAAACATAAAAAAAACATTTTCAATCTTTAGAATCTAACCATTGTATCTTATACTAAACTTCTCTCAGATCACGTGGTAAGAATTTCGTGAAATTTGAGTGTACAAATTTGAAGATATAAACATTCAAAGTTGGAAAAAAGGGATTTTTTGAACGTTGTCTTGCAATTTCAAATGACTTTAGCCGCCATTTGTGGAAATTTTTTGCACTATAGACTTTAAAATTTGAAATTTTTTATGTTGAATAACTAAGTTGAAAGTCTAGGAAAAAAAATTCAAGAAAAAATTATTTGAAATTCATTCTTTAAAAAATTATTAAGCAGAGGTAGGTCCAAGATTGAACAAAAACTAAATTGTTAATAGCTCTAAGATGGAATTGAAACACAATAATTCCAATGGTGAGATTGCTCTAGGAAACAAGCTTAACCTTGTCCAACAATTGTTTTTGAAAAATTGTGAAAATTGCATTAAAAAACAAATCCTATAAGTCATTTTTCTGAAAAAGATGATTAGATTGCCTAAAAAACAAGATTGTCCATAATTTTCTTGTCTCTAGTCTAAATAGAATGAATCAAAGCTTCACATGTATAGAAAAATATAATGTTTTAGGAAAAGAATTTTAAAATTTCAATTTTGATTTTTTGTGATTTTTTTTGTGTTGCCCACTAACCTCTGTTTTTGGCTTATTGTACCATAACTTTTGCTTCCGAGCACCGATTGAAATAAAAGTTATATTTCCATGAAGCTTATGTGTTTTTCTAGCTTCACAAAAAGTTTCAAAAAATCATGACAAGATTTGAACAATTAAAAGCCTACCCAAAGTCGCATTTTGTCCCTCGTAGGGATAATGGGACTTTAGTAAGGGGTTAATATACACTACGACAAATTCTACTATATTGACAGCTTTAGTGCAGTTGAATGATGAATGATGAATCCATTAACTCTACAAGATTGCACCTTGATAAATCCAAAACATGAATTCAATGCTCATGCAACCAACTATCAACCAAATACCATATTGTAAGTGATGGTCTGATTTGGTAGTCACTTGGTAAAATTGAATTTCCACATCAAATTTTCAAGGGTTCACTTCATACCAATCATAAGATGACATGTGACACTTTTTTACAAAAATGACTTAATTTGTGCCAAATTTGACCTTCATGTAGGATAGTACACAACACATTTACTACTTGCTAAGCAAAATTTTCATGTCACATCTTGAGGGTCTGAACCAATGTGGATGTGACAAGTGTCACTTTTCCTCTTCTTTTTAATTTAGTTTTTTTGGGGGCAAACCTGTTAGTACAACTTATGTTTAGTGAAGTAATAGTAAACAATCAAGGCTCAAATCATGATAACATCAATACCTTAAGATAGGTTGTTTGTTTTGTTTTGTTTGTTTGGACCAGAGCTATCTTTTAGACCGTGCATCTCTCAATCACACTCTTGATACCGTTGGAAAGCTCTTGGCGAGGAGGCAGGGTTGCTAGCGTGTGAGCCTGTGAGCGTGAGCGTGTGAGTCTATGAGCGTGAGAGCGGGAACTTTTTTTCTGAAATTTGAGATTTAGGACCTATGACCGTGGATCTTAGGATTTTTCATTTTTTTCATTTTCAAAAGAATAATTTAGAGTTGTAAAAGAAAAAATGGTTGTTAGTTAAGAGGAAAAATTTAGAACCATTGTATATGAAATATTATATATACATGGAGGAAATCAAGCTTTACATATAAGTGGAGTGGATCCCGGTTTACATAAAAGTGGAGGGGTTCAAAATATGTGGTCCGAAAATATTCTATAAATGCATTCATTGGTATTGAATGATTGGTCATATTTCACTCCAAGAAACAATAAGAAAACGACAATATGCACAATGAATGTAGCCATAAAACACACAAATCCACTCATATAAAAATCGAATACAGAAAACAGAACTCACAAGACATATCTACCATGTGAGTTTAGGATGCAGTGGATTCGGTTGCAGAATCATTGTCTGTAGAAGACTCCGAAGTCTCTCTACCTTCCAAAGCGCTTATATCTAAATACTCTAAAACATTTAAAGCATAAGAGTCTTGTCGCTTCTTTGGTTTAGAGCAACCAAAGTCTACAAATGCCGAAGCCAACTGCTCTGCATACACTGGCAAATGAAAAGACTTCTCTGGACTCAAAACAAGTCTTCTTTTGCGCAATGGTGCATCTGAGATTGTCACTCTCTAGTGGCTGAAATATTAAACTCAAATATGTTAAAATCGTGAACTTAAGAAACAAAATATTCACATTGAATGCACACTTCTGAAAACTTACTTACTAGTGCTTTTCGGGCGATGAAAATTAAAGACCTCCACGTCCATTGCATCAGGGTCTTTTGTATTATCATCTTCTTCCTCCTCTTCCTCTTCTGATGTCTCTTCCTCTTCAATCATTCTCTTCATAGGGAACAAGATTGTGTTGAAAATGGCTTCATCCTTCTCTAACGCCACAACATGTCGGCCCGTGCCCCGATGTCGTAGAACAGGAAAGCACAATTCCTTCTTTAAGGTCCAAATGATGTTAAAATGACCCTAAAGTGACTCGTGTATCGTTCCCAAAGGATCAACATCATAGGTTTCCGGAATAGACCGGAACAGGAATCGGAAAGACCAAAAATCCCAAGACAACAATGTTCGGAAACTCCAGACCGGATCATATATTGCTTTTATCCCTCTCTCAACTCTTGTAACTTCTCACCACATCACCAGACCAGGAGGAGTGTCTTAAATCCTGTACCTCTCCCTATCTGGACTTGAACACCTAGTATCCACCTGGACAGTTGCGGAACCGGAAGGAGTGTCCGTATCCTGTAACTCTTCCGGACCGGAACCGGATCCAGGAAACAATCAGTAACCAAATCCAAGTTTAACCTCTATGATGAGAGGGATCTGCTCAATTGGTTTTAAGGAAGGAAGCTTAATCCCTACCCTCCACGTTTAAAGTGACAGGAGTTCCACTATAAAAGAAAAACAACAAGGAAAATAATCCCTACTCCGGAAGACCGGCCTCCTTCACAACTAGACCGGAATCTGTATCCGGTCTAGCAGGTCACGCAAGAAGACCTAACTTCCCTAACCAATACTACAATGATGGATAACTGGAATTACTCCTAATTCTGGGCAGAGCAGGGGAGCCAATTAGAAAAGCAGATGTAAATCCGCCGAGCAATCTTTTCGGTCTAAGAGATACTTCCAACCCTCCGGTTGGCAGCCGGACCGGACTATTCCAGCATCCCAAGCTACTCTAACTTGGTGGCACACCTCTTGAACTTACTCTGGACAACTGTTCAGACTTACCCTAACTAATTCCACTTCTTTTGACAATCACACAAGCTCACTTAAATTCCCAGGGACCGGAAACTCAGTATTCGGGCACACCTCCTTTTTACTCAACTTCTGGCCACCAACGGATTATGTATAAAGCACACAACCAACCCACAAATGCGGATCAGAAAATGTTTGACTGTATTCCTAATAAGTTGAGAAAACAAGAGATGGAAATGCACACCGGAAACTTCTAAGTCCCGGCTTTAAATACTAAACCACGCTGAAAAATCCTAAAAGCAACTAGAATCAACATCAGCCACAAGGAGTGACACCTTGCATTCCCTAAATCCTAGCCTAGTTGACTTTAACTGAACTCCAAGCTCTTCAGCTAAAAGTGGATCTTTGATCCTATAAATCCAGATCCGGTCCAGATTCAAAATTCCTACTCAGCCTAAGCACCTACTCCTAAAAACTGAGGTTTTTGGCCCCACCGGCCTAATCACACTCTATAAATCTTCCTAGCTACTTCCTAGTCTACTTCAAAGAAGGTTCCTCTTGCTGTACAGCTCTTCTTCCGGTTCCGGTCTTTCCGAGAATCCCTGGACCGTTAAATAGTCAGCCCGTTTCCTGATAGTTCTGTTAGACTGTGTACTGGTTTGTTGGCTTTGGTACAGTCTCAACCGGTCTTCAATAATCTGTTGGACCTTTGTCTAGCAACTTCCGCGACCTGAAGTCCTAAACCGGATTCTATTCCGGTTCCGGTCTCCGGAATAAGCAGGAAAGATCAAGAAACAAAATTCCTGTCTTAGTCTAATTATCTATTAAGAAATACACTAATTTACACTTTCCTTAATCTTGGTAATTTCTTCTATTTCTCATGATGAAATCGAAAAACTTTACCAAAATAAACCCCCTTACCTATATTTTGACCTAAGTAAGTGTTTTCCTACTTTTTGTGTCACGACACCCGACATGCTATAATCGATGCACCTAACAACAAACATACACAATTCACTAGCAAAACTTAGGATAAAAAATTTAATAAATGAAAACAAAAAAATTTAAGTTTAACCTTACCAGTTGATCCAGTATTATCAAGAACAATGTCTCCATTTTTCATGGTTTTTAATGAATGGGATCATTTTTGCATCATTTTTCAGAGAAAGAAAAATGGATGTGGAATGTAACCCAAGTGGTTTCAGATTTTTTTTGAAGCATATTTGAATTACTTATGATTTTCCAAAGATTACTGTCGTAGGGACCTATTTGTGACCATAGGTCTCTCAAAATCTGTTCCCTTGCAATCTTTACAAAGACATGGGGAAACCAAGGAGAATGATTGGCTCTTGCAATAAATAATCCTTTGTTATTGATCTACTCAATGACTAACGGAGGTCCATTTTAAAACCTTTTCATATCCATTTCTGGCCATTTTATAGGGTTGATTTGAAGAAGATGGGCGCTTTTAGAACAAATTACTTTAACTTCTCAGGGCCAGGGCGAATTGACCCCCTCACTGCCCCAAAAATGAATGAATGGATGAGGGCTTGTTTCCATTGGAGACTTGAACCTCCAGGGCCTTGGAGGGGAGTAGTGTATGGAAAAATTGGTCCCCACCTTTCTAATGACTCCTGGACTTCCAGTAGCTGGAGGAGCTTTTCTAGGTACCATGCAGGGGAAGTTAACCCCTAAAGGTTTTTGTTAATGTTTTCACCCAAAACACCCCAAAACTGTCATTTCTAATACAACTGTACAAGTATCAAATTCTTGAAGAGAAAAAAAAATTGACACATGTAATTGTAGGATCTTGTAGTATGCTGGTTTGAGAAGATGTGGGAAAAATTTCATAATTTTCCACCGTATAGATTGCAAGATATTAGTATTGGAATTGTCAAAAAAACATTTTTTTTGTCCTTGCAAAAATTTGGGCAGCTACTTTTTGTATGAAAAAAGTCCAAAATGATTGTTACTCTTTGGATTCATTCTTCTAGTCAAGTCGGATACATGCCTAAAAAATTTCAAATCATTTGGAATTGTACAACATGTAGAAAGAAATTTGTAAATAGAAAGAGGTAGAAAATGATTCAAAATACTAAATTATTAATAATTAATCTTTGAAACTTAAAATTCCCAATCGCAATGGTTATAATGTTGTAATTGACAGTCTTCACCTACTATTTTAATTTTTTTTCAAAAATATACAAAATTGAGTAAAATTATGGACTTCAAAGTTTCTTTTGTAGTAGAGATATTACAACTTCCTACAAACTACCCTCAAACTAAAACTGCCGTAACTTTCATTTCATTAATAAAAATGGAATGATTCAAAGATATCCAAGTAGGTAAAAATGTAAAGAACCAATTTTAAATTTTAAATTTTAAAAAAAGTGATTTTTGAAGAAGTTTTTTCAGCTGCCCGGGTTGCCTACCAAGCGCTGAAAATACATATTATGCAATAAAGTTTTATCCATGTAGTCAAAACTTATGAAAATTATTGGGCCTTAAAGTTACTCCACAAATACATGTTGTCTGAAAATTTCAAAGAAAAAGAATAAAAATTGCATGCATAGTGAGGTCCAAGTCCCCAAATGGAAACCGGCTTGAAGGGGGCCATTCTGTATGCATCCCAGACCTGCCCCTCCCCTCCCCTCTTCTGTACATCATGTACAAATTAGACATTGACTCGCTTAGGGATTTACTACTTTAGACTAAGGGCCCAATTAGTCCTCAATGATGTTCTCATCGTTAAACCTTTTGCATTTTTTTACAAATCAATAGGAACCACAGTTTTGACATGTCCTAAACAATATCAAATGCTAAAAATAGAACTAAATTTTAGATGAATTTTGAAAATCTGCAAAATTCATTTGAAAAATTTATAAAAATGATTTTATATTTTTGCATTTACAGGTACTTTCTATTTTTTGTGCTTCACAATATAATTCTAACTTCAAAAATTATGGAACTTATATTTTATAATACATTTGTATTTTGTCCAAACCCCTTGGGTTTTTAAGGTTGAAGAAGTTATTGCATGATATGCAATTTTTGAGGCTTGGCAAACAATGTGGACTTAAAAAAAAATCTTAAAAAATTATTTATTCAAAAGATAAAAATCAAAATTGGTTTTTCAAAATTTTATCAATATGATATGATAAGTTCTGAATCATTTCTATTTTATTAATGACATGGAAATTACAGAAATTTTAGTCTATTGAATTATAGAATGTTTACTTTAAAAAATTGAACTTTTTTATTTTTTCAAATTTTTTCTATTTTTTTATTTCAGCTTTACAACCATTGGGATTAACATTTTATAATTCCACATCTAAATTGTGAACAATTTATTATTATGAACCAATAAAATACAATATACTCCAAAAGTATAGAGTATACAAATAAATTAAAAACAAAGTTCAAGAGTAGTCCTGTTCACAGAAAGTTGGAGTTGGAGTCCCCAAGATAATGTATAGTCGGGTAAAGAAAGCTTACAAACTACCAATTTCCGACTTGCCACATTTTTGGCTACAATGTGTAGTATAGTTATATTTTAGTAAGTTTAATCACTACTAGGGTGGCCTTGTGGCGATGCCACATCAAAAATTAAGTGTAAAAAAATAAAAGCAATTTTTTAAATAAAAACAATTTTCTATTTTTAAATTCAATTAAAACTTTGAAAAGATTCACACCATTGGTCCAAAATGGAAAGTAAAAGTATTTTTCTAATTTTTTAATTCTGAAAAAACTTTGAAATTCAATAACTTCTACTTCATAGGTCCAAACACCACAAAATAAAGCCCATGCACCTCTCCTTGCCAAGAGCTTTCCAATGGTACCAAGAGCGCAGATAGGGGACACACGGTCCAAAAGATAGCTATGGTCCAAACAAACAATACAAACAAAACAAAACAAAACAAAACAAAACAAACAATTTATCTTAAGGTATTGATTGCATCCGTATGCAAATCTAACCAAGCATACCAAATTTCAATTTAAAAATAGAAAAATTCCATTTTTGGTGAATTTTTGAAGTTATTTTTTCATGATTTTACATAATATTTCATAAAAAACAATGGATGATGAGTTTTTTGAATCCGATTGTGGATATGTAGAAAACACATTTTTATGTACATCTTTCCATTTGCAAGCATCTCCAACAAAGTTTTAGAATTTCTTCTATAGAAATTTCAATGTTGAGTTGACAATGCCTAGATGTTGTAAAAATAGATATCTTTTTATGATAATTAAAATTCTAGTTAAAATATAAAGACATGTATTTCACAAAGTTTGGTCATATGACGTCTTATATTGAGCCTTTATTAGGAGCCTTTTTTGTTACTTAATGGGGTATTTTTTAGTATGAAAGATGTGCATAAGGATGTTTCCTACATATGTATGTAATAAAATTTAAGAAATTCATTAGCAATTTTTTTCAATAAAATATTATGCAAAACTATGAAAATTGACTTCAAAATTTCACCAAAAATGGAATTTTGCTTTTTTGAAGCACAAATTTGATATGCTTTGTTGGGAGTGTGTAAGAATTGGATTTTACTTATGCAAGATGAAAAATTTCATTTTTTTTAATACTATGCAATAAAAATCTAAATGGCTCACTATCTCTTGAAAAGATGGCACCCACCTATGAGAATTTCCTCTTCCACTTGAGATGATCACATCCGTTGATCAAAGAATAAAATTATAATAAAAAAAAATCCACCATTGATGTGGTGGGGTGGGAAAAAAGAAGAGTCATTGATTTGGGTTGCACGATCGGTAGTCATCCATGCGTCTCCTTGGTATTGTACAATACTAAACACAAATACAAGATACGGATATGAGTACAAAATACGGGAATTGTCCCATATTGTTTGTCAATACGTTGGTTTTTCAAAATTATAAGAGGAGGGGGAAAGGGTATGAAAATTTTAAAATTAAAATTTTTTTGGTGGGGAGGAATGGAATATAAAAAATTTAAAATTAATTTTTTTTGGGGAGGGTGCTGAACTTATTTTAAAAAAATTTAATTTTAAATTCTTCTTCTTCCTCACTATCCACTCAGAATATGGCATCTACATTGCCGGTTAGTAAATGAACTGGACCTGACTATCAGCTCATCCAAGAAGTTGCCGCTTCGAAGTCTCAGTGCCTGAGCTGTCACCCCGTCCTCCCCTTTGTACAGACCTCACCCCCCCCCCTCTGTGTGTGAGAGTTGCCTCTTTGACCCCACCCCACGAGGGGTGTCAAACTTCTGCGCTATTCTAAAGGCCCACTTTATATTGGGTCTGGGGCCAGATGGAAGGTTGGCTGGATTGGCCTTCAATCCGGCCCTAGTTTTCCCATCCGGTCCCAACTAATGTAAAGCCCTTGAGCCAGATTTTGGGGCTAGATTTGCATTTTCCCATCCGGCCCCAACTAGTGTAAAGTCCTTGGGCTGGATTCTAGGGCCCAAGCTGCAAATCATGTTCTCTTGGATTTTCTCGATGCTCAATTTAAAAATATGAAAACATGCATCTTTTTCTTTTTTTTCTTTTCTTTTCTTTTTAAATTAAAAAAATTATTAGTTTTCATTTACCTTTTTTCCTAGTTATTCTATTTCAAAAATAGAAAAGAGATTTTTTTAATTTTTTCTTTCTATTCCTATTTATCCTATTTCAAATATAGAATAGAGAATTTTTTTTCATTTTTTTTGAAACTTTTTGTTTCTCTTCCTATTTTTTCTATTTGAAAAAATAGTTTTATTAATTTCATTTGAATCTTTTTCATTCTCTTCTTATCTTTTGTATTAAGAAAAATCATTTTATTTTTATTTTTTGAACTTTTCCTTCTTTCTTCATATTTTTCTACTTATTTTATATTTTCAAAATCATACTTAAATGAGTGCAAACTTCATTATATATATATATATATATATATATATATATATATATATATATATATATATATATATAATTGTTTATTGAATATACATAGAGTCACATTCCCTATTCTCCTATTTTGCAATATAGGGATTAGTCAAAGGTAAAATGCAATTAAATGCAAAAAGTAGTTTGCTTTTTTCTATGTAAAAGAAATATACATTGAAGGAGGTAATCACTTTTAGTGACCGTTGCGTTTCAACTTCAAAATTCCATAACTACTTACACAAAAGTCCAAAAAAATTTGAAATGACTTGAGGTAGATGCCATCAATTTTATTTCAACTACAATTTATTGAAAATTGTTTGAAAGAGTTCAACTTCCTTGAAAAGGCAATTATATCTTAAATGGTCGCTTGAAGAGCATACTACCTTATTTTGGAAAAACTATTTTAGAATATAGAAACATAATATGGTATCCAATTGCCACGTTCTTTGGTGTGCACAAACTTCCTTCCAATTGTGAACAATCTATTAGTAAGTACGCAATTAGATTTATTTCAAATAGTTAAAAGATATAAAAATCTTTCATCATTAAAATAATTTTTTCTATAAATAATTTAAATTATTAATTCTAGATACATTAACATTACAGAAATTAACAAACAGCACAGCTATTTTGAAACAGAACCGCTTCAACACCTTTAAGAAAACACAAGTAGCTACTTCTATTGATCGAGACTACAAAGTGCTCAGCCACATCATTGACAAGATACAATTATATTTAAAATAAATACTCACTTGCAACCAGTTTGGCTTATCAGTGCCAATCATTGCTGGGAAGTTTAAAAGTTACAGTTTCTCTTGGACCACCCAAAATCTACAGCGCTCACCACATTCAGTGGCACCACCTCCATGTTTGGTGGGACAATTGCGTGTAGTTTGTGAGAAACTTCTGAATATTGACGGTAGAGATTCGTTCAATCAAATGGAGGAGCCCAATCTGGCATAAGATGGGAGTTCCGGACACCAAAAACCTTGGCCCAATTCCTCCCTTGGGGTCGGAAGGTTTGGCGCCAAAATCATGCCCCCTAAGGCGACACGTAGGACAAGTTATAGTTCCGGCCGGCCCCAAATATAAAGCCCTTGGGCCAAATTTGGAGAAAGCAAGTGATCCTATTGGTTCAAACTTGGAGACTTCCGGCCGGCCTTCAATCCGGCCCCAAGTATAAAAGTGGCCCTAAGACGGGGGGTCAAGGCCTCCTGTTCTCCCTGTGATTATCAATCAATTCGTCACTAATTTGACTCAGACTGTGCACTTTGGGCATTAAGGTAATCTGCCCATAAAGACTGATCCACCTTTTTCATGGTTTTTAATGAACGGAATAATTTTTGGATCATTTTTCAGAGAAAGAAAAATGGATGCGGAATGTAACTCAAGTGGTTTCAGATTTTTTGAAGCATATTTGAATTACTTATGATTTTCCAAAGATTACTGTTGTAGGCACCTATTTGTGACCATAGGTCTTTCAAAATCCGTTCCCTTGCAATCTTTAAAGAGACATGGAGAAACCGAGGAGAATGATTGGCTCTTGCAATAAATAACCCTTTGTTATTGATACACTCAATGACTAATGGAGGTCCATTTGAAAACCTTCTCATATTTGATTCTGGCCATTTTATAGGGCGCTTTTAAAACACCTTACCTTACATTCTTTTGGCACCATTTGAGACTGAATGTCGTGAGTTTGAAGTTTTGAAGAGGAGTGTATTTATATATAGTTTGCATCCAAGTTTTAGGATTGGCATTTGAAAATGGCCTGCATTCTGCTTCCAAACATTTTGCATCCAAGTTTTAGGATTGGCATTGGCACTTGGTTTCCAAACGTCGTCTGTGAGCGTTTTCTCACGCACCCTTCGTGAGTGGACGCAAACATAGCCAGGTTCTATTGTGTAACCAATCTAGCCTATGGGTGTCTAAGTGTCAATCCAAATGAGCCTTCCAAGCAATGGATCTTTTTTCTAACTTCTACTCCTAATGGTTCTTTTGCTACAGAGAGTGGGGGTTTACTTCTGTCGCTGCTCGGGCTCTACCTCCCCCACTTCCCTTTCCTTAGGATGGCTTTTCTAGTTCATCACCCTCAAGTTGCAGAGTACTCTACGCCATTTCTAAAAACCTAAAGTTCATACGATTTGGACCTTCTATGCGGAAGTTGAAGGCGGATGAAGTTGGCCCCGAGGGGGTGCCTTAATACTTCATCCGCGATTTTGGACGAGCTACCGCTATGTTTTAAATCTGAAATTTTTATCCTAACTTCTACACTCCAGGTCCTCTTGACTACCCAATTTTCACCCTCATGGGACTCTCCTAGATACTTTCATCCACCGGAGGTGCTAAACTTCATCCGTTGATAACTTCTATGTCCGGGCTCTAATTCGAGCGTATTTCATCTTTCTGGAACCCTCTAGGTATGGTCTATCTAATTCTAAGATCTAAATTGGCCTGACCTAGGTCCTACTCTACTCGAGCTTTCGGCCCTAATCAACCCTTCTCTACTCTACGCACATGGAGGAAGTTCTTTCATGGCATACCTCGTCGTAGAAGCCTGTTGGCACGTTCTCCCACGCCATCGCCAACTCCTCCCCTTGGTTCATCCCGGCCTTCTTTGTATTTGTGTGGCGAGGCAATTCGATAATGTAAACGTGGCTTGGTGGCGCCCGGTCCTTCCTTCTTCCTTATATTTCCCTTCTTTTCGTAGCTTGAATCTTTTCAAGACGTTTGACTCTCCTCCCGTTCAACCCCAAATTCTGAGGTAATTTTATACGAGAAATCTACCCCGGCGAGTAGGTTCTTACGCCCTCTTACGCGCTCTTACACGTGCGGTCTCCAAGGCCCAACTACCTTCACGTGCCCCGTTTTACCATACGCTTGCGTTGTTGACTTCTCCGACTAACTCTTACGCCAAATCTTTTACCGTACGCTCGATCCACTATAAGAAAATTGCGTTTTTCAGGATGTTAGACCGAAAACAGGTGATGTCTCCAGGAATATTACACGTCAACAAAAACATCAAAATGTGAGACAGCCAGAGGCCCCAAAACTGTCATTTGCATATAGATGCTGTAATGAACGTCTCTTAAGGAAGGCGCAACAAGTTGGTGCCACCAAAAACAACGATGTTACATAAAACATGGATTCGGACATGTAGATGTCTTGGAGAACGCCAACAAAGACATTGATGTCCACGTCAGTATCATTGGTCAACCTTACTTCAAGGTTACTTACAGAAAGTTACTGGGTTCTGAGGTAAAACGGGTGCCCAAGGTGAAAAAAAAGAAATCGGGCAGGGGAACAATGGAAAAAAGATGAGGTGGCATCCGACATGGCTAGGGGCCTTTGGAAAATGGTGATGTGGCATCTGATATGGCTAGGGGCTATAGAAAATAGCTGACATGGCAGTTGATATGGCCAAGGGTCTTTGAAAATCGCTGACGTGGCATGTGACGTGGCCAAGGGCTTAGTAAAATGCTGACGTGGCATCTGACATGGCAGGGTGACGTGGAAATGAAGTGACGTGGACTTCGAAATATGACGGGGCATGCCACATCATCATATCTTGGCACCCTGTGCTCCAGACACTGATGTTTTCCTAGACGTCACCCAAAATGTGATGATGTTTTTAGGAACATCAATTTCGATGCTAATATTTTTTACGGGCTGCAAATGTCAATTGAAGCACCGTGCTATCCACTGTGCTATTCATAATGTCTTTCTGGACATGTAGACATTTTGAAAGCACTTGCAGGTGTTTTCTTCAATGCAACATGACTACAGTTGTGTAACATGACTTTGTGCCATAGGCTAAATTTGAACATGATGCATGTTCTTCTTGTGTAATAGAAAATGAATTATGAGATGACTTGGTCGAAGTTCATTTTGGGGCTACTTAAGAGAAGGGCTTGGCGCTGGGTCTTAAAACTTTAGGATAAAAGTGAAATGACATATTCGTTAAAACACTTTGTCTGTGGGTTCTTCAACATGTCTACTTTATTGCAAGCCCTTGGTTATCAACAAAGATTTTGTATAATTTATAGTCTATCTTATATTTTTAGAGAGAAAGCTATGTTAGAGTTAGTGGTGATATTAAAAGGGGCCATTCTGAAGTAAACATGGTAGTGCGTGGATGGAATGTACAAAGAATGGAGGTTGTACTGTATGCATTGTTTGGTAATTTATGATGTAATTTTCCAGAACACGTGGGTTGAGAAATGTGGACATGATCTTGGAAAAAGTACAATGCTCTAGTTCAAAATTTGATGCAAACACGTTGAACAGACAACCCATAATTTCATAAGATGATGTCACATGCAACATTGAGCAAAACAACTTCTGCCTCAAAATGCATGCATTGAAGGCAATGGGTGCAGAGCCGAAACATCAACGTCCCAGTGCTTTAGCATCCTTCTGACGTTCTTGCTGACATTAGAATGCAAAAACAGAGAATATATGATGCTGATGTACACGTCAGATGTGACATTAGAATGCAAGTACATGAAACATTTGGTGCTCATATAAACGTCTTATTTAAAGCTAGAGTGCAGCGACAGCAGATATGTGGTGCTAATGTAAACGTACTACGTCTCATCCTCAGGTGCAATGTTGTCACTCAGTATAGAAACATATTCTCTCCCATTGTCTACAGGCTGCCGCACTGGATCTACAACTCGTTGCATTGGTTGTAGTCCTTCGAAGTCCCTGTCATTCAGCAACTGCACCATATTAGGGGTTGCTGCAATAGGGTGCAATGACCTCTGTCTGCCCCTCACCTCCGTTCGGCAAACGACTTTCCATCCAAGCCAATGTGGATCGTCAGAGAAAAAAACTTGTTGGCAATGCAATGGAAAAGCGAATGAATCAGCATGCACCCTTCCGTCCAAGTGGTTGAAGTTCGCCAAGGTGAAGCCGTACTTATCTCGTTCTACGTTGGGAGCATGGCTACCCTGTGATCCCCTCACCCAATCACACAACAACACAGTAACACAATGATTTCGATAATCCAAAACCAAAATCTCTTCAATATAGCCTACATACTCCTGTGTGGTTTCTACTGGCCTACCATTCTGCAAACCCCAACGAAGTTGGCGTGTGAAACTTGATACCACTCCACAGTCACGGGTAACTAGTCCACCTTCACAGCTTCGGACACGGAGGTGCATGCCGTGACAGTACATCTGACGGTGGGATGTTCCTTTCTACTCGGGAAGCTGTGCATAATGTTTGATGTCTTCATCGACAGGACGTCCACAACGGTCATTCTCCCTCACCCTCGACGTCAACCACTGCGCAAAGGATGGAAATTCACTTAGATCAATTAGATAACGGACAACGGTTCCCGAATTAGAGCGCCTCCACGCGACGCGAAAAGCTTCCCGATCCTCCCATCTTTGGGCTTTCCCTAGAACGTACTCCCTGTATCATGTTTGACAATGAAGACATTAGAACAATGCTGGCAATGTCTACACTGATGTTGTCACCAACAACCACAATGTGCATGGTATGTCTAAGAAGATGTTCATTAAATCATATGTTCCTTTGCAATAAACATAGGTTCAGGATGTCCACTTCTACTGAGGAATGCACTGTGATGCCAAAATAAATATCAACATGTACTTGCAGATGACATGCGGATGATAGCAACAATGTCTGCTTTGATGTCCACCAAGATATTAGTTGGACATATTGATGTTGCAATTGATACTAGAATTGGGCGCAAGTAACTTACTCTCTCAAAGATGCCAAGCACGGAGCGTTGTCAATGACAAAGGCGTGTGCATATGAATGTAGTTCATCGGATAATTGCCTCTCCATTGGTTTCCGGCAACGTATGACCTCATCATTCATGATGGGGTCTTCATCTGCATCCCAAACACGCTCATCAGTTCCTCAAAATTCTCTCATGTATTCAGTGCAGAAACCGAGCGTGTCTTCTATCCGATATCCTTTTGCTATGCTTCCTTTGGGATGCGCCAATGTCCGCACATAATCCTTCAAAGTCTTCATGTACCGCTCAATGGGATACACAAGCGACACGAAACCTGGCGCTTTTGTGGGGCGCCCTGTTGGCAAGGATAAGAATTTTTTAACGGGATTGATGGCACCCTAGCCCTTTTTGTAAATCACATGTGGCAACTATTTTTTACTAACACTTGTTATGCTCCTGCAGCACATGGCAGCACTTTTGTTGTTGCGGAGGCAGTTTTGGCAAATGTGCATACAATGCACATTTTTCTGGAGCAAAAAAAAGTATTATCTAGGGGAGTTGAACCCTAGCCATAAGGCCTTGCCTAACGCAATGGTTAATACCCCCCAACCCCAACCCGGTTAGTAAATTGATAAGAAAGAACTTGAAAGCCAAACTTGCCGGATTAATGGAAACAAACTGCTTACAAGTTTGATCTAGGCCATATTTTCTCTTCACGCCATGAACTAATAGCCTTGTTCATAGGGAAGGTGCTTAAAATAAAGATCTCATATGAGAAGAGCTTCATGCAAGTGTCAATATGGCCAACCAAACGGTTTCTCAATTTTAACTTCATTTAGCTGAGAATCAAAAAGGTGTGCTCATTGGCAACACTTCTAAACACCACACATATGACAATGTTGGCCGACTTTATGAACTCAGACAACTAGTTGAGCATGAGGATGTTCTACACAATGCGAATCCACAATTTTGTTAACGGATTCTGTTCTATGGATTTTGCCATAGCCCCTTTTGCATGGAACTTCATGGTAATTTTAAAAAGTGACATTTGCAATGTCAGGAGCCTCTCGTCGATGAGGGTATCCACATGTTGTTGGTTGGGTTCATCGTCAGTTTCAAAATCAACTTGGTACACATGGGAGTATGAATGTGTTAGATTTAGGTTTTTATTTATTTTAGATGTCAATTTTGGTCAAATTTTAATTTTTTCATGTTTAGGAATGGATTTGACAAGGAAATACGTCAAACTAGGAGTTAACAAGGTTACGGCAATACGTAATCCCGTTATGGATCCAGAATCAGCACAAGATCGAGGACGGAAAGGAAAATTCTGTAAAACTGGGACCTATGTCCCTAGAATCCGAACTAGCAGGGCTAGGTGTCGAGTTCTAGAAACGTAGTGGAACGGTTCGCGTCCCTAGAGAACGTTTAGAACTCCGAGGCTTATAAATGCACTTCTGCGCCGGATTTGTTTCATTCGTATTAGTGACAGTTAGAGCGCGATTAGTGAGTGAACCAGTGGTGAGTTTTAGTGTTCGCGTTAAGGACAGAAAGGCGAGGCCGGTGCCGTTTGCACCGGATTAGGGTTTGCGGTTTTTTAGACAGTATGGAGCGAACTAGAAAGGATAGAAAGACTGCCAGACTAGCCCGTTCCGTTTCCGCAGTAGTTCCCACCTGTCTGGGAAATCGTAAGTACTTAAAGGACAACCTTGAGAGGATGGGGTGTTTGAAGTTGATCGAGAGGCCCTGGACGCTGAAGAGCGACCAAATGGTCCTTGAATTAGTGGGAGGAGTGCCAAATCAGTTTGACGGAACTCTTAGGGGGAGGCCGGCGAATTGGACCCCGAAAGTATGGTCAGACGTTTACGAATTTAGCAACGCCAAATTAGCATTAGCATCCAGTACGGGGAAACATGTCATCGGAAAGTTCCGGTCCTCCCTGCATCCGAAAGAGGGCTACACCATTTCGGACTGCAAGGACCCTAGACACCGGCGAGTTTTAGAATGCATGATTCCCATATTCTATCCGGAAAAACCAACCCGGATTACTGCCACGATTGCGAATACCATTTTCGGAGCGCTAGAGGATCGTCTCGCAAACTGAGGACAAATCATAGGGCAGGTAGTTTTGAAGTTAGCTGAATTCGAAGGGAAGGGCAAGCCGTCTGTTATCAGCCCTTATTTGTTTCACCTATACCACAAGAATGAGTTGCTTACGGAGGACGAGATGATTACGTACCAAACGAGTATGGGCGTGCTGTAGTACGGGCTCACGGACAAGTTTAAGGCGGAACGGAGGCAGTCGGAGCAGGAAGACGATCCGGAGGAAGAAGTCCAGCCCCTGGACCGGAAAAAGAAGAGCAGACGGAAGTCTACGGAGAGAGACACTCGAGGAAAATCTCCGCGGAAGGAGGGGGAGACCAGTGTACTTCCGGAACAACAACCACTTCCAACACCAAATTCGGACGCCTTCGGGGTGGCTCACAACTACCTGACCATGGCCCAGCTGGAGTACAACGTGATGATGACTAGGGTTATGGTAGCATGTGAGGCAGCAGGCGGTGTCAACCCGAATGACCTCGTGGATAGGATCAGTGAAATGCCGAGGCCGGGAGTCCTGAAGGCGAAGGACGAGCAGGTCCAGAAAGCTAAGGCGGAACAGAACGAGTTGGCCTTACAACTAAAGGCCGTTACGGCGGAGCAAGATGTGGCGAAGAAACTGGAGGAACAAGCCCTTCGCTTGGTCTTCTCGATGAAGGACCTTCTCTCCACGCCAGGTGAGACCGTGATTCGAGCAGCGTTGCTCAACAATCGGTTGATCCGGGAAGGGCATATTACGGGATCGAAAGTCGTGATGATCCTGGTGGATTACCAGATCCGGATGGAGGGGGTGTTGAAGGAGATGCACGCGTTACTGGCGCCATTAGACTTTAGCAAATTTTCGGAGATACCTCCGGAGATTTTTGGGACTCCTCCGACCGGTTCACCATCGCCCCCACCTCAGGGAAGCAGCGGAACGGGCACGCATTCGTCGACCGCAACAAATATCGTGGCACAATGCAATCTTGTGGGGTCACTCTTGGTTCCACAAGCTTTGACTCAATGCCTAGATGCCATTCAGAACCCGGCACGGACCAATCCGGCAGACTTTGCCCACATGAACCAACTGTCTCTGCCTAGTCCGAAGCAGGAGGTACATCCGTTGCCAAGTGACTCTCCGGAATCTGAACCGAAGATCAACGAAATCGAGGATTCAAATGAAGAGACAATAGACAATGACGAGACCGAGGACGACGAGGAGAAGGCTTAGATCACGCCGAAATAAAAAGTCACCCCCAAGCCGCCACTCCGGACAACCCGCTCGGCCTCAAAGTCAACTCCACCGAAATCCTCGGGCCGGAAATCAGGATTGCCGCCGAGACCACCGCCGCCAGGAGGGCATTCAAAGAAGCAGCGTAGAAGCCAGTAAAAAAGACTATAGTTAGGGATTTTCAGTTTTAGGATCTGGACATGACGTTTCCAGAGTGGGGCCAGGTCCGGTTTTGTAGCAAGTTTTGTAATTGGCGGTCCGGAAATCCCGATCACCAGTTGGAGGTCGCCGCGGCTTGTTGGCGGCCTCGTTTTTGGCTTTTTGGATTTTGATTTCAGTTAGGCTTTTTAAAGGAGATTCAGGTTGTTTTGAATCATTCCCTCCATGCAAATTGTTGAATGTATATTTTTCGTTTCCTATTCGCATATTCTGAGCGTGTACGAATGTGTTGACTTCTGTCTTCTTAGCTAAGGAGTGTGGTTGGTGAGATTTTCCGGATACGTGGTGTGTAAAAGGTTGCTGGAGTGGAGTCCGGATTGGAGAGTTGCAGGTCCTTTGTTGAGGAAATGTATTGATTTGAAGGAAGAAGGGTTGTTAGTTAAGGACGTGCGCGTGGTACCTTTGAACTACCGTAACGGTTATCCGGAACTAGTAAGAGAGTGGCGTGGGTGCAAGTCCAGGGTCTGTCACAACCCTGTACGGAAATCAGCAACCGTCTGCGGAATATCCCCACTCACCCGGAAGGTCTGCCTACCTTAGAAGCAATCCGGAAACCAACGGATTTCTTTTCTCTTGATTTGATTCTATGAATATTCAATCTGTCGTTGTAGTAAAAAAGGGGGAACTGGGGTCTGAGTGACCTATCTTCCGGATTGGCCTTCCGAAATATTGTGAGGGTCCGGTAATTCTTTTTACACTGTAACACGGAAGTTTTTGGATATATTTTAAGAATATTGTTGTTTAAAGATAAAACGGAACTAAGTGTAGAAGTCCCGACCACTTTAAAAACAATCGTGGACACCCTGAAGGAGAAACAGAGGATAATCAAACCGTATTGAAAAGAGGTAGGATCTGAAATTTTACCAATCCGGATCGTGAACCAGAACGTCTTTTATTTCGGATAGGAAGGAAATTTTTATACATTGCGAATTAGTTGGGTTTTGGTGTAAAAGCTTAAAACTGGATAATTCGAGACTATAGCAACATACTAGAATCTCCTGGGACAATAATTCATGTCAATTTAGGGCATTTTCGTGCTAAAACGATATTTCTGCTAACTGCACGTACAACAGTGTATAGTAGTGAACTAGGGCTTCAATGTTGCTACACGCAACGGAAATAAGTCGTTGGAATTGGACTGAAGCCAGTATTGAGGAAGTACTACTGACATCAGCTCAACCTCCGGAAAATGTACATCGAGCTCCAAAGTGAGCATCTCCACTGCATCTCTGCACTGTGACTTCACCAAAGAAATCACAGCAGTCAAGTCCTGCCTGGTCACTAGCAGTTTCTTGCCACTCACGGGGCAAATAGAGTGCACCCAATAAGTGTGCCTTGCAATTTGGAAAACAAGCGTCTCCCTTCCTGTATTGAGATCAGTGATCCATTCTTGCAAAATGGAATAGGATTGATCATGAATGACCTTAAAAAACATTTGGAAATGTTGTTGTTGCCATGTGGTATCCTTATCAGTGTACATGGCATACAATTAAGCTTGACAAATCTTAACTACCACCACATAGTCACTCACAAAACATGGTCAGACTGTGCAAATTTCATTAATGAATTCATAGAATCAAGCAAAGGGAGGAGGCACGAGAGACCAAGCAATGTACCGACGTCACAGAGGAGATTGTAATTTACCCTCGCCGATTCCTTCGCAACTATCTGCTACTCAGTCAAGTCGGATTCCTTCACTGCTGCATCTTGACACATTTTGACCAAAAGTGTCTTGTATTTGCCCATGATCCTCCTCAGTGGCTCAAACAAAGATATCCAACTATTTTGACATTGCGGAGCATCCACCGGCCCTCTATGTCTACTAAGTTGGCAAACTTTTGGAATTCCAAGTTACGCTTAGGACTATGACTGAAATATGCATACATTGCTTGATACAACGCTTCTAGTCTAGAGACAACAAGCGAATTGGAGAATGGCTTCACTGCAAGATTTGTTTGATGTGCCATGCAATACACACCAAATAGAAAAGGGACCATATACTGCTTCATCTACACTGTCACCTCATTCCTAGACCCCTGAAAATCGGACACATCATTGGCATCGAAACATACTAGCCTGCGAGCAACTGTGACTAGGGATAGACCTTTGTGATGCAAGACCATCTCCTCTATATACCCTCTAATAGCATTAGTTCTGTTTCCCTACTCAAGATGACTCAAAGAAAGTAAGATCAGGATTTTTCTGAACCCCACACAAATATAAAGGTGAATGGACAGCCAAGACTAGGAGTCTATAGTACTCACTTCATCGGCACTCAAGGAGAAGAATCAAGACCTAGAAATGACCTACTTCATAAGATCTGCCAACACCTTTGCCAACTAGTCTGCCATTTCCCAAGCTGTGGTATCTGGTAATCCCTTAGAAGAATTGTGCTTGTCATAGATTGATCCAAAGTCAAGCCTATCATGGACTTAGTTACCTTATTTGATTTGATGTTTGAAGCATTTTTTTTTTGCTCCATAATGATAAGTGCACCAAAACCAAAAAATGACACATGAAAATGAGAATAAGGGAGAGGTATCTAATACCAACAATGTACCCAATGGCATCACTTTCTAGGTAGGGTAATCATTTTAGAACATATATCTAAGTAGAGCATAGATAACTTATCATTTTGGTCAACAAACAATAAGCTATCAATAGCCTACCTATGTTTAAGCTCTAGAATGACTACCTTCCCTAAAAAATGATGCCATCCGGTGCTTCTCCCTTTCTAGAATCCTAATATCAAAAACATCAAATGTACAACATCAATACATGGTGTCAAATTTGGATGTACAAACAGTTTGAGGGATAAGTAAGTTAAAACAATGCAATACTGCCTTCCACTTAATTTTGTCAGCTACAACACCCTCCCACTTGTGTTAGTGACCCACCCATTACCACAATCTTAGCTATCCTTTATCATAATAGGAATGCACTTAGAGAGTGGACACATCAGTGTGTGGTTTAGTGTAGATCCACCTACACTTTAATAAGCTAGAGTCTAGCCAAGCTTTTATATTTTAGCTTTGAAAAAGCACAGAAAATGCTTTTCTTGTCGGAATGTCTTCACTCTACTTGCAAATGACTTTTCTCAAACTTTTTGATCTCCGAAAAAAATATGAGAATTGATAAAAATGGCTTCTCCAAAGTACCTCTAGAGATAACAAATATGTATAGTAATAGGTTGGTTTACCTTACTTGAGTCTCCATTAGGGGAGGAGTCGGGCCTCAAGAAGGCTC
Organism: Bryoerythrophyllum caledonicum; assembly: GCA_963971425.1. Lineage (NCBI taxonomy): Eukaryota > Viridiplantae > Streptophyta > Bryopsida > Pottiales > Pottiaceae > Bryoerythrophyllum > Bryoerythrophyllum caledonicum. Next base: position 13,553,835 of record OZ020519.1, read on the forward strand.
CTTCCCCTTCTCTAACTAAATCTGCGGGTTTGGAACTCAAAATCCTCTCTGACCTTTTTCTTGGCAAATTTTTTTCAAAAAAAAAATGCGCCCGCGGATTTGAGTTCAGAGACCACATGCCGTAAAAAATGAGTACAAATAAGCTTTTCTTAAAAGTTTAATTAATTTTAATTTATATAACGTTATTTTAAAATCCGCAGTTTGATGTGGCCTATGCCTGGCCAGCTTGGATATTATTAATTATTAATTAAAAAATAAAAAAAACTTGTTTGTACTCGTTTTTTATGGTGTGTGGCCAGCAAGTTCAAATCCGCAGACCCTTCTTCAAAGAAAATTAACAAATAGACAAAATTTGACAAGATAATTGAGAAAAAACTTCACAAGTCCAATGACTTCAATAAATTTTTGTCTTTTTCAAGAAGTATCGTAGGGACTGTGGGGTTGAAAGTCAGGACCTATTTGAGGCCCGATTCCTCCCTGAATGCTTCCATTTCCTTGATGCAAACTTGCAATTGCTTCTAGTCACTCTCTGATTTCATGCTTAGTGCCCTCCAGGGCTTGCCTGACCTCTGCTTTGTAACTGATAGGATAGTTAATTAGTTATTTTTTTTTATGTGCACCAATTGAGCATTGACGTTCTCTTGAGGCAGTTGTATTTATCAGAAGGAAGGGGAGAAATGGATATAAGGTGAACCAGCCCATTACCGCCACCCGTCTCAATTCCACCCTCATGTACCCCGTGGGTACATTTCAGAGAGGAAATGTACAGCACTTGTAGATGACGGCGGGATTGAGAAGGGTGGTGGTAATGGGCTGCTTCACCTTAGTATCATACTTAGGTAAGAAGCTTATTGCTACCACTCATGATATCCATTTCCTTGAACTGTTTTGAAAAATGCAGCCATGTGCGTGGTGGTCAATACTAGAGAGCTGGTGGACCTCAACTGCAGTCCAGCAATGGAGAAAATCTCCATTCTTATCCTGCTGCAAATTAAAAGGCTTCTTCAGCCCATGAGTGCCTGTCAATTTGCAAGGACAATTACTTGTGTAAAAAAGTAAGATTAAAAATAAAATAAATAAAAATTGCAAGGACAACCTTTATAACATTCTAGAGTACTGAATCAGGCAATGGTCATCCCCATGCGCAGAAGATATTAAGCATCCCTTCCCATGCTGGGAAGATATGATGCCTCCCTAGATGCCTAGGAGGGCACTTCTGTGGTAACCCTTGAGGGAGGGACATTTTAGGTAACTATTGAAGAACATTTCATGTTTGGAATTGGTCTTTTTTCATAATTAAAAACATCATATTGAGTTTTATATGGTTTTGAAAGAAAGTCAAGTAGGATGAGAAAGTCAAAGAAAGTCAAGCCTTTTACAAAAAAGGCTTCAAGTAGGATGAGATTTTTAAGAAAAAAGTGGGAAAGAATAGTGACAAATATGATGGTGTCATTGATGTACACCTAGAGTTCATACCAATAGGACAATGATGCTAGCATGTGAGCGTAGAAATGCAAGCATATGAGCCTTGTGGATATTCGTATAAGTAGATACCCCACAACTAATATTGAAGGTACTTTGTAACATAAATAACTATAATATAGATATCTATAACATAGGTAACCTATAATCATGGAAAGTTTTTATAATCTAACACCAGTAACATAGGTGTACAAACTTCTATGTTCATAATCTTAGGCTCACATAATAACAACCGTGCTGCCTCATTGGGAACAATGTTCCCTCTTGTAATGGCGTCAGTCTCCATGCTAAAATGACACCTCCATCATGCTGCAAGAAGCTTCTTCACTGCACTCACAAGTCACAAGGCTGGCATGTCGAGTGTTGGCGGTAAGCTTCTTTACCTTGAAATCAATGCTGGAAATCAATGCTGGAAATCAATGTTGGTTTCAGCTAAAATCTACGAAATGTCCAACATTTCAAACACTTTAATCCCATAATCCCAAAGACGTTAAATTGCCATCGGTCCTGAAGACAAGTATAAATAATGGAACATTAATTATGTCACAGGGCATGATGTCACAATGCCATTACCTTAGAGCAGCCCCCAGTGCAAACCGGAATAGGCCCCTCCAAACGAACTTTTAACTTCATTAAGGTAAACCTTCCTATCATATGCAAAATGAGTGGTCTGTCATGTTGCCATTAGCAAAAAAAATTCAAATTTTTTTCAATACGAAGGCAAATGTGAGAAATGAAGTAAGGAATTGAAATTTTATTTTTTGGACAAAGTTTGAATTTGTTATGAATTTTTGAAGTGTACAAGCCAATTGGCCCAAAAGAGTCTATAGACTACCTCAAATTAGCAAAAAGCATTTCTATAATGGTCATCTTACCACCTAAAGCAATCACAATATTTTCTACCATAGCTACAAGATTTTCTAACATGGTCATGACATGAGGAAATAGAAATATAGCTTTTTATCTTGAGTTTACACTAAAAAAGTGTAAGTGTCCCAGATAGTCACTAATAACTTCATGACCATCTCCTAAGGCATTGATTATGGCCACAAATCAATCTAATATAGTCCTAGGCATTTAATAGAAAAAATTTGTCATGGATTGAAATAAGACTCTAACAAATGCTTTTCTAGGTGCATATCATGGGTGATTGGCATGTGATAGGCAAGTTTACCTTATAAGAAGTTTGAGACTTGAAGAAGACCACCAGTTACCAACCAACGAGAACGTTGGCTGAAAAAATGAGAAAAAAACAAAAAGAATTTATACTAATTTTTTTTTAAAGTTCAGTAAAGCAAGGCTTAAAATACGCGGGATAGTCTTAAAATAATTTTAACAAAAAATTAAAAATGGAAAAATTACTTTTAAAATAAATCTAAAATTGCAGAAATCAAAAATCTGTTAGCTATCTAGTGTGGTACTACTACTGCCACATCAAATTGTGATTGTTTAATTATTAATTATTATTTTATTATGATTATCAATTTTTTTAATTTTTTAATTTTTTTTGTTTTTTAGAATTTTATATTTTGGCTACAGTAGCAATCAGAGGTTTGCAATTTGGGAAAGTAGCCCTTAAACAACCCTTTGAAGGCTTGAAACTTTTCCTAATGTTTGATCAATTCATAATTAGAACTTGAAAAGCACATTCAAAGGTATTTTGCATAGGTAAAAAAAATTATATTTAGACATTAAACAAAGAAAATAAAATGCTTCATAGGCTAGCTAAAAGACAAAAATTATAGTGATGTTCAATGTTAGGGAAAAACTACCAATTAGTTCATTTTTAGCCAGTGGAATTGAAAAAAAAAATTGCTATTTGAAAACATTAGAAAAAATCCGGTGAAAAATCTATAAAATTTCTATTTGGAGTAAAAAATAGAGAGGAATACAGACTTGGTACTTGATAAAATAAAAAATTGTCACTTTGAATGAATACTGCTTGAGGTCTTCTTATAACCACCTCAATGCCATGTCCTTGTAATTATGCGTTTTTGTAGATGTCAATGGCAAATTTTTAGCAAATCATTTTATTGATTTGACAAACATTGTAGACTAATGATAGTGAGGGAATCTTGAGTTATTTTTTCTTGAACATTTTAGACAAGCATTAGGAGACCACCAAAAGTGAATGTTTATGTGGGTCTTATAAGCTTTTGGAGTTGCTTTGGTTACTTTAGTTATTAGGAGGGTATTGCACAATCTTGATTTCATTCGTTCAAATCCTTTATTGCTTTTAGGGAAGAATAGCATAAGCTTCCATAAGAAAATGTAGCATTTGTATTATGTGACCTACAATTAGTCCCTCCAGCATAAAGCAATGTAGTCATACAAGTAGGTTGTATTTTAAAAGCAAGAATGTTGGTATTAATAAACTCCATGTTAGATGCATGCAAATAGGTGTTTAAACCTTTATATTAGACTTGACTGTAGACCATGCACGCATTTTAGAGCAAAAACATACAAATATTAAGAATCTCTCGTAAATAAGAGTTCTTGAACTATTTAGATTTTTGTTTAAAATGATTGTGTGATATACAATCATACCTTTTTAGTTTCCAATAGTACCAAATTAGATTCATCTTTTTTGTAGTGTCCTTTGTCATCTATGAAAATTGGGTCTTTTTGTGTTTGACAAATATAAGGATTTTATTAGTAAGGTGATGCTATTGTTGATTGTTGAGTTTGATTTGAAATATCTTCTCAAGAATACTAGGAAAAAAAATTCCATTCATGAAATTTTGTACAAGAACTATTTTTTCTATTGCAAAGACCAAAAAACTTTAAAATCATTTTTTTCTGTATATCTAACCACAAGATCTTGTATTAGACTAGGATAAAAACATGCGGAAGAAATTTCAAAGATTGTGCATGTAGCATAGAGTTACTTGGGAACAAAACCCAAGGAATCCCCTAGTTGTGTTTTTAATTTGGGGAATGGTCAAATAGTTTATTGTTTTGTATCTATGGTCACTTTTGTATAGGATTATTGCTCATATGTATAAAAAAAGAATTAAATTCCCATTTAATCTATTAATCGGTTAGTAATAGATATGTTTTCCATCCTAACATGTTCTAGTTTTTGTCCATTAACATAGAATTCACACTTTTTGCACTTGGCCAAGTGCAATGATCGTATGTCAAAAAACGTGCATTTTTTTTATTTTTAGAAAAGTGGTATACCATTTCTAGAAAAATTTCAATTCTTTTCCTTATCATTTGTATAATGTAAACTTTCCTTTCTTATCTTGGATTGTAAATAGGTATGTATGATATAATTAAATAATATATACATATCAAACATTGACACATAGTTTCAAAAATAGCACACTATCAATTTATTATCATTCAACAAAAAAACTAGAATATAGAAGTTCTAAATCATCACAGAAAAAAACTATTCGCTCATATTGTTCATCTAAAAACAACACCACACACTATGAGTTCTCTATGGCGTCTCCTTTATTATCTTTGAAGACTGAGTTTGTATCTCCTCTACTTCTCCACTATCGATAGATTGTGCAGTGAGTATTGCACCAATCTCCTGTAGAATTCTTTCTTGAGCATAATCCAAAGCTCTATCAACCAGAGCTTTAGCATCCAGAGAAGATACTCGATCGAGTTGCGTTGTCTCTTCCAATATTGAAGTGGCTTGTTCAAATGTGTATTCCCCCTCCACTCCAATACAATGATATCTAATATCCTGTCAATTATAAAATAATCCATTTGCTCCTTATGTCATTGTTTAGTTCGGAAAAGCCGATGCCATAGCCATCCTACTGAATTAAATATCAGTTGCCAACGTTATTATTGTTGTACCTTGTAACGTCGTTATAGGTGATGTCAAAGGCAAAATTACTCCCACTGATTCTTGCACATCGCTTCCCATCTCTACATCCACCCTTTCCACTACACGAGTTGTTATTTCTTCCACTGACATACTTGCGGTCTCCACCTCTTCTATTACGGAAATTGAAGTTCCTGCCACCGGTATGCTTTCTATTTCTACTTCTTCCATTGCGGGAATTGCAGATCCTGCCACTTGTATGCTCGTTTGTATTCTTGTCACTGCCCCCTCAGCTAAAGCAACTACTTTTGGTACTTCAAGTTCACCTCGTATTCCTTGATCGCCCCTGTGAATGTCATCTTCTTCTTTGTGCTTGGTAACATGATGAAGTTGTGTTACCTCCTCTACATCCATGTCTTGGACATCAAAACTTCTACAACTACTTCTCCCTCTGCTATTACATGTTCCATTGAATTGTCCACCTCACAAGCTTCTTGCCTCACAGTTATAACATTCTCTGTACTACTATGCGGCACTAAAATTGCAACTTCTACTTCCATCAATGACTTATGGACCGCCGGTGTCTTCTTGATGCCTTTTGCTTTCCCTTTTTGAGTGACAGCCACTCTTGATGTATTTGAAGAAGAATTTAAAGAATTTAAAGAATCTAAAGAATCTTCCTCATTGTTAGATGAATCATCGTCAGAGCTTGATGGGTTGCTCTCCGTTCCTTCCTCCTTCTCTTCGTCCCCTTCCACATACGTTGGATCAGAGCTTACACTATTGGCTCCATCTCCTTCTCTCACTTTATAGCCTTCTTTCTCCGGTGTATTTTCTGAGTAAAAATCTTCACCGTCTTCCGGTTCCTCCTATCCTTTGTCTAAACTGTCTTCTTCCTCTACTGCTGGCCAAGACTGTACCACGTGCGGTGATGAAGGATCTGTTAGTATAGGAAACACCAATATATTGAGGCTCTCTCGCCTTTGGATTCTCTATTCCTTGCGCTAAACAGATTGTCCCATGGAGTATTGTGTGGTACACCTCATGTAACTTGTTGTACACATAACGGGTTCAATCTACCGAACCATCAGTGAGCTTCCGATTCAGCACTTGGGACTTGTAGTCTTTCTTTTTTCTTTTATCTGTTTTTTAGTGTGTTATTTCTTGCAAAAAACCCAAAATTGAGTCTAAGTTGAAATAAGGTTGTGTCATACCAATACGAGGTTTGGTCACGGATAGCCTTTTTTCCTTAGAACTTCCCCAAATTCCACTTAGAACCAGATTAGAGTCCAATAATTAGTGGGAGATCAGGTATTTAGTGGTTATTGTTCCAAATAGCCCTAGACCTACGTGCATGTGGCCTAGTATGGCTAAATACGTCCGAGGGTAGTCCCGTGAGGGTCCTTGGTCCAACCCCAGAGATAGATTTCCGTTTCCCCATACCACCAACAAAATCAAGGAAATCATAGTATTTTGAGTCTGTTAGATGCTACCTTTTCAAAGAGGCCACACGATGATACTGGAGGCCAGCGGATTGTGCTCATCAATTTGGAACGTGCCTAGGAATCAAAAACAGAACCCCGTTGCCAAGATTCCCCCGTACAGAAAAGATTCCTTGACTGCCGCTTAATCCAAAGATTTGAATTTACCCTTTTTTAAAGAATGTGTCAAGTGAGGAAATGAGCTTGCACGTGTCTCAAGGAATTTCCTCAGGAGTTCCTTCAAAAGTTCCGGAATTTTCTAACTTGCAGAGATATCTATTGAGGACAGTCAACTGCTAGAATCCATGATGGGAAATTCATGGAAATTCTCCAGGTGGCGATAAAATCTCAATAAAATTAAGAGTGAGCTCTTGGATGTTCCTAAGGTGCCCCGCAAAGTTTCGCGGCATTCTGATAGCGAGAAGTATCGGAATTGAAGGTCTTCCTCCAAATTAAACGACGTGGCGGGGTTCCCGTGGCGTTGACCAGCAATTCTGAGGCATACAAAGGCAAAATGGAGCAAGTAAGGAGTCTATTCCTACTAAGTTGGACCTTTTCAATAGGCCGGTCCTTTTCTCCAAACTTGATGTTCTTCAAAAGTTGCAAATTTCTAATTTTAGCTGCTTAAATTTAGGCTAGCCTTCGTTGGATTTTTTGCAACAGAAACGGGGGTTAGGGATTCTTTAGGCTAAAAATGGCATTTTGAAGCCATTCCCGCAATCCATTTGCCATTTAGAGTTGATCTCTAAAAGTTACAATTGGTCTAGCAGAAAATTAGCAATCTAATGAAAATGTAGATTCCAAGCTTTGAAGTGGTAGAAACTAGGAACAATCTAGGTTAGAGAGGGTGGAGGGCCCCTTGAAAACCTATAAAAGGGGTCCACCTCTCCTCATTCTTTATCTTATCTCTTGCTCATTATGGCCAACTTTTGGTCCATTGAAGCTTGTTTTGCTTTCATTCACGTGTTTACCACGTGTTTTGAGAGAGTTACTTGTGTTGGGCTACTTGGTGTTTAGCCAAGGCACTTCTGTGGTGTTGTTGTGTGCTTTTAGCTCCGGGTTCCTTGGCCCTTTAGCTTTTTGAACTTTAGAAGTTGTTGTTATCTTGCCTTGTGTCCTTTGCTAAACTTGTTCTTGTTATCTTGCCTTGTTTTGATCTCTTGCGGAAGTGTGTGAGGTGTTTGAGCTTTGTACTAACCCTCAAGTTACCCCCACTGTACCTTGGCAATGCCGCTTTGGGGGCCTTGAGTGCTTATCATTGAAACGTGTACTAACGATATCCTTGCTTTGGCTTGTATTGTTGGTTTCTAATTTGTTATTGTACTCTTATTTTGGCTTGTGGCCCTTAAAGCCTTACTAACCCATGTTCTTTTGAGCCACCCGGTTTTATTAACCCGTGTCCCCCCTTGTTTAGTGCGTGATAGTAGTAGCCTACTCTACGACAAAGCTTTGACTTTGCCAAGTCCTAGAGGGAGTCAAAAAGGGGGAAGCTTGGTCATTCCTAGTCCTAGAGTGGGTCAAAAATCCACTCATACGGCAAACCTTCGTCTCCATCGTGTCCAATTTTCCAAGGTCTAGTTTTCCAAATGTGGAAAACATAGCCAAGGTCTAGCATTCCAACTTAGAGTCCACTTGTTAGCTTGTTAATTAGAAGAAAAAGGTGACCCCCTAGTATCCAAATTGGCCCTCTTAGGTAGCCCTCCCTCTCACCCAATAGATTAGTCCCTGTAGCCCCCTCAATTGTTCATATTAAGCCCATCTTGATTAACATACCTTTAACTAGCAGTCCCCTAGTCAACAATTCCTTGGCCCAACATTCCCCTACTAGCAATCCTACCCTGTTAGGCGCTATCTGGGAGCCTCTGCACGGGTATTGGGCCTTTGCGCGGATATTGAAGCCTTTACACGGGTATCGGAGCCTCTGCGCGGGTATTGGGAGCTTTGCAGGCGTCAGAAGCCAGTCAGAGCTGAATCGGGCGGGCCTAAAGTCAAAATGGGGAAGTCCAGTGGGAAAAGAAGTCTAGTGGGAAAGGAGAGTCTAGTAAGTCGGGAGAGTCCAGTAAGTCAGGAGAGTCCAATGAAAAGGGGAGTCCAGTGCTAGTTGGGAGAGTCCAGTAAGTCAGGAGAGTCCAGTGAGAAGGGGAGTCCAGAGCTAAGTCGGGAGAGTCTAGTGAGAAGGGGAGTCCAATGCTAGTCGGGAGAGTCAATAGTGAAAACAGGGAGGTTCATTGAGAAAAAGAGAAAGTCCAGGGGAGCCCAAGGAAGGCCGTGGTTAGCCAACATCACAAAAAAATATCACGCTAAGTCCTAAGGAGGGCCACCATGACATACCACGTAGCAAGTAAGACCGAGTGCCTTCTCCAAGCATCACCTTCATACCACTCAAGTGAAGTTGTGAAGGGAAGGGTCCGATTTAAATTAGAAAGGCTTTAGGATAGGGTTAACATTGGGAAAATTTGGACAAATCAATAGGAGAGACTAGAATTTGAGCGTGTGAGAAGATTAGATGTAAAGATTAGTTAGGAAGAGCAATTAATGAAGGTGTGTACCTAAAAAGTACGTAAAGAAGTAGTTAGACTTAGGAGACTGCGATGCGTAAGACGTGTAAGAGCGTGTAAGAAATCGCACATCTAGGATAGATTTGCCATTCAAATTTTACCTTGGGGTTTGGATTTGAATGGGGAAAGTCAAATAGCTCGTAAAGAAATTGTACCACGGAAAGAAGGTGAACAAAAGAAAGAGAACCCAAACAAAACTGAGTTGTGTCCCCATTGGGGCATAAATCACGCAAGGAGGCCACAATGAACAACAACGAGTTGGAGATGGCGTGGGAGAATTTACCGTCGGAGCTTTACGACGAGGTACGTCACTAAAAACCGCTCCCGTGCATTTTAAATAGGAAGAAACCGATTAGGACTGAGAGCTAGAGTAGGGTAAGACATAGGTCAGGCCATATTAGAAGCTAGAAATAGGTAGCATAGGTCGAGAGGTTTCCAGAATGGTAAAATACACCCCAATCAGAGTTTGTACATAGTAGTTATGGTGGTTGAAAGCAAGCTAATAGGAGCCACTTGGACCGTAACCACTCCTTATTTTTGAAGAATCTTCATTCTAACTCTTGAATATGACTTGAAATATGAAAAATAATTGTAGTGTATTGTTTTTTAGTTATGGCTAAATGACGTGATACAAAATGAAAGTAATTATTTTAAGTTTTTAAGTCTCAAAAGGACAAAAATATAGTTATAACAAGTGCTTATTGGTTGCTTATTGGTTATGGCTAAATGATAGAATACAACCCCAAAGTAATATGTTAAGTTTTTAAGTATTAAAATGACAAATATGTAGTTGTAACCACTATTTAATTGGATGAATTAGGGACCAATTAAGGATTATTTTGGATGAATAAGCTTAAGAATATTCCAAAAAGGACCTCCATAAGTACCTCGCTAACGTCTCCTAGTAGCTCCTATTAGCTTATTTTCACCTTGGTAGGATGAAGTTTAGTGTCCTAGTTGGATGAATAAGTGCTAAGAGTATCCAAAGGGGATGAAATTTAGGTAGGTACAAGAGTTTGGAGGTTAGGATAGAAATTTCAAACCGTATTCAAATTTGTAGGTAGAGTTAAATAGCGGATGAAGTTTTAGAACGCCCCTTGAGGGTTAAACTTCATCTGGCCACAACTTCCTCTAGCCACAATGTCCTCTAGAAGTGGCCAAAATACGCGATCTTTAGGTTTTTAGAAATGACGTAGAATGCTCTTTGACTTAAGAACAATAGGATGGAATTGTTAAATTCAAAAAATAAAAACCTTAGAACTAGAGCCAGTGAAGGGTTGCTTGTTTCGACAATACCCCTAGTGGTTGGAGACCCTCAGGAGTAGGACTTTAGAAAAAGATCCATTGCTTGGAAGGCTCAAATGGACAACGCTTAGTGCACCCATAGGATAGCATTAGTTACAAATAGAACCTGACTATACTCGCGTCTACTTACCAAGGGTGGGTAAAAAAACGCTTACACTCCTATTTGTGCAATGAGACATAAATTGGTTACAAATGGTCTAAGGAAATCCTGTGAGAATCCTAAGATAGATTTCCTGTAGAAGATTTTAGTTCTTCCATTCCATCGACAAAATAGTTGAAACCCCAATTGTTAGCCTACATGTGCAGAAACTCAAACTGGAGCAACAAAGGGCATATGCCATATTTAACTATTTTTGGACTTTGCAAAGTCCAGAATTGGTAAAGGAAAATCTAAGACAATTGTAGATTTTGACTTCTATAGATTTTATGAATCTAGACATGGTATAGATTTTGGACTAGGTGGTTTGGAAAATGTACAACAAGTTTAGATTTTAGATATCTATAACATCGAGAGATCCCCGATGGACAAAGTCCAAAATTCCTTTAAAAGTCCAAAAGTAGTTAAATATGGCATGCATTTATAACATCAATATGGTGATTTGGAGAGGGAACCATGCCAGGAGTCCAACAACGCAATTCCTTCGCCAAAATTCCCTTTTTTTATGGAAGATTCTCTGTTCATCAGAAGTTAAAGGAGATAACAAGATTTGTACTCCTTTCTCACATGTGCAAGATGAGAATATAAACTTGCACATCTCTTAAGGAATCCCATGAGAGGTTCTTCAAAAAGTCTCGGTTTTTTGTAGTCATCTTAGATCTTTTTCCGAACGATCAACCACCAAAATCTAGTATGATAAATTTGTAGAAATTATTATGGGTGCGATAAAATCTTACTAAAAATTAGTATAGTCTCTTTTATGTTCATTAAGCGCGTCAATGAGTTTTGTGACATTTTGATAGCGGAAAGTGCCAAAATTAGCAATCTCCTCCAAAATCGGCAAAATTAAAGATCAAATGTGGAGTTGACTGGCATTTTGGGAGCGCACGACCTCGGAATAAAATAAACTTAGGATCTTTTCTTACTTCCTTAAACCTATCTAGAAGCCTAGGCTAGTTAATTTTGACTAAAAAAATAAACTCTAAAACTTGGATTTTTACCCCGTTTTGAGTTTCTAGTTGTTGCTAAGAATCTTAGATTTTTTGAGGTTGAAAAAGGAGGTAAGGGATCCCTTAGACTAAAATTGACCTTCTGAAGCCAATGGTGCAATTTGTTTGTGATTTGGAGTTAATCTCCAAGAGTTAGAGGTTTGGATCAACGTAAAAAGTCAAAACTTAAAGATTAGGATGAAAATCCTAAGGAATAAGTTTACCACGTAGAAAAAGAGGGGGGGGGGTGAGTGCCCTTAAAAACATATAAAAGGGCACTCTTTTTCCTCTCTTCTCACCCCTTCTAGCCATTTTTTGATTTTGTATCATGTTAGTCCATTTAGTTGGAGTTTCTGGCCATTTTTGAACCAAAGTTGTAAACGTGTTGTTTTGGAGCATTTCAAGCTCTTTTTCTTGCTAATTTGTGAGTTGTGAAGGACATTGGGGTCCCTTTACATTTCTCTTGTTGTATTTTGCACTTGTGTTGAAGTTCTCACGAAGTTTTGTTGTTGTTGTTGTTGCTTCACCAACTTAATGTGTGTTAGTGTTTTTGTTCTTGTTCTAGGCTCTTGCTTAGAACTTGAGGTTTTGTACTATTCCTAAAGGTTCTTCTACCATAAGTCTGGCTTTGCTATTGTGGAGGATTTCTAGTGTTCCTTATTTGTACTAATCTTAGAGAGTGTCCTTCCCATATGACTGGCGATGCCACTTTGGGGGACCTCTAGTTTGTAGTTGCAAAAGTTTTAATTCTCCAAGTGGGAAATTGCTTAATTGAGAGATCCCTTAGAGTTTAGCTTGGTTGTACTAACTTGTTTGTATAGTTGATTTTGAACTAACAAGTGGTTGTATTAACCTCCTTGCTCTAGCTTGTGTTTGGGTGGGTTTGACAAGTGAATTTGTTAGTGTTGTTTTTTTCTTCTTTTATTATTTTCCTTATCCCATTTGAGCCGGCAAATCTTTGACCTTGAGAGATTTGGATGTTATAGAATTTTAGAGTGTATTTCCAACTTCACGATGAAGTTTTGACTTTGGAGTGTAGAAATTATTAGAGTTTTTTTTAAAATTGCGAAACACGGCAAAGCATTGAACTTAGATGTTTCAGAAACCTCTCAAGAAATAGTGTAGTTTCTGAGACCTTTGTGGAAACATCCCCAAGTTTAGTTTAGTTTTTTTTCAAAGTTTGGCAAGATTAGTGTTCCTAAGTTTTTAGTTTTTTAGTTTTCCTCCTTAAGTTTTAGTTTAGTTTCCCAGGAGTTGGTAAGTCGATTTTTCCAAGTACGTGAAAACAAAAAACAAAAAAACCAAAGAAAAGAACGAAAAAAAAATTCAATTTGAGTTTTATTCAAAGGACCAGCCCGAAGGCTAGCCCATGGAAGGAAGCCCCGGCCAAGGGAGCCCCTGGCCAGGTGGCAGGCCCCGGCAGGGAGCAAGCCTCGGCCAACCAATTGGGCGTCGGCCAGGCAGGCCAGCAGCTGATAGCTCGGTAGGCTTGGCAAGCAGCCAGGGAAGGTTGCCCTCGGCTAGGCTAGCAGCCAGGCGAGCTTGGAAGAGGGAGTTAATCACCACCACCCCACCAAAAAATATGTGTTTTTTATTGTAAATTTTTTTCTTTAGTTTATGTTGTGAAAGGAAAAAAGGAAGGAAGAAATAGAAGGAGGGAGAGAAGAATTTAGAAGCAAAAAATTTGAGTTTAGAAGTAAAAAATTAGAATTTAGAAGAAACAGTTTAGGGAGGGAAAAAACAAGAACTAGAAGGGAAAATTAGCACTAGGAGAAGGAAATTAGCATCAAGAAGTGAAAATTAGCTAGAATTTAGTTTTTCCTAAGCTCACCATTCTTTCTCTCATTAACAACTACAAGTATTGTAGAATTTAAAAGTGAGTTCAAAAACTCAACCGTTTGAGTTGGAACAAAAAATTTAGATCTTTTATAGTTGTGGAAAGGAAGGAAGGAAGGAAGGAAAAGAAGAATCTAGGAAAAAATCCGTACAATCAAGGGGAATTTAAAGAACTTAAAATTTTTCTATCTATAAGAATTATCGTTTAGAAAATAGAAAGAAAGAAATCTTTGAAAACTATTCTAGGCCGTTAGAAATTAGAATAGAATAGTATTTAATTATTAATTGGTAGTTGAAACATTTATGTTAACATTCAAGTCAACTCTTGGAATAGTTCAATAATTGAATTAGAATAGTGTTAGAAGAAAAAGAAAGCATAGGAGAGAAAAAGAAGAAGGCCAAGAATTGGCAACTTTGTATTACTTATCAACTTTCAAGTCGTGGGTAAAACTACTCAACAAACTTGGAACATGACGAGTGGAGGAGGATTGGACAGGTGGGTGAACTTTCTACACAATGAGATCCAAAATCGAGGTGAGATTCTAAATCTTTCTATTTCATTTTCACCCTTGAAAATCCAAATTTATAACAACTTATCTAACTAGAAGTCCAATGCAAAGCATCTAATCCTTATCTTTTTATAAGTTTAGTATTATAATCTTGTAGATTAGGTCCAGGGCTTTTCAAAAATATATAACACTTTAAAAATATAGTTAAAATGAGCAAGATACAAAAGGATGAAGTTTAGCACCTAAACATATGAGAAATGGTGAAAATTGTGAAAACATGATGAAGTTGGAAACCTAACAAAAGGCAAAAATATAGAATCCAGAGGTGTTTTTGAAAAACAAATCCAAGTGAGGAAGTAGGAGTAATTGACGGATGAAGTTTTAGAATACCAAATAGCGGTTAAACTTCATCCATTTGTAACTTTCACTAGGAAGCTGCAAATTCTAAGTTCTTTACCATTCAAAATAGGTAATTTTAGGAACTTCCAGATAAAAATATAAAGTTGTCTAAAAGTAACCAAACAAAAGGAATGGTCCAATCCATTTAGATAGGATTATGTAGGGAATAAATAAACTTCATCAAGACCCAATTAAGGATTATAAATTAGAAACCTATAAAGGGAAGTGAGAGGAGTTCAAAACAAGTTCATAAGCTCAAAAAGGCTTAAGACCCTAGAAAATATGGATGGATGAAGTTGGGAGATAGTCGGATGAACTTGCGCAAAACCTAACCATCCAAACTGAAACTTACATATTGAATAGGGTCTATTATTGCCAAATGGTAGTACAAATCTTAGGACAATTCGAGTTAAGGAACTAATCTAAACAATGGATGAAGTTTGAGTCATTGTTTAGAAAGTAGAACTTCAATTGTCCATATCTTTTGCTAAGATGATGAGATTTTCATGATTTTTAGGTTTTTGAAAATGGCATGGCCTGTTCTATGACTTAGGATAAAAACATCTCACCTATGAACTCTTAGGCTAGAAAACACTAAATGTTTAACCAATTATTAGTTTGTCCTAATTTAGCTTGTATTTAGAGTTATTTGGCATGTGTGTGGTATCTTGTACTTAGCAAACACTTAGAAAGATCCATTGCTTGGAAGGCACAATGGACCAACGTTAAACACCCAACTTAGCCTAAGAATCCCACAAAATAAAAAGAACCTGGTTATGCTTGATTATTTACTAAGGATGGGTAAATAAAAGCTCACAGATGACGTGCCTGAGTTTCTGACATAGAGATTGGATGAGGATTTTACATCGCCAATTTGGCGTCAATAAGCTGTGCAATTAGACATGGAAGAGGGAGATTATCAAGCACAGGTCCAAAACAACTCTGAAAGAGAGGACAATTCAGAATGCTCTTGGAGAGCTGATTGGAGGGACTTCGTTGGGGATGCCTCATCTCTAGACTATAGTGATTCTAATTTAAAATCCGACCAAGGTAGCGTTGGTTTGCAGCACAAAATTGGTTATTATGAGGATGATGGAGATTTGGATGACCTAGACTTCCGTGCTCGATACCATGACCGATATTGGCAGAGTACCAAAACTACACTCATGGGAGACCGTGTATCATTTCGAGGACCACAGCCAAGGCCAAAGGCTAGAGTATCTTGTAGGCAACGCGTTGCCGTTGAATTTTTTGACTTGTTCTTTGATGATGCAGTGGTGCAACGGATTGTAGAGCAAACTAATTTGTACACATCTCAACAAGGTATGGGGAGGTCTTGACACACTAATGGTAGTCTTCTTTGGGCTCCTACTTGTTCCTTGGAGATTCGTGCATTTGTGGGGGTTGCCATCTTGATGGGTGTGAAGCTACTGCTCACCATAAGGGATTACTGGAAGTGAAAGGAGTTCCTTCATTGTTCCTTAATTCCCTGTGTTTTCTCACGAAATTGCTTTAAATCTTTGTTACAATGTCTTCATCTTGTGGACAAGAGGACAATTGTAAATTATCGAGAGTCGGCACACTTTGACAAGCTGGCAAAAGTCAGGTGGATTATCATGAATTTCATTGCAAAGGGTTGAGCATTGTACAACCCCAAGAAGTTCATCACGTGTGATGAGATAATGGTTGCATATCGGGACTATTACTCAAGCTTCCAGCAATACATGCCATTGAAGCCTACAAAATATGGCTTCAAATATTTTGCTACAGTCTGCAACCCTTCACATTATATTTACAATCTTATACCATATGTTGGAGCCTCTTGAGTGCTTGAGCCAAGACAAGGAGAATGGATTCTGCGGAAGCTCACTGTGAGCTTAGATGATGTTGGACATACTATTGTGTGTGACAACTTCTTCACAGCCTCAAAGCTATTTGAAGACTTATTACATCGTGGGATTTGGGCCACGGGCACGTTTAGAAAGAACCGAATTGGATTGCCCTCATCTCTTCTAGGGTTCAAGCGGGGTGAGCATCCTCAAGGAACATTGCTGTGGAGGATGGCCACTACTTGTTGGTATGACTCAAAGCCCATATATATTCTCTCTACCTCAACAAATCCCGTGGGTGAGGGGTCACGTTCAATGCAATGGGTGCGCGGAATTCGAGAATCTATTCCGTCTACGCCCCAACAGGTGGAATATCAGATGCATATGTGGGGGCGTGGATGTTGTTGATCAAATGCGTACGGATTATATTGTGCAATTTTATTTGAACAAGTGGTGGCATAAACATTTCTTTTTTGTTGTGGACAATTGGTTGCTGAAGTACAATCAACTAACAAGAGGAGAGAAGGTTTATTGTCAAAGACTCTCTTATCACATAGAAGTAGCGGAGACCTTGATTGCTCCTTGACTGGATGCTCCATCTACATGCAAAGTAGAATGCCTTCGCCATCCATTAGCAATCCACTTTAATAGCTTGTGGCCTCAGCTATGGCGACGATGCATTGTTTGCAAATGGAAGACACGATTTCGTTGCACCACTTGTGCAGGCACTCACATGTGTGTAGATAGGTGTTTTGTCAAAGTTCATACACAAACGAAGTGGGCGTTGCGACTTGTGAGTAACTCGCCCTACACGGTACTAATTGTTTTGAATAGGACAAGACTTTCTTGCACTAAGAATAAAATATTTCTCTCCAGTAAGGACTAGGTGTTGAAGCATTTCCTTCTTTGTCCCTTGCATAAAAGTAGATTGTCAAAATACATCCATTTTTTCCCTTGCATGTGGCAAACTGATGAAGATTGAAGCATGAGATTTTTTTACACTTTTTTGAATATTTTAGCTTGCACCCCCACCCACCCCAAAAAATTGAGGATACATGTTTGGATTTTTGTGCTAGGATGCTTGTTTGGAAGTATGTGGACCCTAGAAAAATGCCTTGTCTAGTTTTTGAAAACAAAGGTCTCATATTTTAGAAGAATGGTTGGATTGTCAGATTGACCTTAGTGACATTAGTAACATTAGAGTAGATTGGGCCAAAATTGTTGATTGGGCCAAAATTTTTAATTTTTGTACCTTTTGTACACTAGAAGAGGCACCTAGGTGCAAATTTTGGAGACTATCGGACACTTTGAGATTTTTTTACACTTTTTTGAATGTTTTAGCTTGCACCCCCACCCCCCAAAAAAATTGAGGCCACATGTTTGGTTTTTTGTGCTAGGATGCTTGTTTGGAAGTATGTGGACCCTACAAAAATGCCTTGTCCGGTTTTTGAAAACAAAGGTTCTATATTTTGGAAGAGTAGTTGGATTGTGACAAATGTTTGTAGGAGATGCTATAAGCGTGCAATGCAATCCCCCCAGTAAAATCGTTTGGATTGTTGATATTCTTTTTTTAGTCAAATTGAACCATTTTCATTGCAAAGAGGTTGAATTTTTTGGGAGATGAAATTAGTCTTTTTTGAGGGGGGGGCACTGCAACGGACAAATGGTTAGTGTTCTGATTACCTGGCAAGGATGGGATTGTGTGAGTGAGGGGGGGCGTTTTTGACGGGGTGCTTCCTGACGTGCTATGCTTTTTGTAGAAGTTTTTACTCGGGGTGGACATGTTGTTGGTACGGGGTTTGCCCTCGTTCAATGTATCCGGTTGCAGGTGGTTTTTTACTGGTCCTCTGCAACTTGACTCCGCCCCCCATGCGAATTCAATGCTCCTCTTGACAATGTACAGTTTGTCACTTGCAGTGAAAATTTAGCAGCCCAAAAGGTACCCTTCCTACTTGCTACCTGGTAGAATTTCAGAGTCAGAGGTGCTTCTGTCCATCTTCCGTGGCTTGCCAAAGTGTGGATTGCTACCAAAATCTCGCAACTCGTAGTGGTCAAACAAACTTTGACCACTATAATAATCCATTTTGAACGGTCAATCTTTTCGTAAATGTGCAGTTGTCTTTGGAGCTGGGTTCTTCTAGATATTCAGCGATAAAAGTTCCTCAATTTGTTTTATGAGTGAGTTTCCGTTACCTAATCAGACCGAGGTGCAATTTGTTGGAAAACTCATAGAAAAATTGGGGGCGCTCAAGGGTTAAAGGCCGAATGAGAGGGCTTGTCTTTCACGTGATATTTTGTCAATACAAGCTTGTGAATTTACTACTACCTTGGTATTCTTGAACTATTGTTGTTGTTTTCATGATCTTCGCTGTTTATCATGTGTTCTGGATGTTGGGTTGATGAGCAATTGAGTTTGGTTAGGATGAACAATAGTATTGATTCTAGAGTGAGGGCTTGTAAAGCAAAGGTCCTGACATAATATCACGTCCATGAAGCGTTACAATCAGGTTCCCTTCGAATCGATTGATGGTTGATCAGTCCCAGGTCAGGTCAAGCAAAAGAGGACCGAGGAGGAGTCATAACTATTGATATGGGTTCCGTCGATGTTGGGAGAGAGTAACAGTGCGTAAAATTTTTTCCTATAGTCCCAAAGAGTGGTCAGCGATGGATCGGGAGGTTGGAGGGAGTAACGGCGTGAAACTTTTTTCCGCAGTTCACGACGGATCAAGAAGGCGCAGAACCAAGGGTACTATTGGATGGGATTGGACCAGAGTGAGCCGCCTTCGTGCAGTAGCAGGTGCAAGTGGTGCTACAAGCTGCACTTCCCCATATCATCTAGCAGATTGTGGACGGAACGACGGCGGTACCACAACAAGAAACCCTTGGCTCGTTTGAACCGTAGCTTTGACCGAGCAAGTAGGGGAGTAGAGATGGAGAGTCAAGAGTCGAAGATAGCGGAGCTAGACAAATTTTTGGGAAGAAAAGGTAATGAGATATACCGTTGGCTAGCACAGCTTTGTTTAATGTTTCAAGAAAAAGGCCTTATTTGTTCAAATGAGATAATCTACACATTTTGAGACTTCAATCCTAAAATAGTTACAGTGATTTATCGTTGAATCAAAGATAAGACGAGCCTGCAATCTTTGGGCAATCAAAGGTTTATATATATATATATATATATATATACACACACACACACACACACATTAAAGTCTCAAATTACCAAATAGTCTTAAAATTGAACAGTTATTACAATTTATCTTTGAGTCGAGGATAAAAAATGAGACTACCAAAAGTCTCAATATAACAATATGGCCTTGAAAAACCTCAGACATACAGTTTCAATGCAAAAAAGGTAGCTTATGTGCTATCAACATAACTGGCTCTACACAAAATTGGGCTATGCCTCTGTTGCAAGCGTTGGATGAAGGACGAGATCATGAATTGTTGGAAAACTATGATGCCTTTCGAGAATCGATTATCGAAGTGTATGGAGTTCTTGATCCACAAGGCAATGCTGAAGATTGTCTCAAGAGGTTGCGTCAAATGGGCTTGGTGGCCGCATACATCTCTACCCTTAATAAATATTCTATCCAAATTGATTGGAATGAATCAAGTTTAATGGTGCGGTTTTGTGCTAGGTTGAAAGATGAGATCTTAGACTCCATTGCCACAACAGAGAATCAACCTCAACAATTGCAAGAATGGATGGCAATGGCCTCTAGAATTGATGAGAGGCAGTGGAGTCGACAACAATCTCATCGTTTACCATCGGAGTCTTCACAAGTGAAGAACACTACAAGCAGTTCTCAAGACTCCACCGGGAGATTTCAAGCCTATCCTGGAATTTTACTTCATCCTAATTTTGAAAAGGTATTTGTAGTGGAGACCAATACGTCTGACATGGCAACAAGTGCGATTTTGTCCCAGTATAGGGAAGATGCACTATTGCACCCATGTACATATAGAAGTTTGAAATGTCACTGACAGAACAAAATTACGATTTCTACAATAAAGAGCTTCTGAGCATGGTATTGGCATTTCAAGATTGACATGTTTATTTAGAAGGATTTCTTCATCAAATATGGGCAATTTCAGACCACAAAAATTTGGAATATTTTCTTACCTCTAAATAATTAAATTAGCGTCAGGCTCGCTGGTCAAAGTTCTTATATGCATTTGATTTTGAAATATACCATTGATCGGGATCATTAAATGGCAAGGCTAATGCCCTTTCAAGACGGGTTGATCTCATGGACGGTCACAACCAGAATCTGCAACCGCTATTAAGAATGGCTGTTTTTGAATCTTGTAAACCAGTTTGGACAGATGATTGCATTCTTCAATATGTGAAGATAGCTATGTACAAGATATGGCACTACAACCAATCATGGAATTTTTTAACATGGACTCTTCATATATTCCAGTGAATATGTGCCGCAAAATTCAAGACTACATGTTCGTTGATGGCATCTTTGTTTCCATGATTTAATTTATGTGCCAAATGATGAGGACATTAAATGGCAAATTCTAAGATCTAGACACAATGCTCCTACTGTTGGGCATCAAGGACAAGCTAAGACCCTAGAGCTAATGACAAGAACTTTCTATTGGCCCATAGTACATTGATATGTATATCGTTATGTTGATGGGTGTAACACTTGTCAGAGATCACAATCTACACATCATCCTTGTTATGGCTTGATGCAACCTATTCCGGTCGGTTAAGCTCCATGGAAACAAATTTCAACAAATTTCATTGTCACGTTACCCATAATCGAGGGGTATGACTCAATCATGGTTGTTCTGGATCAAAATACAAAATTGAATCATTTTATTCCCACAAATGAAACCATGGATTCAAAAAAAACAACTTCAATCTTTGTACTTGCACTATGTGTAGAAACATCATGGGATGCCAGATGAAGTCATCTTAGATCAAGGGTCGGTATTTGTATCTAAATTCATGAGGAGGTTGTGTGAATTACTTTGAATTAAACCATTACCTTCAACGGCTTTTCATCCTTAGATTAATGGCCAGATTGAAAGGGTCAACTAGGTACTTGAACAATTTTTACTTATGTTTACTATGCGATGCTAGGATGATTGGGTGGATCTTCTTCCATTGGCGGAATTTGCTTACAACAATGCCTCTCATGCGGCAACAAGATACTCCCCATTCTATGCGACATACAAATATCACCCAACTTTCTCCTATAAGACACCAACTTTATCCATAGTCCCAGCGGTGAAGGATAGAGTGAGGCATTTACAACAAATCCATGAAGAGCTAAAAACCATGATTGATATTGCTGGTCAACAAGCTAAACACACTTATGACAAAGGAGTAAAGGTACATCCTAATTTTAAAGTTAATGATAAGGTCCTCCTTTGACATGCAAATATTGCAACAACAAATGCCTTCACACAAGTTAGCACCTAAATTTATAGGGCTGTTTTGGATAACCTCCATACTGTCAGATGTGGTATACCGTTTGAAGTTACCTAAAACACTCTGGATTCACGACGTGTTCTATGTTTTTTTATTGGAGAAGTGCTATGAAGACACCATCCAAGGCCAACAGTGGGTTCCTCCCCCACCTATTATCACTCCGCAAGGGGACATGGAATGGGAGGTTTGCCAAGTTATCAACTCAAGGTTTTTTGGTTGGGGCAAGAAATTACATTATTTAGTTGCTTAGAAAGGATATAGGCCGGAGGAAAATTCATGGGAGCCAGCTGCTAATCTAGAGAATGCCCCTAATGTTGTCACAGACTTCTACAAGCTTCACCCTCAAGCGACACATTCGGATCGGAGAACTCGACACTAAAAGGGGGGTAATGTTACCCTAAACCCTAAACTGGGTCGTAATAGCTAGGCTTTGCCGGTTATCCAAGGGTGACGGTTAGGACGGTTGCCATGGAGTAGTTTGTATTCTCTTCCCCTATGAAATTCCAGATGAGAGGGCTTGTCTCTCGCGTGATATTTTGTCAATACAAGCTTGTGAATTTATTGCTACCTCAGTATTCTTGAGTTGTTGTTGTTTTTGTGATCTTCGTTGGTTATCATGTGTTCTGGATGTTGGGTTGATGAGCGATTGAGTTCGGTTAGGATGAGTAGCAGTATTGATTCTAGAGTGAGAGTTTGTAAATCAAAGGTCCTGACAGCAACGCTTTCCCTTCCATCTAATCAATCTCCAGATTTTATTTGGAACTATTTGTTGTTTTTACTTATAAAAAAAATTGGCATTTTTACAATTGCAAGGTGGATTGTGTAATGAATTTGATAGCAGTCTTCATTTGAACTTAAGGTTTTTAGAAGAGCATTTTAGAGCACTAACACAATTTGTAGTTGTTCATATGACCTCCAATCCCAAGAAAACGCTTATATGTAAATTTCTCAAACATTGTGAAGAGAGACAACATATTAAAAATAGGATACATACATTTCTCTTGTTATGATCTCACAATTCCTATACAATTTCACAATCAAAATTGGTAAGCAAGTTCTTTAACCCCTAAAGGACCAAGTGTCCCCTCGCGGGACAAAATGGGTCCGGGCAGGTTCCTATTGTTTCATTTTGAACTGAAATCCTTTGAAATTTTTTGAGGTTGTGGAGTTTTGCGAGAGCTCCGTGGATATCTAATTTTTATTGCAATCCGAGCCCCGAAGCAAAAGTTATACCACAATAACCATAGACAAAAGATTTCGGGCAGAAAAAAAAATCCACAAAAAATCAAAATATTTTTTTTAATATTTTTTTTCTTGAAGATTATATTTTTATCTAAATGTAAAGCTTTGTTTCATTCCATTTGAATTTGTTATGAGAAAGTTATGGATGATCTTGTTTTGCGGGCAATTTGAGCATCTTTCTAAAAAAATAACTTGTGGAATTCATTTTTTAATGCAATTTTAACAATTTTTCAAAAAAAAATTTGGGGCAAGGTTAAGTTTGCTTTCTAAAACAATCTCACCGTTGGGATTATTGTGTTTCAATTCCATCTTAGAGCTATTAACAATTTAGTTTTTTGTTCAATTTAGACCTCCTTCTACTTAGCAAACTTTTAAAGAATGAAAATTAAGTTTTTTTTTTCTTGAATTTTTTTCATAGACTCTCAACTCAATTCTTGAACAAAATTTTATAAAAAATGAACAGCTGCAGTGCAAAAAAATTTCACAAATGGCGGTCAAAGTCATCTAAAGCTGAAATCCAGTGTTCCAAAAAAACTTTTTTTTCAACTTTGAATGCTAATAACTTTCAATCTACACGGTCAAACTTCATGAAATTTTAGTCACATGATCTCAGACAAGTAAAATATAAGATCCTATGGTTAGATTCTAATTTGTGTTTGTTTGTTTGTGTCCTTAGATGAACGCAACAGAAAGGGTAGTTTTGAGTGGTTTTTGATAGAAAATGACCTTGGTCCTTTAGGGGTTAAGCATTTGTATAATTAGATTTTGAAAAAAAAACAATTTGCTCCATTAGAGATAACTATAAACCCATGCTCTTTTTTTGCAGGAAAAACACACTTGGAAAGGCTTAGGCATCTAGAGATTTAAATGCCAATAGTTTACATAAGTTCCTCTCAAACATCACACTCAAGCAAAGTGGGACAGAGTGGGCTTTAATCCCTAAAGGTCCATTTAATGCATCCAAAAAGTGAATGCTTCTTGGTTAACCTTGATTGCAACTTTCAAAATAACTAATTTTGAAACTTGATTAGTTTTATTTCTATTCCATTTCAAAATTTTGAAAAATTGAAAAAATTATTGAAATTGAAAGCTCCATGTGTTAGAATCTAAATAACACAATACAATGTGTTTTTCATTCATATTTTTTTCCTTCAAGTGGATTTTAAATTTAAATTATAAAATCATATTTTTCATTCCATCCTTCATTTATGTTAAGAACACAATTTTTTCTAATTGATACTCCCTTTGTCCCAAAATGATCTTCCTACTAGACAAAATGTTCTAGATTAAGGCTAAAAAGAACATTTTTAGTGCCCAATTTGTGCTATATGTAGAGTTTGCTGCACTCTTGTTGTCCTTGAAACTTTGGGTTTTAAAGCCTTTTTTAAAGTGTAGTTTTAAATTATTGAAAAGTGAATTTTTTTTGTTCTTTCAAGGAGCACCAATGAGCATTTGATTATTGAGCATGAGGTCGTCATTTTGTGGTAGTTAGTATAAGCCTAAGACCATATGTGGACCTTTGTTTGGCCTCCCAAAGCTTCATCTATTTCAATCAAGCAATATTCAAAGAGATGCAAAAAATAAAAACATGAAGTGTTGATTGATCCCTTCAACCATTTCATTTGTCTTCTGATGGGTAATTGTATGGATGAAAGGGGAACAACTGCTTAGAGTTGTTTTGCAAGTCCTAGAGAATGATCAAAATTTAAATATGATCAATTTGCAGCTCACAAAGTGCAATAGGAAGATCATTTTGGGACAAAAAATTAAGTCCAACATGAAGATCATTTTGGAATGGAGGGAGTATAGTTTTATTTCCACCTTGAGCTTTAAGAAATTACAATAAATTGATTTTTACATCAAAATTATTGAAAAAAACAACAAATAGAACATGTATGTTTTTACTAGTAAAAGACATCAAAATTTTATACATCAATTAAATAAAAGGATAAATTTGGTTTAATAGTCAAATGTGACTTTAAGGTCTTTGTTGTTGCTGTTTGGGTGTAAAAATAAAATAACCAATTGAGAAATTTTCATGCTAATTTCCATTACCACTTGTACCTCTTGAGAACAATGAAACAATTTGGATTGTTTTTTCTATTTTTACTTATTTAAGATCAATTTTTGCAACAAAATGATAACAATTACAGCTTTTTAGAAAATAAATTGAAATTTCTCATAGTGGTATACAATTTAAAATTTCAAGTAATAAAAATATAAGATTGTTGTCTGAATACAATTTAAAAGGCTAAATTTAGCTTTGACATGATGTTTGATCATTTGACAATGGATTGAATCTGTAGATTAACTTAGACAATCCCAGGGGATAGCTAAGACTAGTGAAAGTTCGTTCCTAGGGAGGCTTTCTAAAATAGGATTGTTTCTAAATTGTGTCCTAAGTGGTCATTGCAACCAAAATTAAGAAAAAAAAATGTTCCTTTATTCCACATGCAATTGTTTTTCATCTCACAATTTGGGCTAATTACTAAATTTGTCACTCCACTCTTAAAGGCCACAAGGGATATAAGATTTGCCCAATTGGTATTTCTTTAATCTTTATCTTTTATCTTTTGCCATTCTTTTCGTACACATCAAATTGGTTGATTCAGCCATAGCAGCCTGTCTGGATGTCTTTAATCTTCAAATCAATACTTTCCACCAACCAAATCGGTCTTTCACTCTTCTTTGAAAACACTAGATTCTCTCTACCAATTTGGATACTTGTCATTTCTGAACTACTTCCTTAATACCAGACTTACTCACATCAAACAAATGAACTGAATATTAACTTGGTTGCACCCTATTTGGTAATAATTAAACTCATAACTTCAAACCAACTAGGAATGAAAATTCAACAACTCAAAAAGGCAGTTGATCTTCAGAACGATTAAACTTTAAGCACATGTACACAATTGCACTCCATTCTCATAAAACACCACTTATTTAAAATATTTCTTCACTAATCCAAATTGGTGACCAAAACACCTTTACAACATGATAATAACATCTATTCTTACATTTTTTTAAATATATATATATATATGTATTTGTTTTTGTTTTTGTTTTTGTTTTTGTTTTTTATTTTGTTCTTGTTCTTGTTTTAGTTTTAGTTTTTTGTTTTTTTAATTATGCTTCTAACTATAACCTCAAATTTTCCAACTAGGCTTCCTTGCATTTAATCAATATCTAATTAAGATTTCTCCTTCTTTTGCATTATTTCTAATCCATTTTGGATTCTAAAATTTCAAACTACTAGTTGGAATCGTCTAATTGAAAGTATCATTCTACTTCCAGATTGATAACATCAATGCGGTAAGTCTTCGGAGCTCAACTAAATTCTTCAAAATTAATACTTGCTCATCTCAAACACAACTCCAATTCGGAATTTCATCTCCATTTTCACCAACTTACATTAAACATTCATCACTTAAATCACACTAAACATTCTTCACTGCATAAAATTTAACTTCAGATACACTTGAATTCCATTCAAAAATACAGACCACAAAACACGACAGCAAAGATTCTATATTCAATCCACCAACTCAGACAGCACCAATTTGGCCTTCACTCATTCTCACATAAACCCCATTAAGACCAAATTGGAAATCCATCACTCAATACATACTAACACTCGAACACACACAGACTCCATGATACAATAATCCACACTACAACGGCACTCATGAATTCAACCACAAACACACAAAACGAAGACATACAAAACACAAGATACTCAGCCAACTTGAACTGGGATACGCAGCAGAAGCACACTCAACACCGGGTGCCAAAAATTAAGAGAGAGAAAACCAAATAGGAACCACGGAGAAAAACTGACTGCCAACCAAATCGACAACTTCAACTAACACAATTGACAATTCCAACTAGGACAAAAAAAACACCTCAACCAAATTCCAACTCGACAAAACCTGAACTGACCTAATTTGTCACTACCAACTTGGTTCAAACATACCTGCCACTGGGAATTCACCATTCAACTAAGTTGGAAAACCTTACCTAAACTTCCAAACAAATCTCACTGGTTTCCATTCGGCACAGAATTACATAACTAAATTCATTTGTATTTACTAGATATTAATTCTCACCCACAACATAAACATCAAAAACAGGACTAAACTCATCTTCCTAAACACCAAATTGGTAATTGTAAGAAAATACCATCCCTATTCTGTCCAACTTAGAGACTAAGACCATCCTCTTCAAAACCTACACAAAAATTCCAAAAGAGACTCTAAATAGGTTTCACTAACTGGACAAAACCACCCATTTGGCAACACAAAAAGACAATTATTTAACAAAAAATCCAAAATTAACACTCAAAATTGTACAAAAATTTACAAATCTTAAGACCAATTGGGTTTGCTACAAAATCCTTTAGGGATGTTGAGATAACAATCCAGTGTTAACTCATACTTCTATTCCTGTTAAGGTAACAATCCAGTTAGCTCCCTTAGTCATCACATAGTTTTACCTTCTAGTTCTATTCTTATCACCCAATAGTGGTGATACTACCGAGGCATTTGCCCCTACAAATGTACGACCCTGTGACCTCATAATATACAGGTACAGGTTCATTTTGCTATTCTATGTCTTTGCTTTGTTCTCTATCGCAACACGTTATCAGCACGATTGTCTCTTATTTTTTTTTAGCTGCAAGATGATAGAGTAATGAACAAATGCACGATCAGACAGTGTATTGGTAGAGATTTGTGAGTATTTAATTTGCCTTCTCAAATACAAAGGCGCCCCCCCTCCTGCGCCGCTCCTCCAGCTGCACCATCTGCTCCAGCGTAGCTCCAACACCCTCTGCCCGCTGTCGCGCCTCCACCTGCTGTTGAGCCTACGCCCCTGCCGCGCGTCCCTCTGCTGCCCTGGTCCGAGTTCAAGACGGGGAGGAAGAGCTCAATACGCCAGCGTCCTCCGCCGCCCTGTTGCCGCCCGCTGCGCAGCTGCCGCCACTGCCGCCGCGACCACTGCCCCCCGGAGCTGCCATCATCTTGGCATTATTTTTCTGGTTACCCCTTTCCACTTGCTGAAATTTTCTTTATCCTTTGATTGTTTGCCATAATGGCCAACGCACACAAAAATCCACCTCGGGAAACTAGCTCCCGAATGCAACCACTTTTGTTTGATGCTTTGGAAGCAAATGGTAGTAACTATATGGAGTGGAGCATAGATGTCAAAACATATTTTTGTTCAGAAGAACTGGACGATGCACTCAATGTTGGACCTGAGGAGAACCTTCGAGTATCATCCAAGTGGAAAGCATTGCTGATTCTTCGCCGCCACCTTGACACCTCTCTGCGACAGCAGTATATCCAAGTTGAAAATCCGGCGGAATTGTGGAGCCAACTCCACGATCGATTCCATCATGAGCAGATTATTTTCCTTCCCCAAGCTCGAAATGATTGGATTGCTCTTCGTGTTCTTGACTTCCCTGACTTTCTTTCCTTCAATGCTGAATTGCATCGTATTACTGCTCAGCTTCGTTTTTGTGGAGATAGGATTACAGATAGATAAGACCCTATCTACTTTTCCTCCTGCCTCTGCCCTCTTGGCCCAGCAGTATAGGAATATGAACTTTGCAAAGCATTCTGAACTAATGTCCTACCTCTTTCTAGCTGAGAAGCAGCACCAACTATTACTTAAAAATGCAGAATCCAAGCCGATGGAGATGCATACAGTAGAACTAGCCACGAGGAGGCCAAAGAGGATGAAGAAACAATCTTCAAAAACGACTCAATCTGGAGCCAGCCGCTCCTCAAAAGATAAGTCGTATAAACCCTACTCGAAGAGTGACAAAGGTAACAAGTCTAGAGGTGTACAAGAGACTCGTTCATGTTACAAGTGTGGTAAATCTGGACACATTGCCAGAGATTGTAAAACTTCTGAGTATTTTGTTAATATCTATCAAGAGTTGAAAAAGCTAAAGGCTTCTCAGAAACCCACACGTTAGATGCTCCGTCTTTGGATAGTGTAGATGCAGAGAACTATATGGTGAATAAGTTGTTCAACACTTGTGAGTTGTGAAAGTAGAGCTTTGTTGGACAATGGCACCACCCACACAATCCTAAGGGATTTGGGTTACTTCTCATTTCCCAGCTTAACAGCTGATGCCTGGCAAACGTGTGGAATAGTCACGATTGCTGGAAGACGGGATCTTCAATTCCGTGAGGGCCAAGCTAACATATTGCTACCTGGAGGGACCCCCCTCAAATGTACAAATGCTTTGTACGCTCCCAATGCTCCCCGGAGTCTGATAAGCTACTGGGACTTAAGAGCTAATGGGATCCACCTCCACACTGCGCTGAGGAATGGTGAAGAGGTGCTGGAACTCAGGCAAGGACAGAGTCACCTTGCCACCGCTTATGCGGGAGTCAACGGCCTTTATAGCTTGGAGATCTCAAGCGGAAATGATTCCGGAGGCATAGCCTTGCAACCGGCTAGTGAGAGTACTAGGGCTGCCAATCTCCAAGCATCAAGTGGACCTTTGTGGTCCAAAGGCATAGCCTTGCGGTCGTCGGGACAGAGTACCCGACCTGCCTTGAATGGACAAAGTTCCAGAGTCATAGACTCAAAGCCACAGGGCGTGACACGCCAAGCTATGAAGGCTTTCTCAGTGATTGCACCTTCAAAAACCGAGCTATGGTATAGCCGGTTAGGACACCTAGGACATACAATGTCCCAAAAGGATGTTGTTTTTTATTGCAGGGCATGAAGTATATGTGAGCGACACCAACAAGGATGGAGAATGCGCGACATGCTCTTAAACCAAGCTAAGGATCTCCTCGAGGAGGAGGAGAAATATCTGCTACATTATCTCTTAGGTATAGAGAACTTGGGCTTGTATTACACTCAAGGAGGAATTCCCAAGCTTGTCCCCTCGTAGGTTACACTCTTTTCTAAGCTCTGTGAATTTTTCCCTGACTCAGGTTTTATCACAGAGATTAGTTTTTAATGAGGTAACTTAGGATCGAGGAGGAGTGTTGAGATAACGATCCAGTGTTAACTCATACTTCTATTCCTGTTAAGGTAACAATCCAGTTAGCTCCCTTAGTCATCACATAGTTCTATCTTCTAGTTCTATTCTTATCACCCAGTAGTGGTGATACTACCGAGGCATTTGCCCCTACAAATGTACGACCCTGTGACCTCATAATATACAGGTACAGGTTCATTTTGCTATTCTATGTCTTTGCTTTGTTCTCTATCGCAACAAGGGACTAAACTCTAATTTTTCATATAATCAACTCATCTAACAAAGTAATTTTCGTGGTCAATTTCATCCTACCGTAATTTACTGTTCATCTACTAATTTAGTAAAGAATGCGTTGAATTAGTGCAATTCTGCGCTAATTTGATGTAAAGAGTGCTATTTTGATGCACATTGCATTAGCTTATTAAAAAAACCTTTACATTACTATAAAATCCTTGTTTGAAAGTTTCTATCACTACTCTAGTATTTTTATTAACTTCTTTTGTATTTTTGCCTATTTCCTATTTTGCAGTGGTTTTCTATTTACTTCTAGTTTCATTTCCTATTTCTAATCTTTTGTTTTAAATTCACTTGTATTGTCTTGTATTTCTTATTTTTGTATTTGCCATTTATTTCTAGTTTTATTTTTTGCTTGTAGTCTTTGTTTTTAATTCACTTTTGTATTTTTTTATATTTCTTATTGTTTTGGTTTGCAATTTAATTCTAATCCTATTTTTTCTTTTATTTTTTTGGTTTTGTATTTTTGTGTTTGTTATTTTTTTGGTTTTCTAATTAGTTCTAATTTCATTTGATTTCCAACTTAGTAGTATTTTGGTTTTCATTTTATCACCATTTTATTATTTTCCTGATCTGGTTACTTTACCAAATCTTGCTTAAATCTTTTTAATTTAACTCCCCTTTTTTCCCTAGAATCTTTCTTTTGTTTTTCCTTGATTGCATTTTTTTAATATTTTGCTCTAAATTCCCAAAGTTTCCATTGCCTTTTAATGGAAAAATCTTGATTAATAGTTGTGGTCTGAATTAGAATTTTTTTAAAAAAAATAGCAAACATGATCAATGTTCTTAAAATATTGTTATGTAGAAGCCAAGTACAAGATAAAAGACCAGGGAGATCACTTAGGGTGTCCATTAGAAACTACATGTGCTAAGTTTTTTGAAGTTTTTTGACCCCCTATCAGATTATGTTCTAAAATTCAAATAATAGGAAAAGAAAAAATATGAATAGTTTTTCCTACATTAAAAATTTATGTTTTGAATTATTAATAATTTTATTTGTTAATTATAATTAGTTACAAATTTTTGAAGTAAAAAGATACATTGTAGAGCTAAAAATAACTTTAACACCCCTATTTTATATAAGAAATTTTTTCTAAAAAAGGAACCAAAATTCCTAAAAATAAATCTCTTTTGAAAGTTCATATTTCTTCAATATTGATGCAATGGCCATCTAAATGTGTTCTCTATGAATATTTGAGCTAAAAAACATGTCATTTTAGTTCATTTTTCAATCTTCTATAGAAATCATTTCTTATGTTAATTGAATTCAGAATTTTTGGCCATAGAAACCTTATCATTGCCTTCATCATGACTTGAATTCAAGGGGTTGGACTCTGCATTGACGATGCATTCAACAGTTCATTTGATTTAATGATGATATTTGCATAGAAATGCATTCCAGTTCATCAGATTCTCCACAACAATATGACTCTACTCCCTCAAAAGAGGGAGGACACTGCCTTACACATAAAACTCAGTGACTAGGGCTCAGTAAATCCAAATGGTATGGTATTTTGAGTGGATAGTGAGGCAGAGGACCATCTGCCTCACTTCCTCCCCTCCAAAAAAATAATTTTAAAATTTTCATAGCCCCTAATACCCCCCCCCTTCCCCCACACAATTTAACATTTAAATTTTCATACACACATGCCCCCCTCCCCCTTCTTTTTATAATTTTCAGAAACCACTATAATTGACAAATGATTTGGGATATTCATCCCGTATAATAATTGTCTCCAGTAACCATATCCGATAATCGTATCCTGTACCATTACCTGTACCATATCCTATATTGTATCCAATATCATATTGTATTTGGTATTGTTCCCATGTTTAGTATTGTATCGTATTTGGAATTGCATCGTATTTCAATATGTAGTGTATTTCAGTAATGTACCCGTATTCAGATTAAACCTCACAAGATCAACATCTTTTGAATTTTTGAGAAATCAACGACGATTTTGAAGGTAAGTATTTTTTTTTAAAAAATCAACGGCTTGTAAATTTTTTCAGAGACGCAAGGTGGGCAACCAATGCAAACCGGGTGTTCCTGTCTTTTCAGTAGATAGTCAGTAGATAGTCACTCACATTTCTATATTTGCATATGCACATGAACATGTGGTGGAAAGTACGTAGAAAAAACATATTCTACTAATAAAGTAAGTTGCTTGTGTATGAGCCGGAGAAGGCAGAAATCAACGTCATATCTTTCCTTCCTTCCTTCCTCCGAATGCTTGTCGACCACCAGACCTCCTCGTCCATAACAAGATCAACTTACACGACTTCAAAGGTTTCAGGTCCAGCAACAAAGTAAGCACCGCGTCCTTTGAGCCAATTCCCTTTCTCCGCATCATCAACGCCCATGAGCTCACTCATGACATCCGTGGCGTTCAGAGTTTTCAGAATCCAGGAGCCCGTGGAGAGATTCTCCGTATAGTGAACACCGTTTGGAACATTCTTGTCTGTGCACTGACTTCCACTGGTCTCAGCCCCTTGCAATCGTCGTCGTCTGCAGCCGTTGAGCCAATCTGCTCCAGTGAACCCGCCTCCAACGAAGCATCTACGGAAAAAGTTCCATAACATTGGAAATGTCTTGTTAGAATGACAGATTTGTGCAGTCCTATCAAACTTGGATCTAGATCTTTCCTACTTCTTACACAACTCGGTTTGGAAGCACCCCATGCACAATCCAAGATGTAAAACCTTTCACCATTGTGAGGTGCTGGCAATAATTCAACAAACAAGTACAGAATGCAGAAGAAACCAGCCTTGACACCTTGATACAATTCAAAAGAAACCCATCAGAAGACTGAAAATGGACTGGACTACATTTTAATACATTAACTCAAGCAGCACCCGACTCCAAACTGCTGAATAGTATCATATTAAAGAAGGAAGGATTACTGGTTCATCACAATTTGCCCATCGGAAAATTGCCAAATTCATTGTACTACCTGACATTGGGGCCATTTCCACTGCTTATTAGGGTGGTGCATCCTCCATTTCTATAAACCCGGCCTGTCTGACAACTTGAGAGATCCCGGATCAGGATGGAGCCAACATCCATGACAACACAGGTTTGTTTAGCAATGACCTGAAAGGTAAGCCCTGCACCGGAACACTCGCTGGAGCTGTTGAATCCTTGGATGTCTACCGCTTGGACATCTACGTTGATTACCATCAATGTGGTAATCAGCAGCAGGAGCTTGAATCCGTTGAGGTGGCGCACAACCTCTGCCATGTTGGATGCCTTTGGGTGCTTATGGGAAGGACCTGAAAAAAAAAATGCACAAATTTTTCAGTGGATATGCAAAACTATCGAAGTTAAAGCAATTGTGAATGATGTATGTACACTATTTTGCCTCTAATTTTGACTTGTGCTGGATACAGATAGAAGGTAAGGTGGCCACCCGCAAATGCGAAACCGCCATCACTCTGTGTACATCTCGAAAATCAATATGTACGTATGTCGAATAAACAATTTTAGAACCTCTACCAAATAACACTTTGATGGGGAATTTCGTTAACATGGCGTCATTCCGCAAACTTTTCAATTTAGACTATGGGTCTGAAATCTATTAACAGTTCTAGACTTTTCAATTTAGAAGCATTCGGCGAATAACTGTCAACACATGCGAGGATGAAGTATACGAGAACACGGGGCTTGGAGAATGCAATGATCAACTCAATTAGCGTTTCATTGGCATAGAATAAAAGTGGTAAGGCGGCGTTGTTTTGCTCAGCACTACGAGAAATTTCATAGTCATGTAGTTCCATATTAAAGCTCTTAAATATTAGTTCCATGTGATTATTTTTGCACACACCTCAGAGACTAATCTGGGTTAGCATGATGACCAGTTTACTAAGTGATACAAAACACACCTTGCTAGCTAGCACAAACTGTGCACAACCGTATTGAAACAACATGAGAGTACAACATCGGAGGGTTGAAACAACATTGAAATGCTATTTCAACTTCCTTCTGTTGTTTCGACAGAGGTTTGAAGTAGTGTGATTCTTAAAAAAATAGAAAACAAATTAGGACATTGTTCGTCAAGGCTTGCGTCCAAATGTGAACCAACACTCACACAAGCACATCACTCACAACTCATTCAAACTATGGAGAAACTGCTGTCCAGAATGAATCAGCTGGTAAGAACCTAGCAGCAAACTAATTGACATGGAAAATCTCGTTAGCGCGCTCTCGATCGACCCCTTCTCTGAGCAAAGGAATCAATCAAGTGCGCGCACATTCAAACCCGAAAAAGCTCGTTCACAAGTTCCAGTCACGACTCTGAAGCAATTGCAACGACCGTAAAGACAGAACTCGAATAGACGTAAAGATCCATTGCACATACATAATTCAAGAGCGCGCACTGCAGAGACAACAAAGCGTTCCAGCTTCCAACCTGAATCCCACAAGTAGTTGTGGATCGATGGAAGCGCATCCACTTATATACATTCACCCGCATCAAGGCCGACGTGGGAAAGTGCGTTAAAATGGCAGTATTCGATACGCCACATTTTTCCACTCATTTCTAGGACAGGTATAGATTTCAGACTGCACAGTTGTGAAAGTGCCAAGTTTTTGGATTACGCCATATTAACAAAATATTGGTTCTATTGGTTTTACCGAAATATTGGAAGTAGGGGGAAGTAGGAGGGGAAGTAGGAGGGGAAGTAGGAGGGGTTACTATGTGGGAAAAATTGAACCAAGCATCATCATCGAAGTAGTTTACCATGTGGGAAAAATTGGACCATTACCACCCTCTAAATAGTTTATCATGTAGGAAAAAATGGACCATTACTACCTTCAAAGTAGTTTATCACTTAGGAGGTGGTAAGGGTTGTTGCAAGAAACACTTATAGCCATTTGTCACATCCTAATTTCTGATTTTTGTTTTGGCCATAACTTTTGTGTTTTAGCTCCAACTGAATCAAAATGTGTAAAGAAGCTATTCATAAATATTGTCTATCTTTCCTAGTTTTTGAGGATTTTTAAAAATAATTCACTATTTTTAAGCAGACCTAAAAATTTCTCACAATGGCTAATTTAGGGGGGGGGTGCACCCCTTTTTCCCCTAAAAAACAAACTTTGAGTTAAGATTTGGTGAGAATAGTCTCTTAGTATCCTTATAGCTATTGTCCAAAGGAATTTGAAAAATTCAAATTTTAATGTGGTGTAGAAGTCCACAAAGAGAGCTTTTTTTTGCATTTTTTTCCAAAGGTATGAAACATGATTTTGGTGAGCTTTTTTTTATCAAATCCCATCAACAAAAAGTCTTTTTGTAGAATTTTTAGTTTTTTTCTTAAAAATAAATTCTACTTTTTGCAAATTAAAAACTCTAAAGTAGTATTTTCTTCACCGGAATCTTAGACACAAAATTTTGGTGAAGAAAATACCACTTTGGAGGTTTTAATTGCAAGACAACATTCAAAAAAAAATTTCCCAACTTTAAGTATTCATATCTTTAAATCTGGATTGTCAAACTTCATGAAAATTTTATTATGTGATTTGAGACAAGTCTAGTACAAGTTCCTATGATTGGATTCTAGGAAAAAAATGTTTTTTTATGTTTTTTTGGGTGACTGCAATAGAAATGGCACTTTTGAGTGTTTTTTGACAGAAAAATGACCTTGGGACTTTAGGGATTAAGGCCAATTCCAAGAGGGATACATATTTTTTTTAGGAGGTATGCACTCATTTCATAAATCAAGCCCAAGTCAAATTATAGTTTTTCAATTAAAATTGTAATTTCTGTGAATTTTTGAAGTGGTCTACCTTGAAATTACAAAATTGCTTATAGAATAATCATGAACATCCCATAACCAACCCATAACTCCACTTTCATGTATCTAATGGTACTTAAGTGTTCACCATTAAAGGATTGACACTTTATCCCTTGTTGGAATTAATGCAATCATTTTGTCAAAAAATGAATGGATTTGGATGAGTTTTTGGATGGAAATGGAGCCCAAAAGTAAAATGACGAAATTAGGCAGTTGGTAGAAATGGATTGGCTTACCTAGTTTAATAAAGCGGGACCGAGTATTAAAGTTGAAGTAGTACAAGCTCATGATTATTGAATGTGAGATGAAATATGTGAGCACGAAGGATCGATTTAACTTAGTAGAAAATTAGGAAATTTCATTAAAATAGAACCATTCCACAAATTTTGGCATTTTTATGTTTTAGTCCGCATGGTTTGTTTTTTTGGAAATTGATATAATATATTAATACTCAAGAGTGCACTAGATCCAAATAGTGTGATAAGCTACTATAATAGGAATAAAGCCTCTTGTGATATAGTTCTTGTTTTCTTCGAAATTGGTACAATATAGTAATATTTGAATGTATACTAATACCAAATAGTAAAACTTTGGTAAATTAGTGTTACACCTACTATTCAAACAAAAAGTTTGGAGTGTAAAAGATTTGAAATTCTAGCCTATGTGTCTTGATTAGTGTCAAAGCCATGGATAACTGCCATTTTAATAAATTGACAAAAGAGCTTAAGGTAACTAAGCCCATGACAGGTACAACTCTACACAAGTCTATTACATGCCAAATTTTTTGTGGTGTACATATGGAATGTAGAATGTGCTTTGTAAAAAGAATTGTGTCTGAATGTCATAGATTGATCCAAAGTCAAGCCTGTCATGGGCTTAGTTACCTTATTCGATTTGTTGTTTGAAGCATTTTCTTTTGCTCCATAATGATAAGTGCACCAAAACCAAAAAATAACACATAAAATTGAGCATAAGGCAGAAGCACCTAATACCAAAAATGTACCCAATGGCATTACTTTCTAGGTAGTGTAATCATTCTAGAACATATATCTAAGTAGAGCATAGATAGCTTATCATTTTGGTCAACAAACAATAAGCTCTCTATAGCCTACTTATATTTAAGTTCTAGAATGACTACCTTTCCTAGAAAGTGACGCCATTGGGTGCTTCTCCCTTTCTAGAATCCTAATGTCAAAAACATCAAATGTACAACACCAGTACATGGTGTCAAATTTGGATGAGTAGACAGTTTGGGGGATAAGTAAAGTAAAACAATGCACAACCACCTTCTACCCAATTCCATCAACTACAGCACCCTCCCATTTGTGTTAGTGATCTATCCATTCATGTCAATGGTCCACCCATTACCACAACCTTTGCTATCCTTTATTATAATAGCAATGCACTTAGAGAGGGGACACGTCATTGTGTGGTTTAGTGTGGATCCACCCACGCTTTAACAACTAAAGGGTCTAGCCAAGCTTTAATATTTTATCTTTGGAAAATCACAAGAAAATGCATTTCTTGTTGGAATGTCTTCATTCTACTTCCAATTGACTTTCCTCAAACTTTTGTTCTCTGAAAAATATGGGAACTGGTAAAAATTGCTTCTTCAAAGTACCTCTAGAGATAGCAAATCTGTATGGTGATAGGTTGGTTTACCTTACTTAACCCCAAAGTGACATTCAATTTCTGGGGTTCAGAAACATCATTGCTTTTGAAGCTTTATGGATCTATATATCTTCAAGTTATACAAATCTCAACCGTACAATCTTGTAGTGTACATGCTATAAAAGACATGTACTAAATTTGAAGTCATTTGGCCACATAGATTGCAAGATCATAATGTTTTAGTGTTGAAAATGGATGCTAAAATTTTCCCAAAAACACATTTGCAGGTGAAATTTGATTTCTAAACCTACTCAAATGAAAAAACTTTACACTACAAAATTATTCAAAACTAGTATAAGAACACATTGGTGGAAAAAAAATTCATCCAATTGACTCATTATGTCTACAAAACGGCTTTGAAATCCCAAAAATTAGCAAGAAAAAATGCAAAAAACACATCTAAAGCTGAACCTCCTTCTACTAGAATGCTTCTCAGCCTCTCATTAATTCTTGGATTAACATGAAATTTTAGCCACACAAACTAGACTAGTGTGCGCAACTTTTCCAAAAAGAATTATTGAAAATGGACTTTGTATGAAGAAGAAACAAGTCGCCGAAGTTCACTATACTACAAAAATGGCAGGATTTTGAACTTTGAATTGCTCCCAAACATTCAAAACAACTTGGATTGACATGAAAACATTCCCACAATAACTATACTTTAAGGGGAACAAAACCCAACAAATTTTATTGAAAATGAACAATGTATGAAGGAGATACAAGGCCCCAAAGTTGCAGCCCTAAACTGCAGTTTGGTGAACTCAAATTGAAGCTGTGAACTTCGATTGGCTTCCAGAAGATCAATACATCTTGGATTGATTTGAAAATTTTATCATACAAACTAAGAGAGAGAACGCAACTTTGCCAACAAGTTTTATTGAATTTGGACCTTGGATGCAGAAATTAGAGCACTTTGAACTGGACTTGAAATTAGGTGAGGACACTTTCTGTCCTCTTTGTCACTTTGGGGTTAAGTCACTTCCGTTTCCTTTATGCAAACTTGCAATTGCTTCTAGTCACTCTCCGATTTCATGCTTAGTGCCCTCCAGGGCTTGCCTGATTTATGCTTTGTAACTGATAGGATAGTTAATTAGTTACTTTATTTTTTTATGTGCACCAAATGAGCATTGACGTTCACTTGAGGCAGTTGTATTTATCAGAAGGAGGGGGAGAAATGAATTGAATCATACTTACACAAAATAGTGAAATTAGGTTGCTTTAACAATTAGGTTGCCTTAACAATTTGGTTGCCTTACTTTGAGAAAGTTACTCTAGGAGCTATCAAAATCAACAAATACTTCTACAGATTGTTCCATTTGTACACATGGAGGTTCACGAGTCCCAATTGCAACAAAACCTAATTCAAAAGCAGTGCATTCTTGTGTAAGTTAAAGGGACCCATTCCTAACCGGTCCCCAATAACCAATCAGTAAGGTGCCTATTTTGGATCTTAGGGTAGAAATGAAGTTTGGAGTTTTGTTTTTGTTTTTTTTGGTCTTTCTCAAGGTTGGGACTAATAAGGTTATACCACATGTCTGAATTCTTTTTGCAGGATAGTACTTCTAGATTGGTTGGAATTAGAAGAGTCTATATATCGGCTATTGGTCCATTCCAACTTTGGCCTTTCAAAATTTACAGTAATTATAGATCAAACTATAAAATTATGAAATTTTTTGCATACGCCATCATTTTTATCTCTTCACCTCTGAAAATATTCACTTTGCATGCCACTACTCCAGACCATGTGCAGATCTGCTTAAGTGATCGGGTACTGGTCCCTTCACCTTAGTAACAACAGATATTTATATAGTGTCAAATGTCAAAGAAATTAGTATGGGATAACCTAATTTCACTATTTTGTGTAGGTAAGAAGCTTATTGCTACCACTCATGATATCCCCATTTCCTTTAATTGTTTTGACAATTGCAGCCATGTGCGTGGTGGTCAATATTGGAGAGCTGGTGAACCTCAACTGCAGTCCGGCAATGGAGAAAATCTCCATTCTGCTGCAAATTAAAAGGCTTCTGCAGCACATGAGTGCCTGTCAATTTGCAAGGACAATTGTTTGTGTGAAAAAATAAATAAATAAATAAAATAAAAATTGCAAGGACAACCTTTAGTTGCTCTAATAACATTCTACAGTACTGAACCAGGCAATGGTCCTCCCCATGTGGCAGAAGACATTAAGGGTCCCCATGCTGGGAAGATATGATGCCTCCCTAGATGCCTAGGAGGGACTTCTCTGGTAATCCTTGAGGGAGGGACATTTTAGGTAATTATTGAAGCACATTTCAAGTTTGGAATTGGTCTTTTTTATTAATTAAAAACGTCAAACTGAATTTTATATGATTTTTGAAAGAAAATTTCTTGGTAAGAATTATTATAATTAAAAAAAAATGCTTCAAATAGGATGAAATTTTTAAGAAAAAATTGGGAAAGAATAGTAACAAATATGATGGTGTCATTTGTGTACACCTAGAGCTCATACCAAGGGAAGATGTGATGCATCCCTAGGAAGGCATTAGGCAAATTTGCCTCCCTAGATGCCCAAGGGGCACTTCTCAATTTAGTAATGCAAGGATTGGGATTGGTAGAAGAGCCATAGAAGGCAATTTTTTTGTTTGTTGTAGGGTCTTTTTTCAAGGATGCAAAAGGGACCTCTACCGCATTCAACAATGCTAGCATGTGAGCATAGAAATGCAAGCATATGAGCCTTGTGGATATTCATATAAGTAGATACCCCACAACTAATATTGAAGGTACTTGTAACATAAACAACTATAATATAGATATCTATAACATAGGTAACCTATAATCATAGAAGTTTTTTATAATAGCAACCGAGCTACCTCATTGGGGAACAATGTTATGACACTCGTAAGGCTGGCATGTCAAGTGTTGGTGGTAAGCTTCTTTGCAATGACAACCTTGCTGGAGATCAATGTTGGTTTCAGCTAAAATGTGCAAAATGTACAATACTCCCAACATTTCAAACATTTTAATCCCATAATCCCAACATAATCCCAAAAGACCTTAAATTGCCATCAGTCCTGAAGACAAGTATAAATAATGGAACATTAGTTATGTCACAGGGCATGATGTCACAATGCCATTACTTTAGAGCAGCCCCCAGTGCAAACCAGAATAGGCCCCTCCAAACAAACTTCTAACTTCATTACAAGAAGTTTGAAGCCTGAAGAAGGCCGCCAGTTTCCAAACAATGGGAACATTGGCCAAAAAAATGAGAAAAAAATAAAAATAAATTAAATTTTATGATTTTAAAATTTAGCAAATTGCAAGGCTTGAAACGTGCAGGATAGTCTTAAAAGAACTTTAACAAAAATTTAAAAATAGAAAAAAAATCACATTTAAAATAAATCAAAAATTGCAGAAGTCAAAAATCTATTAGAAATCTGGTAAGGCACTACTACTACCACATCAAATTGTGATAATTTTTTATTTTATATTTTTTAAAATTATCTTATTTTTTTAAATTAATTTTTTTTTAAATTTAAATTAAATTTTTTGATAATTTAATATTCTGGCCAGCAGTTAGAAGTTTGTAATTTGGGGAACTAGTCCTTACCCCCTAAAGGAGGTGGTTGCATAAATACAACTTGACAATGTGCATACTAAGAAAATACTTTCCTAGCAAAAAGGTGAGTTTAGGGTTGAGATTTCTTACAAATGTTCTTGACAAGATTATTGATCTCTATATTTATTTTGAGAATTTTGTGATTCTCAGAGAATTCAAAATACGGTGAATTGTATGACTCTAAATACGTACAAAATGCCCTTTCTAAAGTCATATCTTTTTTTTGACATCAATTATTATAGAAGAAAAAATTTCTATATTAAATTTCCATACCAAATTTCAATTTTTATATTTCCAATTTACTTCAATACTGTAGCCTTCGTTGTGAAATATTGTTTGCAAGCATAGTTGCAACCCTTTTTGGCATCAACATCCTTTAGGGGTTAACCAACCTTTTGAAGGCTTGAAAATTTTTCTAATGTTTGATCAATTTATAATTAGAACTTGAATTTATTTTCATTGAAAGTGCATTCAAAGTACTTTGCATAGGTACAAGAAACTATAATTTAGACATTAGACATAGAAAATAAACTGCTTCATAGGCTAGCTAAAAGACAAAAATTATAGTGATGTTCAATGTTAGGAAAGAACTGCTAGTTAGTTCATTTCTAGCTAGTGAAATTGAAAAAAAAAACAATTGAAATTTGAAAACATTAGAAAATATATAGTGAAAAATCTATAAAAAAATTATTTGGAGTATAAAGTAGAAAGGAAAATAGACTTGGTGCTTGATAAAATAAAAAATTGTCACTTTGAATGAATATTGCTTGAGGTCTTCTTATAACCATGTCCTTGTAATTATGCATTTTTGTAGATGTCAATGGCAAATTTTTTAGCAAACCATATTTTTGGTTTAATAAGCATTGTGGCCTAATGATAGTGAAGGAACCTTGCGTTATTTTTTCTGAATATGTTGGACAAGCATTAGGAGACCACCAAAAGTGAGTGTTCATAAGCATTTGGAATTGCTTTGGCTGCTTTAGGTATTAGGAGGGTATTGCACAATCTTTATCTCATTTGTTCAAATCCTTTATTGCTTTTAGAAAGAATAGCATGAGCTTCTATAGAAATGTAGCATTTGTACTATGTGACCTACAATTAGTCCCTCTAGCATAAAGAAATTTGAAATGGTCATACAAGTAGGTTGTATTTTGAAAGCAAGAATGTTGGTATTAACAAAGTCCATGATAGATGCACGCAAGTAGGTGTTTAAACCTTTATATTAGACTTGAATGCAAACTATGCACGCATTTTAGAACAAAAACATACAAATATTAAGGATTTTTTCATAAATAAGAATCCTTGAACTATTTATATTTTTATTTAAAATAATTGTGTGATATAAAAACATACCTTTTTAGTTTCCAATAGTACTAAATTAGATGCACCTTTTTTTGTAGTGTCCTTTAGTCATCTACAAAACTTGGATCATTTAGTGTTTGACAAATATAGGGATTTTGTTAGTGAGGTGGTGCTTTTGTTAATTGTTGAGTTTGATTTATAATATCTTCTCAAGAATAGTAGGGAAAGAAATTCCATTCATGAGTTTTTATGGGAGAAATCTTTGGATTTTACATAATAGTATGACTATGAAAATTTGATTTTAAATGGTATATTAATATTGTAAATATGCTTATTGTTTTATGGTGCAAATATGGGTCAAATTTTCTCATTAAGACCTAAGGTCCACTCAAAACTGTTTTCTATTGCAAAGACCAAAAAACTCTAAAAAAAATTTCTTGCAAATCTAACCATAGGATCTTGTATTAGACTAGTGTAAGAACCTGTAGAAGAAATTTCAAAAATTTTAATTGTACAAATTGCAATATATTTGTATTTAATGTGGAAGAAAAACAATATTGTTTGTACATTGCTCAAGTTGACAAGTTTGAGGCCTAAAGAAGGCTGCTAGTTGGAAAATGCAGTCCGAATTTTTTTTTAACATACTATAGGCCTAAAATGTACAAGACAATCTTAAAAAAATTAAACTGGAAAAATGAAAAGACAAAATCATTTTTAAAATAAATCCAAAATTATAGAAGTCATAAATCTATCAAACCTCTGATGTGGCACTACTACCACATTAGATTGTGATTATTTAATCATCTTTGAATGTTTTTAAATTTTTAAATTTTTTTTTCAAATTTTTAAATAATTTAATATTTTGGCCAACAATCGGAGGTTCAAAACTTAGGGAAATAGCCGTTAAACGACCCTTTGAAGGCCTAAAACTCTTTTTAATGACTAGAATTTTTATAACTTAAACATTTTTGTACTGTTGATGTTGAATTTCTAAACTTTTATGTTGAAGAATTGGGTGGAGAATATAAGATTTTTGTTTTTTTAAAACTTTTAATTTTTGTTCATTAAGAAACTAAAAAGTAGAAGTAGGTTTAAAATTCAAAGAAAAATTAAATTGTTAATAGCTCTAAGATGGAATTAAAACACACTAATTTCAATGATGAGATAGTTTCAATAATAGATCTCAACCTTGAAAAAAAAAAGCTTAAATATTGTCAAAATTGAGTTCAAAAATGATTTTTATAAGTTATTTTTTCAAGAAAATGCTTTGATTGCCCCAGAATACAAGATTGTCCATAACTTTCACATAACAAATCCAAATGAAATGAATTACAACTTTACATGTGGATAAAAATAAGATCTACCAGAAATAAATTTCTAAATTTTATTATTTAAGTATGGACTTATTGGGCCATCACATTTGCTCCTAGGCGCCAATTGAAATAAAAATTATATTTCTAGAAAGCTAATGTATTTTTCTATCTTCACAAAAAGTTTCAAAAATTACCAACAAAATATAACAACAAATATTGAGACCATAGGTGCTTGCCCCAAATCCATTTTGTCTCCCAAGGGAACAATTAGACTTTAGTGGTGAAAAAAGGACATCCAAGGCCATGTGGTTTGCATATGGCACAACTTTTGATGAATTGATGTTGTCTTTTCCTTGCAACAGAATGTAAGTTTGGATATTTTTTCATTTTTCAATCTATGATTTTTTCTTTTAGCACATTATTGCTAATTATTGTACCTTTCTAAACACATTGCCAAAAAATATTGGTTATGGTTTCCTCCAATACATTTGCTACCTTCTTTAAAGTTTTTAAAACCATTCATTTCAATTCCTTTAGATTTGGAAGTAGCTATTTCTGACCATTTAGGCAATTAATTATGAAATAAAGCCTGTTTTTTATGACATATACGGCAAGTAGATTGATTACATTGTAATATTAACAAAGTTCGTGACAAAGTATTTATTTACTTATAATACTGATAGCAAAAGAACTTTCTCTTGTTTCTAAGGCTGACATAAATCAAGAGTCCCTTAATATAAGACCCCACACCAATGTCCATGACATACTAGTACCTTAAATTTTTACTGCAATCTTTGTAAATTTGCCTTTTGCCTTTATTTATTGTTTTAAGTGGCAAGTGTGTCATTTTTAAATGTAGGATATTGCATGGTGGCATGGCATATAGCTTCCATTGGAG
The DNA here is from genome assembly GCA_963971425.1 of Bryoerythrophyllum caledonicum. Classification (NCBI taxonomy): domain Eukaryota; kingdom Viridiplantae; phylum Streptophyta; class Bryopsida; order Pottiales; family Pottiaceae; genus Bryoerythrophyllum; species Bryoerythrophyllum caledonicum. Next base: position 13,598,727 of record OZ020519.1, read on the forward strand.
CCTCAAGCTTCTCATTCTAGTTGAAGTCTTTGGCCTCCAACAATGTTTAACTTTATACAAGATGACCTTGTGAGTTGTTTCTCTTATCAAACTAATTTTTTTCACTGGACAAATCATTTTGATGGCATTCTAACCATTCTAGAGCTGTTGCAATTGTGCATGTCTTTTTAAGTGTAGAAAATTGCTAAACCACTATATAATCATTTTGATAAAAGATTTCAATTAGAATAGAGATTTGTTGCATGGACCTAAGAAAAATTCAAACTATTGAGAATGTAATTTTGCAAAGACTTTTCATGAACTTAAGATTGTGTTGAAAACAAGTCTATCTAGATTTTTTTTCATTTGCAATTTCAAAGGTGTTGAAGGGGTTGAGTGCAAAAGAATGTTATACAACTTTTGTTATTTTTATTGTAATTATTTCTTCATTGTTATTGTAATATAGAATTGCTACCCTAATTGGTGCCTATATACTATCTTCCAAAGTGGTGGGCGTATTATATGACAAACAAGATGCAATCTATAACAACTAGACCTTCAAATGAGAACACTTGCCTTGTAGGCCCACCGTGCTTTGGTTCACCACTCCTTGTTCTAACCTTCCTTTGCTTTATGAATGCAATGGTGAACTTTTGATTCATGATGCGCACTCACTCTTTTATCATCAACCCCAAGCATTGCATTTTTCCTTTGTAAAGTGCAACCTTTCATTTTTACTCCAAATTAGGGGCACTTTAGACTATACTAATTTGTTCTTACAATACATGTGATACTAATTTACCAAAGCCACACTATTTTGAATTAGTTCAAGTTGAGCTATTATTGAATTGTACCAAATTGCATAATTTTTTAATTTTTTTTATTATACTAATTTTGTAGATGACAGTAATATTCCCCTCTCACTATTACGATAGATTAGTGCACATTTCTAATCTTGTGTCTTAATTTTTCTCAAAAATTATTTGGATTGTTAAAAGGGAACTATAGAAATTTTCAATAAGTCGTGTGTCTTAAATTTTTTATTTTCTCATAAATACTTAAATGACAACCGTTTTGGAAATTTGGATATCAAGGGATGTGTAATTTTGGAGTAAGAGTTGGATCTTTCCAAAATGGAAAATTCACCTTCTATTGTTATTTATTGAACCAATTTTTTTTGCCATGGATAAGCTACATGCAAAAAAACTTGTATGTGTGGTTTTGACTGAGAAGGAGGCATTAGAGAAAATTTCAGGCCTTCGGAGGGCTGCTCCAACGCCCTCCAAAGTACCCTGAAATTTTGTTTTCGGGGGCCTAAAAAAACATTTTTCTCCTAATCCCCCCTACCTTGAAATTGCAATGACAGTGTACAGTAATTGAGTTTTACGACTTAAAAATTGATTTGAAAAAAATCAAAAACAAAATTTGATTGTTTTGGTGAGCAATCAGATTATCTGACTGCTCACCGGGGGAGTTTTCAAAATTGTTGCTACCATGCTTGAAATAGGATGGCATGTCAATGTGTAGCAACCCACCTTTAGGCTAAAATTTTCTTTAATGACGTGTCGACTGTCTTCATGCCAAGGGAAGTAGAATTTGACTTTGAAGTGAGAGTTTGAAAGGAAGTGGAACTTGAAGAGGCCCTTGCCATGAAGATTTTGTAGTTTAGAGCTAAGTTACCTTAATTCTTAACTACTTGAGTAACCATTTATTGTCGCTCTAAAATTTCAAGCTTGTTTTGGTGCGTGGAGTTAAATTCCTTTTAGTAGTTCAAATCTATTTGAAGTTGTTATTTTTCATTGAACTATTTGAAAATTAACTATTTGAAGATTTTATTTTTCATTGAAAAAGATAAATATTTGGTTTTTGAGAGGTCTTCAAAGGCAGATGTGTATTGTTAGTGGAAGAATAAAGCTTGTGAATTTTACTTGATTTCTTGGCTTTGAGCAAAGCTTGCAAATTTCACTTGATTTGAGATCTAAAAAATTGTACTTATCCATTTGCCTTGAAAATGGTTCCAGTGAAAAAAGTAAAGTGTTTTCATGATTTTCACCATTGAAAATTTAAACAAGTGAGTGTCAATTTGGAGGTATTTTGTGAATTCTACTTATAAAAAAAATTGTATCTCAACAATTGCAAGGTGGATTGCATAATGAGTTTGATAGCTCTTCATTTTAGCTCAAGGTTTTTGGAAGTGCATTCTAGTGTGCTGACATGATTTATAGTTGTTCATGTCACTTCCAATTCCAAAAACTCTTATATGGAAATTTCTCAAAACATCTTGGAGAGGGGTAGCATATTGAAAATAGGATACACACATTTCTCTTGTTACAATCTCACAACTCCTATGCAACTTCACACTCAAAATTGGTATGGACTCTAATAAACAAGCTCTCTAAACATCTATATGGTTAGAATTTGAAAAAAACCAGTTTGCTTCATTAAAAATAGATATAAGTCCATGCTCTTTTTTCAAAGAAAAATACACTTGGAAAGACTTAGGCACTTGGGGGGTAACATACTTATTAGCATAGATAAGAATGAATTTTTTTGATTAGTTTGATTTGTTTTCAAAATGTATAAATTAAGAATAGCTTATTGGGTGGGTTTTTCCTTATGAAAACTCAGTGCTAATGACCTTGTATATAGATAAAGTCCTTTTAGCTGGTACATTGGTTGCGCTTATTTGGTATTACGTCAAGAGATTAAGTAAATTTCATATAATTGCAATATATTTTATTTGCACTTGGCCATATAAAATTGCACTTATTAATTGTACAAGCAAATTTATCTCATCAACAATAAGATACTTGCCCATTTTTATTTTCTTTATAAGACTCAAAACTGAAGAATGAAACACCAATCCTTCTTTGTGCAATGATTACATTTGTTCCAATTTTTTTCCATTTATGGTATAAAATACAAAGTATTTCTTGAAATTTATAACTTTACTACTTTGCTAACACATTTTAATATGAGACTGAATATAGTAGACTAATATTTTCTTTTCTTTTTGCAATTAAAAATTGCTTGAAAGTTTCATATATTCTACTTGACCAAGCTCAAGTCTACTACTAAAACAATTTTATAGTAAATAAACCACTCCTTTAAGTCCTCAAAAACATAATACTCTACTTTAGTATGCATCTACATTATTCTGCAATTGTTCATTGTCCAACTCTTCTATTTGCATTGCAATGTACTCTGCCAAATGAGTTTTTGTTGTTGTTGTAATACTAACTTCCCGGGGAGGACACTCTTCGTATTTTCTGGGTACCACGTGCGGCGCTGGGGTATTTTTAGGGGGGGTATATATTTATTTTTTTGAATTTCCAGGCCCCTATAATTACTTATAAACCCCCCTAGAGCCCATATTATCATGCCTATCTTTACTTATAATACGTACATAGGCTGAATTTATTGGAGGCTATTTTCTTTATAAAGAACAAAACTAATTTAACAAGTAATGAGAATTAAAGTGACAAGATATGCCCTGTACACCCACAAGATTCAACTTTAAGGCAAAAAATGGATGTGTTTACATTAGAATGCATACTTGAAGACAAATACATGCACAAATGCTAAATAAAAGCAAGACATTACAAATGACACAGTAATGAAAGAGTTTAATGTACAAAAGGTGTTAAAAAACACAAACATTACAAATCATTTACAAGAACTATGGCAACAAGCTGCAGTTCTAAGCCATCCAACACATGTGAAAAAAAATTTAGAGTCTATGACACAAATGTCTACTTGTACATGAGACTCATAGTCACCCCAAACCAATTGGAGAAGTGATCAGCTCCTTCACTCCTACAACCATGTTCTGCAAATCCACCAATCATCACATTCCAAGTGATTACACTGCACCCCATAAATCACAAGTCACAAGTCTGATTGACAAAACCAGCAGCCTCTCAAAAAACAGTCATGCATAAAAAAAGATGCCACATTTCCAATACATGTGAACAAGTGCATCCCTCACACACAAATGTGACTGAAGTCCTCCTTTCAGCTCTACTTTCAGCTCTACAAGGCCCTAAGATGTGCACATGCATTCAAAAAAATTGCATAAGGAATAGCATTTGGTTTAGAGCCAACCGGTTGCACTTGAAGAAGCACTTCAACTGGTTTGTGCCCCGCACCAGGCAGAACTGATCGCGCACCCCGCAAAAGCAAAACCCCGCACCAGGAATCGGTGATCGCGCACCCCGCAAAAGCAAACCCCGTGCCAGAAATCGGTGATCGCGCACCCCTCAAAAGCAAACCCCGCACCAGGAATCGGGAACACCTTTGTCACGCCGCTGACCCCAAAACAGAATTCCACAACTGATTGCGCACAAACAACTGGTCGCGCACAAACAACTGGTCGCGCACAAACAACTGATCGGGCACAAACAACTGATCGCGCACACACAAGCAAGCGCCCCCGCACAAGGAATCGCCGACCCCTTCGTTCACCTCCTCACCCTAAGCCCACCACCAATCTGATCGCGCACCCACAACCAAGCGCATGCCATCCCCAAGAGCAGCCTCCACGGTTCAGCCGAAGAACTGATCGCACGAATCGGAAACACCATCTCCACGCTGCCGTCCCTCAACAAGCAGCAGAACTCATCGCGCGATTAACCCTCAACCGCACCCAGATTGCAAACAAATTCGTGAACACACGCTGCCGTCACTCAACAAGCTGCCCCCCTGATCGCGCGATTAACCCTCAGCCGCACCCAGATTGCAAACAAATTCGTGAACACACGCTGCCGTCACTCAAGAAGCTGGAGAACTCATCGCGTGATTAACCCTCAACCGCACCCAGATTTGCAAACAAATTCGTGAACACACGCTGCCGCGCCTCCCTCCCAACCTCGAAATTATCGTTCGCGCCTAAACCCTAGCAGTAGTCGTTAAACTTAACAGACAGAACAGATGGAAACTACCCCATTCATCGACTGACTACAAGATATGTTGTACTTATACTTCAGATTTGTATAGTACCTGTATCTTACTAGTACTGTAGCATAACCATAACTGAACCTAGTAAACAGAATTCCTTGGATCCTATTCTTTGGCCCCTATTTTACATTTAAAAAATAATTAATGGACCATAATTTTCGGGTATCTATTTTACTTATAAAAGACATGTCACTTTTTAAGTCCCCTTCTTTAAATGTAAAATCTTTATAAATTTTACCTATGATGAATTAAATCCATCCTATTTTTCGCCGCAGGTCACTTTGTAAAGCGCGGGGAGTGTCCTCCTCTAGACTAACTTTCTTTTCTATTACTTCTCTATGAACTTGTACATTGTTTACATGCACAAATCCACTTCTTATTCTTGTAGGTATGTCTTATTGTGAAAATATAGTTGTTTCTTCCTCTGAAATTCCATCTTGCTCACTAGATGGCTCCCATGATGCTTCTAGAAGTTGTTTTTTGAAGCCCTTATCAAAGGATCATTTTCCCTACAAAGGTTGAAAATGTGAAGGGCTACCTTTTAATATTTGCAAAGAAAAAAAATTGTCTCATAACTTTTGCAATCTAGTCACTACGTAGCAAAATGAATTGTGATTTTATAGAAATAAAACTAGTAAAAAAACCAATTATATTCACCTTTAAGAGATTTATATAGATGGTTGGTGGTACTAAATGAAAGAGAAAACTAAATCACTAATAAGTTTTTACAAGAACTTGAAAATTTTCAATTTGGTCTAATTTTCGAAATTTTATTTCCATAATTTCAAAATTGAGTCAAAATGTTGACTTCTTATGTTTTTACTACCTTCATTGCCTACAATATAAAAATCTTCATTATTTAATTCATTCTTTGGAATTGTGTGGTTTAAGTATTTTTGAATATGTATTAATCTATTCAATCAAATAAAATTAACCAATTTTTCTTTGAATATATATTTTTTGCAATATTTATTACAATGACATGGAAGAAAGCTTTGGATGCAAATTTGAATCACCTACAACAAATAGAGCCTACCAAAGTTCTCAAAAAGCCAAAAGTAAGCTCTTCAAACAATTAGGGGTTCAAGAATTTTATAATGCACATAAAATACAATTTTTCATTGATACTACAAAACAAAAACACATGTGAAATCATAAAATGTTTTAATACAAAAAGAAAATTAAGAATAATAGTATTGAATATACTTAAATGAGCATCTTCAAATTTCTTAAGAAATAACTTTTAAAACTAACATAGAAAAATATACAATAAAATTTAATATATAATAAGAATAAAGTAAAACAACATAAATTGATTGTGAGAAAGAATTCAAAATAATTTTATAAATCAACAGAACTTATTAGTATAAACATATTAGTACATAATAAACATAACTTTCATTTTTAAGTTTCAAGGAGCTCTAGCCACCTCTAGACAGCCACTTCAAAAGCCTTACCTGACTCCTCCAAAGCTCCGTTGCATGGTGCCAGCCACCGCCTTTTATCCTTGAGTTATAAAATTATGATTCACTATTCCAATTCAATGTTGGGGGAGAACCGTTGATTAATTCATTGTTAAGTTAGGGTGCTCTAAAGTGGCCCTGCTCTAAAAGTGACTACTAACATAGAGGTACATTTTTTTTCTTCAATATACAAATAGTGAACTTTTGAAGAGGTTGTGAGTGTTTTCTCATGCACCCTTCCTACTCCTAAGATTCTTTTACCAAAGAGAGTGTTGTTCAATCCTACAACCTTTCTCCGGCTCCGCTTCACGAGTTTTCTATTCCATGGATTTTCCAAATCTAATCTATCACTTTTGGGTCATGGAGCATTCTACGCCATTTCTAAAAAACTAAAGTTCATGCAATTTGGACGTTCGAGGTGGAAGTTGTAGGCGGATGAAGTTTGCCCCCCAAGGGGTGTCCTAAAACTTCATCCGTATTTTTAGACTAGCTACTGCTATGATTTTAATCTGAAATTTCTACCCTAGCCTCTGAATTTTAGACGCTCTGACCTCCCTAAGTTTCATCCATGTGGGGCTCTCCCATCAACTTTTCATCCGACGTGGACACCAATCTTCATCCAAGCATAACTTCTACGTATAGACTTGGATTAAGATGTATTTTATCTTTCTGGAAACCGCTAAACATGAGCTATCTAAGTTTAGTGCCTAATCTGACCTGACCTAGGCCCTATCCTACTCTAGCTGTCGGCTTTAATCGGGTCCTTCCTATTCTACACATATAGGGGGGGTATTTAATGGCGTACCTTGTCGTAGAGTTCCGACGGTAAGTTCTCCCACGCCATCTCCAATTCCTCATTGCTGTTCATCCCGGCCCCTTCTCAATTCGCTCGGTGTGGTGATGCGCCAATGTGAACACAACTTGGTTTTGTTCAAGTTCTCCTTCCCTTTGTTTACTTTTCTTTCCGCGGTACAATTTCTTTCTAGGACTATTTGACCTCTCTCGTTCAAACTCGAATGTCAAGGTAACTTTCAAACGACAAATCTACCTCGGGCGTGTGGTTTCTTACACGCACTTACGCGTCATACACGACTTATACGTCGCGGTTCCCTAGGCCCTAACTACCTCTTATCTACTCTCCCCCGCACGCCTTCCTTAATTGTTGTTTCTAACTAATTCTTACGCCTAATCTTCTCGCACGCCTAACCTCTCCTCATCCCTATTGGCTTTCTCAAATTCCCCCCAAGCTAATTCTATCCTACTTCTCCCTAATTTATCCCCCCCTCCTTCCCCATCTTCATTTGAGTGGACATGGCATGGTGGAGTGGGTATTGCCTAGTTAGGAGTAACTCACATTAGGCCAAGACGACCGGCCTTTGCTTGACTCTCCCTTTGTGTACCCCACCCCTTCTCCCCTTCCCCCGTTTGCTTGGCCCAATTGGTCCTCCCTTTTAACTCTAACTCCAGCTTGTTCCCAACTCTAGGCTTCCGAATCAGTCTCTGGACCTTCAGACCCCCGACCCTAGTATTTATCCCAACTCTAGACTTCCGAATCAGTCTCTAGACCTTCAGGACCCGACTCCAGTGTTACCCAACAGGCGGTGACCCGGCTCGCGATACCTGGCTGTGGCACGCTCGTGATACCCAATTGTGGCGCACTCGAGATACCCAATAGGGTGCTGGTAAGCCAACGCTAGACTGGGGATTGATTTGGGAAGGACTAAGCCAACGCTAGACTAAGGGGTGACTTGGAAAGGACTGGGCTAATGCTGGACTTGAGGGTGACTTGAGAAGGACTAGGCTAACGCTGGACTGGGGGTGATTTGAGAAGGACTGTACTAACGTTGAACTGGGGGTGATTTGAGAAGGATTGTGCTAACATTGGACTGGGGGGTTGATTTGGGAAAGACTGGTCTGACGCTGGATTGGGGGGTGACTTGGGAAGCACTAGGCTAACCCTGGACTGGAAGGTGATTTGGGAAGGACTGTGAGCTACGCTGGACTTGGGGTGATTTGGGAAACTCTCAAGCGGTTGAAGCCCCAATATTTGGGAACACTACTAATGTGACTAGGGGGTCATGGGTGGAGGGGCTTAACCAAGGACCTCATACATCATTTGTGGAGGTTGGGGTTGCTATGCTAATGGACCTATTTGGAAGGCTAGACCTTGGTCGTGTCTCCCTCGTTTGGAAAACTAGACCTTGGAAAAGACACACGTGGGGGTGTGAAGCTTTGCCGTATGAGTGGATTTTTGACCCATTCTAGGACTAAAACAACCAAGCTTCATCCTTTTTGACTCCCTTTAGGACTTGACAAAGTCAAAGCTTCGCCATAGAGTGGGCTACCACTATCACGCACTAAACAAAGGGAAACATGGATTAGTAAAAACCGGGTGACTCAAGGACATAAGTTAGTATGGTGGTAAGAGCCACAAATGAAAGTAAGAGCACACAATAACTTGAGAACCAACAATACAAGGCAACGCAAGGAAATAATTAGTACATGGTTTAGCGACAAATACTCAAGGCCCCCAAAGCGGCATTGCCAAGGTACGGTGGAGGTATACTTGAGGGTTAGTACAAGCTCACAACTCTTCACACACTCTCACAATAGATTAAACAAGATAAGATAACAAGAACAAGATGGCAAAGTAGCACAAAACAAGATAACAACACTTTCAAAGCTCAAGGGGCAAGGGAGCTTGGAGCTAAGAGCACAACAACAAGACAAGAGCACTTGGCCAAACGCCAAGTAGCAAAACACAAGAGGCTCCTCAATACACGTGGTAAACACATGGGGAAGAACAAAATGTCCACAATGAGCTATGGTGGGCCCGAGAGTGGCAAAAAGATGATGAGTGAGGGGAGGTGGGCCCCTTTTATAGGTTCCCAAGGAGCCCTCCACCCTCACAATCCTAGATAACTCCTAAGTTCTACCACCTTAGAAGTTGGAATCTACATTTTCGCTAGAATGCTAATTCTCTGCTGGACCAGCTGTAACTTTTGGAGATTAATTCTAAATGGAATACGGATTGCGGGAATGGATTTAGAATGCCATTTTTAGCCTAGGGGACCCTCTACCCCCGTTTCTGTCGCGAAAAACCCAACGAGGGCTAGCCTAAACTTAAGGAGCTAAAACTGGAAATTTGTAACTTTTGAAGAACATCAACTTTGGAGGAAATGACCAGCATGGTTTGTTGAGAAGGTCCAAATTAGTAGGAATAGACTCCTTACTTGCTCCGTTTCGCCTTCGTATGCCTCGGAATTGCCGGTCAACGCCACGGGGGACCCGCCACGTTGTTAAATTTGGAGGAAGACCTTCAATTCCAATATTTCTTGCTATCAGAATGTTGCGAAACTTTGCAGGGCTCCTCAAGAACATTTAAGAGATCACTCTTGATTTTATTGAGATTTTACCGCCACTTGGGGAATTTCCGTGAATTTCCCACTATGGATTTTGGCGATTGACCATCCGGAAAAGGTATCTCTGCAAGTCAAAAAATTCCAAAACTTTGGGGGAACTCCCGAAAGAATTTCTTGAGACACATGTGAGCTCATTTCCTCACTTGGCACATTCTATGAAAAGAGGGTAAATCCAAATCCTTGGGTTAAGCGACAATCAGGGAATCTTTTCCGTACGGGGGAATCTTGGCAACGGGGTTCTGCCTTTGATTCCTGGGCACGTTCCAGATTAGCGAGCACAATCCATTGGCCTCAGGTATCATTGTGTGGCCTCTTTGAAAAGGTAGCACCTAGCAAATTCAAAATACTACGGTTTCCTTGGTTTCGTCGGTGGTATGGAGAAACGGAAATCTATCTCTGGGTTTGGACCTAGGACCCTCACGGGACTACCTTCGGACGTATTTGGCCATACTGGGCCACGTGCACTCAGGTTTGGGGTCATTTGGGACAACAACCACTAAATACCTGATCTCTAACTAATTCCCGGACTCTAATCTGGTTCTAAGTGGGATTTTGGGGAGTTTTAAGGGAAAAAGGCTATTTGTGACAAAACCATGTATTGGTATGACACAACTCTATTTCAACTTAGACTCAATTCTGGGCTTTTTGCAGGAAATAACACACTAAAAAACAAATAAAAGAAAAAAGAAAAGACTATGAGTCCCAAGTGCTGAATTGGAAGCTTACAAAGGTGGTCGTTTATAGTGATCATTGTATTTTAACATCAAAATTTGTAATTAATTCCGCAAAGGTCCCAAAACTATGAAACAACTTGGATTAGATGCCAATTTCATTTCTTTTCCTACACAAATTTATTGAAAATTGCTTCCCTTCAAAGGCAATTGGATCTTAAAAGGTTGCATTAAGAGCAAATTGTCTACCTTAGCTAGAGGAATTGGGAAAAAAATTGGTTGCAAGTTCAAAACAACGGAAAAAATCCAATGCAAAAATCTATAAGATTCTTGTTTTGAACAAAAAAATAGAGAAAAAACCAAACTTGGTACTTGAAAAATTGGTTCACTATGGGATTTAAAGAAAAATACCTGGTACAACTCAAAAATTATCTTGAATGCTACTACAGCTATAGCTCATGATACTCAATGTCTGATGTTTCCAAGTCTATGGTGCTTGTGGCAATGACATGTAGGTGTAAACTTTGTATTCCGCGATTATTAATAACCCATTAGAGAAAGTTTCAGGCCTCCAGAGGGCTGCTCTAGCGCCCTCCAAAGTACCCTGAAATTTTGTTTTGGGGGCCTAAAAAAACATTTTCCCCCTAATTTCCCTTACAAAAATTACAGTGACAATGCGCAGGAATCAAGTTTTACAACTTAAAAATTGATTGATTATATATATATATATATATATATATATATATATATATACCTAAAAAAGAATTTGACTTATTTTTAGTCAACAGTCAAATTATATGACTGCTCATCGGGGGAGTTTTTGAAACTGTTGCTACTATGCTCCAAATAGGATGGCATGTCAATGTGTAGCAGCCCACTTTGGGGCTAAAATTTTCTCTAATAACAAGTACTGTTGAGAAAAACGCAATGAAGCTCTGGAGGTGTAGTCTAGCAACAAGCATACTGATGTGGTGCAAATTGTTGAATCCATTGTGTTTGTGAACTTAACAGATCTCAATTCGTTCTAAACGTGGGTACTGACCTTTGCATTATCTTGCAATCTTAGCTTAAATGGTAACGAGGCCTAGAGTGAGTGGAGACAGAGGTTAGGGTAGGATTAGGATTAGAGGTTCGTAAGTCCGGAGCTAACATGATGGTGTTGTATGTTGATTCTGTTAGAGTAGCACACGTGCCAGTGTCGCCAACGGTGGCAGAGGTTATAAGGGGCAGGGCCGAAGCGCACTGCAACGAACGACAGGTGGCGCCAGAATTCATCGCTACGATGACCAACTTGGGCAAAAATGTCCGCTTGCATCCAACAATTGCATGCCAAGGGGAAGAGCTGCCTGAAGGTTTTTCTTGGAGCTGTGCAACGTTCTTGCTCAACAACAAAGTGAAGGTCATCAAGGTGAATTAAGCGGTTGTTTAAAGGGAGACGGAACACCTCCAAAAACATATGATCGTTGCCTACTTTTTTGGCAACAAACTCATTGCGAAAGCACTAGAGCATTGGGTGAAAGGCCTACAGACGGCAATAGGAGGTGGGATGGAGTTAGGCCGAGATCTTGGATGCGGCTTCTTCTAGCTTGTGTGCAAACGTGCCATGGTTACACAAAAGATACTCATGTTAACACTGCATAAATCTAGATGGGGAACATACATATTACAACCTTAGATACCAGGATTTAATGCAGCCAAACCCGAGGGCCTCAAGGTCCCCCACTTGGGTTACCTTGCAAGACATCCTAGGAGAATTCCTTAGCGTGGAGGTGGAGATTGCGGATGGCTTAGGCGACGTCCTTGGCAGCTATCAGAGGAATGCCTTCTCTGTAGACCAAAGGTTTTGCATCTACCTACCAACGGGCAAAGGCTGGCAAACACAGGTGGCACTGGATAACAAATTCACTAGTAAGCAAGTAGTCATTACAATAGATTATTGCAACCTCCCAATTCGTTGCCAGTACAGCTTAGCCACGGATCACCTTGTCAAGGATTGCTATAAAAAAACCAAGTTGCACCAAAGAAACGCTCCAAGATCAAACTCAGGCAAGAAGACACCCAAGGAGGGCTTGGAGGGCAACAACAAACCAGTTTGCAACCTCCCCAAGGGTGGCATGACTCAAGGGGTGCAACAACCTAGTTCTCACCTTCACCAAAAATCATCGGATGGACAAGCAACCAATGCAGCGCGACCTCGAGCCAACACCAACCGACCCCATTCACAATCAAGTGTGAGAGGTTCAGAGGTTCAAGCGTAGCTCCTTGAACTGCATCCCCAATGGAAAGCTCCAATGCAACAGCAACGTACGTCTCCAAGGAACCAGGAGAGCAACACTCCTTAGACTACACATGGTATAGGTGGGAGAAGGTGCACAGAGGCCACAGATTGTAAGGGCAGAGACTCAGTGCAAAAAAAACAAAAGACCGCTATAATTGCGCTCAACTTGTCATTGACAACGCCCGAGCAGAAGCATCAACAGTCTTGTCCTTGGGACCACGGCACTCCAACTTTGTAGGATCCTAGACAACCAAGCAAATTCCAGAGTCCCAGCCCACATCCAACACAAGGGGAACTTCACAACCCATCAGATAAAACTCCAAGTCATACAATAGCTGCAAGCCCCCATACCTATCCATCTCCAGTGCCAAGTGCGGAGGCGAGACAGTCTCCGGAGTGCGTTGGAGATACACGATGGGCAAAAAGAGCCAAAGATTGGATCCCAAAAGGGCACAAAAATACTAGGGCTGAGATGGCCGAGCAATTAAAGGAAGAGAGCGACAACTTGTCTCTACCAGGTGATGCATTGGTGAAGCTCCTAGGAGGACAAGAGACAGAGGGTGTAAGCACCCGCACAAGCCCAGTGGCTAGGGACCAATCGCAAGGCCCACCATGTGTCCTACCCCATTTGACTGGGCGTGTCGGTCCTACTGGCTCCATCCTTGTCAGCTAAGCCAAGGCCACCAAAGGAGGGCATAGCCAGCCAATGCAAGAGCAGGGGCATCAGAAGCTCTCCCCCATGATAGTCGAGGCCTCTATACCAATCATGGTCATTGCTACCAAAGCCAGTGCAAGCTGAATTTATGGAGTGGTACCAAACAATTTACGTCCCCCAAACGGTTAGTGGTTACCTCATCTTGTAAGCAAAGAAAATGCTCGACTTCCAGCAGCACAGACGAGCTGAGATATCCGAATTTGCCAAACGACACTGAGTCTCGGTGCTTCAAAGCAAGCAAAAGACCCCAGGGCAAATAGGAACAAGTGGCTCCAACACACCAAACAAAGGTAGAGAACGAACTGCATCTCGAGGACCCTTGCTGTTCCCAACCAACTCCCAATAACTCTTATGAAGATTTCACTCATAACACAAAATTTACAAGGAGTCAATGATACGCAGAAGTGGGATGTGGTGAAGAATTACTACTGGACATTGAGGTCCAATTTAGATTTCTTATGCTTTCGAGAATATAAGTTGAGGGGTAGTCGCCTCTCAGATTTTGGCAAAGCAATATGGCCAAAAGCACGGTTCTTTGGTCAAGAAGCAGCGGTAGGGTATGGATACACGGCGGGAGAGATTGAGGTTGGCAAAGGGGGGGTCTGTTTGTGGATTGCCCCAACCATTCAACATCTAGTGACACTTACCAACAACTCCAGTTGTAGAAGGGTGCAATGGATCAGGCTTGGTGGCACTCTAGGTGGGGATTTGTCGGTATTGAATGTATATGCATCGACCATTGAATATGAACAAACGGAACTTTAGAGTGAGCTGTTGGCTATCTTACCCAAAGATTGTAATTGGTTACTTTGTGGCGATTGGAATTTTGTGGAACATAGGCGGGACAAGTCTAATTGGTGTGGAAAACTCATCACCCCAAATAAGCAACAAGTATTCGAGCAGCTACTAGGTGCACTAAATATTAAAGATTGCTTTTTCCACTCCCATCTTCTCAAGTACACATGGTACAACTGCAAAATAGATGGGGTAAGGATTTTGGCAAGACTCTATCAGATTTACTTCCTTCTTTCAAATGGAGTCAACTTAATATGATATCAGAATACTTTATTAAAGGAGACAGTACACACTCAGATCACTTACCAATTTTCCAAGCGTCTGTCACGCTAGCGAGCAACTTTTCCCGGTCACCGCTGGAGATGCTCTTATGTTCTCCTCCTTGTGGCCCAGATCTGGCTTTTGCAGCCCCGCGAGCCCTGGTCTTCATCTCGCCTTCCTTCAGGTAATCGGGTCTGTCCGTCTGTCCCTCTCCCGACTTCGCCTTGTGAGCTGGAGTGTTCGCTATGTTTGCTGGATTCACCATTTGGGCTGCGCTGCTTTTGTTTCCTTGATTCCCGCACCTTAGGCCGTGTGTCGGAGTGAATTGGTGGTCGTCGTCGTTGATTCTCAAGTTCCTCGGCCGTGTCTTGTCGTCTGATTCCTTCGTCTGGATCAGAGTTTGGGATCGCTCCGCTGCTGGCCCTGTCCTTGGCGCTGGCTTCTCAATCAATCTTCCTGCCGTCTGCCCTAATCTCGCTGCTTGTGATTTTGACCACCGCCTTCGGGCTTCGTCCCCGTTGCTCGTGATTTTGACCATCGCAACTTGGCCCTTGTCTCGTTCGATTCGTCGTGGTTTGCATTCCGCTAGCTCGCTGTCGATTTCCGGTCCCTACACCCTATCTTCCTAGTGCTCTCCTTCCGAGATTCGATCCCTAGCTGGTCGCCGAACCTTCACTCCTCAAATCCCTACTCCAGCTCCTGGCGCTTTTACTCCGAAGTCTCTGCCTAGACTTCTCGTTTGCTGAATCTCGGCATTGTTGGTGCCGCTCCTGTCAATTTTTCTAAGGTCCTTGTTTGGTTTCTTTTATGTTTGATTATTTTCTGCCCGAGCAATGATCCCCTCCCAATCAATGTCACAGCCCCCTACTAATTCACCCATTTCTACAACCCTCCGTTCAGACCTCCAGGGTCCTAAAACTCCTAACCACTACGGGTAGTCACAGCTTCTTTGAGAATGAAATGAGAATCAAGATTGAGAAGTTTTGGAGAGCCAATAGGAGCCCATTCTCCATGAAGAAGGTGTGACACCCCTTTTCGGTGATTTGGGGAATGAGGATGGAGAATGGTGCTTGGTTTTACAACCCTAACCCGGAAAGTAGCACGACAGCCGCTCGCAAGATCACCGACTACAAAACTAAAATTGGCAAGCAAGGGGTGAAACCAAGGTCAAAACTTCTCAAGGAAAGCTTCTCGACGTTGAATCTTCACCTCTAGAGGATGATAATCAAACTTCTCAATCTCCAGATTTGCGGACCTCGACTTGCAAAGTGCAGCCAATAAAAACCAGACACGGTGCCATTCTCTATCTCCACGTCATTCCGTGAAGAAGCTATGACTACCCTTACTTTCTCTAGAAATCCTAATCCATCTCACAAATTCCTGGAGCTCTTGCCCAGTGAGCAACGCTTTCGGCTTTCCCTTCCATCTAATCCAATCACTAGACTCTACAATCCCTTAAATCAGCCCACATTTTCACCCTCCAAAAACCCTAATAATTTTCAACCATCAATTTCACACCCATCTTCAATCTAACTTAAGACCCACCACTTTTCTTCACCCATTTCCCCCAAAAGAGGTGGAACTTGGCAAATTGTCCTACATGGTTCTCTTCCCTAATTTCTAACAATTCATGTTTAACCCTGGAAGGATGCGCCTATAACTGTGGAAATCAAACCGTGAGAATCATCCAAATAAACAAATCCTAAAGTGCTCATTGGAAGCCAAGCTACTGTAGATAGTCTCCACTTTCCACATAAAATTCCAAGGATGAATAGTTGCTATTCTATCCTACATAAGAGAGTTCTTTTTCATTCATCGGACCATTTTAGTCCACGGCATCCTTACAAGGTTAACCTCTAATTATCTAACCGACCATATATAAAACTTCAAGTTCATTTTTGTGTAGGTAGTTAAATTCCTTTGACTACTTTAATATTTTTATAGGATAATATTGAATGTTAACTATTGAAATTTTTATTTTTCACTGAAAAAGGTAAATATTTTATTTTTGAGAGGTCCTCAAAGGCATATATGTACCATTGATGGAAGAATAAAGCTTGTTAATTTCACTTGATTTGAGATTTTAAAAATTGTACTTCTCCATTTGCTTTGAAAATGGTCCCATTGAAAAGAATAGAATGTTTTCATGATTTTCACAGATGAAAAATTTAAACATGCAAGAGTTGATTTGGAGCTATTTGTTGTTTTTACTTATATAAAAAAAATTTGCATTTCAACAATTGCAAGGTGGATTGTGTAATGAATTTGATAGTAGTCTTCATTTGAACTTAAGGTTTTTAGAAGAGCATTTTAGAGCACTAACACAATTTGTAGTTGTTCATATCACCTCCAATCCCAAAAAAATTCTTCTATGTAACTTTCTCAAACATTGTGAAGAGAGACAACATACTAAAAATAGGATACATACATTTCTCTTATTATAATCTCACAATTCCTATACAATGTCACAATCAAAACTAGTAAGCAAGTTCTTTAAGCATTTGTATGATTAGATCTTGAAAAAAAAAAATTTGCTTCATTGGAGATAACTATAAGCCCATGCTCTTTTTTCGCAAGAAAAATACACTTGGAAAGGCTTAGGCACTTAGAGATTTAAATTCCAATAGTTTACATAGGTTCCTCTCAAACATCACACTCAAGCAAATTGGGACAGAGAGGGTTTTAATCCCTAAAGGTCCATTTAATGCATCCAAAAAGTTAATGCACCTTGGTTAACCTTGATTGAAACTTTTAAAATAACTAATTTTAGAACTTGATTTAACCCCTAAAGGACGAGACTATGTTTGCAATAAAAAAAATGCTCCAAAACTGCCTTTTTTAGTACAAAAACCAAATTTTTGAAAAAAGTCATTTTTGAACACATTTAACCGTAGGATCTTGTATTATTGTAGTTTAAAAAGATGTGGAAAAAATTTCAAAAGAATCCACCGTGTGGATTGCAAGATCTTAGTGTTTGAACTTGCAAAACTGCCATTTTTTAACCCTGCTGAAATCTGGGCAGCTGCAGTTCAGTAGGTCAAATTTGCATGAAAAAAAAGCCAAAATGATTGTGCAACTTCAGATTCTTTATTCAAGACAAGTTGTCTACATGCTTGAAAATTTTCAAATCATTTAGAATCGTTTAACATATAGAAAAAAAATAGTAAGTAGAATGAATTAGGGAATGATGCAAAATACTAAATTGTTAATAATTAATTTATAAAATTTAAAAATGCCATTGCATCAATTTACTTTTTTCCAAAAATATTTAAAACTGAGTGAAATATAGGACTTCAAAGTTTATTTTAGAGTAGAAAGTCCAAAACTGCCCGCAAACTAAAAAACCTCATAACTTCTGACTTTTTGATCGAAATGGAATGATTCAAAGCTTTTTATTCATATATAAACCTAATAAACCAATTTCAAATTTTGATTTTGTAAAAAAGTGGTTTTTTCAGAGCTGCCCGAGCTGCCCAAGTTGAGATGTAAACAACATTTTCCTTAATAACTTTTGAATCGTATTTCCAAATGCCTTGAAATTCAGTGCATGTGAAAGATATTCCTCGTCCACACATTCTGTTCAAATTTCAGCCCAAATAAGTCAAATCTCCATTCACATGTACCTGCCCAAAATCGCTATGTTGCTGAAAACAACAGTCTCGTCCTTTAGGGGTTAAACTTAGAACGTGAAGCTTGATAAATTTTGTTTCTACTCCACTTCAAAATTTTGAAAAATGGCAAAAATTGAAAAAATTATTGAAATTGAAAGCTCCATGTGTTAGAATCTAAATAACACAATACAATGTGTTTTTCATTCATATTTTTTTCCTTCAAGTGGATTTTAACTTTTAATTATAAAATTATGTTTTTCATTCCATCCTTCATTTATGTTAAGAATCACAATTTTTCCTAATTGATACTCACTCTGTCCCAAAATGATCTTCCTACTAGACAAAATGTTCTAGATTAAGGCTAAAAATAACATTTTTAGAGCCCATTTTGTGCAATATGCAGAGTTTGGTACACTCCTGTTGTCTTTGAAACTTTAGGTTTTGAAGCCCTTTTTAAAGTGCAATTTTGAATTATTGAAACGTGAAATTTTTTTTGTGCTTTTTAAGGAGCATCAATGAGCATTTACTTGTTGAGTGTGAGGTCGTCATTTTGTAGTAGTTAATATAAGCCCAAGCCTATATGTGGACCTTTGTTTTTGCCTCCCAAAGCTTCATCTATTTCAATCAAACAATATTCAAAGAGATGCAAAAAATAAAAACATGAAGTGTTGATTGATCCCTTCAACCATTTCATTTGTCTTTTGATTAGTGGTTGCATGGATGAAAGGGAAACAATTGCTTAGAATTGTTTTGCAAGTCCTAGAAAATGATCAAAAGTTAAATATGATCAATTTGCAGCTCACAAAGTGCAATACGAAGATCATTTTGGGACAAAAAATTAAGTCCAACATGAAGATCATTTTGGAACAGAGGGAGTATAGTTTTATTTCCACCTTGAGCTTTAAGAAATTACAATAAATTGATTCTTACATCAAAATTATTGAAAAAAAACAAATATAAAATGTATTTTTTTTACTAGCAAAAAAAGATCAAAATTTTATACATCAATTAATTAAATAAAAGGATAAATTTGGTTTAATAGCCAAATTTGACTTCAAGGTCTTTGTTATTGTTGTTTTGGGTGTAAAAAATAAAACAACCAATTGAAAAATTTTCATGCAAATTACCATTACTACTTGTACCTCTTGAGAATAATGAAACGATTTGGATTGTTTTTTCTATTTTTACTTATTTAAGTTCAATTTTTGCAACAAAAATGATGACAATTACAGCTTTTTACAAAATACATTGAAAATCCTCATAGTGGTATACAATTTATAGTTTCAAGTAATAAAAATATAAGATTGTTGTTTAAACACAATTTAAAAGGCTAAATATAACTTTGACATGATGTTTGATCATTTGACAATAGATTGAGTCCTTTAGGGATTAAACCCTAATTTTTCATGTAACCAACTGATCTAACAAAGTAATTTCCATGGTCAATTTCATCCTACCTTAACTTACTGTTAATCTAATAATTTAGTAAAGAATGTGTTGAATTAGTGCAATCCCGTGCTAATTTGATGTAAAGAGTGCTATTTTGGAGCACTTTGTATTAATTTATTAAAAAAAAGCTTTACATCACAATAAAATCCTTGTTTGAAAGTTTCTATCACTGTTCTAGTATTTTTACTAACTTCTTTTGTATTTTTGCCTTTTTCCTATTTTGTAGTTGTTTTCTGCTAGTAGTCTTTGTTTTTAATTCACTTTTGCATTTTTTGTATTTCTTATTTTTTTAGTTTGCAATTTAATTCTAATCCTAATTTCTACTTTTATTATTTTGGTTTTGTATTTTGGTGTTTGGTATATTTTTGTGTTTTCTAATTAGTTCTAATTTCATTAAATTTCCAACTTAGTGGTATTTTGGTTTTCATTTTATCACCATTTTATTGTTTGCCTGATCTGGTTATTTTACCAAATCTTGCTTTTAAGTCTTTTTAATTTAACTCCCCTTTTTTTCCCTAGAATCTTTCTTTTGTTTTCCCTTGATTGCATTTTTTATTTTTTGCCCTAAATTCCCAAAGTTTCCATTGCCATTTAATGGAAAAATCTTAATTGGTAGTTGTGGTCTGATCTAAAATACTAACACTTCTAGAGTTGCAACTTCACACAGATTGTTTATATTTTGTGTTTTCTATTAGGTGGATCACTAATCACCAAAGGAGATCACTTAGGGTGTCCATTAGAAACTTCATGTGTTAAGTTTTTTGACCCCGTATTAGATTATGTTCTAAAATTTAAATAATAGGAAAAGAAAAAATATGAATATTATTTCCTACATTAAAAATTTATGTTTTGAATTATTGATAATTTTATTTGTTAATTATAATTACTTACAAATTTTTGAAAGTAAAAAGATACATTGTAGAGCTAAAAATAACTTTAATACCCCTATTTTATATAAGAAATTTTTTCTAAAAAATGAAACAAAAATTCCTAAAAAATAAATCTCTTTTGAAAGTTCATATTTTTTCAATATTGATGCAATGGTCATCTAAATGTGTTCTCTATAAATATTTGGGCTAAAATACATGCCATTTTAGTTCATTTTTCAATCTTCTATAGAAATCATTTCTTATGTTCACTGAATTCAAAAATTTTGGCAATAGAAACCTTATAATTTCCCATTGCTACTTCATCACAGCTTGAGTGCAACGGGCTGGACTCTGCATTGAGGATGCATTCACTGACAATTCATTTTATTTATTGATGACATATGCATACAAATGCATTCCAGTTCATCAGATTCTCCATAACAATATGACTCTACTCCCTCAAAAGAGGCAGACACTACTTGCACATAAAACTCATAGTGACTCTGACTCCGTAGTCACTCACATTTCTATTTTGCATATGCACATTAACATGTGGTGGAAAGTAGGTGGAAATAACATATTCTACTAAAAAGGTCAGTTGCTTGTATATGCAGCCAGACTGCCGGAGAGGGCAGAAATCAACATCATATCTTCCTTCCTTCCTTCCTTCCTTCGAGTGCTTGTCGATCACCAAACCTCCTCTTCCATTAACAAGATCAACTTACACGACTTCAAAGGTTTCGGCTCTAGCAACGAAGTAAGCACCGCGTCCTTTGAGCCAATTCCCTTTCTCCGCATCATCAACGCCCATGAGCTCACTCATGACATCCGTGGCGTTCAGAGTTTTCAGAATCCAGGAGCCCGTGGAGAGACTCTCCGTATAGTGAACACCGTTTGGAACATTCTTGTCTGTGCAGTGACTCCCACTGGTCTCAGCCCCTCGTGTGCAGCCGTTGAGCCAATCTGCTCCAGTGAATCCGCCTCCAACGAAGCACCTATGTACGGGAAAAGTTCCAAAATGTCTTGTTAGAACGACACATATTTTGTGCAATCCTATCAAACTTGGATCTAGATCTTTCCTACTTCTTACACAACTTGGTTTGGAAGCACCCCATGCACAATCCAAGATGTAAAACCTTTAATCATTGTTAAGTGCTAACAATAATTCAACAAGCAAGTACAGAGTGCAGAAGAAACCAGCCTTGACACCTTGATACAATTCAAAAGAAACCCATCAGAAGACTGAAAATGGACTGGACTACATTTTAATACATTAACTCAAGCAGCACCCGACTCCAAACTGCTGAATAGTATCATATTAAAGAAGGAAGGATTACTGGTTCATCACAATTTGCCCATCGGAAAATTGCCAAATTCATTGTACTACCTGACATTGGGGCCATTTCCACTGCTTATTAGGGTGGTGCATCCTCCATTTCTATAAACCCGGCCTGTCTGGCAACTTGAGAGATCCCGGATCAGGACGGAGCCAACATCCATGACAGCACAAGTTCGTTTAGCAATGACCGCAAAGGTAAACCCAGAACCGGAACACTCGCTGGAGCTGCTGAATCCTTGGATGTCGACCGCTTGGACATTTACGTTGATTATCATCAATGTGGTAATCAGCAGCAGGAGCTTGAATCCGTTGAGGTGGCGAACAACCTCTGTCATATCTGATGCCTTTGGGTGGTTATGGGAAGGACCTGAACAAAAAAAAATGCACAAATTTTTCAGTGGATATGAAAAACTATCGGAGTAAGTTAAAGCAATAATTGTGAATGATGTATGTCTACTATTTTGCCTCTAATTTTGACTTGTGCCAGACACAGATAGAAGGTAAAGTGGCCACCCGCAAATGCGCCACTCATTCAAAACGGCCATCATCACTTTCACTCTATACATCTCCAAAATATCAATATTAATGTGGAATAAACGATTTTAGAACCTCTACCAAATACCACTTTGATGGGGAATTTCTTTATCGTGGCGTCATTCCGCAAACTTTACAATTTAGACTATGCGTCTGAAATCTATAACAGTTCTAGACTTTTCAATTTAGAAGCATTCGGCGAATAACTGTCAACACATGCGAGGATGAAGTATACGAGAACACGGGGCTTGGAGAATGCAATGATCAACTCAATTAGCATTTCATTGACATTGAATAAAAGGGTGATTGCAAGAAACACTTGTCCTATTTGTTGCGTTTTGTCACACCCTACTTTTTCATTTTTTTTTTTGCCATAACTTCTGTGTTTTAGCTCCAAATGCCTCAAAAAATTTAGGAGAGAAGCTCATAACCAAGATGTAACTTTTTTGATTTTTGAGTAATTTTCAAAAATATTTTACTATTTTTAAACAGCCCCGAAATTTTCTCACAGTACTCAATTTAGGGGGTTTTTGCACTCATTTATATCTTAATAAACTAATTTTGAGCTAAAATTTGAGGAGGATAGTCTCCTAGTACACTTGTAGCTATTGCACAAAGGAAGTTTTAAAAAACCTATTTTTAAGTCGTGCAGGAGTCTACAAATATAACATCTTTGTGCATTTATTTTGAAGGGAAAAAACATTATTTTCGTTAATTTTTTGGTCCATTATCATTGAATAAAAGTTGTCTTACATTGACTATTTTTTGTGTTTTAAAAAAAAACAATCCTATTTTTTACAAATTAAAGAGCCAAAGGTGGTATTTTCTTCACTACAATTTTGGACATGCACTTTTTCATAAAGTGGGTGAAGAAAATACCACTTTTGACATTTTAATTTGTAAAAAATAGTTTGTTTTTTTTAAAAACCAAATAAAAATATTTCATGAGAGATAACTTTTTGTTGATGGTATGTAAGCAAAAAAATCACCAAAAAAGTATTTCACCTCTTCAAAATAAATGCGCAAAGATCCTCTTTTTGTAGACTCTTACACGACTTAAAAATAAGTACTTTTAATTTCCTTTGGAAAATAGCTAATAATACACTAGGTAACTAACTTCCCAAAGTTTTAGCAAAAAGTTAGTTTTTTAAAATGAAAAAGATTGCAAAAAACCCCTAAATTGGCCATTGTGAGAAAATTTCGGGGCTGTTTAAAAATAGTAAAATATTTTTGAAAAATCCTCAAAAATTATAATAGGTACATCTTGGCTATCAATTTCTCTCCTCAAAATTTCGAATCATTTGGACCTAAAATACAAAAGTTATAGTCAAAATGAAAAGAAAAAACTAGGGTGTGACATTGAGCTTTAAGTGTTTCTTGCATTTACCCAAAAGTGATAAGGCGGCGTTGTTTTGCTCAGCACTACGAGGAATTTCACAGGCATGTAGTTCCATATTAAAGCTCTTAAATATTAGTTCCATGTAATTATTTTTGCACACACCTCAGAGACTAATCTGGGTTAGCATGATGACCAGTTTACTAAGTGATGCAAAACACACCTTGCTAGCTAGCACAAATTGTGCCCAACCGTATATATTGAAACAACATGAGAGTACAACATTGGAGGGTTGAAACAACATTGAAATGCTATTTCAACTTCCTTCTATTGTTTCGACAGAGGTTTGAAGTAGTGTGATTCTTAAAAAAATAGAAAACAAATTAGGACATTGTTCGTCAAGGCTTGCGTCCAAATGTGAACCAACACTCACACAAGCACATCACTCACAACTCATTCAAACTATGCAGAAAGTGCTGTCCAGAATGAATCAGCTGGTAAGAACCTAGCAGCAAACTAATTGACATGGAAAATCTCGTTAGCTCTCGATCGACCCCTTCTCTGAGAAAAGGAATCAATGAAGTGCGCGCACATTCAAACCCGGAAAAGCTCGTTCACAAGTTCCAGTCGATCAGGACTCTGAAGCAAATGCAACGACCATACAGACAGAACTCGAATAAACGTAAAGATCCACTGCACATACAGAATTCAAGAGCGCGCACTGCAGAGACAACAAAGCGTTCCAGCTTCCAACTTCAATCCCACAAGTAGTTGTGGATCGATGGAAGCGCATCCACTTATATACATTCACCCGCATCAAGGCCGACGTGGGAAAGTGCGTTAAAATGGCGGTATTCGATACGCCACATTTTTCCATTCATTTCTAGTACAGGTATAGATTTCAGACTGCACAGTTGTGAAAGTGCCGAGTTTTTGGAATACGCCATATTAACAAAATATTGGTTCTATTGCTTTTACCAAAGTATCGGAAGTAGGGGTAAATAGGAGGGGTTACCATGTGGGAAAAATTGGACCATCACCACTTTCTAAATAGTTTCTAAGTAGAAATGGTCTTCTTTACCACCTCCTTCATCATAGAGTAATCATGAACATGATCCTATAATCAACCCATGACTCCTCTTTCATGTATCTAATGGTACTTTAGTGTTCACCATTAAAGGATTGACATATTACTTATCCCTTGTTGGAATTACTGCAATCATTTTGTAAAAAAATGAATGGATTTGGATGAGTTTGTGGATGGAAATGGAGCCAAAAAGTAGGTTGACAATTCAGGCATTTGATGGAAATGGATTGACTTACCTCCCAGCTTACTTGTGTCTTATTTTAGTAAAGTGGGACCAAGTATTAGAGTTGAAGTAGTGCAAGCTCACAAAATTGAATGTGAAATGAAATATGTGGGTATAAGGGATCAATGGAACTCAATAGAAAATTAGGAAATTTCATTAAAATAGTGCCATTCTTCAAATTTTGGCATTTATACGTTTTAGACTGCGCATTTTTTTCTAGGAAATTGATATGATATATTAATATTCAAGAGTGCACTAGCTCCAAATAGTGTGATAAGCCACTATGATAGGAGTAAAGCCTCTTATGATACAGTTCTTGTTTTCTTGGAAATTGGTCTAGTATAGTAATACTGAATGTGTACTAATTCCAAATAGTGAAACTTTGGTAAATTAATGTTACACCTACTATTCAAACAAAAACTTGGAGTGGAATAGATTTGAATGTCTAGCCCATGACTGTGTCCTAACTGGTGTCAAAGCCGTAGATTACTACCATTTTAATAAATTAACAAAAGAGCTTAAGGTAACTGAGCCCGTGACAAGTTTAATTCTAGACAAGTCTATTACATGCTCAATTTTTTTGTGGTGTACATGTGGAATGTGGAATGTGCTTTGCAAAAAGAATTGTTCCTCTCATGGATTGGTCCAAAATTGAGCTTGTCATGGGATTAGTTACCTTATTTAATTTGATGTTTGAAGCACTTTTTTTTGCTCCATAATGATAAGTGCACCAAAACCATAGACAAAAAATTCATAATACATAAAAATGAGAATAAAGGAGAGGCACCTAATATCAACAATGTACCCAATGGCATCACTTTCTGAGTAGGGTAATCGTTTTAGAACATATATCTAAGTAGAGCATATCTATAGCCTACCTATGCTTAACCTCTAAAAGAGGTGGTTGTATGAATACAACCTAACAATGTGCATACTAAGAAAATACTTTCATAGCAAAAAGGTGAGTTTAGGGTTGAGATTTTTTACAGCTGTTCTTGACAAAAATGTTGAAATGTTGACCTCTGTATTTATTTTGGGAATTTTATAAAATATATGTCATCCTCAAAGAATTCAAAATATAGTAAACTACATGACTCTAAATACATAGAAAACGCCCTTTCTATAACCATATCTTTTTTTCCACTTTAGACATTATCAAAGTGAAAATTTCTAAATTTAGTTTCCATTCCCAACTTCAATTTCCATATTTTTGGTTTTCTTCAATACAATAGCCTTCATTGTGAAATACCATCTACAAGCACAGTTGCAACCCTTTTTTATCATCAACACCCTTTAGAGGTTAAGTTCTAAAATGACTACCTTCCCTAGAAAGTGATGCCATTGGATGCTTTATTTGTATTGCATGCTTCTTCTCCCTTTCTAGAATCCTAATGTCAAAGACATCAAATGTACAACAACAATACATGGTGTCAAATTTGGATGTGCAAACAGTTTGGGGGATAAGTAAGGTAAAACAATGCACTACTGCCTTCCACTTAAGCCCATCAGCTACGTACAACACCCTCCCACTTGTGTCAATGATCCACCCATTACCACAATCTTAGCTACCCTTAATTGTAATAACTATGCACTCAGAGAGGGGACATGTCAATGTGTGGTTTAGTGTGGATCCACCCACGCTTTAACAAGGGTGATAGTTAATTAGTTACCTTCATTTTCATGTGCACCAATTGACGTTCTCTTGAGGCAGTTGTATTTATCAGAACGAAGGGGAGAAATGGATATACTATCATACTTAGGTAAGAAGCTTATTGCTATCACTCATGATATCCCCATTTCCTTGAACTGTTTTGAAAAATGCAGCCATGTGCGTGGTGGTGGTCAATATTGGAGAGTTGGTAGACCTCAACTGCAGTCCAGCAATGGAGAAAATCTCCATTCTTATCCTGCTGCAAATTAAAAGGCTTCTTCAGCCCATGAGTGCCAGTCAATTTGCAAGGACAATTACTTGTGTCAAAAAAATTATAATAATATATAATAAAATAAATAAAATAAACAAAAATTGCAAGGACAACCTTTAGTTGCTCTAATAACATTCTAGAGTACTGAACCAGGCAATGGTCCTCGCCACTTGCAGAAGACATTAACCCTCCCCATGCTGGGGAGATATGATGCCTCCCTAGATGCCTCGGAGGGACTTCTCTGGTAACACTTGAGGGACATTTTAGGTAACTATTGAAGCACATTTCATGTTTGGAATTGGTCTTTTTTTCATAATTAAAAACATCAAACTGAATTTTATATGATTCTTGAAATAAAATCTCTTGGTAAGAATTGTTATAATTACAAAAAACACTTCAAGTAGGATGAGATTTTTAAGGAAAAAGTTGTCATTGATGTACATCTAGAGCTGACACCAAGGGAAGATATGCTGCATCCCTAGGAAGGCATTAGGCAAATTTACCTCCCTAGATGCCCAAGGGGCACTTCTCAATTTAGTCATGCAAGGATTGATATTGGTAGAAGAGCTATAGAAGACAAATTTTTTCAAGGATGCAAAAGGAACCTCTACCTCATTCAACAATGCTAGCACGTGAGCATAGAAATGCAAGCATATGAGCCTTGTGGATATTCGTATAAGTAGATACCCCACAACTAATATTGAAGGTACCTGTAACATAAACAACTATAATATAGATATCTATAACATAGGTAACCTATAATCATAGAAGTTTTTTATAATAGCAACCGAGCTACCTCATTGGGGAACAATGTTATGACACTCGTAAGGCTGGCATGTCGAGTGTTGGTGGTTAGCTTCTTTGCAATGACAACCTTGTTGGAGATCAATGTTGGTTTCAGCTAAAATGTACGAGATGTAAAATACTCCCAACATTTCAAACATTTTAATCCCATAGTCTCATAGACCTTAAATGAAATTGCCATCAATCCTGAAGACAAGTATAAATAAAGTCCATATTTGTTATACTGAGACTTTTTACAGTCTCATTTTTATCCTTGACTCAAAGACAAACCGCTTTATCTCTTTACTAGTACTTTTTTTTATAAATAGTTGACAACACCAACTTTTAGAATTTCATTTTAGAATCACTATTTGAGCATTAACTATTTTTTGTTTCAATTAATATTTTTTTAATGAATTTTCTAATAACTAGCATTTTATTTCAAAATCTGCACAGAGTCTCAACGTAACGAATATGGTCATAATAATGGAACATTAGTTATGTCACAGCATGATGTCAAAATGCCATTACCTTACAGCAGCCCCCATTGCAAACCAAAATAGGCCCCTCCAAACAAACTTCTAACTTCTTTACAAGAAGTTTGAGGCTTGAAGAAGGCTGTTAGTTTCCAAACAACAGGAACAAAATGAGAAAAAAAATAAAAAGAATTTAAATTTAAATTTTTTTAAAAGTTCAGCAAACAACAAAGCTTGAAATGCATGGGACAATCTTATATGAATTTTAACAAAAAATTAAAAATGGAAAAAAAATACTTTTAAAATAAATCCAAAATTGCAAAAGTGAGAAACACATTTGGTGTGGCACTACTACTGCCACATCAAATTGTGATTATTTATTATTTATTTATTATTTAATTAGTATTATTGATTTTTTTAAATATTTAATATTTTATGTTTATATTTTTTTGTAATTTAATATTCTAGCTAGCAATTAGAGGTTTGCAATTTGGAGAGCTAGCCCTTAACCAACCCTTTGAAGGCTTGAAACTTTTTTTAATGTTTGATCAGTTTATAATTAGAACTTGAAATTTTTTTTCATTGAAAGCGCATTCAAAAGTACTTTGCGTAGGTACAAGAAACCTATGATTTAGACATTACTACTTCATAGGCTAGCTATAAAATTTCTATTTGGAGTGAAAAATAGAGAGAGAAAAAGATTTGGTACTTGATAAAATAAAAAATTGTCACCCTTAATGAATATTGTTTGAGGTCTTCTTATAACCACCTCAATGCCATGTCTTTGTAATTATGTGTTTTTGTAGATGTCAATGGGTAAATGTTTACCAAACCATTTTGTTGGTTTGACAAGCATTGTGGACTCATGATATCGAAGGAACCTTGTGTTATTTTTTCTAAACATGTTGAACAAGCGTTAGGAGACCACCAAAAGTGACTATGTTTATGTGGGTCTTAGAAACGTTTGGAGTTGCTTTGGCTGCTTTAGTTACTAGGAGGGTATTGCACAATCTTGATTTCATTTGTTCAAATCCTTTATTGCTTCTATAAAGAATAGCATAAGCTTCCATACAAAAATGTAGCATTTGTATTATGTGACCTACAATTAGTCCCTCTAGCATAAAGAAATATGAATGGTCTTACAAGTAGGTTGTATTTTGAAAGCAAGAATGGTGGTATTAACAAAGTCCATGTTAGATGCACACAAGTAGGTGTTTAAACCTTTATATTAGACTTGAATGTAAACCATGTAGTCATGCACGCATTTTAGAACAAAAACATATATAAAAACATACCTTTTTAGTTTCCAATAGTACCAAATTAGATGCACCTTTTTTTTTATAGTGTCCCTTTGTCATCTATGAAAATTGGGTCATTTAGTGTGACAAATATAAGGGAAAGAAATTCCATTCATGAGATTTTATGGAAGAAATCTTTGGATTTTACATTATAGTATGAATATAAAATTTGATTTTAAATGGTATATTAATATTGTAAATATGCTTATTGTTTTGTAGTGCAAATACACCTCATTCACCTAGAATCCTAAAATTACAACCCTAAAATTACAACCTTAAAATTACAGCATGCATTGATTTACAATTTTTTTTATTTTTTTTTTGTCTCATTTAGTCATTTTCCTAGCATTTTTTCAAACTCCCTCAACAAGTTGAAGTTGAATTACAAGCATATGTAAATCATAATTTAGCCCTATAATCAATTCATTCCATATACAACTCAAATACCAGTGCTGCTATTTATGCAAATTGGGGCCCTAGCAATGTAGAAATCATTCTTATAGAGGTGTTTAGTGACTAAAATCACTTGTTTATGTTTCTTAACTCATGCAAAAGATTAAGTAACACACTAAGTTCTAACTTCCTAGTATGTGTATCAACCTAAGAATCCTTGTTATGACTAGATTTTTTGTAAAATTCTTCTTTAACTAGTTTCAACTATTTTGTTCTCCTTTTTTTCTTTCCTACTGTAGGTCTTGTAGTCAACAACACAAAAGTTCATGAATACTACTACAGTAAAACTTGTCTTAGTGCATAACTGTCAAGTATGCAAACAATAGATGGGCCCAATTTCAAGCACATTTTCTTAAAATAATGTAGTTAGAGCCGACATTAGTTAGGTGGACATTATTACACTTCTCTAAATGCATTATCCTCTCTTAGTTAGTGCATACCTAACCACCAGTCCCGGCACCATGCAATAAGACAAGTTTTGACATAGTATATTTGGAAATAATGTATCCATTCTCAATGTTCAGTTACTGCTTTGTAAAATGGATACACTATATCCAAATGGAAGTAGTACAGTAGTATGTATGCCTCGAATGAAATTTCACAAAGAGGAATAGGATACCAAGGCCTTGGTCCGGCTAAGTTATATTCTCCTCCCTGTGGTCTGGATCTGGCTTCTCGAGCCCTGGTCTTCATCTCGCCTTCCTTTGGGTCTGTGCCTTTATCCCTCTCCCAACTTCGCCTTGTGAGCTGGAGTGTTCGTTGTGTTTGCTGGATTCACCATTTGGGCTGCGCTGCTTTTGTTTCCTTGATTCCCGCACCTTAGGCCGTGTGTCGGAGTGAGTTGGTGGCCGTCGTCGTTGAATCTCAAGTTCCTCGGCCGTGTCTTGTCGTTTGATTCCTTCGTCTGGATCAGAGTTTGGGATCGCTCCGCAGCTGGCCCTGTCCTTGGCGCTGGCTTCTCAATCAATCTTCCTGCCGTCTGCCCTAATCTTGCTGCTCGTGATTTTGACCATCGCCTTCGGGCTTCGTCCTCGCTGCTCGTGATTTTGACCTTCGCAGCTTGGCCCTTGTCTCGTTCGAGTCGTCGTGGTTTGCATTCCGCTAGCTCGCTGTCGATTTCGGTTTCCGGTCCCTACACCCTGTCTTCCTCGTGCTCTCCTTCCGAGATTCGATCCCCAATTGGTCGCCGAACCTTCACTCCTCAAATCCCTGCTCCAGGACGTGGCGATTTTACTTCGAAGTCTCTGCCTAGACTTCTCGTTTGCTGAATCTAGGCGTTGGGTTCCTTTATTGTTGCCGCTCCCGTCAGTTTTTCTGAGGTCCTTGTTTGGTTTCTTTTATGTTTGATTATTTTCTGCCCAAGCAATGATCCCCCTCCAATCAATGTCACAGCCCTTCTAAATCGCCCATTTCCACAACCCTCCGTTCGGACCTCCAAAGTCCTAAAACTCCTAATCAATTTCTTTTGAAACCCTAATCCATCTCACAAGTCACAAATTCCTAGAGCTCTTGCCCAGTGAGCAGCGCTTTCCCTTCCATCTAATCCAATCTCCAGACTCTACAATTCCTTAAATCAGCCCACATTTTCACTCTCCAAAAACCCTAATAATTTTCAACCATCAGTATCACACCCATCTTCAAGACCCGACACTTTTCTTCACCCATTTCCTCCCCCAAAAGAGGTGGAAGTACTTGACAAATTGTCGTTTCCTTCCCTTCCCTAATCTCTAACAATTCATGCCTAACCACTAACTACCTAACTGACTATATATGGTTGATTTAAAATTTCATGCAGCTCATTTTTGAGTGAGTAGTTAAATTCCTTTGACCACTTTAATGTTTTTAAAGAGTAATATTGAATGTTAACTATCGAAAACTTCTACTTTTCACTAAAAAAAGGTAAATATTTGATTTTGAGAGGTCCTCAAAGGTATATATGTACCATGAATGGAAGAATAGAGCTTGCCAATTTGACTTGATTTGAGATTTTTAAAATTGTACTTCTCCATTTGCTTTGAAAATGGTCCCAATGAAAAGAGTAGAATGTTTTCATGATTTTCACAAATGAAAATTTAAACATGCAAGAGTTGATTTGGAGCTATTTGCTACATTGGAGATAACTATAATAGCCCATGATCTTTTTTCATAGGAAAAACACACTTGGAAAGGCTTGAGCACTTAGGGATTTAACCAATAATTTTAAAAAAATTCTCTCAAACACCACACTCAAGCAAATTAGGACAGAGAGGGCTTTAATCCCTTAACATCCATGCATCCAAAAGGTGAATGCACCTTGGTCAACCTTGATTGCAACTTTCACACCATCTCAAACAAGAGAAGTATTAATTCTTACGGTTAGATTCTAAAAAAACTATATTTTTTGTTTCTTTGAGTGAATGCAACAAAAATGGCAGTTTTGAGTGGTTTTTGATAGAAAAAAGGCCTTGGGACTTTAGGTTTTTGGAAGTGCATTTTAGAGCACTAACACAATTTGTAATTGCTCATATCACCTCCAATCTCCAAAAAACTCTTAGATATAAATTCCTCAAGCATTGTATAGAGGGACAGTATACTAAAAGTAGGATACATACATTTCTTTTGTTATAATCTCACAGTTCCTATGCACCCAAAAAGTGAATGCTCCTTGGTCAATCTCGATTGCAACTTCCAAAATAACTATTTTTGAAACTTGATTTAAACTAAGAACATGAAGCTTGACAAGTTTTGTTTCTACTTCATTGCAAAATTTTGAATAATGTCAAAAATTGAAAAAGTTAGTGCAATTGAAAGCTCCATGTGTTAAAATCCAAATAACACTATACACTATGCACTAAAAAGAGGCTATCACCTCTTGATTTGCATTAGTTCCCCCCCCCCTCTCTCTTGAAAAAATCACAAGCCATTGATGCATTTTTTAAAAAATGCTTCCCCTCTAAAATGCCATCCATTTCTCAAAAAAGTGATTTAATTAGAGCCCTCCAAATACAAATACAAAATATGGTACCAAATACGAATATGAAGACAAACACAAATATGGATTATATAAAATATGGAATATAGATACACTACAAAGTATATATATAGTACAAAATATATATATAACTATTGGATTGTGTACATGTATGTGTACGTGTACATATACAAAGATTATATCACATTGGTTGTCATTTGCAGGGATCTGGAAAATATATATAAGGGGAGGTCTGTACATTTTTGTAATTTTGCTTAGACATGATATTTGATCATTTGTCAATGGATCAAGTCCTTAGGGATTAAACCCTAATTTTTCATGTAACCAACTCATTAAACAAAGTAATTTCCATGGTCAATTTCATCCTACCTTAATTTATTGTTAATCTACTAATTTAGTATAAAATGCGGTGAATTAGTGCAATCTCATGCTAATTTAGTGTAAAGAGCGCTACTTTAGTGCACACTCCATTAATTTACTAAGAAAACCTTTAAATTACTACCAAATTCTTATTTGAGTGTTTCTATCACTATTCTAGTATTTTTACTAACTTCTTTTGTGTTTTTGCCTATTTCTTATTTTTTAGTGGTTTTCTATTTACTTCTAATTTTATTTCCTATTTCTAATATTTTGTTTTAAATTCACTTGTACTTTTCGTATTTCTTATTTTTTTGGTTTGCCATTTATTTCTAGTTTTGTTTTCTGCTTGTAGTCTTTTGTTTTTAATTCATTTTTGTATTTTTTGTATTTTTTGTTGTTTTGATTTGCAATTTGATTTGAATCCTATTTTTTTATTTTTTTATTTTTTTTTAAATTTGTGTTTTTGTGTTTTTTAATTTTTTTGATATCCTAATTAGTTATAATTTTGTTTAATTTCCAACTTAGTAGTGTTTTGGTTTTCATTTTTATCACCATTTTACCATTTGTCTGGTTATTTTACCAAATCTTGCTTAAGTATTTTTAAATTAAGGATAGTTGCAAAAAAGACCTGCAAGAAAACGTAGCGTTTTGTCAAATACTACAAATATAGTGCTCTGTACTAGGACTACTGGGAGTACTAGCAGCTGTAGCCCGACCTTTCCTTTGGACCGTCGATTGCTTAAAGTTTGGACAAGCGGCAACAATCTAGAACGACGCAGTACTACACAATGGTCTGTAGTATTGTGCACTACTGCAAAACCCAAACATCCCAATTTTTCACTAAAAATGCCAATGTGCAGTTTTATATTTTTTTAAAAACACGTGTCCAAAAATTAAAATAAAAAATGACAATTTGTGGCAACTCATGGGGCCTCACATTCCAAGAGTTATTTCATAAACAAACCATACACACTGCTCTCTGTAGCGCACGCAAGTGACCCCTATTTGCTCACTTTTGTAGCCCATGAAAAAAGTCTTTTTAGAATTTCCTCTGGTGGACACGTGGAAATCAAGTGTGAGAACATGTCTACCAAATTTTATCTTGAAATCATTAAATTTGGGCATTCCCCAGTACTAAAACCTCCTAAACTATAAAGTGTGACAAATTAGGAAAATTCAAAAATAAGGCCAAATAGAACCTCCTATTTTTTCCCTAGAATCTTTCTTTTGTTTTCCTCTGATTGCATTTTTTAGATTTTTGCCCTAAATTTCCAAAGTTTCCATTGCCATTTAATGGGAAAATCCTAATTGATAGTTGTGGTCTGATCTAGAATACTAACACTTCTAGAGTGGCAAATTCACACACATCGTTTATATTTTATATTTTCTAAAAGGTGAATCACTATGGTGATCCACAAGATACATTTTGTGCTCAACATGTACACTATATATTGTAATGATTGAACTTCTAGATGATTTCATTTTTTAAGAGTAAATAGAGATTCCTACAGATTTGAAGTGCATTTTAAATCACATCATCTATACTAGTACACTATTGGTGGTAGAAATGCAAGGTTTACATCAAACGATTTATGAGGACAAAAAAGCCTACAACTGCTTTTAGAAACAATATACCATAAATCCATAGATCCAAAATTTGCTCCTATTTTGCCATGCACTTGGTCAAATGCAAAAATGACAAACTCTACACAACTCAATGTTTTGCTCGTTGCTACTTCATCATGACTTGAGTTCAAGGGGCTGGACTCTGCATTGACGATGCATTCAACAGTTCATCAGAGTCTCCATAACAATATGACTCTACTCCCTCAAAAGAGGCAGACACTACCTTACACATAAAACTCATAGTGACTCTGACTCCGTAGTCACTCACATTTCTATATTTGCATATGTACATTAACATGTGGTGGAAAGTACGTAGAAAAAACATATTCTACTAAAAAAAAGTAAGTTGCTTGTATATGAGCCGGAGAGGGCAGAAATCAACGTCATATCTTCCTTCCTTCCTTTCTTCCTTCGAGTGCTTGTTGATCACCAGACCTCCTCTTCCATTAACAAGATCAACTTACACGACTTCAAAGGTTTCGGCTCCAGCAACAAAGTAAGCACCGCGGCCTTTGAGCCAATTCCCTTTCTCCGCATCATCAACGCCCATGAGCTCACTCATGACATCCGTGGCGTTCAGAGTTTTCAGAATCCATGAGCCCGTGGAGAGATTCTTTGTATAGTGAACACCATTTGGAACATTATTGTCTTTGCAGTGACTTCCACTGGTCTCAGCCCCTTGCAATCGTCGTCGTCTGCAGCCGTTGAGCCAATCTGTTCCAGTGAATCCGCCTCCAACGAAGCACCTACGGGAAAAGTTTGTTAGAATGTCACGTATTTGTGCAGTCCTATCAAACTTGAATCTAGATCTTTCCTACTTCTTACACAACTTGGTTTGGAAGCACCCCATGCACAATCCAAGATATAAAATACTTAATCGTTGTTAGGTACTAGCAATAGTTTAACAAACAAGTACAGAATGCAGAGGAAATCAGCCTTGACACCTTGATTCAATTAAAAAGAAATCCTTCAAAAGACTGACGATGGGCTGTACCATGTATTAGTACATTAACTCAAGCAACACCCAACTCCAAATTGCTGAATAGTATCCTGTTAAAGAAGAAAGGATTACTGGTGCATCACAATTTGCGCATAGGAAAATTGCCAAATTCTTTGTACTACTTGACATTGGGGCCATTTCCACTGCTCACTAGGGTGGTGCATCCTCCATTTCTATAAACCCGGCCTGTCTGGCAACTTGAGAGATCCCGGATCAGGACGGAGCCAACACTCATGGAAGCACAGACGCGTTGCGCCTAGGGGAGGACACTCCCCGCGCTTTACAAAGTGACCTGCGGCGAAAAATAGGATGGATTTAATTCATCATAGGTAAAATTTATAAAGATTTTACATTTAAAGAAGGGGACTTAAAAAGTGACATGTCTTTTATAAGTAAAATAGATACCCGAAAATTATGGTCCATTAATTATTTTTTAAATGTAAAATAGGGGCCAAAGAATAGGATCCAAGGAATTCTATTTACTAGGTTCAGTTATGGTTATGCTACAGTACTAGTAAGATACAGGTACTATACAAATCTGAAGTATAACTACAACATATCTTGTAGTCAGTCGATGAATGGGGTAGTTTCCATCTGTTCTGTCTGTTAAGTTTAACGACTACTGCTAGGGTTTAGGCGCGAATGATAATTTCGAGGTTGGGAGGGAGGCGCGGCAGCGTGTGTTCACGAATTTGTTTGCAAATCTGGGTGCGGTTGAGGGTTAATCACGCGATGAGTTCTCCAGCTTCTTGAGTGACGGCAGCGTGTGTTCACGAATTTGTTTGCAATCTGGGTGCGGTTGAGGGTTAATCGCGCGATCAGGGGGGCAGCTTGTTGAGGGACGGCAACGTGGAGATGGTGTTTCCGATTCGCGCGATCAGTTCTTCGGCTGAACCGTGGAGGCTGCTCTTGGGGATGGCATGCGCTTGGTTGTGGGTGCGCGATCAGATTGGTGGTGGGCTTAGGGTGAGGAGGTGAACGAAGGGGTCGGCGATTCCTTGTGCGGGGGCGCTTGCTTGTGTGTGCGCGATCAGTTGTTTGTGCGCGACCAGTTGTGGAATTCTGTTTTGGGGTCAACGGCGTGACAAAGGTGTTCCCGATTTCTGGCGCGGGGTTTGCTTTTGCGGGGTGCGCGATCAGTTCTGCCTGGTGCGGGGTTTGCTCTTGCGGTGTGCGCGATCAGTTCTGTCTGGTGCGGGGTTTGCTTTTGCGGGGTGCGCGATCAGTTCTGCTGGGGTGTGCAAGGTTCACCAGCGTGGAGGATGGTGTTCGGGATTGTTTTAGCTTGCTTGTTTGTGCGCGATCACTTTAATTCTCATTACTTGTTAAATTAGTTTTGTTCTTTATAAAGAAAATAGCCTCCAATAAATTCAGCCTATGTACGTATTATAAGTAAAGATAGGCATGATAATATGGGCTCTAAGGGGGTTTATAAGTAATTACAGGGGCCTGAAAATTCAAAAAAATAAATAAATACCCCCCCTAAAAATACACCAGCGCTGCACGTGGTACCCAGAAAATACGAAGAGTGTCCTCCCCGGGCGTTGCGCAATGCCCGCAAAGGTGTACCCGGAACCGGAACATTCGCTGGAGCTGTTGAATCCTTGGATGTCCACCGCTTGGACGTTTACGTTGATTACCATCAATGTGGTAATCAGCAGCAGGAGCTTGAATCCGTTGAGGTAGCGCACAACAGTGTTTTTTTTTCCGGCGATTTGGTGCAAAATTGCACCAAAATTTTTGGCCTAGCACCAAGCCTATAGAAAATAAACAATAAAGTTTTAGATGAAATCGCCAATAAACTTCAACTTTAAAAAAAATATTGGATGAAATTGCCAAATAATGGATGAAAGTAGAATGATTAATATGGAGTATGTGCTAATATAATGTTTTCTATCCAATATATGGATGAATGTTGAAATTTGGAGCACCACATTATCGCCACTTTGACAATTCATAAGAAATGAAAAAAAAAACGTGGCACACAACCTTTACCATGTTGGATGTCTTTGGTGCATATGGGAAGAACCTGAATATAAAAACACGCAAACTTTTCAGTGGATATGCAAAACTTTTCAAGTAAGTTAAAGTGATTGTGAATGATGTACGTACACTAGTTTGCCTCTAAGTTTGACTTGTGCTAGACACCTGCTGATAGAAGCTAAGGTGGGCACCCAAATGCGCCACTGACCCAAAACTGCCATCATCACCCTCTGTACTGTACATCACCAAAATCAATATGCACCTACTGTGGAAAAAACGATTTTTTAACCTCTTTCCACTCTTCATAACTTTTGCGTACAATATCCAAATGTTGGGTTCTTTGGTGCGTTGGAACCTCCTTTCACTTGCTGATAAGAAACTATGAAAATTTGACCACTCTAATAACAATAGCGGCTAGGAAACAGTAGCAAAAAGTGGCGTTTTGGGGGTGCCTATCATAGTACTTGAAATGCTATCATGTGCACAAGACCATTCATGGCAGATAGGAATTTACAATAGATGGAGCTGGCAGCTTGATTGGAGGAAAATGAAAGTAAAACCAGGCACCTTAGAAACTCTCACTGCTTTGAGACCCTTGTCCTTATTAGACTGATGCATTGTTGTTGAATGCATTACTTAGTGTACATAACTGTACATATAATTAATGGAGAAAACAGTAATACACAGGTTCAAATCAAATTGACACCACAAAAACGACACCTTGAACAACACTGAAAGGGTCCTTCTTTTGAGCTAAAATGACATTCCAAGAGTCATAATTCCATTCGGTGTCATTCTACCCCCACAAGTCATGAGCAATTTGAAACCATGGGAGTGTAGCTTCTTGCAGTTCCTAAAGACGAGCAAGTTCCAAAAAAGGGCAAGACTTGAAAGGAGGGACTACACTCACTGACCGCGACTTGCTCGTGGAAGCAGCGTCTTGAGGAGTGAAGCTGTGCTTCTGATGTTCCACTTGAATGGACTTAAGCAAGTGACTGCACCCCAAATGGACTCAATTCCATCCAAAATTCTAACACACATTTGAATTATTTGTAAAGTCCCCCCCCACTTTGGGCATGACTTTTTTTGAAGTTGAAAAGGCAACCATAGTTGAAGCGTCAAACTTTTTTGCAAGATACTTATGTCACGCAACTTAAAAAGTGGGGACCAAACTTTTTTAGGCACCATTTTGATGGAAAAATAAGTTTCATACCCACTTTTATTTTGACTTTTTTAACTCAACCGGCTTTTTCACAAAACTCATGGGTTTAAACCCCGGTTTTGGGTACTTTACGAATAACTCTATTGACTAAAAACTTGGAGTAAAATAGATTTAAATTTCCGACTATGTGTCTTGATGTCCTGACTGGTCTCTAAGCCATGGAATATCGCCATTGGAGGACATCTCTATCCTGCTGCAAGAAGCTTCTTCATTGCACTCAAGAAGCTGGCATGTTGAGTGTTGGTGGTATAATTTGCAATGACAACCTTGCTACAATGCTGGTGTCAACTAAAATCTACGAAATGTAAAATACTCCCAACATTGGAACATTTTAATTCCACAATCCCAGAGACCTTATTGCCATCAGTCCTGGAGACAAGTACAAATAAGTGAACACGGAGGTTGGAGTTGAGGATGTACGATTCAACCCAACCTGGGGCCAGCAAAGAGTTTGGAGTTTTACTTCTTCCTCAGATTCATGACATTGATACTTGTACCAAATTATGGACCATTCATCATGGTCACAGCGTCTACCAAAAGAAGACATCAAGGTTAACATTTGCAAACTCTATCCATATGATACAGTTAACCCTTAAACGTGCAGATCCATTGTGAAATGGTCAAACTTCATAGCCTTCTAAATTGTGTTCAAAAAACAATCTTATATTTTTATTATGTAAAGCTATAAATTGTATATCACTGTGAAAAATTTCAATTTGTTTCATGAAAATTTGTAATTGTTATCATTTTAGTTGCAATA
The DNA here is from genome assembly GCA_963971425.1 of Bryoerythrophyllum caledonicum. Taxonomy (NCBI): domain Eukaryota; kingdom Viridiplantae; phylum Streptophyta; class Bryopsida; order Pottiales; family Pottiaceae; genus Bryoerythrophyllum; species Bryoerythrophyllum caledonicum. Next base: position 13,638,569 of record OZ020519.1, read on the forward strand.
ATTGAATATAAATAAGTAAAAATAGAAAAAATAGTCCAAATTATTTGAAATTTTATCAAGAGGTATAAGTAGCTATGGGGATTAGTGTGAAAAATTTTTGACTGGCTATTTTATTTTTTACAACCAAAACAAGCACAACAAAGACCTTGAAGTCAAATTCAACTATCAAACCAAATTTTTCCTCTTGTTTAATTGACATATAAAATTTTGATATTTTTTGCGAGTGGGAAATTGCATTTTCTATTTATGCTGATTTTTTTAAAGTATTTTGATATAAAAATCAAATTGTAGTGATTTTTTAAAGCTAAAGGTGGAAATAAAATGATATCAATTATAATATATATTAGAATAGTTTGTAATTTTTGCCATAAATGAGGGATAGAACACTTGTTCACCCCTAAATCCTGGATCTAGATTGGCGGACTTGGGGCGGTAGAGGCTAGCAGAGACTTTGAACGATACTCAAGAAGGACCTCCATTTGATTATGCTATTCTAGGTGAGTTGTTTTCCAGTTGTTACGGGTTTTTTTTAGTTTTCCTTTCTGTAAATCATGTACATATGTTTTTCTAATCCACTTGTATTGTTACTCTCAGACACTATTGTGGGTGATGCTATGCAACAGGCAGTTGTTTCAAGTGAGTTCTTTCCCAATTGTTATTATTTATTTCATTTTTTAGTTTTCCTCTTTCTAAATGATGTACATATGTTTTTCTAATCCGCTCGTATTGTTGTTCTCAGACATTGTTGTGGGTGATGCTGTCTGACAGGCAACTGATGTTGTTCCGGGTGAATTCTTACCCAAGTATTGTGTTTTCCTTCCTTTTGTAGTTTTTAGCTCTAAGAATCACACGCAATCTTTTGAGAGGATAGTTTTTTCATCTACTTGTACCATTGCTCTCACTATCCTCTCAAAATGCTCACATATTATTTTGATTATGTAGAGCGGTAGCCAAATGATGTCATCCTGATTGGTGACTCTCAAGATGAAGCAAGACCCTCTGCAGTACAAGTGGACACCAACTTTCACTTCTTGGTGCATCGCACTGAAACAATGTTCATTCTTGTAGTTTACGGTGACTGTGATAATCTCAATAGTTTTCTCATCTAAAGACTAGGATGGAGACACTTGTGTGAACAACACAATTGAAAAAATTTGGCTTCTTGTTCCCTAACCTGTCTTTGCCTATTTTGTGGATGTCTATACTTCTATGGTTTTAAAATTTTGCAGAAACCATTTTGATCCTCTACATTTACATTTAAATTTTCATACTTGTTTACATTCTTATATTCATGTTTGCTTTTGTTTTTTTGAGTGGATTCTATGTACACGGTGTTGATTTACATCCGCGGAAGGGGGAGAATAAAATATTTCTACATTTTGGCTTCTGGAACCTCTAAGTGACTATCCTCTCAAAAGATGACATACCATATCATACATCACACTTTCATCAAAGTGTGAAGCAGAAGTAGAATGATGAAATTGATAAGAAAAACAAAAAGTAATTGTAAGTGTTTTCTATTTGAATTTCAATTCAATAGTTTGTTTTATTAAACTAATGTTCTGTATAATTTTGCAAGTATATTAGTATATTTGTATATTTGTACATTTGAACATTTGTACATTTGTACTTTTAGCAACTCAATGTAGGCTTGTATAATTTGTGGAAAAATTTGTACTTGATATGTTAAAATAAATAATCTATCTATCTCTCTAGTATACGTATATATATATATTTGTTGTGTATAAAATTAGATAAAAAACTGAATGTTATAATCTTTGACACATGTTAAATTATAATATAATGTAGAAAATTGTTTATTTGATTTTGTTGCATACTTACTATAATATATCCAATCATCAATACATTCACAAATAAATATAAAGTGACATTTAAAATAATGTTTAGCAATTAATGCTCCAAGAGTATGTAAATTTTGATCAATGGAATGAAATGAATCTTTTTTGCATGATTTACATAATGGAGCAATTTGAGATGAAGATCAATATATAGAAAAAATGTTAATAAACAACAATTGTTGGTAGATTGTGAGGTGATTTTTGTGCAATTAAGTAGATCTCTAATTACTTGAGCAAACAAATTCATAACAGAACAAAATAATGCAAATTCAACAAAAATACTACTTACACTTTTATTGAAAATATTGAAAATGATATTACAAATCCTAATGGCAAAAATAATATGCAATATAGAAATCACTCTTATATAAATTGGAAAGATACAAGTCATCTTTTAGAACTATTTTCAAATAGTAAACTAACATATCAAGTTAGAAAAGTTAGAAAATGTTTAAAGTATATAAAACATAAAAAATTTGAAATAAATAACATTACAGAATTCAATAACATAGAAACATTTTTCATTGCAAACAATATCATACAAAATCAAATACAAACTAAAGTAGCTAGAAAAGCTAAGCTTCAAATTAGTTAAATGACATCAAATGATTTAATGATTTAAGTATAAACAAGACAGTGAAAATCATTCAAATTTTGAATCTAAATCACTATCAACAATTGGAAAAATAATTTATTTATTTTAATTTAAAAAAATAATGTATCAATTAACCAATTTATGTGTGATATGTATGTCAAAGATTAATTATTTTGAAACTTATTAGTATATTGATACTAATATTGCCACAAACTATCAAATCTTGTTATAATGTGATTTTATCTTATTTATAATTGAGTCATTGAATGTTTGCAATCAGTGTTTAAATGCGATTAAAAAAACTAAAATCTCATCATATTTTATATATAACAATACACATAGAAATTTGATTTAGCATTCGTAAAAAAATTTATTATTTTAGTAGAAAGATTGAGCTTGTCAAGGCAAGTTTTTGACAAATTTATAAATTCAAAGTTATGGTCAATATAAAATACATATCAATATTATAAATGTTCCAACAAATATTGATAAAATACAATAAGTTCTTCCTCATTTACTTGAGAACGATGGCACAATAAGGGTTCTTATGATACGCCATCTATATCTTAAATGAGGGTGTTTGTTTGTTTAATTGTTTTATTTGCCACATTGAGATCTTTGAATCCATGCGCCTGCAAGTTGCATTCATGGTATTGTTGAAAAGTCCTCTACAAGGAGGAGTGCAGGAGCTGGCATTTGGATCTCTAGTGTAAAAGATATTGAATTTCAAAGTATTTTTGGGCCTACAGTTATTTCAAATTATAGATTTTTTGAACCATGTTTCTCTTGACTCTATTCTTGGTACCAAATAGAAGTTATTTGGAGGAGGAGTGGATAGACTTTGTGACATTTGGACACATGATGTGAAACTTATTGAATTTTAAAGTTTTTTATTAGTTAAATAATTAGGAAATTACTTGAATTTTAACTTTTATTGTAGCAATGGCACAAGGCACACTAATTTAGTATATAAATTTCCTTTCATGTCTAGAAATTTACGCCTTAATGTGATTATATTAGCAATAAAAGATTTGGTGAATACACCATTATATAGAAAATATTTTGTTTAGGATACATTTGCAAACAAAAATTAGAATTGAAATCTTTGAAGATGATTATTTTTGAAGATGATACTGCAAACCAAAACAATATTGAAGAAGAAACAAAATATGTTTACAAAAATAATGTTGCATAGTTTTTTAGCCTATGGTTACACCTACTAAAAGTGGTTTATCTATTGCATCTAATAAAAAATACCATTACAAAGGAATCTTTGAAGGTAAACATAGTAAAGAACTAACTTTCCCACATTGCTTTTTGGTCACCTTCAAAATGAAAAAAATATAATAATCTCTTATATCTTTTCATAAATGAAGAGAGTACAAACTAGCTTAAAGAAAAGTTCAAATAAATACTACTTTGTCTCTTACCTTATGATATGCCATAGAATAAGTAAATGAGTGATAGCAATTGATCAACATAGTTTGAATCGCTTTCTAAGGTTGCAATTGATGCCATGCAAGTGTTTTAAGTCGATTGGCCATCCAGTTAAAGTTAGCTTATAATCATTAGTTGCCTTAAGATAGGCTAGGCAATATTGTAGTAGTGCCAATTAAGATAAATAGGATTAAGGATAAATTTATATTCCCATATTTATATCCATATACCAAGACTTTAAGAATGTGTAGTAAGGAGCATGGAAGGTAAAGCTAAAATAAAGGCGGCTATCATCTAAAATATTGAGTTCTATATGCTTCATGCCTACTTAATTTTATTTTTTTAATTTAATAATAAGAGTAAGAGGGAAAATGAGGGCTTGAAGGAAGTAATAATAAAAATGCATAAGGCCAAATAAGGGCCTTGTCAAATTGATTCATTTGCTTTAGTTAAGCACAAAGGAGGTCTTCATTTGTGGTCTATTTGACTTAGGATAAGATTGGGACCATAGTCATGCATGTTGCTTCTATGAATGTCGGATAGAAATTAGTTAAAAGATAGAATACCAATACCTTTCATCATAAGGTGAGTAGTTCCAAACTATTGAATATAATTAATTTTATCTTTATACAATGACCTTAGCTATTTACACATTAGACAACTTGAACTTTCTTTGAAGAACAGATTAGAAGAACTTACTAATAGAAGAGTGTAGTACAAAAATAAAAATTGGAGAAATTTTTATAAAATGAATTTTTTCTCGGGAAGACTCAAATTGGCTAGAGTTTTAAGTAGCTAAGGTTATACATTTGTAAATGACATCTTACCTAGGAAGTAATATATTAATTAGGCTTATAAAGGAATGCTAATACAAAAATATTTATATATAATTTGAAAAAAAATCTATGAATATGTCCATTAATTACTATTCTAAGAATGTAATTCTATTCATATGCTGTAAACTATAAATAAAATGGAAAAAACACACCACAAGATATTAAAATAATATTCATTCAATACACATCACTCACGGCAATAATCTATTTTTATTTTATTTCTTTTAAGTCCATAGTCACACTATAATCTCAATTTTCATAGTCAATGTCCATAGTCTCTCCTAGTTCATTCAATCTTTATGATTAATTTCATGTCATCTCTCCACACTCTATTATTTTCATTTCCATGCTGAATAAAAATCAATCTAGAAAATTTAATAATTTTCAATGACTAAATTGATGTACTCTTATTTATTTTTACATTTATCTATTACTTTGATTAATCAAAATTACAATCTTATTTATTTTTACTTGCACACATTAAACCATGGAATAATAGCAATTTCAAATCTTGCTAAATAATACTTATTATCATCTTACAATTTTTAAGATCCCTCGTAATTGTTCTTACTTTGAATACATATATTTATTTGGCGACAATCTTAATTAATTACATAGCCTTGATTATCAATTATAAAGCCGTCTTGTATTGGCCATGCTTATAGTCAAAAATCAAATTTAATTTCCATAAAATAAATCACACATGATAAAATTAAAATAAATGCATGCTTGCAATTCATCACTCATACACTATAGATAATTACTATGCAATTCTCTTACATTAGTTAACACTCAAGTTATTATAAATTCTCCAATTTAAATCTCATCAATTTTATCACTCATTAAAAATCCAACACAAATAGTTTAAACAATATACACTTGCATCCAACAATTTTAATTTATTGTTGTTTTCAATTTTTCAATTTTCATGTCTATTTTGTGGTTGTTGTGTAAATAGGGTTAGCAATTCATCTCATTTTTGTTAGTATGTAATTAAATTTAGAATGTATGAAACAAGAGTCAAATAGGCAGTTTTGTAGATATGAAATAGGCAAATTGGCAAGGATATGAAAAGGGTCTAATTAGCTTGACTCCTATAAAGAGTTGTCTTCACCATTTTGGAATTATATGTCTAAAGGTGTCATCCTTCGAATTTTGTTTTTTTAGTCTATTTGACTTTCATGTATGAATAAAGTTATCAACTTGATATATTTACATTGCCAAGTTAATTAGAATTGTAAAAATCACTTAAGAATTGAAATGGTGAATTTAGAAGACTTAGAAAGGTCAAGTTGATAGGATTTGGAGAAGGATCAAATGGACTTGTAGCTTTTAGATTAAAATGTTGTCTTCAATTTTGGGACTATATGTCCAAAGGTCTAATTTCTTTTCTTCAATTTATACCAAAGTTATATGACTCACATTGTACTTGCGCGCACTTGTAATTGGATTTTGAGCTTTCAAATTGCAAACTGTCTAATTTTTTTTATTATGAGAATTTGTGAATTTTGAGTCATGTGGATTGCAAATATTTATTGTGACATTGTGGAGGTGTTTGGTCTAATTGCTGTGAAATACAATTTATGTATGAGCACAAAATTAATGTCTAATTGAGTGAGAAATTAAGTGTGTAACTTTGTTTGTGTATTAGCAATTGATCTACTCGATTGAAAAGTGCAATCTGTATGTATGCAATATTGGTCGAGTTGGCAATAAATATTTGCAATTGAATATTGTGGTCAAGTTGACTAGTTGTGATAAATGGAGTTTAAACAATCTATTATCTAAATTGTGTGGTTGTATGTAAGTTCCTTGGAGTGAAACTGTGGTCTATCTAATTGACATATTGGAAGTGATAAGTTGCATAGTTGTGTGAATAGTTTGACTAAGTTGATAAATTATGAATTTAGTTTAGTCGAATTGTCTATGAAATAAATTTCCAAAGTCTATCGTGTTGTGGAGTTGCTGGAGGTTTTGGTTGTCCCGGAAAATACATCATTCGACATTTTAATTTGTAGAAAATAGAAAAAACAATTTTGAACAAAACTAAAAATTGGCCATTTGGGAAGACTTCTTGGTGATGAGATTTGACAAAAAAAAATGAAGTCAAAACCATTTCTAATGTTTAAAATTTTCGAAAAATAAAGGATACAATTATCATCAAGATATCTAGAAAGAGTTTTTTAGGTTTTGGCATTGAACCTAAAAATCAAAAGTTACAGCAAAAGTTATAGCGGTCTGGAAAAAAAACGCAACAAATAGTACATGTGTTTCTTGCAATCACCCTGAAATTATGTTGATATTGGTGTTTGATTGTGGCTTAATATATGAATGATTGAGCCTTGTTGTGATTTTAATTGTGCCTTCAATTTGGTTTTGCTATTGTGTGCAATGTGGTAACTTGAATAGTTGATGAAGTCTAATTGATGGAAAGAATTCCATTTCGGTTTGAACTGCAAGGAGTAATGATATTAAGTTGGGAATTCTAGTATGTTTACAGATAGTTGTGAAGGAACAAGTTGTCTATTTTCCACAATTGATTTGCCATTCTAACATGCAAGCTAACTAAGAGAGCTAACTACGGAAATAAATTTTATTCTTAGTATTTCACAAATGTCTAATTCCAATTGAAAATTATATTAGTTGTTTAATTGATTTCAGTTGCTATGTATAAGTAAATGAAGTTGTTGACCAATTGTAAGGTTAAATCTACTTGACAGTAACCAAATCAAATTTTTGTTCCTGGATTAATAATGATTAGTTACAGCTAAGTTCATTTGTAAAACTATGTCCAATCTCTCATACAAAATCTCTAGTAGTTGAGATTTGTTTTTTATGGCAAGCTCAGTTTAATTGCAAAGTTCATAAATCATGTCAAGTTGATAGTGTAGCTTGTGGTCAGTGGCTAGTCGATTGTGTCACAACAAGTGAACAATAGCACGGTCATAGGTCTAAGTCCAATTATCATGTAGTTCTAAGCTAAGGCTAATTGACCCAACCACAGCCAATTAAAGAACCAAGAAAAATTGACCTTGAGAAAGATGGATTGTAAAGGCTGACAAGAAGATTAAAAGAGACACAAGAAAGAATAAATTTCTTCTTGAATTAGTGTGAGACAGAAGCACAAAATTCATTATATAAATAAAATTGCCAAAAAGAGCAATTAAAGGTAAAAATCATATAGACAAGAAGAGTAGAAAATAATTTAATTGCTTATGAATTTAAAAGCTATGATATTATATGATTATGAATAAATATATATAAAAACTAGGAAAAGTACCCGTTGTTTCGACGGCCAATGATTTTCAGGTTGATAAAAAGGAAAATCTATGAACAGTTGTACACAGAGGGAGAGAGAAACAAAAAGAGCACGTATGAGAGCATGAGCAAGAGAGAGAGAAAAAAAACAATGGAGAAAGACACGGAAGAGCACGAAGAGGTTAGGAACCCAATTCTAAAGGAAAATGGTATGTTTTGGTTTGTGGGCATGCCTGGTGGATTGTACCGGTTTGCGTGCAAACTGATACAAACCACACTATAACCAAACCAAAACAAACTTATTATATAACCACATTGTAAAGGATCAAACAGACAAATAGGGTTAGGAACCAAATTCTTATATATATATATAAAGTGGCTAGAGCATGCATGAAGCAAATTGACCTGAGATTAGACGTGAGCTACACATTAGACAGGACAAGGAAATCATACATTGTGTCTATATTATAGCATGGGTCTTGGATTGTAAAAATTGACATTAGGCCTATTTCTTTGGTTTATTTCTTGAAACCAACCGAAAAACACATAAATAAGTATCCAAACTACAAATAGAGTGACCTTAGTCACACAAACGTTAAACTTTCCTTAGAACTTTACCCCCTTATATTACATTTCTTGGGTTTTTGTGGAATAGACAAATCTACACTACAAAAGGTCTATTAGCTTAGTTTTCACTCCATACAGGTGGTATGGCTTGTTTATAAACTTAATAAACTTTTCTCAAATTATGAATATATTTCTAGCTTTCAAATTTTAAATTAAATATACTTATTGTATACTTGTATATTGAGTATTGCGTTTGTGAAATTGGCTATGAATTAAAGTGTGAGTTGTGAGATAATTTGTCTATTAATTTGTACAATCAAATTGTCAAGTGTTAAATGTTGTGTGTACTTTACTTTTAGAGTGTGTGTCTATAATTATTGTGTGTGTTGTAGTGTCAATTCAACTGTGAGTGACTATGGATGGTGTAAGTAAGAAATTGTTTACAAATGTTGGTGGATTATTTCACGATGTTGTGTTGCAATGTTGCGAGATAAGTTGTCAAATTTGTGTATGAAAATGTGTTATCAAAATTAAATATAATTATGTCAAGAGATTAAATCTGTGATGATTTGTCAACTTGTGAATGTATACATGTTACATTGTTGAAGTTGAAGTGTGTTAATTGGTGGGGTTGGAATGTAAATTAAGTGGGAAATCAAACAACAAAGAATTAATTATCCCAGTAGTTCACTAGATTAACTATAATTTAGTTGTGAAATTCAATCAGTTAATTGTGTAATTTCTAAGTGGTCAAATAATCATGAAGTACTTTAGCTATAATATTATTTGATTGTGTGAAAAGTCTTGAATTAAGTCGATAGAAATTTTCATCTAAATGAGTGAGTGTGGAGTAATTTAAACAGAACTCATTGTTGTTCAACCATACTTGCACATTGGAGACTTTTGGTCTAATAAGCTAATAGTTTTGGTGCAACAAATCTTCCAGTTTGAGAGTCTATGATAAATCAAAACAGATGTATAATACTTTCGGATTAAAGTTTAATGTGTCAAATTTACAAGTAAATTCCCAAAAAAATAGTACAGTTTTGTCTTTTGTTATTATTAATTTGTCTAATTACAAATTTGTAGCTTGGTCAATTTGGCATTGCAAATTGTGAGTATAAGTTGATTGGGTTATGGCCAATAGTGCAAGGATGGTCATAGATCTAGTCGAAAGTGGTGTAGTATTGGATCTGAATCTTGACAAATTAATTCCAACCAAATTCAACTGCTTATTGATATTTTCACATACCGCAATTTTCACAATATCAATAAGTTGTTGTTGTTGTTGTGAAATATCAATAAGCAGATTGCAATTGGCTCATGAGAGTGAGGATTTGAGATTGGTCACCTGAAGCGTATGAACATTTTAGGGCCGCCCAGGCCGTAGCAGGGTCGGTGTGGTTGGCGACGATGTCCACGAGATCGTCATTGACCGATAATATCAAGGCAGAAACAGCACCGGCCTTCATGGTGTCAAGTTGGGTGGCTGTAACGTTTCTTCCTCCGACGTTGGCAGGAAAAGTTTCGAGGATGACTTGTGCTTCCGTGACTTGCCACCAATTCTCTCTCCGCAGGATTGCTCGCATCTTTAGGCTCCATACATAGTAATTCGTCATCCCTGCAAGTTTGTTAGCATCTCCTATTGATACGTTCCTAATCTCACTCATCGTTCTCTATTTGCTAGTAGAAGACTACTGCTAGCAAAGATATCGAAGCGGGTGTACTGTCCTCTCGTTCGATTTGGCTCCTTCTCGCCCTTCTCTGTGCTTTCGAAAAAGAGTTCACTGTCTCTCCTCTCGTTCGATTTTGGCTTCTTCCGTCCTGCTCTGCACTGCACCCTATTCGGTACTGAACTCTCTCAGCGCTGCATTCAATCAGTACTTGTTAGCGCTCACTGTCGCTGTAATGTCACTACAGCTCTGATACCATGTTGAAACTAAACTAGTTTAAGTCTATACGGTGAAGGCTGAGTCAAGCTGTAACTCCCTTGAATTAATTGGACATAAAGATGTCAATATATACATTTTGTTGGAGCGTGGGGATGAGCACCCATGACTAGACGTTACAGGCTCCACTACTTGACATAATCTCTGAAGAACGGTTACAGTAAGTGTGTCTTCAGTTACTAACAAATCTAAGTACAGACTAACTCTGTTGGCGAACCTGAAGGATGAATGAGTAGCGGCTAGGTTGTAGTTTAGGTCGTGAGTACTATTTTAACATGAAGGGCAGTTGATTTTCTCGGATCCTCTGAGGTGGTGAGCTGTTGAGCAACTGCGTTTGAAGCGGAATTGAAGTTTCGAGGTGGATCAAGAGATCAGTGACTTAGGGCTCCGAATGCATTGGAGAGATTAGTTGAGGAACTTCGGACATCTCTGGAATCTGCCTTGTGAGAGCTACTGCGTCCAGTTTTGCTGTGTAACAATCGGGAAACACTTTAATAAATGGAAGAGCTAATTCTGGTATCCTTTATATTTTAATTGACAGGTTGAGAGACTGCTGAGAATACTTTTATTGATACGTGGTCATTTGATAGCATTAAATTTTAATCAAAGCAAGGATTGCACGTACGAAACAAGAGAGGTTGAGGTTAGCAGATGAAAATCAGTGTACCTACTTCTGTGTTTCTACTCCTGGACTCTTACTTTTGTACGTGAGTATATGATGATTCAATGGCTTATTTCGCAGTAAACTAGAATAATCTAGAATTGGAGTTGCACCACATGAAATAGAAGATGGAGAGAGAAATTCAACAATGAAACACATCCATTGGAGTTTCACCATGGCTTAGAAATTCATTCATTTACAATGCAAGTGACATGCAAGAACTGAGATACTTCTAAGCACACTTTGACATTTACAGATGCTTCCATGTGATACTCCACAGGTCATGGGTAGTCTCAAAATTGAAACTTGGCTACCTCAAATTTAAAAAACTCTTAACTTTTACATACAATATCCAAATAATACATATTTCAGTGCGTTGAAATCCTCTTAAAGGGAACAAGACTTGGGCAAAACAAGTCCATCCTAATAACGGGAACCACTCAAAACAGCTGAATCGGGCTTCCATGCTCACTGCTCAAGGTTTTTCTTCAGTGCTTCCTTCACATCCTCCATTCGATCACATTTCGGATGGAAAATAATCTCTTGCAAAGTCTTGTTCACTTTCAAAGAATCTATCAACTCATCCACGTCATCATCTTCAATTGCGAAGTCCTCCAATTCCAGTTTCCGCAAGCTCTTGTTATTTCGCAGGGCCTGGAACAATAACTTGGGCACCGGAGATTCATCGCCATCGCCCTCCAACTGCAGCTCGTGCAAACTCGAGGTCGTTCGAATCCAGTTGGAGAACTCAGTCTCTGCCATCTTTGTACAGAATGGCCCTTGCAAGTAGAGACTTCGAATGCTTGAATTGGAGCTCAACGCTTTATAAAACGCATCCAAGTTGATCACGTCCCCCCCAGCTTTCCTGCAGCGTACGCAACTCATACACAAGTGGCAGGGTTTAGGGTGACGTAATATGGAATTATACAAATAATATGCAGACAAATGCTGGTTGGATGTTTGATTAGATAGAGTTTCAACCCAAAAAAATTAGAGAGACGCAAATCTTCCGAGACCATCTAGTAGGACTATTTCAGCCAACTATTGAATTTCCTCTAAAGAGCAGGCCCTCCTTTGAAAAAATTTGGACCCCAATATGAGCCATCAAGGCAGTTCGCTTGAAATGTAGCTTCCTAGAAACTTAATACAAAGCCCTGAGAGACATTTAATTAGTTTTCAAAAATCATTTTTAATCTTAAGATATGATCAGTTATCTTCTGGAGTAACAATTTTGGATTTTTCACTCTAAGGTCTACAAGGTATTCTTGAATCGGTCTACTTCCTATATTACCTTAAAATGCATTATATGTCTTTTACACCTGACCTGACCAGATTAAAAAGCAAATAAGATGCGTACCTGGTACCCCTGCATTCTCCAATGTACAGGCGCAGCTTGTGAATGGACGCATTGTGCTGCACAAGTTTCATAATCTGAGCGAAAATCTCCGCATCGATGAAACCTCGGTCTTCGTCATTCGGGAAATCCTAGGTAACGTCAAGGACTCAATCGGAGTGTTCCGCTGCAGAAGCTCCCAATGAAAGTTGATTTCAAACATAGATTTTACACAATAAAGCCTAATGCAAGAAACTTTGTACATGTCAAAAATAACCCAGAAATTGAAAACAAAAACGGTACACTCACAACTACCATCTCTAATATGACATTCCAGAATTGCCACACTATCATTGCCTATAGCAAACTCGTCACACATTCAAAGTATGTCCAGATGGGAACCCTCGAGTGTTGCGATTGAAGAGGTTTGAGAGTAACATAGAAAAAAATAATTTTCTTTTGCAAGAAACATCACACACATCTAAACCTCAGGGGATATATCAGGAAAAAAACAGTTGAGGTACTCACAATTACTCCCAGAAGCTCCAGCATCTCCTCCCGACTGCACCCATCGTAACCCCCAATCCATTGGAACACAAGCTCCCTAATCCCCTTATTATCACGAAGTACTTCAGGAAGAACCCCGAGGCGCATAAGTAAACCGTCAGTGGAAGAATTAGCAATAACTAACGTTCTCACCGAGCTTTTGCGATCAGGTTTCAGAAAAACTTCGGTGAGAAAGCTGTCCATGGGCCACATGCTTTTAGGAGAGGATTTCTTCTCTTCGTCCAGCTCTGAGTCCAGCATGAGAGTGAGTGTTGCTAATGATTTCTGTGACGCCACTGCTTCTCCTATCAGCTTGGCTTCCACATCTCCCATGTCTAGTAACGAAATGTCCAAACTGTGCAGCTTCCGGTTTTGCTTGAGGTGTTGAAGGGTTTCATGAGGATCTGATGGGCTGGTCCAGTCCATTGTGCCTTTCGCAATTCGGGATCCAGATATTGTGAGGGCTTGGTGCTTTGAGATACCTGCATAGAATGGAAGTGGTCAGGAAACATTGAGATCTCAAAAGATGCAACAAGTGAGTAGCTCAAATCGGTCATCAGGAATTGTCACATAGGAAACTAATGAACCAGCAATTGGACTAGGTCGACAGCCATGAAGCAAAGAGAATTTTAGTTCAGAGGGTGAAGACTCATCTTTCCCTGATTAGAAGATTGAGATAAAACAGAATTTCAAGTACCAGATACTTTGGCTGCACTCTTATTGACTGTTCACTCCCAATGTTGGAAGCACCCAGAGTTTTGAGCAGTAATTTGCCTCCGAAAGTACTCTGAGGCACACTTGTAGCAAACGTACTTACTGTCAGTTCTGATTTAAAAGTAGAGATGCTTGATTCCCGCCTTGAATGGATACTCTTGTACACAGGCCTCCAGAATATGAAACGAAACTCTGCAAAGTAGGGCTTTTACGTTCTCAGAGCTCTAAAATCTAAAACAAGTATACGGTAGACTCAATACGACAACCTTAAACCGTCCAGACAAGCGCTCCAACCTGCTCTGCTTCCGAGATGAGTGCCCTTTTCCAAAACCTGAGAGCTCTAAAACCTAGAACCAGCAGAGACCTAAGATTTCCACTGACTGGCGCAAACTCTCCAATGTACTGACCACACAAAAAAGGGTAGAGCATGAATAATTTAGAAGGTTCTTTCCATTCATTACTTGGCAGATGATATTCAACATCCAGTATACGCACCTTGAAGTCACGAACTGCTGAAGCAAGTCCTCTTCCCTCTTTCCTATCTCCTAACACTGCTTCAAAGCACGCTCTACATTACAGCCCCAGAAATTCAATTACTCTCGATTTAACAACACACGCACACACACAATCACAATCACAAGGTAATCAACGTTGCAATTCATATTGATAACAGTGGGTCAGTAATACTCGCATTGTAAGCTCCAATCGGTTCCAAGCACAATCCCACTTCTCCATTCAATACAAGGCTCTACACTCACCTGAGTGAATATATCAGCTGAAATGGCAGCTCAATCTTCCACAACAATCGATCTAAAACAAACAATCACCCCCAAAACTTAAGCAATCAAACATGAATGCAGCAATGTCTTTGCTTGCACCGCCTTAAATCAGTCCTTCCCAATGTTCGGGAAACCCATGCGTTAAACGTGACGCCTGCTTCTGCGGCACGAGTTGTACTTGAGGATTGCGGAACGTGCCACTTGGTAAAAGGAGTTGAACGTGTAAGCAACAACAAGTGTTGACAATCATGTGTTGACAGTAACGTAAAACAGCCCATCATGGTCAGAATCAGGAGTTTGTCCTCATGCTGTTGCTGAAACTCAGAGCATCCCCACCAGCTCTTCCCTATCCCTAAATCTGGATGAAATTCATTGGGATAGGGAAGAAATCCTCCCACCAATGTTCCCTATCTCTAAATTTGGGGGAAGAAGGGCTCCCAATTCCCTAAATTGGATGGGATATAGGGAAGTGGGATACGGTAACTTGTATCCTTGTTTTCTCCTAAAAGTCTCTCATTTTGCCAAAAAGCATCTCAATGTCTTACGAATTGTTGATTGTACACCCCCAAAAAAACAAAATAGGAAAGTATTGGTGGGAAGCCACGTTCTGTATCTGCATAATCCGGATGAAGAACTCATATAGGGATATGGATGGGGAACAAGCTGGTGGGGATGCTCTCATGCTATTGCTGAAATTTTTAAAAATTTTCCCCACATAAAAGACAAATGTGAGAAATAGTGAGAGCAATTGAAATTATAATTTTTTGACAAAAGTATGAAATTTTCACTATGAATTTTTGAAGTGTGCTATCCAAAAGAGTTTCTAGACTACCTTGTAACCAACAAAAATTGTATCCATAGTAGTGCTTTTTTTTTTTCGGGTTTTCAAAATGAATGAAAAGGCTTTTTTTTTAGGATGAGGGATGAAGTGGCAACTTTCTGTCACGGACCACAGTTTCAAAGTGGCGACATCCACAGATTCTTAGTGCATGCTTTGGCAAATTTATGTTTGGGCTTATTTTTCTTTGGGCGAATCAAATTTCTGGACAACTGCTTCCTTGGCGAAAGAATAATTTGTATGCTTCGAATTAGGCGACAGGGGAGAAAATGTTGGATGCATTCAGGCGAAATTTGTAGAAGGGGCCAGTGTAATTTGGCTTAATTCATGCATTACGTTTGCGAAAGGAAAAAATAACACAAAATGGAGACATTACTGTATACAAACCTGGACATGAAGCAGACACTAAAACCTGCAACCCACCCCAAACCCCTCTGATGCTTAAGTTAGTGCACTTGTGAATGAAAGAAATAATGAGGGAGTTAGACATCAAAGTAGGGTTAACATGGACATAAATCGTGGACTAGAACCTACACCCCACCTCAAAACCCTCCAATGCTTAAGTTAGTCTAGTTGTGAATGAAAAAACAAACCAAAGATTCAGAAGATGACATTGACACTAATCTGAAAAGAAAGCACAGACTTAAACCTGCACCCTATTGAAAAGCCTGTGATGCTGAAAACCTTGCATGTTCTAAACCACCTGCAGCAATCAACAGGAACCACAGCAGAAAATTCAACAGAATCAAACACAGACTATGAGCCTAAGCACTCTACAGACATTCCTGCAACCTCCCCTTTCCAGAACCCTTCCAATACAGAAGTTAAAATGAGGATCGACTTTGTTGTATATCAATCACCTAAGATGTTCACCAAAGACTGAATTGTAAAACATGGATACATAATTGAAAAGAATGATGGAGTCCACCAAATAGACGCAACAACTGGGTGAATGCAAGAAACACCTGTACTATTTCATGTCACACCTTGCTTTCTGATCTGTTTTTTAGTCATAACTTTTGCGTTTTATCTCCAAATGACTTCAAATTTATAATGAAGGTACTCATAGGTATTATACACCTTGCATAATTTTTTGGGATTTTTTAAAAAATAACTACTATTTAAAAACAGCCCCCAATTTTATGTCACATAATTCACTTTGGAGGTTTTTAGTACTATTTAGTACCCATAAAAACGAATTTTGATCTGAAATTTGGAGGATATGGTCTTCTAATAGACTTATAGCTATTGCCAAAAGGAGTTTTAGAAATAGCTAATTTTGTGTGGTGTGGAGGTCCACAAAGTGAGCTTCATTTGGTTTGCATTTCCAGTAATGTAAAAACTTATTCTCTTGGTTTTTTTGGTGCATGACCATCTCCATAGAGTTACTAACAATGGCCAATTTTTATTTTATTTATTTATCTCTTTTTTCCTATTTTTTATAATTAACACATCAAACTATGTATTTTCTTTGGCTTTGGCACTTTCCTAGTTCTCCAATTTTTCTATGATTTCCCTTTGGTGATTATCTTTGTTTTATGGGTGCACACATTGACCATATTTTTTAATAATTTTAAAAATTATTTTTCTAATTTTAAAGTACTCCCGAAAAAATTAGCAAAACGCAACAAAATGGGCAGGTGTTTCTTGCATTCACCCAACTGCAAACAAACTTTGAGAAAGACATCCAAAACAATGAAAATAGGTACGGTAGGGGGCATGACCTGAGTCCATACACTATTACGTCATAAAAAAGAGAGAACATTGCGGCTTGGGTGTACCAAATTACTTGACGTCTACCACCCTACATCGTTGCACCTGCACTCACAGCTCTTGCTACCAGTCCGCTATTGCTGACGCCACCTCCAGAGCTATCTACGTGCTGGCTAGATATCGACCTCTTGCACTTGACATGAACCACTCATCGAACATTTTTTGGTAAGGAAAGTTTTCCAGAGTATAGACTTTTTGAGAAAACATACCAACTACTACCTGTAGATTTTCCTCTAGGTTGTTTCTAAGCTTGGACTTCAAGAAACCAACAGTAGAAAATAGGCGCTCATCCTCAACTGATCCGAGGACATGCACAACGGCCATTTCTGCCAGCTTCAGAAATTCTTCGAAATTCTGGATGAGGCTATTGTTGCTGTCAAGAACTCTACAAATTCTGGTTAGTGGATTCACGTCGTATGGCGGAAGCATTGCTATGCGAGAGTTGGATTTCATGCATGTTTTGAAAAGTGCGCATTTGGATATCAATGCATCACGATCAATCAAAGGAGTCAAGAGCAGCTTGTTTTTTCCCTCTCCCAACATCTTCCCGTGCCTGTAGGCATGCATAAGTGTGCGTAGGTGTTTGTCAAAATCAGCGTCAGCATTTGATTGACACCAGTACTGTGGGTACAAGATACCGAACGCTGTCATGACGTCATGGTTTGGAAAACGTTCGTCCAGCTCCTCAATCAACATTTTCGTTGCGCCTGCATTCACCCATGGCATTGGAGGTAGTTAAATACAAAGACACATGCACATGATGGAGTGTAAAAATATTGCAATGTAACTAAAATGGAATGCAAGCTATGAAATGGAAAAGCAGAAAAATACTTCTTAAAATGCATGTGCTTTGTAGAACTTACCTATGCATTCCATCTTCACTTTTGCCAGCAGTGTTGCCTAGACCTCGCGGTCCACAGGAGCGCCCTTATGTTCTGCATGAATGTTTTCACCTTGGCAAACAAAAGTCAGAATAGCAGAATTGTTGTTCAAATTAGTAATCCATTTGATATGGATTTGTTTGTGGCTGCATTCCAAGAGGTTGTTGAAACTCCAAAATTCATCAGAACTGTATATTGTAGCCCGATCTTCGTACATGCGATACAAATCTGCTTGGCAGACTTTAACAACCGCTTCAAAATCACATATGTAAACATCCCTCTTTTACGCAAAGTTGACCAAGGTGTCAATTGCCTCTAGCAGAGGCAATAACGCACACATCCCAAGCATTGTGAATGGATCAAGCAAGAGTACCAAACAGGCCTGCAGAGAACGAAGATGAAGTTAGAGCGACTGAAAGCCAAATCGAAGCCTTGTTCTGAGCAATGAACAGGAAGTCACAGTTACTATAAGATAAATCGACGCAAGGGGTATCTTCAATGCAAGGAGTATCAACGCAAGGAAAACTAAGGAAATCCTGAAAATTCAACGTATAACCAAGCTACGAACCCTTCATCGAAGGTAATGTCACAGTCTGTGACTAAAAAAAAAATGGAAACAAGTAATTCCCAAAATACATGGAAACAAGCAATGCAAATATTCATGACATAATGCATTTGTCACAACCCTATTAATCTGGAGAATGTAGCCTCTATACAAACGAAGTAAGTGATCTCACCTCAGCTTTGACATTGTCGTTGAGGTTGGCAGTCATTTTGTAAATGAAAGTTCAATACTCAGACAATACTCGGCGTAGCGGCTCAATTAAGCTCACCCACCGAGTTCGAACATTTTTCAACATTTTCAGCCTTTTTGTCTCAGTCATTTCAGCCAACTGTGTGAATTCAGAATATCGTTTCGGACTTTTGCAAAAATAAGCATAAGTCACGCTGAGTAGTTTCTCGATGTCACTGAAGATCTCGAGATTCGATAGAGCTTTAAAAGCGAGATTACACCGATGAGCTACACAATGGATCCCATTCACAAACAGGGCATGTTTTTTTTTATGAGCTGTGTCACTCCCGTTCTTAACCCCTGTAGAGTTGAGCATCCATCTGCACCAAAACTTAAAACTTTCTTTGCTAAATTGACTGCGTCTAAGCCACCCTCGACACAGACTGCGGAGGTTATGAGCTCCGTAAGGTTTTCTGCAGTTGCAGCACACTCCACTCGCTGCAACGACACCAGCAATGGGACCCTGACCCAATCTATAACAACATAACAATGAACGGACAAAAAGCTAGTGTTGTCAACAGCTGTGACTTCGTCGACAGTCACCGCTAGAAACCTCGCAAACTTTATCAACCTCCGAGTCTCACTAAGAACTTGTTTGTACATATAACTAGCCATTATCCAACCCGAGGTACTACACCAATGTGCTGACGGAAGATTGGACACATTCAAGAATTTGTACAGTGACTAACATGACTCAAACTCACTCATTGGACGACCTTCAGACAAGAGCTGAAACAAAGTAGCGAATTGAACCCGTTTTTTCTTGGACTCCAAGGTACTGCAACTATTGACTTGCTCCAAAATCGTAGCAGGCGGCTTTGCTGCGTAGAGGCGTAGGTTCTTCTGATGTCTACAATCGGTCGCCACGTACTGCTCCCCGGCCTTCACTTTAAAAAATGGCATGTCTTTCTTCGCAATGCGCTTCCCGTTGTGCTTGAACAAGGTGTCGGACTTCGGCGCCATAATGCAAGGTTTCCTCTCAAAGGCTGAGCAGACTTTGCATTTAACCATATGCAAGATCCCATTTGAAGCCATCATCCCCTCCGCTCAAGGAAGTTTTGCTGTCCACATCGTCTGGAATTTTTGATGGCGCTCGTACCGCTTTTGTTTTCTTGATCGTCTGCTTCGTGCCGAGCCAGATTTCTTCTGCAAGGGTGACTCAAAGTCAGAGTGTGTCGCTCCCCTCTGAGTCATTCGGAATTTGAGGTAGATTGCCATTGTCCAAATCCTCCGAGTCCTCAGAGATAGTAATAAGTGGAGACTTGGCGCTGATGACGATAGTGTCGCCTGAGCCAGAGGATGAACTCGGAGCGATAGCCGTGTCCATCGACATACTCTTTTTCCCTTTGACAAATTGCTGGCAATCTTCGCTGCTTGGGTATTCTTTGTTTGAGTTCGGCTCTGCTCCTGGCACTTCAGGCATTGCCCCATCGAACACCAATGCCAAAGGTGCGCCACCTCCCCCTGCTGCCCCGTGTGGATTGAAAGTATAAGCGCATCGTCTTCTTGCGTGTCTTCGCCTTCCGTGCGTCGATGATTTTAGCTTTCCGCTTCATCTCCTTACGCGCCAACTCTAGTGCTTCTTTTGCTGCCTTTTCCGCTTTCTTCTTTACGGAGTGAGCAATGGAAGCAGCACGAGCTGCTTTTGCCACGACATCGTGCTCGAGATCATCCCCCTGACTCCATGGCACCCAATCGCTCAGACAAACAACGAATAGTACGCACAATTGCCACAAAACAAAATCACGAATCAGTAAACCCTGAAGAACTGTACAATGAGGCAAACAAGCAGGAAGGACCGCTGGAAACTCATGGAAAGACAATGAGCTCCCACAGAATTTGAATTGCATGGTAATCTGAAACTTTACATGAAGTCGCAGAGTCACCATTGAAACCAACTACGGGAAATTCAGTCAGCAGTTAACGACAAACATTCACGGAAACTAGTAGAATTCAAGAGCAATCCCTCTTGGTACAAGACGTACGCAGCTATAGGTGGCAAAAAAATTAGGGCGCCTACGGCAATTGCTGGCGAAACCTCCCCGCGCAGATCCACATCCAAGGCGAAATGATTTGGTGAAGTAAGCAGACAGTGGCGATGGTGGAGTGCAAATTAGTGCACAACAACAAGAACCCTGGCGACGGGAGTGGGTGGCTGAGAGCAGGCAAGAGAAACAAATGACGCAAAGTAGTGACAGCAATTGAGAAAGTGGAGATAAAGGCCACGATGTCTGGCGATAAAGGCCCGAGATTTTGACAGCTTGAGGCTAGAATGGCTCCTCTCAAGTCTGTTCAGCCGCCACGGTGGCAAGCAACCCGTCAAAAACCTTTGTTTTTTTATTATTGACAGTTTGCCAGGTGTCACTGACGAGTGCAAACTGGCACTACAGTGCCAAAAAAATTTGCACTGATCCATATAAGGTAATGTGCTCTAAAACAGACCCCGCCTCTAAAAGCGATCTGGATGCAGAGGTACATTCTGCTTTATTGAATGTACCAATGGCGTACATTTCAGGAGGGGGTCGCTTTTAGAACCACTGCATTTCAAACTTCAAAAATTCATAACTAATTCTACACAGATCCAAAAAATATGAAACTAGTTGGGTTGGATGCCAATTCCATTTTTCTTCTCATGAAAATTTACTGAAAATTATTTCATGGAGTTTAGCTTCCCTCAAAATGCAATCAGCTCTCAAAGTGACGCTTCTTGAGCACCTTACCTTATGGGAGATTTCCCATTCCTGATCAGCCCCCCATTCTGGTGATGTAGGTAGTTTTCTTTCCGTGCAGAAGAGATCAGCACTGATTAATGATGGTGCGGTTTTCCATGCAATTGTGGCACATTATGATTAGCTTAGGTATTGCAACCAGCCCTTGATTGGAAAAAGGAAAGTCTACATCACCAGAATGGGAGAAAGCCCATCTTCAACTGAAAAATTCATAGTAATTCTATTATGTGAAAAAAAAATCTGAAAAACTAGGGAAACCAGCCCATTTGTATTGCTGCACATGGGGAAATTCACACCCCCAAGAAAATTGCTCTCCTGATCTGCCAACTTCCTTATTTGATCGGAAATGGGAAATCTCCCATAGTGCTCATTTTATTCACTTAAAAGTAGTCACAATATTTTCTAACATGGAAGGCCTTTAAAAGTCACTTCCTATGATGATTTTTGCTAAAAAGGTTGGGTGTTTGTAATGAGGATGTTACAAAAAATTTATGGAAATGGGATAAATAATGTATTTGTAGAAAGGTAGAAGCAAAAATGACAGTCTCCAAACTTAATTTAAGGATTAAAATATTATTTAAGCTAAATCAATTTATTGAGAGTCAAAATCATAATTAGAAAGGTTTTGTAGACTTGTAGGCAAATAAATTTTTGATAAATACATTCTTTTTGAGATTTTTTTCTAATTTATATGTATTTTATAATCAAAATTGAAGAAACATTGTCAAATTAGTTGAAAAATAAATTGTCAAATGTTAGGTGTCTTTGAATCATATTTTTAATGATCCAAAACAAATACTAGAAGCTCTATTATTTCATAAATATGTTGCAATGTGTGTAAAGTTGAACACTTTCTGCAACAACAATCAACAAGGTCATATTGATAGCACATAGAGAATTCTATGTGATAGAAGGAACAAAGGATGAAGATGCAATAGTTCTTTATGATAGAAGGAAAGAAAGACAAAGATGAGATAGTTCTATCTTTAATGTCGCTATAGGTTCAATCATACAAATCTTGAAAATGATAATATTATTTTTGTTGTTGAAACTAGATGGATAGTGTTCATTTGAATGACAAACAATTAAACAGATAAATTTTTTTGAGATGTACATCATTCAAAGACAACATGCAAAAATCTTCGATTTTCAAAAATCAACCAATATTTCTATAAAACACATTAAAGAGAATCCAAATTTTATTTATGAAGGAAAGATTTGTTAATTTGTTAATGTACGTGGCACTTTCAAAGAAAAAACTTAAGAGGAAACTTTGGTGCTCATATTATTACCACCACCTTATATAGAAGCCATAGGGAGAGACTAAAAAAAAAGAATCTCAAAAGTCATGATCCCTCTCCTAGCATTTTGTAAAAAAACAAAAGTTAGCATCTTTTGGTGTCATATTTTTAAGGAAAGATGGCCTCAAATGTACACTATAAGAAACCCGTGTTTTCTTTTGCGTTATAATCTTTACATGCATGTTTTTAAAGACATCAATGCATTACAACAAATTCAAGCACAAGACGCAAAATTGTAGACAATGTTGAAAGAAATAGTGTGATGTTAGTGTGGAAATGACTAGATGTGGTAGTAGACAAAAGTGTTTTGTAGGACATCTTCAAAAACGTAGTCAGATTTTTTGTGACGTCCCAAAAAATGTGATGGTGCTATGTCAACTAGACATTTTGATTTTATTTTGAGTAACTTTGTCAAACTTACTAAAGGCTAAGGTAGAACACAAACCAAATGTGAAAAACATAGGGGAAGGACAATTCCTTGGGATGCTCTAGAAAAAGTGTTGCATGGATGGATGAAGAAGCTGTGGGATGACTTGATTCTTCATTGGGGTTCTAATAAAGCACAAGATGTATTAGCAAGTCCTCAAAAATTACTAGTAGTATAACATATTCTAGCTTATGCATTTAATAATGCATTATACATTTGTATTTCAAATTAAAATTTGTATTTTAATAATCTATTCTTCTATAATCTCCTAATTTTGTAGGTGACATTTTATTTTATAATTTTAGACTTTATTCTATTTTATAATCTTTTTATACTTTAAATTCACTTAAAAATAATGTTATGTAATGATATGTAAAGTTTTTATTATGAAAGTGTATAAGTAGTTTGAAGACATTTTATAAATAATTTTATTGAATTAGACATTCTTGCACTTGACCAAGTGCAATGACCGCACGGGGGGAATGCTGGGACATGAGTGTGGAGCGGTGAGCGGTGAGCGGGAATTCATGAGCGTGGAGCTGAAAAATTGGATTATTAAAAGAAAAAACTTAAAAAATCAGATGAAAAAGTTGATGGAATTTAATGAAAAAATGGATGAAGTTTTGCCAAAAACTATTTTAGAAAAGTGATTACTAAAATTAGAAAGAATAACTTGGGAAAAAAAAAAAAAAAAGTGGTCAAAAAAAGCGAATGGAAGATGTTTTAGAAATGGATTGAAAGTGGATAAAGAAAGTGGTCAAAGAAAGTGGATGAAGAAAGTGGATGAAGAAAGTGGATGAAAGTAGATGATAAAAGATTTAAAAATGGATGATAATAGGGTAGGATGGATGAAAAATTGTACAAACTAATAGAGAAGATATGAGAAAAATGGAAACAAGAAGTTTAGAGTTTAAAACCAGACAATCAAAGAATTTTTTTTTTTGGTGTTATTAAGTAGGAACTATTTATATGGGTTTAGGGTCTCCTATGACCGTGGAGGTGGTAGGGTCCCACAACCATGCCTTACGTTGGTAAGGCACATTTTTTATTTTAGAATCAATTCAAGGGTTGTTACAAAGACTTGCAGAATCTAAACTAGGTGATGTTCAAAGTGTATGAGAGGAATGTCATGCCATCCTTATTACTACAGCTTTTATTTTGAGCTTCAAATAGTCGTTGGTAGTATATGAGCATAGATTGTAAGATACTCCTTACTTTAGATAATGTCCAATACAACAAGTGATGTCTTCATTGACTGATTTAATGGTTTAGGGAATGTAATGTACCTATATTTTATATAAACAATGGTATCCAATAGACGAATTTCATGTTGTCCAACACACCACAGAGAATATATAACTGTTGTTGCTTTGTGTTTTGCGGTTTAGGAAATTTGTTAAGAAGGGCATCTAACACCTTAGATTTAAGTAGTCATCCAATGAGACAAACTTGCTATTGGAGTGACTACATGTTTCCGGGACCATGGTTTTGGTGTGATAGACAAATTCTGTTGATTGCAAGTGATACATAAAAAATAAGACATCCGTTTATGTTTGACTTAACACTTGTACCCTCATGAGTTGACCTTTAGTACCACTATGTGTCTACAAGCTCTCCATATTTGTAACAATCATCGTGCATTGCAAAAACTGTAGTCGCAATGTACAAATTGTAGACACCTCAAGCGCAAAAAAATAGAACTCACCAAATCTAAAGTTTCATACATGCATCACATCTGCACACCGCCGAGCACTACTGCCTTCATATAGATAAGTATCACTTTATTGAAGTCCTACTTTGCACGTGTGCATGAAACTACCCATGTATCATGGATTGAGGTTATCAGGATAGGATAGTTCAACGCGATAACAAGTGGCAGAGACTAATAGGATCATGGTAGATATTCTTATCCACTTGTTGGTGCCAAAAACATGTGCCCCTTCACATGTAGAAATGAAGGTGTTTAAAAAGGAGATATACTGGGGACAACCATCACACGCGCGTACGATTTGACGGTGACCATTCTTCTTTGTTTTTAGAGTTATCACGTATTGTGGCAACTGTTCGTGAACTCAGTTTTAAGTTTTAGTACTAGCATCGGCAATGGTTCATCGACAGGGATAGCAACAACATTTGTTGGAGTTGATCCGTTGTATTGTATTTCTATTCTCAGCAATGCATTCTGTAGCATTCTAGATATTGAATTTGGAATTTTCATTATCAAGCGCACAGAGTGACAAGAACTGGTGCATCTTGATACAGGGTTGTTGTTTTGGATATTCAGATTCAATATAACAAAGGTGTACTTTGTATAGAGTCTGAATATCAAAGATAGCAATCATACATCAATGATGTACCATTGCTTGTGACTCTCAAATTGGGCAATGAAAATGCAAAATTAACATTTCTAGAGTGTTGTAGAATGTCATTGCTGAGAATAGAAATACTGTAGAACTGTTCAGCTCCAACTACAATGAAATCAGCAGTTACTAACAATGCAATCAAAGCCGCAAGGTTGCTGCGGACCTCTCTTGCCAGTTGCCTTACACCATGTAAATCCAGGTTGAGATATCCTTTTTGTTTAGTGAAGGGTTTAGTGTGTCTCTAGGCAGTGACGAACTCCTGTATTTGGTCTCAAAGTTCACCACCACGTTGAGAATGGTTCATTCTCCTACGGATTTCACGACCGCTACTAGGATTGCCTAAACGTTTTTGATGTTTTCATCAGGAGAAGTGAAAGCAAGCGATTCGCCATCACGTGGATTTTGAAATATCACGTAGTGTCCGGTCTCGATTCCGAAGCTCAATCCACTTCAATTAAGGGAACCTGCCCTTAAAGCGTTCACTTAAGAACTGATCCGCTTTTTTCATGGTTTTCAGTGAATCAAATGAATTTTGGATTATTTTTCAGAGAAAGAAAAATTGATGCCGAATGTAACCAAAGTGGGTTCATGCAACTTGAAGTTTATTTGAATTACTTCTGATTTTTCAAAGATTTATGTCACAAGCACCCACTTGTGACCATACGGCATTCAAAATCCCTTTGCTTGCAATCTGTAAAGAGACATGGGGAAACAGAGGAGAATGATTGGCTTTTACAATACATAACTCTTCATTATTGATCCAGACAATGACTAGTGTTGGACCATTTAAGAAACTTCTCATATCCATTTCTGGCCATTTTGGAGGGGCGATTTGAAAAAGACGAGCACATTAAGGACAAGTTACCTTAAATTATAGTCACTTGTAAATTACAAAGTGAGATCCCAAAATGCATTGATATTATTGAGTTATTTGTGAAGTTCCCCCCACTTTGGGCATGACTTTTTTTGGTTTTGAGAAGAAACCATAGTTGAAGCGTCAACGTTTTTTGAACGATACTTAAGCCACGCGATTTCAAAAGTGTAGACCAAACTTTATTTAGGTAACATTTTGATGGTAAAATAAATTTCATACCCACTTTTATTGGAACTTTATTAATCAACTGTCTTTTCAATCGACATGTATTTATCTTACTCTGAGGACGATTTTTTGGATGCACATCCTGATTTTGAATAAGCATACAAAGATACATCCGATGCTCTGAGTAGTGATGGTTTAATACAATCTTTATTGCACTTTGTTCATGGTGAAGCTGGACAGACCATGTATAGCACTTGTTTGAAATTGTGGTGTAGTACTCCAAATTACATAGGGATGAGGACTATATATACCAACACTTGAACTTAATGATGTTCCGAATATGGGACAGTCAGCATTCTAGTGGCATAGATGCATGGACTCTTTGGATCCTACGGTTCAGTGGTTCTCCATTGTTATAATAGATGTACATAATATGGAAAAATAATACAGTAATCACAAGAGACCCATGTCTCTCTCAAAATAGTGAACCATGTAAATTTAGATGTATGGCAAGTAGCAATAAAATAGAAATCATGTGTGAAGTCAGAGCATTGGCTACATAGCAGACGTTGAACTGCCCTCACTATCTTATGAACCACCATCTGAATCCATTGCCTCATCATCTACAAACTGCAGCACACGTTGATCTACGCCGTTTGCTCGCGAAAAGCGTCTAGGATCAGTAGCTAAAAAATCTCAAGATAGAGCTTCCGCATACATTGGAAGCTCATGCGGATTAGGTGGGCTTGGAAAGAAATGAGGATTGGAATAGAAGGGAACCGCCTTCAGGGTCTTCAATCCTTGAGCTTCCCTGGAAAAAGCAAAATAGAAAAGTGTAAACCACCATGAAATGAATAGAACTTATTCTATGAAAAAGTAAAAGGTTGATATTTTTTCTTGATTATAATAATTAGTTATAAATTTATTTAGAAAATGCACTTGAAAATTTTATTTAAGAAGTGGCTATTGTTGTGAACTAAGACCAATAAAGGAAGATCAAAGCTAAAACAGTCAAAAAATTATTTCTAATTCAACATAAATTCAACTTGAATATAGCATACATTAAGCCAATGCAAAACACATTTGGAACATGCTTCTAGAAATCCTTCTCCTGAGAAGGTTCGCTGCCAAATTACAACACCCAGAACCAGGTGCGGACGCATGGGCGGGGACGTACTTGACGAGGGCGGAGACGTATTTGCTGTAGAGGGACGTATTTACTTTGGGCGTAACAGACTTATAGAGGCATATTGACTGTCGCCCACAACCTCCACTCGCCTTGACCTAAACTGTCTTGCAGTCAGAAAATAATAAGGTAGTTGGAGAAGATCAAAATCTACAAATGAGATTTTGGTTTATTTCCTTTGTATCTGGCATTTAATGTCACTCTTCTTTTATTGCATGTGAGTTGTCGGAGAATAATAAAGCTCCAATTAGCCAAAGAAAATGAATATTACCATTACTAGTGGTTAAAACAATAAATGAGAAGTATTGTCCAACCATAAATCCTAAATCCTAAATCCTAAACCCTAAACCCTTAGCCTAAACCCTAAGCCCCTTCATAAATTGGTAAAAAATGCACACATTTCATTATACTTAAATCCTCGTATGATTAATCTAAAAAAATTTCATTTAATTCTCTAACTTATTTATCTCCCCTCGTATGGTTAATCCAAAAAAATTTAGATTTCATTCTCTAACTTACTTATCTCCCCTCATATAGATATTCCAAAATTTTCTTTCATTTGATTCTCTAATTTATTTAGCTCCCCTTGTATGATTAATCTAGAAAAAATTTCATTTGAATCTTTGACTTATTTAGCTCTCCTCATATGGTTAGTCCAAATTTTTTTTCATTTCATTCTCTAACTTACTTATCTTCCCTCATATGGTTATTCCAAATATTTTACATTTGATCCTCTAATTTATTTATCTCCCCTCATATGATTAGTCCAAATTTTTTTTCATTTCATTCTCTAACTTATTTATCTCCCCTCATATGGTTAGTCCAAATTTCTTTTCATTTGATTCTCTAATTTATTTATCTCCCCTTATATGATTAATCCAATAAAAATTTCATTTGATTCTTTGACTTATTTTTCTCCCCTCATATGGTTAGTCCAAATTTTTTTTCATTTGATTCTCTAACTTATTTATCTCCCCTCATATGATTAATCTAAATTTTTTTTCATTTCATTCTCTAACTTATTTTTCTCCCCTCATATGATTAGTCCAAAAAAATTTCATTTGATTCTTTGACTTATTTATCTCCCCTCATATGGTTAGTCCAAATTTCTTTTCATTTGATTCTCTAATTTATTTATCTCCCCTCATATGATTAATCCAAAAAAAATTTCATTTGATTCTTTGACTTATTTATCTCCCCTCATATGATTAATCCAAATTTTTTTTCATTTCATTCTCTAACTTATTTATCTCCCCGCATACGGATATTCCAAATTTCTTTTCATTTGATTCTCTAATTTATTTAGCTCCCCTCATATGACTAATCCAAAAATTTTCTTTCATTTGATTTTCTAATTTATTTAGCTCCCCTTCTATGATTAATGCAAATAAATATTTCATCTGATTCTTTGACTTCTTTTTCTCCCCTCATATGGTTAGTCCAAAATTTTTTTCATTTGATCCTCTAACTTATTTTTCTCCCCTCATATGGTTAGTCCAAATTTTTTTTTCATTTCATTCTCTAACTTATTTATCTCCCCTCATATGGTTAGTCCAAATTTTTTTTCATTTGATTCTCTAATTTATTTATCTCCCCTCATGTGATTATTCCGTTATTTTTTTCATTTGATTCTCTAATTCATTTATCCCCCCTCACATTATTATCCCAAATTTTCTTTCATTTGATTCTGCAACTTAGCTGTCTTCCTCCATGTGATGCATCCCGTAGTTATTCTTTTTGTTTCTCTAACTTCTTGAACTCTATTCATTTTAATAGAGCGTTCATTTTTTAGACCCATTTATTCTACCATTCTTTTGTTCTCTCATTTCTTTCATCCATTTTTGGGCCAGTCTTTAAATGTATAACCTTTTTTTTTAAAAATGGTTGCGATGTCTCAATGTGGATTCTATACATTTTTGTAAGCCCTTTCATGTTGTTGCACTTCTCTTTTTCGTTTTTTCCCAATCCATGTGTAATTTATTTGATGTCTCTTGTTTTGACGAATCCAACGTTTCTTCAATTTTTTTGTCATATACAATTTGTAAAATACTAAAGCCGTGGATTTTGTAACATATCCCTTTGATATTTTAAATGATGTAGTAAATCAATAATCAATGATTAAATACTTCATATCTTGGGAAATATGCAAAAATGTAGGGCAGCCAAAGAGTGCAAGTACAAGTATTTGAAATATTTCCCTCCAAGGTTTTGAGGAGGGAATTGAAAAGTTGATTTGAACCACTCCTCATCACAACATTCAAGCCCAACATCCACGCCCGGGCATTCAACCACATCATGCACGTCCTTGCCTTGATGATGGGTTTTTTCACTTGGGTCGAATAAGTCTCCGCCTTAGCATAGTACGTCCCCGTCCCGATTTTTGGCTAGTCTTAATATGTCTCCGCCCTATCAAAGAATTTTTCGACCAAAGTCAAATAAGTTTCCGCCCTGACACAGTACAGCCCCGCCCAGCGTCTCCGCCCAAACGCCTTCTCAAGAATGCAAGAGTGCGGTAGTCAGGAGTGCGGGAGTGCGGGAGTTGGGAGTGCGGGAGTCGGGAGTAGGGGAGTCGGGAGTCGGGAGTTTGGAAGGGGTGCAGAAGTTGGGGCGGGGACGTCATGGCATGGCGGGGACGTACTTGGCAGGGACGCTACTTTACTCTCGTTTTGCGACTTCAATTTTGAGAATCTCGAGGCTTGTAATATACCGTTGGAAAGGTCTTGAAAATACCTTTCCAATGGTGTATTATAAGCCTCGAGATTCTCAAAATTGAAGACGCAATCTTTAAATGAAGTTTGTTGCCAAAAGGTGACCTGCAAGGATAGGCGCTGATGCAGGGGCGAGAATTCTAGTCAAAATTCATAGCCAAGAGGAGGATTTTGATTTCAAGGGGGACCTCACTCATTCAATGTGACAAAGGATTTTTCTCCCAAAATTGAAGAATGATAAATTCTCTTGTCGATTGCTAAAATTAGTACATGTTTGTAAATTTTCATTTAGAAAAATTGTTGTCTTTAAAATTTTAATGTAGTATATATTGTAAAAGAGTTTGATAAGAATTTTTATTATCATAGCCTACAATGCAATATAATAAAAAAAAAACTTTATATATTAAATTTAAATGTTGTAAATTCAATGCTTTTTAAAATTTTACTTTTGGGCCATTTTTGTACATAGGTTGAAAGACTTGCCATTTCAATTGTTATATTCAATATTGGAATTGCATTAGAATTTGATGATTTGTATGAACCTCATGTTTTAGATTTTGGTATAAACTCTTTTGAATTGGTTTAATGGGTATATAGAAGAGTTTGTCTTTTAAGCTAGTGAATTAAACATTGGATTTTATTAAAATCTATATCAATCATGTTTAATTTAGTTTATTTTTAAACTTGGATTGCTTTAATGGATAAGTACAAGAGCTTGGCATTTGTATTGGTGAATTGAACAATTGGATTTCTAACAATTCATATCAATCACATTCTTTGTATTTTAATTTTATTTCTAAATTGTTTATGTAGGTTGATACAATCTCATTCTTCTTTAATTTTTAAGTTAGTTTGATTTTCATTAGTTGCTACGTAGAAAAATTTTATTGGTAAATTTAACATTGGGATTGCATGGGGCAAATGAATTTACAGCCAAATTTTAAAGTCACCTATATATATGGAAAACACTTGTATCTAACTACAAAGGTATTTTAAAGATAATTTTAGGAATATTGCAATAGATGGTTGTTGTGAATCTTATGCACTTCTAATATTCCATTTGTTCATCTTAATAACAAATGCTTATGCCTAGACAAAAAGAAATTGAACATTTTACACAAATTCTATGAG
This sequence comes from Bryoerythrophyllum caledonicum, assembly GCA_963971425.1. Lineage (NCBI taxonomy): Eukaryota > Viridiplantae > Streptophyta > Bryopsida > Pottiales > Pottiaceae > Bryoerythrophyllum > Bryoerythrophyllum caledonicum. The sequence continues at coordinate 13,670,272 of OZ020519.1, forward strand.
CATTCAATGTCCAAATCATCAATATAAACCCTAATATATAGATCCAAAAATAACTTGAATAAATTTAAATAGAAGAAGAATGTTGTTGTCGAAACCAATAAAGTCATTATATAGAGAATAAAATTGTTAGATGTATAAAGCCTAATATTTCATTTAATAATTTAAATGACAAGTTTTCCATTGTAGACACAATAAAAGTGCATAGGGGTGTTGTAAAAAAGAAACAAGATATGATTGCACCAATACCCAAATTTTTTTTCATTAGAAATTTTAAGAGAAAAAAAGAATGTGGTTCCCAAGATATGAAGTATTCAATCATTGATTATTGATTTACTACATCATTTAAAATATCAAAGGGATACGTTACAAAAACCACGGCTTTAGTATTTTACAAATTGTATATGACAAAAAAATTGAAGAAACGTTGGGTTCGTCAAAACAAGAGACATCAAATAAATTACACATGGATTGGGAAAAAACGAAAAAGAGAAGTGCAACAACATGAAAGGGCTTACAAAAATGTATAGAATCCACATTGAGACATCGCAACCATTTTTAAAAAAAGAAGGTTATACATTTAAAGACTGGCCCAAAAATGAATGAAAGAAATGAGAGAACAAAATAATGGTAGAATAAATGGGTCTAAAAAATGAACGCTCTATCAAAATGAATAGAGATCAAGAAGTTAGAGAAACAAAAAGAATAACTATGGGATGCATCACATGGAGGAAGACAGCTAAGTTGCAGAATCAAATGAAAGAAAATTTGGGATAATAATGTGAGGGGGGATAAATGAATTAGAGAATCAAATGAAAAAAATAACGGAATAATCACATGAGGGGAGATAAATAAATTAGAGAATCAAATGAAAAAAAATTTGGACTAACCATATGAGGGGAGATAAATAAGTTAGAGAATGAAATGAAAAAAAATTTGGACTAATCATATGAGGGGAGATAAATAAATTAGAGGATCAAATGAAAAGAAATTTGGACTAACCATATGAGGGGAGATAAATAAGTTAGAGAATGAAATGAAAAAAAATTTGGACTAACCATATGAGGGGAGATAAATAAGTCAAAGAATCAAATGAAATTTGTTTTTGGATTAATCATACGTGGGGAGCTAAATAAATTAGAAAATCAAATGAAAGAAAATTTTGGATTAATCATATGAGGGGAGATAAATAAATTAGAGAATGAAATGAAAAGAAATTTGGAAGATCCATATGAGGGTAGATAAATAAATTAGAGAATGATATGAAAAAAAATTTGAACTAACCATATGAGGGGTGATAAATAAGTCAAAGAATCAAATGAAATTTTTTTTGGATTAATTATATAAGGGGAGCTAAATAAATTAGAAAATCAAATGAAAGAAAATTTTGGATTAGTCACATGAGGGGAGGTAAATGAGTTAGAGAATGAAATGAAAAAAAATTTGGACTAACCATATGAGGGGAGGTAAATAAGTCAAAGAATCAAATGAAGTTTTTTTTGGATTAATTATATGTGGGGAGATAAATAAATTAGAGACTCAAATGAAAAGAAATTTGGATTATTTATATGAAGGGAGATAAATAAGTTAGAGACTCAAATGAAAAGAAATTTGGATTATTTATATGAAGGGAGATAAATAAGTTAGAGAATGAAATGAAAAAAAATTTGGACTAACCATGTGAGAGGAGATAAATAAATTAGAAAATCAAATGAAAGAAAATTTTGGATTATTTATATGAAGGGAGATAAATAAATTAGAGAATCAAATGAAATAAAATTTGGACTAAGCATATGAGAGGAGATAAATAAGTTAGAGAATCAAATGAAAAATAATTTGGACTAACCATATGAGGGGAGATAAATAAGTCAAAGAATCAAATGAAATTTTTTTTGGATTAATCATATGAGGGGAGCTAATTAAATTAGAGAATCAAATGAAAAGAAATTTGGAATATCCGTACGAGGGGAGATAAATAAGTTAGAGAATGAAGTGAAAAAAATTTGGACTAACCATATGAGGGGAGATAAATAAATCAGAATCAAATGAATTTTTTTTTGGGATTAATCATACAAGGGGAGCTAAATAGATTAGAGAATCAGATGAAATTTTTTTTTGGATTAATCATATAAGAGGAGATAAATAAACTAGAGAATCAAATGAAAAAAAATTTGGAATATCCATGTGAGGAGAGATAAATAAGTCAAAGTATCAAATGAATTTTTTTTTGGATTAATCATATAAGGGGAGCTAAATAAATTAGAGAATGAAATGAAAAGAAATTTGGACTAACCATAGATAAATAAGTGAGAAAATTAAATTAAATTTTTTTTGGACTAATCATACAAGGATTTAAGTGTAATGAAATGTGTGCATTTTTGACCGTGCTATGAAAGGTTTTAGGGTTTAGGATTTAGGATTTATGGTTGGACAATACTTCTCATTTATTATCTTAACCAGTAGTAATGGTACTATTCTTTTTTTTGGCTAATTGGAGCTTCACTATTCTTCGACAACTCACATGCAATAAAAGAAGAGTGACATTAAATGCTAGATACAAAGGAAACAAACTAGAATCTCATTTGTAGATTTTGATCTTCTCCAACTACCTTATTATTTTCTGACTGCAAGACAGTTTAGGTCAAGGCGAGTGGAGGTCGTGGGCGACAGTCAGTATCCCTCTATAAGTCCGTTCCGCCCAAAGTAAATACGTTCCCCTACAGTAAATACGTCTCCGCGCTCGTCAAGTACGTCCCCGCCCATGCGTCCGCACCTGGTTCTGGGTGTTGTAATTTGGCAGCGAACTTCATTTAATGATTGCGTCTTCAATTTTGAGAATCTCGGGGCGTGTAATATACCATTGGAAAGGTATTTTCAAGACCTTTCCAACGGTATATTACACGCCTCAAGACTCTTAAAATTGAAGTCATAAAACGAGAGTAAAGTAGCGTCCCTGCCAAGTACGTCCCCGCCAAAGTACGTCCCCGCCCTCGTCAAGTACGTCCCCGCCCTCGTCAAGTACGTCCCCGCCCTCGTCAAGTACGTCCCCGCCCTCGTCAAGTACGTCCCCGCCCATGCGTCCGCACCTGGTCCTGGATGTTGTAATTTGGCAGCGAACTTCATTTAAAGACTGTGTCTTCAATTTTGAGAATCTCGGGGCGTGTAATATACCATTGGAAAGGTATTTTCAAGACCTTTCCAACGGTATATTACACGCCTCGAGACTCTTAAAATTGAAGTCACAAAACGAGAGTAAAGTAGCGTCCCTGCCAAGTATGTCCCCGCCCTGCAAGTACGTCCCCGCCTTGCAAGTACGTCCCCGCCCTGCCATGACATCCCCGCCCCTTGTGTCCACGTTGGATGCCAGGTGTCGACGATTTTCGTTTCCATTGGGGGATTTTTCATCCGCTAAAAGTCAGCTGCCCGTTGACCATTTCGGACGGACACAACTTCAATCGGACGTCCCGGACGGACGGTCTATCCGTCCAATTTGACAACCCTGGTTGTAAGTAGGCTTTTGTAAAACTTTAGTCATTTTTCTTTTCTTTTACTATTTGTCCTTTACTATGTAAAACAAGACCAATTGTCAAATTTTTTTTCACAATTTCACATTGGTAGAGTAATGTAGACTAATTGTCTTTGTGAAAAAAATTAGATTTAAAACATTCTAAGAAGCTTAGATTTGAAGAGTGGCAATTTGTCTTGGAGACTTTTTGAGATGAATAATTGTATTCCTCTTTAACATATAATATCTAATAATTTGAAGTCTTTTTGCTTTTTTATTTATTTATTTATTTAAATCAAATTGTGTCTATCTATATATTGAATACTTTCATGTCAATATAATCTATTTTAACAAGTTGTTGTATATTAATTTTTTTATTGTAAATTTTTGAGTAGTGTATAGATTAAATGTATTGATTGGATTGTTGTGTATTTGTGACTAATAAATTGATTGTGGGAACTTGTGATTGTTGAATACGTATACTTTGGATTAATTGATTTCATTATTCTTGGAGTTGTGAATGGTTTGAAAAATTTGTAAATTTATACCTCTAGTAAATCCTCATAGTTAAAAATTTGTATTTGATTTGAAGCTTTCCTGGTTAAAACTATTTGCAATAGTGTAGTTGTGTTCTTTTATAATTTGTAATGGTCGATGTGTCAAAATGAGTGATTGGTTTATATAATTTTTATTTTGTTCACAATATTTCTTATTCCATTATAAAATTTCCTATAAACAAACCTTTGCTACTATACTATAATAAAAATGACAATCCCGGGGGGGTTGTTACTTTTTGGTACAACATTTGGCGCCACTGCTAGGGAATTTTGTACAACAAGGGATTGATGAAAGTGAGACTTGATTAAGACTTTTAAAATGAATTATTATCAAGGTATTGGAATGGCCAACCAAAAATTGTGTATTTAGATTTTGAATATGGAAAAAAAATAGAATATCTTAAGAATTATTATAAATCATTATTGAATGAGCTAAAAAAACTAAAATTGAATTGAGATAGATTATATCAATCATTTTAGGGAACAAAAGTTGTATTAGAATCACTAAAAAATGAAAATTTTGCTTGTGAAGAACAATGCCAACATCAAGATTTCATCATAATAGAATTGCAAAATCTAGTTATTGATGGTATAGCCAAGGAAAAGAAGCTACATGAATTACAAAATGAAAATTTGAGTTTGTCTGTCAAGATCACAAAAATGGATCACAAAAATGACTATACTCACATTCAAATCTTCATTGGTTATTTTGAATAATGAAGTAGAAAGCTTGAAAAGAGAATTCAAACTTGCACAAAGTAATTGTAGAGAAGCTCCTGAATACAAGTCATATTGAGAAAGAAAATTTTGTAAGTTTGAAAATTTTGAAAAATATTCAACTGCAATCAAAAATTGCTCTATGTTCTTTAAAAAATATAACAAATCAGCGTGATGCTTCAAATGTTGTAGCTCTATTATTTTTAAATCAAATGTCAATTATGGAAAGTCAAAAGATTGGAAAGGAAAAGAAATGTAAAAATCTTTGGGTTGAGTTGCATGAAGAATTTGAGAAGTCTCTAAAGAAAATGAAATAAGTTTATGAAGCTTCAATTAAGATACTTCAAGATGACTTTTTCAATGTTTATTAATTTAATAAATACATGATTAACAAAATGGAAATTTGGATGTTGTATTGTTATAAAAAGAAAATGAGCTTGTTGTACAGAAAGATTTGACAAAAACATTGAAAATAGAGACTAATGCTTTATTTAATCTGGTAGAAGATTTAAAACAAAAGTATAATAATTTTATCATTGAAGTGTTGTCTTTAACCCCTAAAGGACCAACACTACAAGAAAACGGATATTTTATGACTGCAAAAATATGACTGGGGATGACTGGCGACTACATGCAGTCATATTCTTGGAAGCCAACATCTTGGGAGAAAAATATGACTGCAAATATGACTGCCAGTCATATTTTGGCCTTATACGTCATGGACGTATAGTATACGCCCATTGAGAACATTGAAGTACTTTATTGGGAACGGCAGGGAACATGTTTGGGGACGGAGAGTCATATTTTCCAGTCATATCTTTGGGTGAGTCATATTCTGTAGTCATATCTCCGTAGTAGTGACATTTTTTTTGGAGGGGGCAATCGAAGGAAAATTTGGGCGGGCAGTCATATATTTGTCTCAGTCATATTTTCTAGTCATATTTTTGCATGTGACTCTATGCAGTCATATTTGTTAGTCATATTTTTAAAACCCTAGTTGCCACTTTTTTAGGATTTTGAAACCCTAGCCGCCACTTTTTAGGGTTTTGGAATCCTAACCACTTTTAGGATTTTGAAACCCCTAGCCGCCATTTTTTTAGGGTTTTGAAATCCTAGCCGCCACCTTTTAGGGTTTTGAAACCCCTAGCCGCCACTTCTTATAAATTTTGAAACCCTAGTTTTTTCTTCATTTGCCTCTTCTTCCTTGTCTTTGTTATCTTCTAGTTTTTGTTTCTTGTTGCATTTTGTTGCTTCTTAAGTTTAGTTTCTTGTTGTTTCTTGTTGTTTCTTGTTGTCTTTTAATTGTTGTTTCTTAGTTGTTGTCTCTTAAGCTTTTAGTTGTTGCTTTTTAATTGTTGTTTCTTAGTTGTTGTCTCTTAAACTCTTAGTTGTTGTTTTTTAGTTGTGGTCTTATAAATTCTTTGTTGTTACTTTTTAGTTGTTATCTCTTAGTTGTTGTCTCTTAGTTGTTATCTCTTAGTTGTTATTTTTTAGTTGTTGTTTCTTAGTTATTGTCTCTTAGTTGTTGTTTTTTTATTTATTGTCTCTTAATTATTGTTTCTTAGTTGTTGCTTTTTAGTTATTGTCTCTTTGTTGTTATTTCTTAGTTGTTGCTTTCTAGTTGTTGTCTTTTAGTTGTTGTCATTTAGTTGTTGCTTCTTAGTTGTAGTCTTTTAGTTGTTGTCATTTAGTTGTTGCTTCTTAGTTGTAGTCTCTTAATTGTTTTTTCTTGTTGCCTTAAACTTGTATTACAAATTTTAGTTGTTATTTTTTGAAAGTTGAGCATTTTATTCATTTACTAAAAATTAACTTTTTTAATTGTATATGTAGGCACTTGAAGCTGGAACAAAGTTGTTGAAAGCTACTTACAACACAATGGAGCCAATGTCTTCACATTATTGTAAGGACTATAGACCCTACAAGCATTTATAAAGTCATTCATTGTAATATGTTTTGTATTAATAATAAACAAATGTCATTAAAAAGGATTACATTCTTTTTGCATTGTTTTCCTTCAATTTAATTGTCTTCTATGCATTACTAGAATTGTATATACATATTTTTAATTGCATGAGGTCTTTTATTTAGTTATTGAATTATACTGATGGATGACCACAACACATTATATCCATTTAAAATGTATAGAACGTGTAATTGTAGTTTATAATTAAAGTTACATTAAACTTCAGTCATCCTAATCACAAATCACACACCTAAATGAAAAAAATGTGACTCCACATTGGCCAAAAAATGACTACACAAAGTCATATGATACATTAACCAAAATATGACTCACCGTAGTCATGTATTGTAGTCATATTGTGAATAGTTTGAAAATATGACTCATAAGAGTCAGATCCCGTACAATCAAAATTATGACTCACGAGAGTCACATTCTATATAAGCAAAAATATGACTCGCTATAGTCATTTTCCACATCACCCCAAAATATGACTCAACGGAGTCATATTCCACGTCACCTAAAATATGACTCAACGGAGTCATATTCCACGTCACCCAAAATATGACTCAATGGAGTCGTATTCCACGTCACCCAAAACTAAGATTCCACGTCACCCAAAAATATGACTCAACGGAGTCATATTCCACGTCATCCAAAACTCATATTCCACGTCATCCAAAATATGACTCAACGGAGTCATATTCCACATAGGATTTATTTATTTGCTCGGGCAGTTCATGAAAAAGTCAAGCCTCCAAGGATAGTCAACATATACGCCACGTTGGCAAAATACATCTAAATATGGCTCAATATACTCCCAATCCATATGACTGCAAAATATGACTCACGCAAAATATGACTCATTCTAAATGACTCGGTGCAGTCATATAGCGAGTCATCTACAGTGATTTTTGGCGGAGTCATATTTTTTGGTTTTATGACTCAACGCAGTCATATTTTGCAGTCATAAAATACTCATTTTCTTGTAGTGCAAACTGCGTTTTTTGGCAACATAGCGATTTTGGGCAGCTCACTACGAATGGAAATTTAATTTTTTTTCTGTAAATTTTTTCCACAATATGCGCCCAAGGAGTACCTTTGAGGCCCAACAATTTTCATAACTTTTGGCTATATGGTTAAAAAGTTATTGCATGATATGTAGGTTTCTTTGAACTCCGGGCAGTTTGGGCAGATCTGAAAAAATCACTTTTTTTTAAAATAAAAATTTGAAATTTGTTCTTCAAACTTATATGTACTCAAAAAGCTTTGAATCATTGCATTTCAATAGTTGAGATGAAAGTTATGAGGCTTTTTAGTTTGCGGGCAGTTATGGAATCTCTACTTTGAAATAAACTTTGAAGTCCTTTATCTAACTCAATTTTTAATATTTTTGAAAAATAATGAAAAAATTGGGTGTAGGTTGTTTATTACAACATTACAACCATTGAGATTGGCATTTTTCAATTCCATAATTAAATTCTTGACAATTTAGTATTTTGAGTCATTCTCTACCTCTTCCTACTTTCTATTTTTTTCCTATATGTTGTACAATTCCAAATGATCTGAAAATTTTCACACATGTAGCCAACTTGCCTTGAAGAATGAATCCAAAGAGTTACCACCATTTTGGACATTTTTTCATACAAATGTTACCTTGTGAAGCGCAGCTGCCCGGTTTTTTGTAGGGACAAAAAAAGGATTTTTGTCAATTCAAACGCTAATATCTTGCAATCCACATGGTGGAAAATTCTGAAATTTTTTCCACATCTTCTTAAACTAGTTTACTACATGATCCAACGGTTACATGTGTTCAAAAATATTTTTTTTCAAAAATTTGGTACTTGTATTAGAAATGACAGTTTTGGAGCGGTTTTGATGAAAACATAGTCAAAAACATTTAGGGGTTAAAGAACCATTTGTTGGGAAGGAATGTAATATTTAAAGAAGATTTTTTTATGGTTATAAGAGATAAACAGAATATAAAAATTGTTAATGCATCTTTTCAACATCAAATTCAAAAAAATGAAGAAATCATAATTTTCTAAAGTAATAGTAGTCTAGATTATGCCTAACTTCCCCAAATCCAAGACTATAGTATATAGGTTTCAAATCTTAGGAATTGGTCAAATAGTCTAACGTACAGTGACCAAAGTCACATGTAATTTAGAAACAAATAGGATTTGATTACAAATATAATTTATTTTTTTATAATCACAAGGCAATTTACATTTTCACTCTTATTCTCGGAGGTATATTTCTAATAGCCGGTCCTTAATAATGCTATGGCATTAGATGTTTTTTGGAGCCTTTAGAAGACTGCGGGTTCCTGGACTATGGAAACGTGCAAGAAACTGCAAGAAAGCTGCCATGTAAGACGCTAATGTGGTCGAGAGATTGCCCCGTCATTTTTTATATTTCATTTTTTTTTTGTATAAATTTTTAATTTTTTGAAATTTTTAATTTTTAATTTTTAAATTAAAAAATTTGAAAAATCAAACCAGCAATGGTTAGTTTACAGCATTGGAAACAGATTTGGGGAACAACCCCAAAACAATCTTCTAAAGGGGCTAAAAAACATCTAATGACACATAAATGCAATCTCAGTTCAATATAGTGTTTTAGAAAAATTTGCAGCAATTCGTCATGGCATGATCTAAGACCTTAATTAATGGAATAATATACAAATTTTTATATAATTTTTTTTAATTATTGTTTATTTTCTTTTACCATGGCAATTTGTCTCAGGTACTACTTATCTAGCCTAATTACTAGTTAGATGAAGATGAGTATTAAATCAGTTCCAATTCTATGGCAATTTGATTCTATTTAATACAAGGACATGATTGCAATGCAAACTCCGTTTGTACTTTACTACACATTCTACAACAATTTGTCAAAGTATCTAGCTCAAATTCCAAACAAACCCACGCACATGTCCCAAGACCTAAATTTTCAGTTAAGTGCATCCTCCACCCACATATTCTAGACAAGTTGTCACTATGACACTACTCAACTACAAACACTAGATACCTTCAAAGAATGCAATAATCATAACTCTTTGTTATCCCATAAGTTATTTTAATTCTCTACCCATAAAACTCGACAAACCACTCATTCATCAATTAATTACATATTAACAAGTACAAGACAATTTGTTTAGTTTCTATATTATTTTAGAATTTTTCAGATACAACATCATTTAACCATTCACATTTTTATCTACATCTTTCACTATCACAAAGTTCTCTATAAGGTAAGCAACTAGACAACTTGTCATGCCAGACCAGGAATCATTTGGTTAATTTGCCTATCATCAAGCATCACTTCATCCAAATGCAAGCAGTACTTAATCAAAAGCAGAGATTCAATGATTTGGAAATCACTTACTAATTGTGACTTTCCTTGACTCCTTAGTTTGTGACCTTAGTTGATGATTTGCATTCCAAATGGTGATCAATGTTGACACTTGCTCCATATTGCGATCCTAGATGCAGATTCTCTCTACATCAATTTGTCTGGATCATTTAAACTCCATAGTACTTATAAAAGAAAAACTTGACCTTCCTTGATTCAAGTGAATCAAATTGCATTTGTGTTTACAAACAATTAGACACTTGTATATAAGGAGCTTTGAGATCACATAATTATGTCTTTTATTTAACTACATACTCCCAGACAATTTGTTGTAGATTAACACCTAATTAGTAATCTAGACACTAAAAAAATCATACACAATTACCATTGATAATAGAAATCACAATACAAAAATATCCTAGTAATCAATTTTAAATACTCTTAGAGCACAAACATATTTTAAAACCCACTTGATCAATTGGCTACAACCTTGGACCATTGCAATTGAGACTATGAATTACCTTAATTGTGACTTCATTCTCAATCTGTCAACAATAGATTTTTGCTTCAAAACAAGAGACCATTGATCCGACACCATTCACAATTGGAAACAAAAACTTACAAACAAGTTGCCACAATACAAGCACACACAATAACAATCCAATCACTAGGTTACAATTAATTTACAATATACTAAACATAGGCAATTAGTTTTAAAGGCGAATTGTATTACAAAAATTGAAGGAATTCAGAGACTTTCAAAAGTACAACAATGTGACATTTCTAAAACAGATGACCGAGAAAGTGAGAGAGAGAAAAAGACAAATTGTCAAATTATAAACCAACTCAAAAGACAAGTAGCTATTCAATCTCAACCATTGTATAGACAATTTGCCTCTCTTTAGATTAGCCTACTTATAGCTTAAGAAATCCTTTACCTTAGTTAATTAGCTATATTCACATAAAAAAAATGTGATATGGTGATTATGAAAAATTCATCATTAAAACAAGTCAATGAAAACTTTAAACAACAATTAAATAAAAAATTGAATGTCCAAGTCCACTCTCAAGAAATTCAATGTTATTTTCAAAATGATGACCATCTTCTTACAAATGTCAAGTTGCCACAAATAAAATATTTCATAAAATTTATAAACAAAGGTCACATGTTTCAGGGACAAGATGGTATTTAAATGCCAAAGTTTGTGAAAACAATTAATATGACAAAAATGAATATTAACCATCTTATAGAATTTGGCATAATATACATTCATTCTAATAAGGGTAAAAAAATATTGTGGTAAGAGACACAATTGATAGTTCAATAAATATGATTGTTGAGTTTGCAAACATAAAAAACTATGCAAATGAATGCATTATAGGAAAACAAGCTTTTTGCCTATTGTGTAAAGATCTCTTGCTTATACAATATTACATCAATTATCCTAAAGGTTTTGTAGACAAAATATATGTGTATAAAATAGAATCATATTTAATAAATTATTTTTTATTAATAATGATTTGGGACCTTGAAGAACTTTGTATGTTGTTTGAGGTTATGAGATTAAATTAACCCCTAAAGGACCGTGGCCTTTATTTCCTAAACACTCAAAACTGCCATTTTTTTAGCATAGAGTAAAAAGATTTAGAAATTGTTTTTTTGCACATCTAACCGTAGGATCTTACACCTATTTAGTATGAGAATGTGAGGAAAAAATTTCAGAAATTTTGACCACAAAGATTGCAAGATATTTGCGTTTAAAGTAAAAATAACAAGTTTTTCAACACATTGTGGGACTAGATTTTTTGACTTTGAACATTTTTAACTTAAAATTTTTGCACTACAGAGTTTTGAGCTTTAAATCTTTATAAAAGAAAATTAAATTAAGAGTCTGGGAAAATTTTTAAAAATTCAAAAAAACTTAATTATCATTCTTAAAAAAATTATTAAATAGAAGTAGGTAAGAGCAAGAAGGAAAATCTAAAACTTTAATATACTTTAGATGGAATTAAAATGCACTAATTCCAATGGTGAGATTGTTTTAGCAAGTAAACTAAACCATGTGAATTTTTTTTTTTTGAAAAATTGCAAAAATTGCATTCAGAAATGCATCCCACAAGTTATTTTTTTCTATAAGATGCTCTAACTACCCGGAAAATTAGAATGTCCATAACTTTCTCATAACAAATCCAAATGAAATGAATCAAAGCTTCTAGATAGACAAAAATACAATCTACAAGAAAAAAAAATTAACAAAAAACAATTCAAATTTTTGCAAAATTTTTTTGTTGCCCCCCGTCCCAAGTTTTGAGCTTATTTCAGTTATTTGGGCATAACTTTTGTTCCCGGGCACCGATTGGAAAAAAAATTATATTCCCACAAAGGTAATCAATTTTCATATATTAAAAAAAAAATTCAAAAAATTACAAAAAAAATTCAGCTTGTAGGTACCTGCCCAAAATTCCATTTGGTTGTTGAACAGCCAATGGTCCTTTAGGGGTTAAAATAAGGAGGGGTGTAGGTTGGTTTTCTATCATGGATGAACCATTGATGAATACCTATAGTTTAAGTTCGTTCTCAGGGAGGTATGGTTTATTTCTATAGTAATTTAATTATGGGAAGACTAAGTCTATTCCCAGGTTATGCACAATTGAAGATATTAAGGGATTCATTACTAATCCAATAACCATAGATACGCTTATACTTTATTATATTTAAACTGATAGACGAAAACTCATCAATTGTTGTTGATCTATCGATTCTGTGTTTGCTCCCTGGCTTCACATCAGCCTCACCAACTGCTCTGGTACTATTGATTTCTTTTCTCCAGCATCCAACACTGCGCTATTGTTGTTCCCCTGGTTTCCGCATGCCAGCTGTTGATCGCTTACTCGTCCATCTTCCATTGTTTTCCTTCCTCACCATACACTCTGAATTGCTTCTATTGTTTTTAAATTGAATCGTGCATACACATGCCATGGAATACTTCAAGTCATGTAATTTAACTATTGACTCTCTTCTCAATCACCATGGATATGAATTCACTCAACGATTGTTCACATACACATTCGGTTTTGTCATGCATTCAGCACTATAGATACACACTCACATGATTGCACCATTGATCACTTCAAATAAACAGATTGATATTATTCAAGAAATTCACACACTGAATACTTCATTCACTAATTTGCTCCATTGATATTCACACCATTCGATAGATGCAAGTATAAAAACTCATGGCTTACTCATACAGACAAATACAATTTACAATAGAGCCGCTCTGTATTTCCATTTACAATTTACAATAGAGTTTCTTGCTTCATAACAGCATGCTCACTTAACAGATTTACATTACAATTGAATATCGGAAAATTCTACAATTGTTTCCCTTCTCCGTACACATCACTATAACCCAAAATAACTATCGATCCATTCTCCACATCACTGCAGCTTCCCATCGGCTCAATAGAAATTCACACCGCTCCAATTCACAGACACAAACTCTAAGTTATAACATTAAACTCCGCCTCCATAGCCAACTCCATGACTCTATAGACCCTCCAATATTCACCACATTTCAGTCATCTATTGATCCAACACCACAGCCCAAGGACTCACACAATCGAAACAACCCCTGCTTCCACACACCACACAATAGAAACATTCACAGCATACACACACAAACAAACACACCAAACCCACGAATTCCCATAGCCCTATCGCTCAGACCTGCACTTACAATCGATTGCTCAACACTGCCAGCCTTCACCGCTGCAGGAGCCCTGGACTGCATCGCCAGACTGAGACTCAATAGTTCGCTGCCATCGCACTTCACCTGCCTCCCACCACCAACTTCCATAACCGCCTCAATAGAACACTCCTCATTCATCCCAACAGCCATTGACCAACCGCTATAGATGAAATTACAGCCCAAACCCCAAATAAACTCACAACTATAGAAAATTAACTCTAAAACACCGTAGTACTATAGGAAATAGAGCAAGTTACCCGAAAAACCCAAAAATTGAAAATCACCACAATAGATTACAAACTACAAGGGGTTGTATTTTTATATTGATTTATACAAATACTAATACTTGAAATTATTATTGGTTTGATAAATAAAATAATAACATTTTATGCAGGCATGCATAAAGTATAAACAATAGAAAACATCAAGTTGTATGTAAAAAAACTCCAATGCTATATATATTCATAAATAAATAAATAATAAAATTTTATTCATTGTCACAAAAAAAATTTATAATTGAAGCCACTTAGAGAATCTAAAGTGTTTATAAAATCTAATAAAAATAAAAAGTGATTACAAATATAGATTTTGAGTTTTTAAAATTATTAAATTGATGAAAAATGTAGTGATTAATTTGTAGAATCTTTAAAATCATAAAAATAGAATAAGAATTAAACCAAAAGATAATTATTAATTAATACATCTAATCAATCTAATTAGATATTAATATTAGACATTAATTGATTTAGTATCTAATTTATTAGATATTAATTTAGATATCTAATTGATTTAATATCTAATTTATTATAAATCTAATATTAGACATTAATTGATTTAATATCTAATTGATTAGATTTATCAATTGAAAAAAGATTCAATTTATTAGATGTATTAATTGATTTGTATAAGTCATTATTTATATTGAATTTAGAAAATATGAATTTTAATTACTTTTAAATATATAAATTATTAATCAATACTAAATCAATAAATTTCTGCTCAAATTCAAAAAAAAATTCAAATAAATAATTTGCAAGATAATCAATGACATAATTCCTTCTAAAAGATGGTGAAAGTAATGAGCCTATTTTATGTATAGCTATATTATAAGGAACGTAAGGAATTCTAACTTATGTAAAAATTGCAATATCCACTTGCTAGTGGACTACACTTAATTGAGGTTAACATTTTGTCTAAAGAGGTCACTAAAATATTGGGAGATGCTTATACTATGGTAAATTACTAAGTCTACACATTGACAGAATACAAGATTAAAAAATGCAAGCCTCTATTTTTTATTATTTTTTTTTGACTAATTGTCCTTTACTATGTAAAACAAGACCAACTGTCAATTTTTTTTTTCACAATTTCACATTGGTAGAGTAATGTAGGCTAAATGTCTTTGTAAAAAGAATTAGATTTAAAACATTCTAAAAAGCTTAGATTTGAAGAGTGGCAATTTGTTTTGAGATGTATTCCTCCTTAACATATAGTGTCTAATAATTTGAAGTCTTTTTGCTTTTTTTATTTTTTAATTTAAATCAAATTGTGTCTATCTATACATTGAATACTTTTATGTGAATACAATCTATTTTAACAAATTGTTGAATATTAATTTTTTTATTATAAATTTTTGAGTGGTGTATAGATTAAATCTAATGATTGGATTGTTGTGTATTTGTGATTAACAAATTGATTGTGGGAACTTATGATTGTTGATTACGTATACTTTGGAATAATTGATTTCATTATTCTTGGAGTTGTGAATGGTTTGAACAATTTGTAGTTTTATACCTCCACTAAATCCAAGGATTGGATTTTTTTGGCTACTATACTATAATAAAAATGACAATCCCATAGGGATTGTTGCTTTTTGGTATGACAAATTTGTTCTTCTTCATTTTGTTGTTATTGCAATATAAAACAAATTGGAGTTATTATTGGTGCTGCATTTGAAGATGAAGATCTACATAATAGTCGCAATCAAGAAATAGAAGACAAACCATACATGCCAATAATGTTGAATAGAGAAATAGATGTTGTTAGTATTGCTGAGCCAATGCTAAATTATAAGAAAGTATTTGGCATACTTGCCCAAAACATGTAGCATTAGAGGCTTAGAGCATCTTTGGAGTAAAGCTTTCATGAATTTTTTTATCCAAGGCACCATTAATGTCGAGGCCCAAATGACACTTCCAGTACTTAAGCAACCCTTTTCAAAGTCTTCACTACAGCACTTGAGTCACCAACTGTCTAATACTGCACATGCCAAGCATACACAGTATTAGTCACTAATTCTAATTCATTTTGTTAGGTCCCAGTCATTGGGAATACTAGCATACACTCCCTTCATGATACCGGGCATGTTACTTGGTAATATGGGGCAAAACTTCTACCTTAATGTGTAGGAATATGTGGTGGCACTATTCATTATGATCTTAACCGCCCTTGAGTATCACCCTACTCCATGCTAGCCCATTTTGTATTTGCTACATCTAATCCATGGCTAACTGGGACACACAACTCGGAATACATCAAGAGTGGCCTAAAAAAGAATGAAACTCCACCCAGTTGGTACCATGGGACACTTACACCAAGTGTCCCATGGTGCCTTGGACCGATGGAACACCATATTCATTAAAATGAGAGTTTTCTAGGGAAATGAAAGTTTCCAAATCTAAAATTAAAAATTTTTAGGTTAATTTGACAAAAAATTTCTTTGTCAATTGAACTCAATTCAAGCTGAATTGACATAAAACCTTTCACATTGGAGCAAAAATTGAAAGGTTTTCTATCAATTCATCTCGAATCGAGATGAACTGACATAAGTCCTTTCACATTTGACCAAAAATTGAAAGGTTTTCTATCAATTTAACTCAAATTGAGTTGAAAACTCTCATTTTAATGGTAATTGATGATTTAGGTCGAAATCAAGATGGTAATTTTGAGAGGTCCCGAATCTCTCATTTTAATGAATATAGTGTTATGGTGAACTTCCATCATTAACCTTGAATCACTAGGACTCACCAAGGCTCCCAAAAGGGAGTGAGGAGAGAAACCAACCCCTCCTATAGTACTTTCTGTGGCATTTGGTAGACCCCCCTCTTCTATGTCAAAGGGAGCTCTCAGACATACTTTTGTTTTGGAAGACCACCCGATTCCAACAAAAATCACCAAGACTATGACCATATTTGTCACATTGACACTTTTGGCAGATTTTGAGACAAAATATTAGTTATTGGAAAATTTATTTAAAAAAATAGTAATTGAAATAAAAAATAAATAATGCTCAAATAGTGATTCTAAAATGAAATTCTAATAGTTAGTGTTATTATTTATTTATAAAAAATACTAGTAAAGAGATAAAGCAGTTTATCTTTGAGTCGAAGATAAAAATGAAATTGCAAAAAGTCTCAATATAACAAATATGGCCATAAAGTTATACCACCGTTTGGAGTTCCGAACTTCCAAATGCCGTAATTTTGCGGTCAAAGATTTAAATCCCACGTGCAAGCCCATTTTCAATATCTAAGCAATGATTAGATTTCGATAGACTGTTCACTTGACCCATTTGAACTAGTTCTCGCAAAGTTATGACCATTCAAAGATTCATGGTCACCGAGGGAGGCATCACGCCTTCACCACGGCCCTTTTCTTGGCCATAACTTTTTACTCCAAGCTTAGAACCTTGTAATGCTTGTCTTTCTAGCATCTTTGTATTCATAGCTTTCCAATTATATGCTACATGCCATATTTCCATGAGGGATTCCTTACAAACCCCTCACTCCTACCCCCTAAGTGTCTCGGTTGCCACCAAGACATAGTCAACTTCAAACATCCATAATTTTTTGCTCACAAGTTCAAATCATGCGTTCTTTCAATGGTTAAAAACATCTTCTCAAGGGCTTTCCAAGCATGTATAACACACTATCCACTTCTTAATAAGCAGGGCGCTATTGTGCCTTGTTTGTTTGGGAGTATCTCAAATCTCCCCACTTAGACTATGGCAAGGCTTGGGAAGTCACCCCCAAGGTCCCTCTTACTCACTAAGGTAGTTCGGGTGCCCCAAAGTAGATAGGGATGTGACAATTAAAAACTCAATTTAAATCATATAAATGTTTGTCATTGTTTTTTTGACCTCTTGGATCTTATTATTTAAGAATTCATAGAATACCTCTCTATCAGGCACGACTTGTCCATTATGCAAAGGCTAATTTAGTATGTGAAAGTGAGAAAGTTGGAATAAGCAGCTTTGGTCTTCATAACAAAATGTCTAATAATGTGTTGGAAAATTGAAGACATTATTAAATACGCAATAGAATTGAAGCACTATAAAAGAAGAAGACTTTAAGGTATGGTTATTTTGTATTATGATCTGCTTTTTTTTCTTCCTAATTTTCATAAGTCTATTGTTTTAAAAACATTAACTATTTATCTTTGTTTGTTTTGTAGAGGTCAATCAAACAATAGCATGCTTTTAAAGAAGGAGAATCATGTATAAGTAGTAGTTCTATTTATGAAAATTTAAATTTTGTTTTGTGCTAATATTTTTCTTAAAAAGAAATTTTATTAAGTAATGAAATTTCTTGTATTTAATTAAGAATTGCATATGAGTAGTCAACTAGATTTTTGAAATTATGGCTAATTGTCTCTTACAGTGTAAAATGAGCTAGTTGTTGACCCGTTTTCATTTGGTGGTGTTAGTTGAGTCAAATTGTCTTTGTAAGAGGATTTAGATGTAATAGGCCATGAGTAGCTTGAATTTGAAGAGTGACAATTTGTCTTGGAGTCTTTTCAAAACAAATAGTTGTCTTTTGGTTTGAAATATAGTCTTGACAATTTGCTTTTTTTCTCTCTCACTTTTTTGGTTTTTTTTAGAAGCAAGTTGTCAATTAATTAATTAATTTTTTGCGTGGTGAGTTCCTTTAGTATGTGAATATAAATCATTAATATAACATTTGTATGTGCTATAGTATTTGTACAACAATTTGTCTTTCTATATATAATATATTATGTGCATATATAAGTTGCCAATTTGAAGCATTGATTCAATGATTGGTATTGAATAAGTTGTCTTTGTTGTGTGTAAATGTGTGTATTTAGACTATTTGTTTGTGTGGGTTAGAAATTGGAAACTATGTAAGTTGATATCTTGTGGTGAGAAGCCTTGACAATTTGTTAGAGTTATTTTGACGGAAGTAAATACAATGTTTGGATTATTGTCATGTATTTTGTGGTGACAAATTGGTTGTGTGTTCTTGTGTTTATTGTACGGGTGTGATTGGGACAAGTTGTCTTGTTGTTTTGAGAGTTGTTGATGTCATTGACAATTTGTAATTGACATTGTAACTAATCTAGTGAGTGGATTTGGGCGTGAGTGTTTAATATTTGAATTAATTAGTTCTATTAAGCCGTGAAGTGTGCACACAAAATTGTGATAAATTCAGATGTTAGTATAATAGATGCTGGTGCGGGACAATTCTCACTTTGAAGAGTGATCCTCACCTTATAGAACCAAATAGTGTAATTCTGAGGTCCCTCAAGTTTCTACCAAATCCATGGTGATCGGTGCATGTGCTCAGCAAGAACATCAAGGAGAAGATCTGCACTAGACAAAGCTACTCGAGCTCTGATACCTTGATGGACTTCAAGCATTAACAATGAACAATCCATATACAAGAAATATAATGAAAAAGGCCTGAAATATACATACATATGTATTCCTCAAACTTAGGGACTGTGACGCAATCGACGAGATCAATGTGTTCAAATAATGTTAACCTCAACTAGATAGTGGATGAGCTATTTATCATCCAATGCTATGGACGATAAGTGCTAACGTCAACATTCTTCGTCTGAATGGAACCTACTCTAAGATTGTCAAGAGCAACCTAAAGCACTCCAAATTGTAACGAAGCCTGTAGGAACAACCAAAAACATTGTTACTATGATGTTTCCTTGATTGTGCGCCACCAGCTTCTGAGAAGTCCTTGCAATGCTAACTTCTGTCGGTCAATGCAACCCTGTATAGAACACATCATCATATTGAAACCATGGCATTTTTATGTTGATTCCATTACCGGCAAGTTTGAGGATTACATTTGTTGCAAACCTCAGTTCCTAAGGAGAAGAGTACACCAGTTGCAGTTCAATCAACAGTGCAACACTAATCAGAGATTTCATGGACAGGCTAATTTCCCAAAAAAACCCAAATTACAATCCACCTGTACAGTTTGCCAATTTCTGTGCCTTGCACCCAATCATGCTCAGAAGCTTGCAAGCATGAATTCAGGTGTCGTTACGTTAAGATGAGTCGGCGAACCAACAGGCTCACTGCAAAAATTAGCTTTGCTCGGATGAAATATCCCTCGCTAGTGATCAAGTGCAACTTGGCAGACGATACCATCCAAAAATGTTATAAAAGTATAATCCGCTCTAATACGACGGACAAAGGGGGGCACCCGCAACGATCAGCCAGTCTCCTATAATACAGCTTGCGGGGCGAGAAATGGGGTGTCTAGAATTCTATCAGCAAACGCTCCACTATTACTACTACCGGTGCTGGAAATTCAAATGCTTGATGGCAAACGCAAAGACTCCTGCAAAGAGCAGGGTGAACAAAATTGGCATGAAGAGCACCACGCCCACCATAGACTCCACAAAGCCAAATCTGCTTCGGAGAAACTCCCGCATGGGAATGGCGGCGGTCACGTCGTCGACACCAATCGGCAGCACCGACACCGGGAGGTCCTCGAACTGCGTGAGGATCTGGCCGTACAACGTCCACGCTGTAGGACAGATCCAGTAGTACCATGCCCACCATACGGGAATGTCCTGCATGGTTCAAGGGCGACCTTCAAACGTTCAGAATCACTGCCAAAAAACAATTATAGTAGTATTGTCTAAGGTACCCTATTGAGAACTATGATGCTGTTATGTTTTGAGTGAAAAATGACATTGGTGAAGAGAAAAATGGTAGAGAGAAATCGAAGACATACCGGCTTGAAGACCACGAAGCCCGAAAAGAGATTGAAGACGGAGTAGAAGCCGGACGCCACGATAGCCGCGACCTGGTGGTTGGGGGTGAGAGACACGGCCATCATGCCGTAATACGTGAAGTAGAGGAGCGTGAAGAACATGATGTACGTGTACCAAAAGAACTTCATGAACGTCCAATCCAGGTTGATCATGGAGTACGTGATCAGTGAGTACAGGATGGTTTGGAGGAAGCAGTAAGGAATCTCGATCAGCACCTGCACAAACATCAAAATCGAAAACGTTTCAATAATGCTCCTCAGGTCAGCTCACAGCTAGTGAGATCATACATTCATGCCAACTAACGACACCAAAGTCCATTCACGTCACAGACTGACGGCGAAGGCGCCCGGTGAAGGCGTTGTGCATCCTTGGCTTCATACCTGGGCGATGGCATACGGGAAGGCGGAGTACATCCCGGCAGCTCTCTCTCGGTAAAAAATGGTCCGCTCGATGGCCACCACTGGTTGCACGCCAGAGGCATTGTTCACTCCAATGAACAACGTCGCGCCATACATGGAGCCCATCACACTCAGAAGAGTCACCGCTTTCGTCCTGTACAGATACGTTCAAACCAAGGTCAATATATAGATTCGTTTCAAGAGCACGAACTGTAAAATATGATAGAAAACAGCAACTCCCACACTCAATTTGCATACGTACTACAATCATGATGCAATCTAAAGACGTCATTCACACTCAGGTTCTGGGATCGCGTACGTCTGATGGCCCAGGTTCCAGAAGATGGTGCCGAAGAGGAAAGCAGCGACGACGGTGAACAGGAAACGGGCCATGTTGTACGGCGGGCTACGCCAGTAAGTCCACCATTGCTTCCAGAAGCACGCCTGCACTTGCACGAAGAACGGCTGCGAATATTGGGTCGGGTAGTACAAATCCTCCGCTCCTGGCTGCGGCACCCCCAAATCCCGCACCAGATCCTTGTTGGCCCTGCCACAACGCGGAGGGACACATAATTGCAATGTCAGTTTCCCTCTCTCTGCCATCGATTCCGAAGGAATTTATTATGTGGAAAAATGGAATGGCAGGACACTTGAATACATTTTCATAGTTTGAGGGAGAATCCAAGGAACTTACTGGCAGAGCGATGAGTTTCTGTATATCTCCGCGAAGTCGATGCCCAGCTGCGTCTCCACGGACACACTACTGGCTTCAAGCATCCACGTGGCAGGGTTGATGCCTTCCTTGATCTTCTGAACGCCAGGAATAGCCTACAGATCATCGGAAACGCAGGAATTCCCCTGTTAGTTCCAGCTTTTTGCGTAGATCTGCTGAAGGATTTGTGAGAGAGCTGTCCACGGGTGACAATTTCGTGAAGGTTCCTCAGATTGTGAAAGTCAATACTCACCTCAAAGTATGCAACAAGCTTGTGGGACTGTCGCCCAAGAGGTCCCATGTAGATGGTTTGTCCACCGCGCTTCATCAACAGCATCTGCAGGGACATACATACCCAATAAAATCTTTAGTAGGATGCACATAAAGTGGTTCGCAGGGCTACTCATTGCACAATTAAGAAGAACTCGCTTGTGCAAAAAGCTTTGGAGATCTGAAAGACGAGAATCGCAATGCCTACCTCATCAAAAGCTTCGAAGATGTCGATGCTGGGTTGATGAATGGTGCACACAACCGTGCGACCGGTGTCCACCGTATTCCGCACAGTGCGCATCACAATGGCCGCCGCGCGCGCATCCAGACCACTCGTAGGCTCGTCCATGAAAATGATGGAAGGGTTGGCCACCAGCTCCACGGCGATGGTGAGACGCTTCCGCTGCTCGGTCGACAAACCAGACACTCCAGGCAGTCCCACAATCGCATTCTCCAACGGCGTCAGCTCCACCAACTCCATCACCTGATCCACGAATTGCTGCACATACAGGCACCCAAACTCCAAGTCAGCGTCAGTTCACATTCATTCAGCCTTCCATCTTGCAAAGCCGACACTTCAATTATATACTTCATACTCAACCACAAGACCACAGGCAGTATCAGAATCCATTACAATTGATACCAATTCTACCGCAAATACATTTCACATGATATCCCGACATAGACTATTCTCATGCATATGCGCGCAGGCGACATAATCTTTCTAATGAATTGGTACCTCGCGAGTGTCCTTGTCGATGTCCCCAGGAAGCCGCAACCACGCGGAGTACACGAGCGACTCGCGCACCGTCACCTGCGGCGAGTGGATGTCATTCTGTTCGCAGTACCCCGCAATGCGAGCGAACGTCTCTTGCTTCTTCCGGAAACCGGAGATCGAGATCTCGCCCTCAATGTAGCCGCCCGTCTTCCGCCCCGCCAGCACGTCCATCAGCGTCGTCTTCCCGGCGCCGCTCACACCCACCAGCGCCGTCAGAACGCCCGGTCGGAAGGCGCCCGTGATCCCGTGCAGCAGCTGCAGCCGGGTCTCGTCCGTCTGGCCCTTCATCTCCGCAGGCATGTCCACGTAGTACTTGATGTCGTCGAAGGCGATGGAGTGCGGCTGGAACGGCAAGATCATGCCCTTCTTGGGGCCCATCCTGGCGCTGGCGCCGCTCATGGAGTCGCCCTCGATGGCGTGACGGTCGAAGTCCATGGTTTCCAACTTCTCCGCTTTCGGATGACTACCAGATGTGCTGTCAGACGCAAAAGGATTTTCTGTTGACATTCAGTGTCACATAGTGTAGCACAAAAGGTTAGGACCTGAAGAACTCAATGAAACAACCAAGAGAGAATGTCTAATGTACCTCAGAGCTGTGAAGGAGAGGTAACAGCCTGAGGTCATCAACTTGGGGCCATGGCATAAAGGCTTCAAATGGGAAATTCTCAAGAATGCAAATGATAGGCTAAGCTGTGCATCTTACGTTTCACTTTGGATGTTTTCTGGAAATGGCGTAGCCCGGCCAGCGAACTGCGAGACTTGCGTCAGGAATGACTCCTCAAGCGTCCTGAAAGCAATGGCTCCTCGCCCAAAAGGTTGGCTCTCTTCTCCTCTAAAGCCTCCTCAGAAATAGACGTTTGGGATTTCCCCACGGCTGCATTCGAATAATTAACAAGTGTACATCGTTAGACCACACTCTGTCTCCTTCATACAAGTCTCAAACATGATGTTGCCGTCAGAGAGATTTATAGGACCAAGTTAGAATGGATTTAAAATCACTAAATTAATTGACCATATTGAAAAAGTACACCTGTGAGAGGTCCATTTTATTTATCACCAAATTCAGTCAGCTGGTGCATGATTGGGTCAAGGAATAATAAAACTGAAAAACATGATAGTCCCCTATTCTCCCCCCAAAAGATGTCAAACATTCCAGTGGTTGTAGAAAAAAACCCAAACACAAGCGCAGCGGAAAGTGGACTTACGGCTCAAGTATGTGAGAGTGATGACATAGATGACGTTGAAAACGACGATGGTCAACAACAAAGCAGCCACTCCCACCCAGTAATAGGAATTCCGCGCAGGGATTCCTCTACTCGCGAGCACCGCTACCCCCAGCGTCTGGTTATTGGTGTTCGGGCTCTGCACATCAGGGAACCACCAGCCAACCTTTATTAGAAACTTGAAACCCGCAAAAATGTGAAGCACAGTCAGATCAGTCCAATTAAGTACTCTATTAGAAGACATTTGGTTGTCTTCAGTGCAGATTTCGGCATTTGCGAAGACTGAAGTGGATGATTTCTGATCAGAAACAAACAGAATTGGCTGGGTGAATAAACGGACTCAAAATGGACAATACTGAACAAACCTACCTTATCCCAGCGTGGAGAAAGGAACTCATTGATACTCAGGGAGCTTTGGGCATAATTGAGAGGCGAGATCCAGTAGCCCCAAATCCACCAGGGCTTGATCTCCACACGGGGAAGGATGAATCCTCCCAAAGTGAAGATGATCAGGAGAAGGAAAGTGCCTCCCGTGCTCGCCAGCACCATGGTCCGGAAAATACCAGCAATCATCCGAAACATGGCTCCCGCCATTTGATGCATCAGGAACAGAATCAAATAGTATTTGAAGAGCCTGAATAGTCGAGAATTTGAACAAAAAAAGAGATTAGAGACTTGAATGGCATTCGCAGCGACTTAGCACATTTGGGCTTCGAATTATCGTTTGCTTAAGAAGCAGCTGACCATTCGGTTGGGTTTAAGGTTTATGAAACTCGCCATTGAATGAACGTCAGGATAATTCATCTAAATCTGCCACTACGCAATTATTCCCAAGCTCTCCAGGGGTGGTTATACGGTATGAATTATGGCGAACTAAGTGTCTCAAAGACTAACTGGATTTGAAAATTCTCTTGATGCGTAGCACGCTCTGGAGGGATGATGGAGCCTGTTACCTCTGGCCTTCGGGAGAATAGCCAATTTCGTAGTATGTCAGGATGGTGTAGATTCCGGACTCCGCCACCGAAGACGGTAAGCTCAACGCCAAGCTGGGTAACGCATATGCCCACGCGGGATAAAACAGAAGATCCCGTTGCTTGTAAAACACGGGCAGACGATCCAGAGTGAGAGACAGCTCCGCATAGCCATTGAACATGATGATCACAATGCCGAAAAACATGGCGCCCATGTACTGCAGCGCGTCTTCCATGGAGTTCTGTTTTAAAGTCGTCCTAAAGAACACCGTCATCGATATCAAACCCACGATTCCAACCTGCATCCATTTCCAAAAACGCCATACTCGTTAAAACAATAATCTCCATGAAATCGATAGGCACTTCTCCAGATGCCCATCCCGAACCTCAGATCCATAAAGCTTTGTGCACCTGAATAAACTAAATCTGGCGCTGCGAAATATGTCACTTTCAAGACTACGACCATTCAATCTTAGTAAGCACATGGACTAAGTACGTCCACAATTCAGAATTCTTGTAAATGCAGGAAATGGCCTACCAAATTAAAAAGTGAAGCAATATGGTATCTGATCATTCACCTGAATCGTTTTGGAAACGTAAACCACCCTATTGCGCTTCATAAGAAGCCACTCTTTCGCAAAGTTGGCCTTGAAAAGCTCATAACGACCTGTTGAGTACTTTTCAAACACCAAAGCCGCCTTGTGACTCTTATTCTTATCGTATGGAACTGCGATCTCGTGCGCTATCTTCTGACCCACATGGAACGTTTTGAAAAGGTCGGAAAATTGCTTGACAGACACGAATCTGTAGGGGCGTCGCTTGTCAAACCAATACTGCTCTTGGTCTTTCATTGACGTCACCTGGATTGAACAGTACATTAGAAAAGTTGCGTCTACTTTCCACTCTCGATTCTCAGCAGATATGAATAATCCAGTCTGACTCAAAATCCCCACAAACTTTAGAATGGGGGAATTTCAAAAATTCGCATTGACCAATCTGAATGCTCGTATCAAATCCCGCAGTCAGACCAGTCCGCAGTTTTAGAGCTTTGTACACATGAATGGCACTGTAATGTTGGCACTCTGAAACACCGACGCCAATTGTAACGAAGATGGCCGGAGAGACGCAAAGCTGCAGGCAAGAGTGGGCAAGTACCTCTTGTAAGAAGTCAGCTATGCCCTTCCGCTCTGGGCACTGAAACCCACAGCCTTCGAAAAACTCCAGAATGTGATCTCGGGGCCCGTGGTAAACGACTTGGCCCTCCGACAAAAGCACCACGTCGTCAAACAGTTCGAAGGTCTCTGGCGCTGGTTGCAAGAGCGACATGAAGATGGTGGACTCCATCACATGACACAACTGACGAAGGCATTTCACGATCTGGTACACGTCCAAGATCCGGTTCTCAACCCGGGTATCCGGCGGTTCTTGGGTTTAGGGTGCGGTTTCCTTGTGCGCAGGAGCGGAGTCGTCGTTTGCATTTTCCTCAACTGTGTCGAGCAAGGGTTTGGGGAGTTTGCAGCGGAAGCGCGTACAGGACCCAAGCTTCACGGAAGTTGGTGGAGGAGAGGCAGGAAAGACAGTGCCGGTGTTGCGACGGAGAGCGCATTCGAGGTAAGAACTTCAGTCACATTGCATGCTCACATTTCATGCGGGTTTAGTGTCTTCACGCCTCGATTCATCAGCTACGCGTGCGCTTCGGGATGTAACGGTTCAGTGCATGCTCGGAATAGTAGAAGTTAGATTTTCAGCTCCACTCAGAGCAAGCTGTGGTAATGACGTCAAGCTCTCACGGTTTGACAACAATGTTTCATGAGCAATGTCTGAAATTCGATGATTTGAGGAAGAAGTTCATGTGGAATCTTTGTTTTCTTTTTCAAGGCACTGCATTGCCGCACAGTATTTGTTCCCTTGCTCAGCGGATCGAACGGGAGTCATGATCGAACGGCACTTTGACTAGCATTTATCCAAGTGTTAACTTTAGAGGGTCGATTGGGGATTCCAAGTTTTGTATCAAATTAGAGGGTGGCTTTGGATGTATTTTTATTTTACACTGGAAAGAATCAATATCTTATTTTGTGTTATTTCATGGTGAACATAATCTTGTTTCGTGTTGTAGGGTAAGGCGCACAGTGGTATTTGTTCAACAAAGTCGCCTACACGACTGCTGCTGCCACTGTGAGTCGCGAAGAATCTGTGACCAAAAACTGAGGTCAGTTTACTCACTTTCTGTTACCGATGCTTGTCTGAATGGGCGTGGCACTGCGTTCGTGACGGTCGTGCTTTTGCTGTTGGAAAGATGTGCTTGGTCTGGCTGATGTAGAGAAGTACCGCCTGGTACAACTCCATTGCAACCGAGTGTTTGTCAACGGAAAGGGAAGACAAGGTCCTGGTCAGGAATTAAGCTGGAGTGAAAAGTTTCTGGGTTTTTTAGAATTCTGCGGTGGAGTTTAGACTTACCCTTCCTGTGATTCATCGGGAAAGCTATAACAGGATCTCGAAATGAAAACAGTTGGAGACTTTTTGTGTGATTGAAGAGCACTGTCTGATACTTTCTATTGTAGTTTTCTCGTTCGTTGGTTTACAGTGAGTTGCTTGTGCTGCACGGATGTAGTCTTGTCGACCTGGAGCCTTGGGATTTTAGCGTTTTCATTGCAGAGTGAGGTTGCTCAAAATGTAGGAAATTGCTCAGAGTCTACATGTGAGGGCAGCTTGCTCTGTCTAATTTTATCTGTTTCTGCGTTGAGGACTTGGTTTGGTGTCTAAGCTAGAATTTCAGGGATTCATCCAATATTGGAGGAGTTTAGAATAGCTTCAGGAGCATTACCTTGAATTGAAATCTGACATTGCACATACAACTATATATTGAAAACTTCTATTTTCTTGGGGTTGCACTTGCTACAGTTTTAAGAGTTTGCAGCTGCTGAAGAAGTATGATCAACATAGGCATATAGCAAGGCTCCCAACATTTTCAAAGTAGGTGAGTTTCTTGTATCACATAATTTCATTTGCAAGGGTGTCCAACTGTATGCTTGACATAAAGCTTTGAAGTAGGATCCAAGTTGTTTTGAACTCCAGAGCCTAATCTAGAGGGTGGAAATCCATTCATCTTCAAAATTTCGTAGTCCGAAAGCACCACTACATAGGGTCATAGTCCAACTCCTGCAACGAACCTAAGTTTGTACGAAACTGTCCTAGATGGATTGAACAGCAATACAAGAGTATAAAAATTTCATTTCAGGTCAACTAGCCCTAAAGAACAGAGCAGAGCAGCGTGCTATTTTAGGTCGAGGAAGGATAAAATGGAGGATGCAGATCTGAAAAATAGGTGAAATTCATAGCAGAGGATACATAAATAGGTCAATTAAATTTGGAAATTTGTTAATTTGGAACTAAAAAATGAGGCCGTCAACAAAATTAGGTCGAGTCAACCTAAACGTTCTTAAGCAAATTGTCTTATCTTTCAACAACGCTTCACAAACCGTAGACGCAGTAGGTCATATCGACCTAAAGTAAGTCATACGAATTAATTGCAATTTCCATAAAATCAGAAAAATTCCAAACACAGTAGTAAATAGCCTGCTAAAAATAGATTCAGGTCGTATCGACCTAAACAACGGGAGCACTAAAAATTAAAATTTAGTCGTTAATTACACACGCATAAACCCTAAAGTGTATACCTAAAGGATGTAGTTGTCAGAACTGTTCAACTTTGAAATTTTTTTAATCAACAGTCGTTGTCGAGTGAACCTTAACGGAAAAAGACAGTGACGTAGACACTCTATCCTTTTCTCTTTTCCATTTTTTGCGTGTTCCTTCTACATTTCTTTTCCTTTTTCCTTTTCCTTTATGATTTGTAAGAGTCGTATATAAACTTCAATTTGCGATCAACATACTTCTTATACTTGTAATCAGCTGGTACTTACAACATTGGCTTATTTCAAACCACCTAGTTAGTTTGTGTCAATTTATCGGTTTAGTTATTATTGTATCACATAGTAATAATAAACTGTTGGCATAAGAATTGAGATCATTGGCATAGTTTGATCTTCTGTTTAAGTTTCTCATAGTCGATGTTTTTGTTTTAGGTTTCTGCTATGGCTCGGTCTCCAGAGGAAGGAGAGGTGGACCAAGAATTAGAGATGAAGGAACGAGAAGAGAGAAGGAAATCGTGGAAAAAGATAGAAGATCAACGGAATGAAGTCAAGACAGAAAACGGAAGTATAAGGATTTTCCTTGAGGGTACTTCGAACCCACTTTTGGTTTATGAAAGCCCTCCTGAGCCTCCTACTGAATTGGTACATGCAGAGCTGTGTATTTTGCAAGACTGTGCCCGGGGGGTGATCCGTGAGAGGGAAACCCATCGGTCATTTGCTTTGCAGCCGAGTCTCCGGATTGGTGAGTATGATTTCATACCATCTCGAAAATCTGGTTACGTTGATGGTGATCGTTTGCTGCATCGAATGTCTCCAATACTTCAGCCAAACAGCTTCCTTTCTTGCGATGCTTTCATTTGCAATGAAATCCCGCGAGGAGAGAGTGCATCAGTAAAACGGTTCAAGGCAGAGTTGGCAATTGACTCGGGGTGTCATATGGAGCTAGTCATTCCGCAAAGAAAAGCCAGGCAGTTAGGATTAGTAAAATATGGGGAGCGTGTGGCCCAAGGCTTTGGAGGGGCACAGACAGTCATGCAGATCTTTAGGCCTGTGTTGGTGTGCTTGCTAAAGGAAGGCAGGACTTTCAAACGAGCAATTTTGGAGCCAAGTGCACAGTTGAAAGAAGAGGAGGACCATTTTCTTGCAGGGTTTCGAGGTGTACACGACGTTGTGGATGTGGAGAAATGTGAGGTTGAGATTCAATCCACGGAGGATCAACCCACCGAGGCTCTTCCGGTGCCTTTAAAGGTAAAGCAGTTCAGCCCTTACAAAAACAAAGCTGCAGAGGTGCCTGACGGCATTCTTGGGTTGAGAGGCTTGGAGAAATTTCAGTTGGCGATTGATTTTGAGAAGGCCTTACTGCTTCCCACTGTTGGATACATTTCGACTACTATTATTAGTGAGTCGAAATAGCAGTTTCTTTAGACAGTTTTAGACAGTTTCTTTGAACAGTCGTTTAGGTTTAGGGTCCATCTGTACAAACCACCTGGGGGTGTTAATTGAGTTCATAATATGCAGACTTTTCAACCCAATTTCAACCCTTTGAGCCCCCATTCCACAACGCATGCAATTTACACTACATTAGTAAGCAAGCAAGAGAGCGAATTTGAGTCTACTCAGAAGTTTCTCTTCGCTGTTTTGGAAGCGGCCATCATCCTCACTAGAAGCTGTCTGTGAACTATCTCGGAAGCATAGTCATTGTGAGCAGGATAAGAATGCCCACTCCCTCTTCTCACAAATCGACGGAGGCCTGCCATAGCTTGGCGACTGTTGCAGTTCCACGGAGAATAGATTGCCACAGGTACGAATCTGGCCTCCTGTCAAATTTTCCGAGTTAACCACAATCGCTATTGACTTGTGCCAATTGTGAGGGGAATCTGGAAAATAGACTATCGTTTTGTAGATCTTACATTGCAATAGTGGAGCTGAACCTCTGGAGAATCTATCCCTTTCCAATGTGATGAGGGTAGGACCTAGAAGCAACTTGCATCATTAGGGTTTCCAAGCTTGAACAGAAACCCAGGTACGTGTTCTACAACCGCGTGTAACCACTACAGTAGCTTCAAGTCAGATTACTTAGCATGGGGAAACATCAGTGACGGAATTATGACCTAGATAATGGTTCTGAACTCTAGCAATACGGCACGAGAGGTGATGAAGATTGGAATTCCAAGTGAAACCAAGAATCTCAGGTCCTACATGTGAATTGAATGTTCTAAACTCACCCCCGGCAGAAAACCACGAGTGTCGAGTCAAGTGAGCGTGGGCACAACGGTGATGAAAGTCTCTTTAACGTAGATAATGTTTGTGAACATTACCAATACGGCGCGAGAGTTGAGATCGGTTCTTGAAATTGGAAATGAGGGTTTCTAAGCGAGACCAAAAATCTCCGGATCTGTGTGTGAATGTTCGACACTCACTCGGCAGAAGTCCACTGGGCACTAGCGTTCGAGTCAAATGAGCACGGAGAAACATCGATGATGAAAGTAGTTGTAACCTGAGAGAATCAGATCAGAGTTGATAACGTAGATAACGTGGACAGGGGCGCCGAGCGGGAGTAACGATGATCGCCCTGAGAAACACCAGTGACGAATTTACGACCTACTGTAGATAATGTTTATAAACATTACCGATACGTCGCGAGAGTTGAGAACGGCTATTGCAAATGGAAATTTGCACGATTAGGGTTTCAAAGCGCGACCAAAAAACTCTGATCCTGTATGTGAATGCTCTAAACTCACACGGCAGAAATCCACTAGCGTGAAGTCAAGTGAGAATGGAACGACATCGGTGCTGAAACCATTTATATCCTGCCAGTGCCACACTAGAAATCACCAGAACCGGCAGAATTGACTAGAAATGATAAATTGCTGTGGGTGCAGTGAGGGATTAAAAATGATCCGTCCAGAGAGGCAGCTGGTGTACGAGTGGTACACGCCATCGCTAAGGCGATCCGTGGCGTTCCTAAACAACGATTGTGAACGCTAGCAAATATGTCGCGAGCATGAGGCAATCCTGGGAAACCCCAATCTTGCGAATTTCAATTTCATCCACTCTCGCGACGTATTTGCTAATGTTCACAATTACTATCTAAGAACGCCATGAGGGAACATCGGTAATGAAAGCATGTGTAACCTAAAATTACCCGACCCTGAAATCACCAGAAATCGCCAGAATTGACTAGAAATGATAACGTCAATTCTTGTGTGTGCAGTTTGCAAGCAACGATGATCCGCCCAGAGAGGCAGCTGGTGTACGAGTGGTACACGCCATCGCTAGAGCGATCCGTGGCGTTTCTGCAGGCGGTGGGGTTCAAGGTGCGACGGCAGGAACAAGGGTTTGCAGAGATGGCGTGGGACTCGTCGCCGAACAGGCTCTTCGTGGAGGAAGTAGCAGTGGGAGAAGAAGGGGCTGCGCCAGGCGGGTACCATGGTAATATCCGGATATTGGTGGAGGATGTGGACGCCGTGTACCGGGTTGCCCTGGTATTGCCGGATGTTAAGGTCTTGAAGCCGTTGGAGGATCGGTATTATGGGTTACGGGACTTTACTTTGGGGGGCCCGTATGGGCTTGCCCTTCGATTTGCCACTCCACTTCCGGGCTTCACTGAAGACTAGGGTGATTACACCCAAAATTAGCGCCTGAATAATTGTGTTTTGCATTATGAAATTTGATGGAGTTTTGTTTAAATCTTTGATGGAGCTTTGTTGGTTATAGACAGAAGACTCTAGATTTGTTTAATTATTTTATATTTTTTGGGATGTTGTATGAATAATTTATGAATTTTCAAAGTTTTGATAATTGGTGTACTATATACAAGATCGACCCTTGGTTCTTATGATCAAAGTGTTTCCAATTTAGGCAAGAAAATCAATGGGACAATTGTAGTGACTTGGACAAAAGTAGTGTCATGTGTCATTGGATCTACTTCAACATGAAATTAAACTTTTGTATTTATTATATACATCAATTTATGCACCTTATATGTCAAGACACACAAAAAAATATGTTGCAACCCAAATTGGGCTTTGTAGACCTTTAATCTTGGAATGTCCAGAGTCATCTCCAGAATTTTCGATTTTGGAAAAAGCATCATAAAATATGGTTTGGAAGAATATGTTAGAAGTGACATACAAATAAAAGTTATAGATTTACAGTTTTAGATTCCATCCATATGGTTAGATTCATCAATGTTATCACCATTATTTTTCTATAAATTTTGAAAGTGAATATTTAAAATTCCTTCTAAATTCAATTACAAGCAAAATATTACCATTTTTTGAATAAAACTTGTTGGAATAGATTTGAAATGGGGTTCTCTTGACATGGTGATTTTTTGAAATGTTTTTGCTCTTTACATCTATGACCTCATTTTTGCAAATCCAATTTTGAACTAGAGTCAATGCAAGTTGACCAGTTGACACACTTCCACATTTGTAATTTTAGAATAATATGTACTCTAGTAGCACCAAATCCAACCGATGAATAGGACAACAACTTAATAAAGTATCACCAAAAATTAGGATGACTTTCATCTAAGCAGGAACAAGACAAAAACAAGAGTTTGAATTTGTACATCGTCTAGAAAATGGACGTCGGGGCGCTCCAGGGTTAAAGATTAATTAATGAGCAACTTTTCTTTAATGTAAACAACACACCTTTCTTGTATTTGATTTCTTTTTATTATAGTTAATTTGCTTCTTTGTAGTTGTAGTTTGAATGTGATGTAATTCTCACATGATTGTTTGTCATTATACTCCAAAGTTTCTTCTACACATGGAATAAGATAGTTAGGTGTTGAAAGGGGTACGTAGTGAAATAGTATCATTGGAATGTTGACTGGAGAGTACAAAATATTATTGTAGTATGACCTGGTTTGTCTACATTTGTGTGGATTAAAGATGGTTTCAATTTTGTAATTATGTAATTATTTCACAAATCATCATATATTCATAATGAAAAAAATATTATGTCCTTTTAAATTTAAGAAATTATGGAAGTAGAAACGGTTTAATTATTATAATTTTGTTTAATATGCATGTAACGTGTTTTAATTGTATTGTTGGGTGACTGCAAGAAACACTTGTCTTTTTTTTTTGTCCCCTTGACCTCCAACAAGAGGTTTTTTGCTCATAACTTTTGCATCTTCGGTTTGTTTGGCTTGAAATTTGGAATGAAGGTACAAATAAAAGTTTTAGACATTGAGTAATTTCTTAAAAGTTTTAAAATTAGTTTATTATTTTAACCTGTTGATTAGGTGTCTACTTTGACCTTTTTGGAGGTTTTTAGTCCTATTTTTGACCCAAAAATGCAAAGTTGAAGTTAGAAATTGGACATGTTGGAGGTCTACTAACATTAAAAGGACTCACGATGAGTTTTTATGAAAATAGCAACATGTCAGTTGCACACATGGGGTCAAAGTGAACCTCCTTTGCACAAAGGCTATGAAGAGGGAAAAATTTTCCTACATGATTTTTTTGGTATAATGTGAGCACAATCTTCTTTAGCAAAATATTTTTTTCAAAATAATTTTTGATTTTTTTTTGAATTATTAAAAACAAAAAAGTCCATAGACCCCTTTTCTGCTATTTTCTGCTTCTAGTGGCCTATGTACTACTTTGTAATAGTCTATAGTATTGCATAGTATTCTATTGATAGTCTAGATTTGCAAGCATCCAAAATTGACAGTTTAGATTTGTAGGGCTGTATTGGTAGGATCGTGAAGTAGTGCCAATCTTGTAGCCAAAAACTGCATATTTGAGCCATAAACGTGAAGTGTTTCTTGCAATCACGCTGTTTATAACAATTCAAGGTTTCATTTTCTATTTTCTTTAATATACTATCATAGTTACATTGGCCACCAATTCAAAAACTTTCCAAAGATTGGCCTTTTATTAGTGAAGTTTTTGACATAGCTCTTATTAATTTTCTACAAATTTCACTATTTGTTTCTTAATTTTTTATAAAAAATTGATTCTGATACTAACTAATTAATAAAAAACAAAGGTCAATCATACTACTTGGGCCTTCTAATTAGTGATAAATTTCTTAAGTACTCCCAATAATTTAAGAGTATTTGCATAATAGTGAGTATAGATGGATGGCAAAGATGTATTTTGAAAATAAATTTGGCCATAAACATGTAATTTAGGCTGTTCTTTTACTTTTAAATAGAATTAAATCACCCTATAATAATGACATTTAATTCTTTGATTCTAGTTGTACTTTCTAAACTTGGTCCAAAATCAAAAAATAGTTTTGAAGCATAAAAATGAAGATGAAATGGATCATTGCAGAGACTATTCTTTGTCTTTCTATAAATATAGAAAAGATGGAGAGAGAATAGACAATAGAAGGGGCAATCATCTTCATTGTTTTTAAACGTTTCACAACACTTCAACATGATGTGTTTGGTAGGTATTTACAATTCCATTTATCTTTTTAATTTGGTATGCAAAAATATTTACCAAGATACAATGGAATTCCCTTTGTCCAAATGAGGAATTAGATTCAACAAAAATTATTTATCTCAATGCTTTAAAATAGTAAAAATCATGTTCAAAAGCTTATTTGGATGCTTTTAGGACGCAAACATATGTATAATAAGGTAGATAGAGTCTAATTTGGATCTCTATTTTTGAATTCAATTGCACTCTCTTACATCCTAATTTTGTAGTAATTGTACTCATTGTAGAATTTGGGTTCAAAGGGTTAGAATTGAGTTGAAATTTGAAAAGTCGCCATTTTATGTCGCTTCCAAACATGAAAAACAAGAAGGAACTCATGTATTTTTCTGAAGTAAGAAGGGACAATTTTAGATTCTTATTAGAACTGTCACTACTAGAAAATGGGAATATAAATGATTGTAGAGTCATTTATGCCTCCTCGGAATGATTGGATCACAACTGTTCCTTTTTAATTGCACCCCTTTATCTTTGCAAAGAAAATCGAAGTCATTTTCTAGTGACGCTTGCGACTAGGAGATGAAAACCAAGCTACGGAATGTCTTTTTTGTTGATGGTTCATTCAATATTTAGTTCTAGCTAGTTCTAGTCAAGCGTTACGACTGCGCATGACTGCAGTGCGACTATACAATGACTAATCCTTAATTGACATGGCAAACCACAAGATTTCAAAAAGCCAATGTGGAATTCAAGGTCTGACGTGGCCCTGGGCCATTGTGAATTGTTCTTTACAACTACGTGAATACAACATTGCCTCCCAATGTCACATTCATGCAACTTTAGAATGACTTTTGGGACGCTTTCCTACAATTGATTTTGGCTTCTGCTCAATTAATGGGAATGCCGTTATGCTAGTTTGGATTAGAGTCCTTTACTGTACATTTTGGTCAGTGTGCTCAACAACCTAAATGAAAGGATGTTCATTACACTTCATAGCGGTCACATTAGAAGAGGGGAATTTACTATAGTAGCAACGCAAAACACAAACTTAGTAACCTCCTTATACTATTAAGTTATCTTCCTTAGACAACTCTATGGCTCCGATGAAATTCACTACCTTTGCGGGACTAGAAAACATTTGTGGAGTAATCAATCCGGTGCTTATGAGCGTTTTCTTACCCACCCTTAGTAAGTGGACGCGAGCACAACCAGGTTTTAAGTATAACCAATTTCTATCCTAGTGGGTGTCTAAGCATGGTCCATTGTGCCTTCCAAGCAATGAATCTTTTCTAATGTCCTACTTTTATAAGATGTTTTGCCAATAGAGGGTGTTGTTCAAGCAATCAACCCCCAATTGATCTACTTCAAGTGTTTCTATTCTATGAATTCTTTGGCTCTACACTATTATTTCTAAGTCAAAGGTCACCTCATGCCATCGCTAAAAACCTAAATATCACTCCTATTTGTCACTCCTAAAAGAAGTTGTGAGTGGATGAAGTTTGACTAAAAAGAAGTGCTTTAAAATTTCATCCGCTATCTCGTGGTAGCTACAGATTTGTATTTGACTCCAAACTTCTATCCTAGCCTCTAGATTTTAACTACCACTTCCTTCTCAAATTTCATCCTCACTTGACATTTTCATCAATTTCTCATCCAACGTGAGTTCCAAACTTCATCCTATCATATCATTTGTATTCTAACTTTGATTGTGATGAGCCTTAGCTTTCGAAAACCCCTAAGGTAAGCTATATGGTTTCCAATTCTAATTTGATTTTACCTAAGTTCTATCCTAGTCTAGCTTTTGGTCCTAACCTTCTTCCGCTAATTAAACGCCTATAAAAGGGATATTTAGTGACTTACCTTGTCGTAGAGTTCCATAGGAAAGGTTCTCTCACGCCCTCTCTAGCTCCTCATCACTCATCATCTTGTCCTTGCACAATTTATAAGTTTATTGTGGTTACTACAATGTGAATACAATTTTGATTTTGAGTTTTTCCTTCCTTTCTACGGTAATAATTTGAGATTTTTCTTTGCGGTAATAATTTTTTTCCTACGTCAAAGGGCTATTTGACTTTTCCTTATGTCAACTCCAAACCCCAAGGTAAATTTCTAATGACACAAATCTTACCCCGGAGTACGACTTCTTACACCTCTTACACTTCACGAGCCCCTAAGTCATAACCACCTCTCACGTCCTTCCACCGCATGCCCTCATTAAAGCTTAGGTTTTAACTAGTTCTTACACCCAATCTTCTTGCATGCTGCCGTGATGTAAATTTATATATTATATAAATATATATATATATTTTTTTTGAAGAGGTTCTTAGAATCTAGAAAAGAAAGCTTCAAAATGACAATTTGAGTAGCTTCAAGCTGAAGTTTGTTGCTAATAGAATTGTTAAAAGGACAAATTCCTTAACAAATTTCAATAGTCTGGAATGTTTTTTTTTATTTATAAAATCTATACTTAGTTTTGAAGTTCAATTTTGCAATGTCAAACTGGAAGATTTTTATGGATTTGCAAAATGCAAGGGTGGATCTAGAAGAGGAATTAGAGCCGTTTTTGTTGCAGTTACCAAATCAACCATCTCAATTGTTCTATCAACAAGATAAAGCTAAACCTTCTCGTCCGTTAAAGAAACCTCGTGTGGAACAGCATTGACATGGAAATCTTGATGAAGACGTTTGTACTTTGGTGATTTTACTTTAAGTAGGATGTGTTGAACGGGGCACACAAGATGTGACATTTGAAGCGAGTTACAAGGGCTTGAATGTAGACCAATATTATTGTATGATGAGCCAGATAGAGAAAGCATTGACCATCAACGTTGATTGAAAGGGCCAATGAATCTTTTAACAAAGGCTGAACGTGCAGATTATGTGGCTAACACTATCATGCGCATCATTAAATTCTTGCAGATGGAATAGTGTTTTTCTTCGACTTCAGTTTTTACCTCCATTTAGTTTGAATTGGAATTCTTTAGCTAATTTAAATTTTTTGTGTATTATTTTTTGTTTTAGAGATTGCAAAATAGGAGAATAGAAGTGATATGCCTCCTAGTTTTGACCTTTGGATTCACTGGCTTTAAAAAATTGAGTAGAAATTTACCTTTGGTTGATTTTCTAGAGCCATGTAAGCATTTTTATATTCATCCTTGGTAAGTAGACGTGAATACAGTCAAGTTCTATTGGTGATTGATTCTATCCTATGGGTGTTCTAAGCGTTGTCCATTTGAACCTTCCAAGCAATGGATCTTTTCTAAATCCTACTCCTAAGGGGTTTCTTTTAGCCAAAAGAAACGATGCTCTTTAAGTAGACATTCCTTCCCTGACTTGACTCTGTGACTTTGATTGCCTAACCTATCACCTCTAAGCTAAAGATCACTTCATGCCATTTCTAAAAATCTAATGATCACTGCGATTGGACACTCTGTGAAGAAGTTATGGACGGATGAAGTTTGATCTCCTACGGCTTCTAAACTTCATCCGTGGCTAGCTACGGATTTGATTTTTATCTAAAATTCTTACCCTATCCTCTGGATTTTAATCACTACCACCTATCTAAGTTTCATGCTCATTGGGTACTCTTATCCACGTTTCATCCAACAAGGATTCTAAACTTCATCTTAGCATAATTTTTGCATACGGACTCTGATTAGAACGTATCTTATCTTTCTGAAAACCTCTAGACCTAAGCTACAAGGTTTTTTATTCTAATCTGACCTGACCTAGGCTCTATCCTACTTTGGTTCTCCGGCCCTAATCGGGTTTTTTAATTTAAAATGCACAGGAAGGTATTTAGTGGCGTACCTCGTCGTAGAGCTCCGACGGTAAGTTTTTTCATGCCCTCTCTAACTCATTGTCGCTCATCATGGTGTCTCCTTGTGATTTATAAAGTCGTGGCGGAACCACACTGTGAACACAACTTGGTTTTCTTTGGATTTCCCATCCCCTTTATTTGTTTTCTTTCCGTGGTGTGTGAGCGTTTTCTCACGCACCCTTTGTGAGTGGACGCAAACACGGCCAGGTTCTATTGTGTAGCCAATCTAGCATATGGGTGTCTAAGCGTCAATCCAAATGAGCCTTCCAAGCAATGGATCTTTTCTAATTCCTACTCCTAACGGTTCCTTTACCAAAGAGGATGTGGATTTATACTTAGTTCCGCTTTGGCTTTACTCCTCCAAGTTCCTACTCTATGGAATGGGTGCTTCTAGTTTATCCCTTCTAGGTCGCAGAACATTCTACGCCAATTCCAAAAACCTAAAGTTCACGTGATTTGGACATTCTATGCGAAAGTTGAGGGCGGATGAAGTTTGGCCCCGAGGGGTGCCTTAATACTTCATCTGCAATTTTAGGCAAGCTACCGCTATGTTTTAAATTTGAAATTTTTACCCTAGCTTCTACACTCTAGGCCCTCCTAACTACCCAATTCTCACCCTCATGGGATGCTCCTAGCCACTTTTCATCCACCAGAGAGGCTAAACTTCATCCGTTAATAACTTCTACATACGGACTCTGATTGGATTGTATTTTATCTTTCTGGAAACCTCTAAGTGAGGGCTAAATAATCCTAGTGTTCCCCTTGGCCTGACCTAGGTTCTACCCTACTCTAGCTTCTGGCCTAATCGGCCCTCCCCTACTCTACGCGTATAAAGAAGGTATTCAACGGCATACCTCGTCGTAGAACCCCAACGGCACGTTCTCCCACGCCATCGCCAACTCCTAGTCTTGGTTCATCCTGGCCTCCTTTGTGTAGCAATGCGGCAATGTAAAT
This sequence comes from Bryoerythrophyllum caledonicum, assembly GCA_963971425.1. Classification (NCBI taxonomy): domain Eukaryota; kingdom Viridiplantae; phylum Streptophyta; class Bryopsida; order Pottiales; family Pottiaceae; genus Bryoerythrophyllum; species Bryoerythrophyllum caledonicum. The sequence continues at coordinate 13,710,341 of OZ020519.1, forward strand.
GCGGCTTGGTCTATTTTGGTTTTCCTTCCTTCCCTTGTTTATTTTCTTTTTGTGGTGTGATTTCTTTATAGGACTATTTGACCCTTGGTCCGTTCAACTCCAACTTCTAAGGTAAAATTGAAATCTACCTCAAGCGTGCGGGCTCTTACACCCCCTTACACCCTCTTACACGTGCGGTCTCCTAGGCCTAACTACCTTCACGTACTTTCTTGCCACACGTTTGTATTAATGGCCACCTCTAACTAATCCTTACGCCTAATTCCTCCCCGTACTTCAATCTCTCCTACTTCCCTATTGGCGTAACTAAATTTCTTATCTCGTTCCTTTCTACTCCCTCTTCCGTATTTAAACTCAACTCCCCCCTTCTCCTAACTCCATTTGAGTGATATGTGGGTGAGGCTTGTGGAAGGTGTTAGCTTTGTGTTGCGGTGGCCGCTTAGGACTTAGTTGTGATCTCACATCTTTTGTTTTCTTTTTTTTGGGGCAAACCCCCTCCTACTTCTTTTAACACTGGCCAGACCTTCTCTCCCCGTCCCTGGACCCCTCGCGTTCCTGGCAGCGTGTTCCCTGGGTTACTGCCGAGGCTGATCTGGGTCACTGCTGGGTTGGTTTTTGGGTTACTGCTGGGGCTGGTCTAGGTACTGCTAGGCTGGTTTTGGGTTACTACTCCCGCTTCTAACTCAAGTGTCCTACACACTGAGGGGTTTTAGACAAGTGGGAATAAGGGTCCTAATAAGACACCTATTTGGGAGGAGATAACTTCTAAAAGGGTAGTAAAGTAAGGAGGGGAGAGACAAGAGAAAAGGAAAAACTGGGGTTAATCCACCACCTTGTAGGATAATTCTACCGTGGCCAACTTGACCACCACTCCCCCCTATTTTTGATGACCTTGACACGTTTCCAACGTTTTGGAAACTAGACTTTGAGAGGAGACACCTAACGGAGTTGAAGCTTTGCCATCTAAGTGGGTTTTTAATCTACTTCAAGACTTATAAAGTCGAAGCTTCGCCGTCTCCCCTATTTTTAACACCCTTCAAGACTTACGAAGTCAAAGCTTTACCATCCTAGTGACTACCACTATCACGTACAACAAGGAGGAACAAAGGTTAGGGAGTACGTGACTCACGAAACCATAAGTTAGTAAGGCTCAAGGGCCACAACAAGGTAAGGACACAAGGTGACTTAAGACTCGCAACACAAACAATTGCAAGAGAAGGACTAGTACATGAGCTAGCAATAAGCACTCAAGGCCTCCAAAACGGCATCACCAAGGTACAGTGGGGGTGTGCTTGAGAGTTAGTACAGTGTTACAACTCTCACAATCACTCACAAGATATCAAAACATAACAAGGTAGCAAGGCAAGATAACAAGATGAACAAGGCAAGATTAGAACAACAATTTCAATAGCAAGATAGCTCAAGGGCCAAAGAACCAGAGTTAAGTAATATAACAACGCAAGGCAAAGGTTCTTGGCTAAAGGCCAAGCAACAACAAAACACAAGACTTCCAAATGCATGTGGTAAACACGTGGGGAGAGCAAAACGTCCACAATGAGCTATGGTGGGCCCAAGAGTGGCAAAAGATGAGAAGTGAGAGAAGGTGGGCCCCTTTTATAGGTTCCCAAGGGGCTCCCCACCCTCCAAGTCCTAGATAACTCCTAAACTCTACCCTTTTAAAAGTAAGAATCTATATATTTGCTAGAAGGCCAATTCTCTACTGGACCAGCTATAACTTTTAGAGATTAATGACAAATGACAAACGAATTGCAAGAATGGCTTCAGAATGCCATTTTTAGCCTAGAAGACCCTCTACCCCCATTTTCGTCGCAAAAAACCCAACGAAGGCTAGCCTAAACTTAAACAGCTAAAACTAGAAATTTGTAACTTTTGAAGATCATCAAGTTTGGGGAAAAGGACCAACCTGGGTTGTTGAGAAGGTCCAAATTAATAGGAATAGACTCCTTACTTGCTTTGTTTCACCTTTGTATGCCCCAGAATTGCCGATCAACGCTTTGAGAAATCACCATGTCGTTTAATTTTGGGGGAAGACCTTGAATTCCGGTACTTCTAGCTATCAGAATGCTGTGAATTTTGCGGGCCGCCTTGGGAGCATCTAAGAGCTCACTCATAATTTTTTTGGAGTTTTACTGCCACTTGGAAAATTTCCGTGAATTTCCCATTGTGGATTTTGGCAGTTGACTGTCCGGACGAGGAATCCCTACAAATCAAAAAATTCTGAAACTTTTGTAGGAACTCCTGAGAGAATTTTCGGAAACACGTGCAAGCTCATTTCCTCACTTGGCACATTCTCTGACAATGGGGTACATCCAAACCCCTGGGTTAAGCGGTAGTCAGGGAATCTTTCCCGTACGGGAGAATCTTGGCAACATGGTTCTGCCTTTGATCCCCGGGTACGTTCCAGATTAACGAGCACAATCCGCTAGCCTCAGGTATCATCGTGTGGCCTTTTTGAAAAGGTGGCACCTTGCAGACTCAAAATACTATGATCCCCTTGGTTTCGTCGGTGGAATGGGGAAACGGAAATCTATCCTTGGACTTGGACCTAAGACCCTCACGGGACTACTCTGAGACGAATTTGGCCATATTGGGCCACATGCACACATAGGTTTGGGGTCATTTGGGACAATGACTGCCATATACCTAATCTCCCACTAATTCCTGGACCCTGACCTAGTCCTAAGCGGGGTTTTTAGGAGTTCTAAGGGAAAAAGGCTATTTGTGACCAAACCCTGTATTGGTATGACACAACTCCATTTCGACCTAGACTCAATTTTGGGCTTTTTGCAAGAAATAACATACTAAAAACAAATAAATAAATAAAAAAGACTATGAGCCCCGAGTGTTGAATCGAGAGCTCACATGGTGCAATTTCTTTAGGCTTCTACGAACTATGTGACTTTCCCTATTCAACTCCAAAATCCAAGGTAAAATTCAAATGGCAAATCTACTCGGGCGTGTGGACTCTTACACGCTCTTACGCCCTCTTACACCTCTTACATTTGCAGTTCCCAAGGCCCTAACTACTTCCTTACGTACTCCCCCCATACGCCTTCATTAATTGCCGTCCCTAACTAATTCTTATGACTAATCTTCTCACATGCCCAACTTCTATGCTCTTCGATTGGTTTTCTTGAATTTCCTACACCTAATCCTATCCTAAAGATTCTCTAATTTAAACTGGACCTCCTTTTTCCATCTTCATTTGTATGGGTTGGAAGGCAAAGAGAGAGCAATGGAGAAGGTTTGGATTACGTTCCCTTCTATATATTTTCCCCCCCTTTTTAGGTCCCCATCACCCTTGACTTCCCCTCCCAATGGGGAACTTTACCTCTGGCCCTGGTTTGTTCCTTTCCTTCCTCAGCCGCCACTCACCATCTGGGCCTCTAGCTTGTCTCCTTCCTTTCTCAGGTGCCGCTCCTCTATGGGCTTCCAATACCCTTGGGAGAACCTTCAGGGAACCGCCGATACCCTTGGAGGCCGCTTGTTTGGTTTCTTCCTTTCCCAGTTTCCCAGCTGCCGCTCCTTTCTGGGCCTCCGATACCCTCAAGAGAACCTTAGGGAACCGCCGATACCTTCGGGGACCTCTGGGTTGTATTCGGGCTTCTAATGGGGTGACTTAGGGGTGGATTGGAGCTTCTAATGTATGGTAAGCAAGGGATAAAATAAAACGACCAAGGGGGGCCGGGGCTAATGCAATTGACTAATTTGGATACTAGACTTTGGCTTAGTTCCCAACATTTTGAAAACTAGTCTTTGGAAGATGATACCTAGGGGGTACAAAGCTTTGCCATCTAAGTGGGTTTTTAACCCACTCCAAGACTTGGTAAGTTGAAGCTTTGAAATCTCACTAATTTTTAACACACTCCAAGACTCACAAAGCCAAGGCTTTGCCGTCTAAGTGGGCTACCACTATCACGCTTGAAAAGAGGGGGAGAACAAGGGTTAGTAAAATGAGAGACTCAACACACGGGGGTTAGTCGGACTTCAAAGAATAAAGCGAGTGACTCAAAGGATATGGGTTAGTTGGACTTAGTGGACCATAACCAAGGAAAAAACATAAGGACACTTAGTAATCACCAAATAAAACAAACCAAAGCAAGCAAACACTATAAGAAAATTGTATTTTTTCTGATGTCAGGTCAAAAACGTAGCACGTCCAAGATAACACCAGACGTCACAAAAAACTTCGAGACATCTAATCAACAAAGGCTAAAAAAATCGAGATTGTAGTTTGATGTTTAAAGTTGCATTGCTAAATTTTAGTCACAACAGATTAGTGCTATAGAAAATGCTAATGCAATCTCAGACATTGTTGTAGACATAAAATGTTTTCAAAAATGTCCAGAAAAACATGTGTAGCCACGTCAACAATTTTGATCAATCTTTGAATGAAAATGAGTAATAGAAAATTATTGTGGTCAGTGGTATAGTGACTGCCCGGGGTGAAAAAGAAGAGAATGGGTAGGTGGGGTGCCAAAAAAGTTGACGTGGCACTTTATGATGTAGAAATTATGTGACGTGGCACCTAATAACATGAAAATTATACAACGTGGCATCTAATGACGTGGATTTTATGTGATGTGGCATTCGATGATATGGACATAAAATGATGACATGGCATGCCACGTTAGCATATCCAGACACCCTATGTTTCAGACATTGATGTTTTTTCGGACGTTACACAAAACATGTTGACGTTTCTAGGAACATCACTTTTGACGCTAACGTTTTTACATGCTGCAAATGTCAATTGAAATCACATGCTATCCACTGTGCTATTCATTACGTCTGACTGGACGTATAGACGTTGTGAAAGCATTTGTAGGTGTCTTCTTTAATGCAACATGACTATAGTGTATAACATGATTTTGTGTCCAAGGCTGAATCTAAATATGATGCATGCCCTTCTTGTGTAATAGAAAATGAATTATTGGTTTACTTGGTCAAAGTTCATTTTGGGGCTACTTAAGTGAAAGACTTGGCGCAGGTTTTTAAAACTTTAGGATAAAATTCAAATGACACATTAGTTGAAACATTTTGTTATTGGATTTTTAAACATGTCTATTTTATTTCTCGCCTTTGGTTATCAACATTAATTTTCTATAATTTAATCTATACAGACATGTCTATATAAACATGGTGTCTATATAGTTTGTATAGTTTGTTTAGACTATACAGTCTATAACTCTATATAGTCTGTTTTTAGGAGATGTCTAGATAGACATAGTGACGTTGTCAAAGATATCTTATAAGACAATAAAATGTCTTCTATAATGTCACTATAGACATCACCATGTCAAAAAAGACATAGTCATAGGAATCTCAACGTCTAAAGAGAAGTCTATAGAGATTTTTGGACGTTTTGAAAGATGCAATTTCCAGAAGACATGGAAGTGGACAATCCACTTTGTCCTCATGTTGCCATGCTTGACGTCTTACTGGACGTTTGCATGCTGCTCCCACAAAAACAAAGTTTTTGAGTTTTATATATTCCATATGGTTGGTCTGCCCTTCTATCACCCCACTTGTATAAAGAACCCATCTTCTCCCGTCTATATACTCACATCAAGTGACTTTTAAAGCCATGTGATATAATTGTCAAGTATGGTGTATTTTGTATGGCGTATTTTATATGGTGTATTATGTAAGGCATATTGTGTATGGTGTACTATGCATGGTATATTGTATATGGTGTACTATGTATGATATGTTGTATTGAATGCATATAAATGTCATGTAGGAGATATGAGATTGTTCATATTAACATCATGTCAAATAGTGCATTTAATCACATAAATGTCTAGTTCAGGGTTGTCATTTCGGACGCTTTAGGGTCACCGGACGTCCCGGACGGATGGACAGAACGAACGGACGGATGGACGTGTTCAATCCTAAGCGGACGCTTCAGGCAAAAATTCAGCCCTTAATCAAAATTTTCCCTACTCCTGACCGAAGGTGTTTGACGTGGCCAGCCACATTGCAATTGACACATGCACATTTTTGACGTAGCCAGTCACGTTGCAATCAAGGCGTGGATGTAGAGGCGGGGACGTACTTCTGTCAGAGTGGGCACATCGTGTCAGGGCGGGGACGTACTTTGGCGGGGACCTTAGGGCGGGGACGCAAGGGCTTGGCAGGGATGCTACTTTACTCTCGTTTTGCGACTTCAGTTTTGAGAGTCGCAAGGCGTGTAATATACCGTTGGAAAGGTTTTGAAAATACCTTTCCAATGGTATATTACACGCCCTAAGATTCTAAAAATTGAAGATGCAATCTTTGATTGAAGTTTGCTGCCAAATTACAACACCCACGACCAGGTGCGAACGCATGGGCGGGGACGTCCTTGACGAGGGCGGGGACGTATTCATCGTGGGCAGAGACGTGTTTGCTGTAGGGAGACGTACTTACTTTGGGCGGTTTTGACTTATAGAGGCACACCTACTGTCGCCCACAACCTCCACTCGCCTTGACCTAAACTGTCTTGCAGCCAGAAAATAATAAGGTAGTTAGAGAAGATAAGAATCTACAAATGAGATTCTGGTTTGTTTCCTTTGTATCTTGCATTTAATGTCACTCTTCTTTTATTGCATGTGAGTTGTCAAAGAATAGTGAAGCTCCAATTAACCAAAAAAAAAACAATATTACCATTACTAGTGGTTAAAACAATAAATGAGAAGTATTGTCCAACCCTAAATCCAAAATCCTAAACCCTAAACCCTAAACCCTTAGCTTAAACCCTAAACCCTTTCATAGTTTGGTCAAAAATGCACACATTTCATTACACTTAAACCCTCGTATGATTAATCTAAAAAAATTTCATTTGATTCTATAACTTATTTAACTCCCCTCATATGATTAGTCCAAAAAACATTTCATTTGATTCTCTAACTTATTTATCTTCCCTCATATGGTTATTCCAAATTTCGTTTACATTTCAATCTCTAACTTATTTGTCTCCCTTCATATGGTTAGTCCAAACTTTTTTACATTTCATTCTCTAACTTATTTATCACCCCTCATATGGTTATTCCAAATTTTTCTACATTTCATTCTCTAACTTATTTATGACCCTTCATATGGTTAGTCCAATTTTTTTTTGCATTTCATTCTCTCACTTAATTATCTCCTTTCATATGGTTATTCCAAATTTTTATACATTTCATTCTCTAACTTATTTATCTCCCCTTATATGGTTATTCCAAACTTTTTTACATTTCATTCTGTAACTTATTTATCTCCCCTCATATGGTTAGTCCAAACTTTTTTACATTTCATTCTCGAACTTATTTATCACCCTTCATATGCTTAGTCCAGTTTTTTTTACATTTCATTCTCTGACTTATTTATCTCCCCTCATATGGTTAGTCCAGTTCTTTTTACATTTCATTCTCTCACTTATTTATCTCCCCTCTTATGGTTATTCCAAATTTTCTTACATTTCATTCTCTACCTTATATATCTCCCCGCATATGGATATTTCAAAGTTTTTTACATTTCATTCTCTACCTTATTTATTTCCCCTCATATGGTTATTCCAAATTTTTTAACAATTCATTCTATAACTTATTTATTTCCCCTCATATGGTTAGTCCAAATTTTTTTACATTTCATTCTTTAACTTATTTATCACCCCTCATATGGTTAGTCCAAATTTTTTTACATTTCATTCTGTAACTTATTTATCTCCCCTCATATGGTTAGTCCAGTTCTTTTTACATTTCATTCTCTCACTTATTTATCTCCCCTCTTATGGTTATTCCAAATTTTCTTACATTTCATTCTCTACCTTATATATCTCCCCGCATATGGATATTTCAAAGTTTTTTACATTTCATTCTCTACCTTATTTATTTCCCCTCATATACTTAGTCCAAATTTTTTTTTTACATTTCATTCTCTAACTTATTTATCTCCCCTCATATGGTTATTCCAAATTTTTTAACAATTCATTCTATAACTTATTTATTTCCCCTCATATGGTTAGTCCAAACTTTTTTACATTTCATTCTCGAACTTATTTATCACCCTTCATATGGTTAGTCCAGTTTTTTTTACATTTCATTCTCTGACTTATTTATCTCCCCTCATATGGTTAGTCCAGTTCTTTTTACATTTCATTCTCTCACTTATTTATCTCCCCTCTTATGGTTATTCCAAATTTTCTTACATTTCATTCTCTACCTTATATATCTCCCCGCATATGGATATTTCAAAGTTTTTTACATTTCGTTCTCTACCTTATTTATTTCCCCTCATATACTTAGTCCAAATTTTTTTTTTACATTTCATTCTCTAACTTATTTATCTCCCCTCATATGGTTATTCCAAATTTTTTAACAATTCATTCTATAACTTATTTATTTCCCCTCATATGGTTAGTCCAAATTTTTTTACATTTCATTCTTTAACTTATTTATCACCCCTCATATGGATATTCTAAATTTCTTTTCATTTCATTCTCTAATTTATTTATCTCCCCTCATATGATTAACCCAATATTTTCTTTCATTTGATTCTCTAATTTATTTAGCTCCCCTTATATGATTAATCCAAAAAAACTTTCATTTGATTTTCTGACTTATTTGTCTCCCCTCATATGGTTATTCTAACTATTTTTTTATTTCATTCGCTAACTTATTTATCTTTCCTCATATGGTTATTCCAAATTTTTTTACATTTCATTCTCTAACTTATTTATTTCCCTTTATATGGTTAGTCTAATTTTTTTACATTTGATTCTCTAACTTATTTATCACCCCTCATATGGATATTCCAAATTTTATTTCATTTTATTCGCTAATGTATTTATCGCCCCTCATATGATTAATCCAAAATTTTCTTTCATTTGGTTCTCTAATTTATTTTGCCCTCCTTATCTGATTAATTCAAAAAAATTTCATTTGATTCTCTGACTTATTTATCTCCCCTCATATGGTTAGTCCAATTTTTTTTTCATTTCATTCTCTAACTTATTTATCTCCCCTCATATGGTTAGTCCAAATTTCTTTTCATTTCATTCTGTAACTTATTTATCTCCCCTCATATAGTTATTCCAAATTTTTTAACAATTCATTCTATAACTTATTTATTTCCCCTCATATGGTCAGTCCAAATCTTTTTTACATTTCATTCTCTGACTTATTAATCTCCCCTCAAATAGTTAGTCCAAATTTTTTTACATTTTATTCTCTCACTTATTTATCCCCCCTCATATGGATATTCCAATTTTTTTTCATTTCATTCGCTAAATTATTTATCGCCACTCATGATTATTCCAAAATTTTCTTTCATTTGATTCTCTAATTTATTTAGCTCTCCTTATATGATTAATCCAAAAAGAATTTCATTTGATTCTCTGACTTATTTATCTCCCCTCATATGGTTAGTCCAAATTTTTATACATTTCATTCTCTAACTTATTTATCTCCCCTCATATGGTTATTCCAAAATTTTTTACATTTCATTCTCTAACTTATTTATGACCCCTCATATGATTAGTCCAATTTTTTTTACATTTCATTCTCGAACTTATTTATCTCCCCTCATATGGTTATTCCAAATTTTTTTACATTTCATTCTCTGACTTATTTATCTCTTCTCTTATGGTTATTCCAAATTTTCTTACATTTCATTTTCTAACTTAATTATCTCCCCTCATATGGATATTTCAAAGTTTTTTACATTTCATTCTCTACCTTATTTATTTCCCCTCGTACACTTAGTCCAAAATTTTTTTTTACATTTCATTCTCTAACTTATTTATCTCCCCTCATATGGTGAGTCCAAATTTTTTTACATTTCATTTTCTAACGTATTTATCTCCCTTCATATGGTTAGTCCAAAAAAGTTTTCATTTGATTCTCTAATTTATTTATCTCCGCTCATGTGGTTATTCCATTATTTTTTTCATTTGATTCTCTAACTCATTTATCCCCCCTCACATTATTATCCCAAAATTTCTTTCATTTGATTCTGCAACTTAGCTGTCTTCCGCCATGTGATGCATCTCGTAGTTATTGTTTTTGTTTCTCTAACTTCTTGATCTCTCTTCATTTTGATAGACCGTTCATTTTTTACACCCATTTATTGTACCATTCTTTTGTTCTCTCACTTCTTTCATCCATTTTTGGGCCACTCTTTAAATGTTTAGCCTTCTTTTTTTAAAAACGGTTGCAATGTCTCAATGTGGATTCTACACATTTCTGTAAGCCCTTTTATGTTGTTGCACTTTTCTTTTTCATTTTTTTCCAATCCATGTGTAATTTATTTGATGTCTCTCGTTTTTGACGAACCCAACGTTTCTTCAATTTTTTTGTCATATACAATTTGTAAAATGCTAAAGCTACAGTTTTTGTAACGTATCCCTTTGATATTATAAATGATGTAGTAAATCAATAATCAATGATTGAATACTTCATATCTTGGGAAATTTGCAAAAATAGAGGGCAGCTGTAGAGTGCAAGTACAAGTATTTGAAATGTTTCCCTCCAAGGTTTTGAGGAGGGAACTGAAAAGTTGATTTGAATCCCTCCTCATCACAGCATCTAAGCCCAACGTCCATGCCTGAGCGTTCAACCACATCAAGCACGTCCCCGCCTTGACGATGAGTTTTTTCACTTGGGTCAAATAAGTGCCCGCTCTGACAAAGTACGTCCCCGCCCCGATTTTTTGCTAGTCTTAATACGTCCCTGCCTTGATAAAGAATTTTTCCACCTGAGTCAAATAAATCCTTGCCCTAACACAGTACGTCCCCGCCCAAATGCCTTCTCAAGAGTGCGGGAGTCGAGAGTACAGGAGTTTGGGAATTCCAGAGTTTGACTTTCTCTGCATCTCTGCGTCCCCGCCCAACGTCCGCGCCCGAACACCTTTACAGGAATTTGGAAGAGGTGCGGAAATTGAGGCGGGGAAGTCGTGTCAGGGTGGGGACGTTGTGTCAGGGCGGGGACGTATTTTGGCGGGGACATTGGGGCGGGGATGCAAGGGCTTGGCAGGGACGCTACTTTACTCTCGTTTTGCAGCTTCAATTTTGAGAGTCTCGAGGCGTATAACATACCGTTGGAAAGGTCTTGAAAATACCTTTCTAATGGTATATTACACGCCCCAAGATTCTCAAAATTGAAGATGCAATCTTTGATTGAAGTTTGCTGCCAAATTACAACACCCAAGACCAGGTGCGAACGCATGGGCGGGGACGTTCTTGACGAGGGCGGGGACGTCCCTGACAAAGGCGGGGATGTCCTTGACACAGTACGTCCCCGCCCGAATGCCTTCTCAAGAGTGCGGGAGTCGGGATTGCGGAAGTGCGGGAGTGCGAGAGTCGGGAGTGCGGGAGTCGGGATTGCGGAGGTGCGGGAGTGTGGGAGTCGGGAGTGCGAGAGTCGGGAGTACATGAGTTTGGGAATTCCGGAGTTTGGCTTTCTCTGCATCTCTGCGTCCCCGCCCTAACGTCCCTGCCTAACGTCCGCGCCCGAACACCTCCTCAGGAGTTTGGAAGGGGTGCGGAAGTTGAGGCGGGGATGTCGTGTCAGGGCAGGAACGTACTTTGGCAGGGACATTGGGGTAGGGACGCAAGGGCTTGACAAGGACGCTACTTTACTCTCATTTTGCGACTTCAATTTTGAGAGTCTCGAAGCGTGTAATATATCGTCGAAAAGGTCTTGAAAACACCTTTCCAATGGTATATTACATGCCTCGAGATTCTCAAAATTGAAGAAGCAATCTTTGAATGAAATTCACTGCCAAAAGGTGACCTGCAAGGACATGCACTGACGCAGGGGCGAGAACTCTAGTCAAAGTTCATAGCCAAGAGGAGGACTTTGAATTCAAGGGGGACCTCACTCATTCAATGTGACGTAGGATTCTTCTCCCAAAATTGAAGAATGATAAATTCTCTTGTCGATTGCTAAAATTAGTACATGTTTGTAGATTTTCATTTAGAACAATTGTTATCTTTAAAATTTTAATGTAGTATATATTGTAAAAGAGTTTGATAAGAATTTTTATTGTCATAGCTTACAATGCAATATAATAAGAAAAAGACTTTATATATTAAATTTAAATGTTGTAAATCCAATGCTTTTTAAAATTTTACTTTTGGGCCATTTTTGTATATAGGTTGAAAGACTTGCCATTTCAATTGTTATATTCAATATTGGAATTGCATTAGAATTTGATGATTTGTATGAACTTCATGTTTTAGATTTTGGTAAGAACTCTTTTGAATTGGTTTAATGGGTATATAGAAGAGTTTGTCTTTTAAGCTAGTGAATTAAACATTGGATTTTATTAAAATCTATATCAATCATGTTTAATTTAGTTTATTTTTAAACGTGGATTGCTTTAATGGATAAGTACAAGAGCTTGGCATTTGTATTGGTGAATTGAACATTTGGATTTCTAACAATTCATATCAATCACATTCTTTGTATTTTATTTTATTTCTAAATTGTTTATGTAGGTTGATACAATCTCATTCTTCTTTAATTTTTAAGTTAGTTTGATTTTCATTAGTTGCTACGTAGAAGAATTTTATTGGTAAATTTAACATTGGGATTGCATGGGACAAATGAATTTACAAGCCAAATTTTAAAGTCACCTATATATATGGAGAACACTTATATCTAACTACAAAGGTATTTTAAAGATAATTTTAGGAATATTGCAATAGATGGTTGTTGTGAATCTTATGCACTTCTAATATTCCATTTGTCCATCTTAATAGCAAATGCTTATGCCTAGACAAAAAGAAATTGAACATTTTACACAAATTCTATGAGCATTCAATGTCCAAATCATCAATATAAACCCTTATACATAGATCCAAAAATAACTTGAAAAAATTTAAATAGAAAAAGAATGTTATTGTCAAAACCAATAAAGTCGACATCCTATAGAGAATAAAATTGTTAGATGTATAAAGCCTAATATTTCATTTAATAATTTAAATGACAAGTTTTTCATTGTAGACACAATAAAACTGCATAGGGGTTTTGTAAAAAAGAAACAAGATAAAATTGCACCAATACCCAAATTTTTTTTCATTAGAAATTTTAAGAGAAAAAAAGAATGTGGTTCCTAAGATATGAAGTATTCAATCATTGATTATTGATGTACTACATCATTTATAATATCAAAGGGATACGTTACAAAACTGTAGCTTTAGCATTTTACAAATTATATATGACAAAAAAATTGAAGAAATGTTGTGTTCGTCAAAAAGGAGAGACATCAAATAAATTACACATGGATTGGAAAAAAATGAAAAAGAAAAGTGCAACAACATAAAAGGACTTACAGAAATGTGTAGAATCCACATTGAGACATTGCAACCGTTTTTAAAAAAAGAAGGCTAAACATTTAAAGAGTGGCCCAAAAATGGATGAAAGAAGTGAGAGAACAAAAGAATGGTACAATAAATGGGTGTAAAAAATGAACGGTCTATTAAAATGAAGAGAGATCAACAAGTTAGAGAAACAAAAACAATAACTACGGGATGCATCACATGGAGGAAGACAGCTAAGTTGCAGAATCAAATGAAAGAAATTTTGGGATAACAATGTGAGGGGGGATAAATGAGTTAGAGAATCAAATGAAAAAAATAATGGAATAACCACATGAGCGGAGATAAATAAATTAGAGAATCAAATGAAAAAAAATTTGGAATAACCGTATGAGAGGAGATAAATAAGTTAGAGATTGAAATGAAAAAGAATTTGAACTAACCATATGAGGGGAGATAAACAAGTCAAAGAATCAAATGAATTTTTTTGGAATTAATCATACGAGGGGAGCTAAATAAATTAGAGAATCAAATGAAAAAATTTGGACTAACCATATGAGGGAAGATAAATAAGTTAGAGATTGAAATGAAAAAAACTTGGAATAACCATATGAGAAGAGATAAATAAGTTAGAGAATGATATGGACAAAAATTGGACTAACCATATGAGGGGAGATAAATAAATTAGAGAATCAAATGAAAAGCAATTTGGATTAATCATATGAGGGGAGCTCAGTAAATTAGAGAATGAAATGAAAAATTTTTGGACAAACCATATGAGGGGAGATAAATAAGTTAGAGAATGAAATGAAAAGAAATTTGGAATAACCATTTGTGGGGAGATAAATAAGTCAAAGAATGAAATGTAAAAATATTTGGAATGATCATATGAGGGGAGATAAATAAGTTAGAAAATCAAATGAAATTTTTTTTGGACTAATCATACAAGGGTTTAAGTGTAATGAAATGTATGCATTTTTTACCATGCTATGAAATGGTTTAGGGTTTAGGATTTAGGAATTAGAATTTAGGGTTGGACAATACTTCTCATTTATTGTTTTAACCACTAGTAATGGTAATATTCTTTTTCTTTGGCTAATTGGAGCTTTGACAACTCACATGCAATAAAAGAAGAGTGACATTAAATGCAAAATATAAAGGAAACAAACCAAAATCTCATTTGTAGACTCTGATCTTCTCCAACTACCTTATTATTTTCTGATTGCAAGACAGTTAAGGTCAAGGCGAGTGGAGGTCGTGGGCGACAGCGGATGTGTCTCTATAAGTCCGTTCCGCCCAAAATAAATACGCCTCCGTACAGCAAATACGTCTCCGCCCGCAACAAATACGTCCCCGCTCTTGTTAGGGACGTCCCCGCCCTCGTCAAGAACGTCTTCGCCCATGCGTTCGCACCTGGTCTTGGATGTTGTAATTTGGCAGCAAGCTTCAATCAAAGATTGCATCTTCAATTTTGAGAATCTTGGGGCGTGTAATATACCATTGGAAAGGTATTTTCAAGACCTTTTCAACGGTATATTACACGCCTCGAGACTTTCAAAGTTGAAGTTGAAAAACGAGAGTAAATTAGCTTCCATGTCAAGCCCTTGCGTCCCCGCCCCATTGTCCCCGCCAAAGTACGTCCCTGCCCTGACAGGTCGTCCCCGCCCTAACACGACGTCCTCGCGCTGACATGACGTCCCCGACCTAACATGACGTCCCCGCCTCTTGTGTCCACGCTGGACGACAAGTATCAACGATATTAGTTTTCATTGTTTTTTTTTCATCCCCTAAAATTTAGTTGCCCGTTGACCATTTCGGACGGACACAGCTTCAATTGGACGTTCTGGACAGACGGACGGACGATCTGTCCGTCCAGTTTGACAACCCTGTGTCTAACATGATATCATTTTGTTTTCTAAAATCACACTAAATATTGCCATAAGTATTTATGACAAAAAATTGATGTCTACATTGAATCATTAGATATCTAGACATCTAAAGTGACATTCCAAAAGATGTCTATAAAAACGTCTAGATGTCTATATTGACGTCTTAGAAAACATGTAGATGCCTAACTTGATGTCTTCAAAGATAGTAATAAAATTTTAAGACAGCAAAAAAAATGGTGACATGGCATGCCACATCACTTTTTCCGCTGCCACGTCAGATGCCACATCACGCCACGTTAGATGCCTCATCACTCTAGGCTATGGATGAAAAAAATGCCACTTTGGCTTTCTCGCACTTAGGTGGCAACCACATGTCAACTTCTAAGGACCCTGTTGACCAGTATTTTTTCTGACGTCCAGCCCTTAGATGTGTGACATTTCACTTGATGCAATGTGTTTTTTGCACGTCTACCTTAACGCGAGTTTTTGGATGTTAGCTCAAACGTGGTCAAACATCACGCCAGACGATCTAATGCAAAAACTGCATGTCTAAAAAAATACAATTTTTTTATAGTGAAAGGATTAGTCCACTCTCAACAATGAGCGAGGGGTGGCTTGAGGTTTAGTACAAGGATTCAAGACACTTCATACACTCCAAAAGACACAAAAGACAAGGCACAGTGGCATAAGCAAGTTAGTAAAAAACACACAAGGCAAGTGAACATGAACTCAAAGGTTTCAAAAGCTCAAAGGCAAGAGCCCAGAACTAAAAACATAAGAAAACACCGAAAATGGTGCCTTGGCCTCAATGCCAAGTAATTCCAACACAAGTTGGCTATCCCAAAACACGTGGTTAAAACGTGAGTGAGAGTGAAATGATCAATAATGAGCCAAAGGTTCAACGGGCCAAGAAAGAAATGGTGAGTGAGGAGAGATGGGTCCCTTTTGTAGGTTTCCAAGGAACCCTCCACCCACTCTAACCTAGATTGTTCCTAGTTTCTACCACTTCATTGTCTGGAATCTACATTTTCTTTAGTTTGCTAATTCTTTGCTAGACCAGTTGTAATTTTTAGAGACCAAATCCAAATGGCAAACGGATTGCGGGAATGGCTTCAAAATGCCATTTTTAGTCTAAAGGACCCACTACCCCCATTTTTGTCACGAAAAACCCAACAAGAACTAACCTAAACTTAAGCAGCTAAAACTAGAAATTTGTAACTTTTGAAGAACATCAAATTTGAGGGAAATGACCGGCTTGGGTTGTTGAGAAGGTCCAAATTAGTAGGAACCGACTCCTTACTCACTCCATTTGAATGATCTTTGACTTAAGAATGATAAAATAAGATTGTCAACTTCCAGTTACCTTGCCCTCGACAATTTGATATTCTCCACAACAAAGTCTCAGTAACGATAATCAAAATAGCACTTGTCCACTGCTTGAACTGACTTTCATACCACCTTAGGAGTGAACTAGTGCCGCTTTCAGCCAACGAGCCCAAACAAAGAGCTCAAAAGAAGTCCAAGATCATGAGGCCAGGTTGAAAACGTAGCTACTATAATGGCAACCTCCTCTTTATATACTCTCGCGAGGTAGGGGCGGGGACGTTGTAGACATGTGGAAACGGCGGTTTAGCAAGCGCGCACGAAGGAGTTCCAAGCGGGAACACTGATGTCAAACGGGACAAGGACGTACCGGGGCAGGGACGCAAGGGCGGGGATGCTATCGATCGCACTAAACGTCCACACCCTGACCGTCTGCGCCCTATTTGTGGAGTGCATGTTTTAGCGGCGCTTTCTTTATGCACCCTTAAAATAAAATAAAATAAAAAATTGTGGAATGCATGATTGGATGGCCCTTTGATAATGCACCCTTAAAATTTTGAAAAAAAATTGTAGAGTGCATGATTGGATGGCCCTCTGGTAATGCACCCTTAAAATTTTGAAAAAAAATTGTGGAGTGCATGATTGGATGGCCCTTTGTTAATGCACCCTTAAAATTTTAAAAAAAATTGTGGAGTGCATGTTTCGGTGACCCTTTGGTAATGCACCTTTTAAAAATTGTAGAGTGTATGATTGGTGGCTTTTTGTTAACTCACCTTTAAAATTAAAAAAAAAATTGTGGAGTGCATGATTGGGTGGCCTTTTGTTAATGCACCCTTAAAATTTAATAAAAAAATTGTGGAGTGCATGATTGGGTGGCCTTTGTTAATGCACCCTTAAAATAAAATAAAAAAATTGTGGAGTGCATGATTGGGTGGCCCTTTGTTAATGCACCCTTAAAATTTTTAAGAAAAAATTGTGGAATGCATGTTTTGGTGGCCCTTTGGTAATGCATCCTTAAAATTACAAAAGCAACTGGGAGGTTTTCACAAAGTGTACTTTCATCTCATAAAATGAATATGAAGAAATCCATATGTAGGTCAAGAAGGGCAACAAACAAATTGATGGGCAATTGGACATTCATGCTTACAGTTACTAATTTAGAGGCCATCCTTGAAGGATTAATGACCAAAGTGGCCCTCATAACTATCCTGAAGGTAGTTTGCCAAGCCCTCTTTATGACATTTCCTAAAAACAGGGATTACAGTTGGCACCATACCCTTTAGATGGAACTTGGGAGTGCAGGCAAACCTGGAAGTGTAATTTCACTAAAATGAGCAGGGTGGAAATGGTGGAGCGTGAACGCATGGGGCGGGCATGAATGCTGTGGAGAAGCGCGGACGTACTAAACAGGCGGGGATGCTTAGACGCGGACGTATTGTCAGGGCACTACAGAAAACGGATATTTTATGGCTGTAAAAATATGATTGGGGATGACTGGCGACTGCATGCAGTCATATTCTTGGAAGTCAACATCTTGGAGGAAAAATATAATTGCAAATATGATTGCCAGTCATATTGTAGCCTTATACATCATGGACGTATAGTATACGCCTATTGGGAACATTAAAGTACTTCATTGGGAAGAGCAAGGACCATGTTCGGGGAATGGAGAGTCATATTTTCTAGTCATATTTTTGGGTGAGTCATATTTTTTAGTCATATCTCCATGGTACTAACATTTTTTTTGAAAGGTGCAATCAAAGGAAAATTTGGGTGGGCAGTCGTATATTTGCCTCAGTCATATTTGTTAGTCATATTTTTGCATGTGACTTTATGCAATCATATTTGTTAGTCATATTTTTGAAACCCTAGATGCCACTTTTTTAGGATTTTGAAACCGTAGCCGCCACTTCCTTAGGCTTTTGAAATCATAGCCACCACCTTTTAGGGTTTTGAAATCCCTAGCCTCCATTTTTTTTAGAGTTTTGAAACCCTAGCCGCCACCTTTTAGGGTTTTGAAATCCTAACCGTCACTTCTTATAAATTTTGAAACCTTAGTTTTTTCTTCATTTGCCTCTTCTTCCTTGTCTTTGTTATCTTCTAGTTTTTGTTTCTTGTTGCATTTTGTTGTTTCTTAAGTTTAATTTCTTGTTGTTTCTTGTTGTTTCTTGTTGTCTTTTAATTGTTGTTTCTTATTGTCTTTTAATTGTTGTTTCTTAGTTGTTGTCTCTTAAACTTTTAGTTGTTGCTGTTTAGTTGTTGTCTCTTGGTTATTATTTCTTAGTTGTTGTTTCTTAGTTGTGGTCTTATAAACTCTTTGATGTTACTTTATAATTGTTGTCTTTTAGTTGTTGTCTCTTAGTTGTTATTTTTTAGTTGTTGTTTCTTAATTATTGTCTCTTAGTTGTTGTTTCTTAGTTGTTGCTTTTTAGTTATTGACTCTTAATTGTTGTTTCTTAGTTCTTGCTTTTTAGTTATTGTCTCTTAGTTGTTATTTCTTAGTTGTTGCTTTCTAGTTGTTGTCATTTAGTTGTTGTTTCTTAGTTGTTGTCTCTTAATTGTTTTTTTTGTTGCTTTCAACTTGTATTACAAATTTTAGTTGCTATTTCTTGAAAATTGAGCATTTTATTCATTTACTAAGAATTAACTTTCTTAATTCTGTATGTAGGCACTTGAAGTTGGAACAAGGTTATTAAAAGCTACTTACAACACAATGGAGCCAATGTCTTCACATTATTGTAAGGAATATAGACCCTACAAGCAGTTATAGAGTCATTCATTGTAATATGTTTTGTGTTAATAATAAATAAATGTCATTAAAAAGGATTACATTCTTTTTGCATTGTTTTCCTTCAATTTAATTGTCTTCTATGCATTACTAGAATCATATATACATATTTTTAATTGCACGAGGTCTTCTATTTAGTTGTTGAATTATACTGATGGATGACCACAATACATTATATCCATTTAAACTGTATAGAACATGTGATTGTAGTTTATAATTGAAGTTACATTAAACTTCAATCATCCTAATCACAAATCACACACCTAAATGAAAGAAATATGACTCCACATTGGCCAAAAAATGACTACACAAAGTCATATGCTACATTAACCAAAATATGACTCACCGTAGTCATATACTGTAGTCATATTGTGAATAGTCTGAAAATATGACTTATAAGAGTCAGATCCTGTACAAGCAAAATTATGACTCACAAGAGTCACATTCCATATAAGCAAAAATATAACTCGCTATAGTCATTTTCCACGTCATCCCAAAATATGATTCAACGAAGTCATATTCCACGTCACCCAAAATATGAGTCAACGGAATCATATTCCACATCACCTAAAACTCAAATTCCACGTCATCTAAAATATGACTCAACGGAGTCATATTCCACATAGGATTTATTTATTTGTCCGAGCAAGTCATGAGAAAGTCAAGCCTTCAAGAATAGTCAACATATACGCCAAATTGGCAAAATACATCTAAATATGGCTAAATATACCTCCAATCCATATGACTGCAAAAATATGACTTGCGCAAAATATGACTCGTCGGTAATGACTAGGCGCAGTCATATAGCGAGTCATCTACAGTGATTTTTGGTAGAGTCATATTTTTTGATTTCAGTCATATTTTGCAGTCATAAAATACTCATTTTCTTGTAGTGGGGCAATGACATCTGAGTGTGGACACTGGAGAAGAACTGTAAGGGCAAGGATGCTGGAGTACGGACGCACCTCTTGGGTGGAGATGTTGAGCCGCAGTTGTCTAGGGAAGTCAACAATGCATTGGCTTTTAATTTTTTTACATTTTTTAGGCCGCAAAGTTTACAACTTGCACTTAATTGCTAATAGTTGGTGGCTGTACAGCTTATAAAACCCTGAGAGGATGAGACTTGAGGAATCTAGAGTGTCATTCATAAAATAATTCACCTCTTTTGAGCATTTTAAGGAAAATTACCCTACCTTCATACTCCAAGTTTTTTCCATTCGCAAAAAGTCATTGACCACTTTGGACACTTTGGATGGACGTAATTCCTATCGGACATCCCGGATGGACGGACAAATGGGCGTGCAGTCTGTCCGTCTAGTGTAACAACCTAGCCCTGAACAACGGAAAATTACAAAACATAGCCAAACCCTTGTTGAATTTGTTGTAATAGAAAAAATGCCAAATAACCATCAGGGCTATACGCTGAGCAGTAGGCAGCAACTGAGATGTAATGTCATCTCATCTACCTGTTGTGGACGCCTCTACACTCTACTGAAAAAATCAGAGCACTAACGAGCATTTTAGACTGTTGTAGCATTCTTTAAGTTGACCTCACAACAAAATCACAAATGCAATTTGAACTAACTTCCCATGAACAAATTAGAGCATTGTTTTGATAGTCACAGCACTACTTAAGCTGACCCGGCAAGAGGAGAATCATTGCAGGGGTGCAGATCAACGGGCATCAGAAACTATCAGAGGCGTCAGAGTGTCGTTCAGAGGATATTGTTGGATGAACTGATCTAATGCTTGGGGTGTCCAGTCAACATGCACCTAACAATTCACAACATGGTATTCGTCCAACAGTGCGAGATATTCCGAGATAGGGATGTTTACCATTGTTCCCGAGAATGCAAAAGATGACACGGCCTCCTCAAGAATCCTTAGTTGCGTGCAACTATTGTCTTCATCCACCACCTCACGCATATTCCTCTATTGAATTCAGATCTCTTGGATGATGCTCCCGTTGCTACACTGGTGTTTTATCTTCTCGAGATGGAACCGTCAATTTGCCTCTTTTGCCATCAACTTTAATAAAGCTTTGATGTCAGGCAGTTGGTGCCAGTCATTCAAAATCTGCCAAACCCAAATCCCTTACTACAAGGCTTCGCCGCAGGCCAACGCCACCTGCATTTCACGATGCTATTGGTCCACTTGGAAATTATTGAAGGATCGTCTGATGCCAATCCCGTGGCCATGGATTACTTCCTCCACCCTCCAAGCGGTCGGGGGACACCTTATGAGAAACACCCTCACGGCACCGCAAGGGAGAATGCTGGTATGCGAGTGGGGAGTGGGGAGCGGCGAGCGGCAAGCGGGAAGCGGGGATTAGTGAGCGTAGAGCGACAATATTGCAAATGAAAAGAAAAAAAATCCTAAAGGAAAAAATGAATGGAAGTAGATGAATAAAATGGATGGAGGTTGATGGAAAATGGATGAAAAAGTAGATGAAAAAGTAGATGAAAAAAGTAGCTGAAAAAAAGGATGAAGAAGAGGATGAAAAAGTGGATGAGAAAAGATGGATGAAAAAATGTGATGGATAAATGGATGAATGGATGAAAAAGTGGATAGAAGTGTATGATAAAATTTAATTTTTTATGGTTAGCCAAAACAAATTTGCGAGAAAGGTTGAAAAGGAAGAAATTTCTCTATTCCTAATGAAATATGGGACCTATAGCCGTGCCTCCTATGACCGTGGAATTAGTCATTTCCTAAGGGAAAACCCAATTTGTAAAAATTTGGGAGGTGACCTTCTGTGTGAAAAAATGGGTAGAGAAAAGGAAGAAAAGGAAGTAAAATTGACGCTACGAATGGAAAGCCCAAAAACAGAGGCCAAAAGAATAGGAAAACTAAGCTAATGGGTTTAAGAAATTGTAAAAAGAATGGAAAACAATGGAAACAAAAAATAAGAATATGTAATGTCAAAATAGAAAGAATGTAAGTGAGGCGATGCCGGCAATGTTGTCCAAAAAAATATAGAAGAAAAAATGAGGGGTCAAAGTGAGAGTAGGAATCATTTGTCATTGAGGCTAAGGTTTTTGAGAAACCTTAGCCTAAAAAAAATAACATAAGGAAGTGGAGTCCGCGGTGTTGACTAATAAAATATAGAAAAAGAAGTGAGGGGTTGAGTTGAGATTGTGACTCATTTCTCATTGAGTCCAAGCTCAAGGATGCAACACAACCCCTTGGAAGAAACCACAAATCCAAAAAGAATATACTTGAGTGGGAATCTTCACTTAATCAATTGACCAACACTATTATCACCCTTCCGTGCATATTGACACCTAAATGAAAAAAACATACATCGTAGGGGTTTGAAGGTCTGAATACAAAAATAACTTCTGTCAATAACAAAATTATTGTAATGCAAAACTGACATTACTGGAAAGAAATCAACAAAGAAACCAGTATGAAAAATCACTTGAATGCATTATAGGAAGGAAAATGAGGGGTTGTACAACCTGAATAAAGAAATCATACCAATAATATCGAATGAGGAGTCCTGTTTAGAGACAATACTTCATTTTGACTGTGTTGATGTCGAACTAGTGTCACTATCTGAAGTCTCCGTATCTGACTCAACAGCATAATCGTCTACAAACTGAAGAACACGTGCATCTACGGAACGGACCCTAGAAGTTGGCTCCCCTTCTAGTGCAAGTGAATCCGTACATATGGCCTCAACATACACTGGTAGCTTAAAGGGCTTAGTTGGGCTTGGGAAAAAACCCCGGTTAGCAAAGAATGGAACTTCTCTCACTTCTTGGGCTTGCCTACACCATCAACAGGAAAACAAATTAGATGAGAAGGTAATAAAATTTTACAATGGATCCAAACGAAGTAGATAAAAGGAAAACTTACTTACTGAATCGTGATGTCTTCACGATACGCTGAACCGGCACATCCTCTTCATCAAGATCTGTAGTAACTACAACAGGGCGTGGGGGTGGTGGTGGAGGAACTGCTACTGAACGCATGATGGGAGCAATGAGGGCATCAAAAATAGCCTTATCATCCTCAAATGCCAGAATATGACGGCGGATAGCGCGACAGGCTTGAATGCTTGCACCTTTAAACATCCAATACATACGATAATCTCTGAAATCATAATCACAATAAATGTTGAAGTCTCAAGGTAGAGAACATGAATCAGGAAGCAAACAATACCTGTAGCCGCCGTGCAGTCTACCACTACATCCCCTAGCTGAGAACATGCCTCCACGAGCATCTGCATGAATTGCCTGGCCTTTTCACGCGGTCCACGCCATGGAATGGCCCCATTCATGCTGACATCGTCCTTGTTACAGAAATTCTGGAGGATGTCATCACGGGCAACATTGACCCCCACAGCTTCATAAGATGGAACTAACTGAAAAGGGAAGTTTGCCACCGTCTTTGGTCCACATTGTCTAACCACCAGAGAAATGGCAAAGCGCATAGTCTGCAGTAATAAGCATGCAATAACCAATAAGTAAATAGTTGGAAGTGTGTGAAAACAAAAATGAAACTGAAATTGAGGTGATTTAAAAGGCTCTTACCGTCCTACTAGGATCAGCTGGTGACGTCAAGTGTAAGTGATTCATGCCAAACCAAGTTAGCAGTATCTTAAACTTGTATTCCTCGCAACACCCAAGAAGTTGGCTCTTGTGAACTCGTGAGGGTACTGGATACATCACGATCAAAGCGCCGTTATCATGTAAGTATTGCTCAGCGAAGTCAAAGATAGGAAGCAACCATTGCGAGTGAAATTCGTTCCACATGGGAATGGGTGCAGGTGGAGACGACACAGTAGGAACATGAAGACCTTCTGAAACATCCAAGAACATCAAATCCACCGCCGATTGCTTACTCAAAACACCGCCAAAGTAGCGGTCCTTGTCACCAGAATGCTGCAAAAACGAGTGTCGTGGACATGTTAAGAGGCACAGAAGGATTCAGAACAAGGAATTAAGAAATCACTCGTCCACATAGAAGTGAATGACTCCAAATAATAGTACCTAAGTGTAAAGGTAGAAAAATTACCATGTCCAAGAAGGCAAGGACGTCATCAAAGGCCTTCTTATTACCAGGAAGAATTCCCATAGACAAGTTGAAAATGCACTCATCAATGTCGGGAACAGGGTCCACGTTATGAACGATTGGTATTAGTCCACGTACCAACTGCTCCTGAGTGAGTGAGAAGCCAGAAGAGCCCTCCTTCATATCAGCAGAGCTTGTAGCTGGTTCTTGGAACGTAGTGTCGGCCTTCCTTTTGGTGCCCTTCTTCTTGCCGGACTCGTATTCCTTCAAAGACTTTGCAAGAAGCTTTTTCTTTTGGTTCTCCTCGGACTTCCTCTTTGCATCCTCCATCCTCTCGACTTTCTTCTTGTCTGATGCCTCGCGTCGCTTCACAGCTCTCTCTCGGGCATTTGGATCCAATCCAGCGAACTCGTCTAACTCCGGATCTACGATGGCAGCCTCGTTCAACTTCTGGAATAAAGACTCTTCCTCAGGTGGTGCGGTTCCAAAATTGCACTCTAAATACCATGGACATGCTTGCAGATGAGAACTCGTCCAATTCTTCAATTGTGATGGAGAAAACATGCAATCTACAGAGGAACGATCCAACCAAGTTGTAAGAAATGGCGGGAGGTCAGCTTTTGCAATGGCGTTCTTTGAATATAATTCGGACTTGAAGTACCTACACAGAGGTTCAAAAATTAATATTTGCACACCACGAGAATGCAAAACAGAGAATGCACTGCTTGAAGTGAAGCATGTAATGTGACGCGTGCAGCTGACAATAGGACACCAATAACAATTGCAGAGAACTGTACACTCACATAATACTAGAAAAGGAGAACAATAAAAATCAAATAGTACCTATATATCACTCGCTTTACAGCGAGCGCGGACCCTTTGAAATCCTTAAAAGAGTCCGATTTCTTGAATGCATCAGAACCCTTGAATGTACCCGTGTAGGCAGTCTCCCACAGTTTCATCCGCCATCCCTCTAAATAATCTGGTAGTGGCTGCGGATCAGTAGCCACAGACATGTCTACTGGAATATTATCCGACCGTATAATATTGTCAAACATCTCCATGGAAGCCTCTTCAATCTGCGTGCAGGAGAAACTCAAAACAAATGAGTTTGTTATAATAATCCATCGCATCCTTTTGCGGTTTTGTATAAAATAATATATACATGTAAACAAAAAAACAGCCTCAACCATTTTCCAATCAAAACATTTGTGATTTAGAAACTTACCCCTGCATACCAACAAGCTTTGGTGAGAATTCTCCTCATTTACAGGACGCGGAGGAAGTCGGCGTGCCTCTCAAGAGGGACCTGAAGCGTTCATCCATTTTAGCCACCGCACTTTGAAGGTTGGATTCACGTTAGCAGTGGCAATCATTTGTAGCTTTTCTAATGTCAACTCCGGCACGGAAAACAAGCTCCAATGACATTCAATCTGTATAGAGAACAAATCTCATAAGAAATCCAGAAGACAAACAAGTAAATAAAAAAGTTCCAAAAAGTAAACTGATAGAAGTTTACCTCCTCCAACCACTCTCTACCAAGTGCGGGAGAAGCCACTGCAGTGATCTTCGATAGCTTTTTGTAAAGCTTCTCTGTGGAGTCTTTCATAGAAGTTCGCATGGCCGAAGCAACTCCCTCCTTTGTGACCTCATCCTTTGGTGTGTCCTTATAGTATTTACGGATGGCAGCATTTGTAGCTACCGCAATCTCTTGCTACACAATATTACACAGTATGTGAGAATCCATTTACACTATTATAGACATAAACCCTTATGAACAAGAGAAGGTAGTTAACTAGAAGGTCGAAGAAGAATCATTACCTTGAAAATGAACGAGGTAAAAACCTCCAATGGCATCTTGTACCAAGTCTTACGTGTATACTGTTCACATGCTTTGGCTTCATGAGGACTCAGAAGCTCCTGGAATTTTTCAACCTCCATAAGTCCATATTTCTGCACTCTATAAAGCGTGTGCACGAGGTTTGTCTTCACGTGAGAATTCTCTGTATGCTTGATAGAAAAAAAAGAACAACATAAACATAGATACACTGAAACAAGAATACAAAAGGATGTGAATTTAGAAAAAAAATTACCATAAGCAAAATGATAAGAAACACTGAAGGAACTCACTTGTTAATGTCGTGCATCGCTTGCATCATGACACTAATGCGACTCTTGGTGTTAAGTACAATAGAGTCAACAGAAATATGCCAATTAGGATCTGTTGGGTGCAGGCGCCGGATGTGATTCATCCAAGCAATACATCTATGGTTCCCGTCGCAGACAAAGAATTTGGAGTCCACCAACTTCACGAGAACTGGGTGGGACTTCAGATGTGAATTAAACTTATCGTTCTCAGAATTCCAGTAAGGACCCCACTCTTGTTTCTCTGATTCGGTGAACATGGACGAGTGCCCATCCTCATCCGATATCGACACATAAAAGACTCTTGCCCCCTCCTCGTAACCATGGCTGAATTGATTCTCCAATAATGTCAGGTCACATGCAAGTGTGGGTCTAACCATGGGCATCGGCACCAGTCTGCATAATGGAATCTTCATACGAGAAAGTTCAAGTGTGGAGAATCGCAAACTCAAAATGATAGAAACAGTGTCCATCTTCTAAGAACGCCTGATGTCATCCTCTATGAATTCATCTTCTTCTGAGACATGTGTAGTCTCCACAATGTTGTTCCCCGATACTCCAGAGCCATCAATGGTCGCCTGCAACGATGCTGTGGATGTACAAGTGGACTTTGATGGCGATTCCCTCGATCGCATAGCGTCGGTGGGTTGCTGTGCAAAATGACAATAATGAGATTGAAATAACGCTGGTCCATATCAAACCCGAAAAGGTGTAAACAAAGTAGATACGAGGACGATTAGTCAGCTCAGATGCTCATGACAGCAAATGCAAATCCGAAAGACCATCATATTATATCAAGCAATACACCTCCGTGAGAAGTGTATCACACAGCACATACACATCGTTCAGCTATGGATCTGTAATGTCCACAGCAGTATATGATGATATCGGTGTCCAAGGCCAACGCCGAAGTGACCTCTAGTTCCTCGTGGTCACACGTGCAGACTGGTGTACTCTCCTCAGTCAATGATACTAACTCAACTGCCTGGTCTGTGCCTACAGAAGTGCAAGACGAGACCAGCGGGGACAGAAGGTCCTCTAGGAACACATCGTGGATACTATCATGAAGTTCCTCACTGCTCTCATTAAGTTCCTGAAGAAGATTGTCCAGGCTTACCATGAGCCTTGGGGGTCCAATGTCATAAAGATCCGCACCATCATGAGATACGACAACATCAGTTTGCGGTAGATTCACATGATGCTGATTCTCTGAACGCAATATTTCTCCTTGAGGATCCGCTGGCGCCAGCTGATCTGG
Organism: Bryoerythrophyllum caledonicum; assembly: GCA_963971425.1. Classification (NCBI taxonomy): domain Eukaryota; kingdom Viridiplantae; phylum Streptophyta; class Bryopsida; order Pottiales; family Pottiaceae; genus Bryoerythrophyllum; species Bryoerythrophyllum caledonicum. The sequence continues at coordinate 13,738,063 of OZ020519.1, forward strand.
ACACAGTCCTAGAGTAATGGATGCCAATACCTGATTGACATTTTAAACAAAATGCCATACACAAAGCCTTAGATACGGAGATGGAACTTGAACTACAAAGAGAGATAACCGTACAATGAATTAAGAAGTAGCCCAGTAACAAAGAAAAGAAAAGAATTTCTTCTCGTGGTTGCCTCCACCAGTTTAAATCACCGGCATCAGCGCACACAGCCCTTCCCTCCCACTTCCTCTCGGCACCGAGAGCTCGGGCAGGGCGACACCCTAATGGGAAATCTGAGAATCGACAAGGCAGGTAAGGGCAGGCCTCCGCACCGCATCATCGGCCCCCGCTGCATACCGCATGCCCCTCGACAGCCCTCTCGGCACCAAGAGTTCGAGTGGGGCGACACCCTAATGAAAAATCCAGGAATCGACAAGGCAGGTAAGGGCAGGCCTCCGCACCGCATCATCGGCCCCCGTTGCATACCGCATGCCCCTCGACAGCCCTCTCGGCACCGAGAGCTCGAGTGGGGCGACACCCTAATGAAAAATCCAGGAATCGACAAGGCAGGTAAGGGCAGGCCTCCGCACCGCATCATCGGCCCCCGCTGCATACCACATGCCCCTCGACAGCCCTCTCGGCACCGAGAGCTCGGGTGGGGTGACACCCTAATGAAAAATCCGGGAATCAACAAGGCAGGTAAGGGCAGGCCTCCGCACCGCATCATCGGCCCCCGCTGCATACCACATGCCCCTCGACGGCCCTCTCGGCACCGAGAGCTCGGGCGGGGAGACACCCTAATTGGAAATCAAAACTCTTACACCAACAACATGAACGACTGTGCGATTTGGTTTGGCGGCTTACTTGTGCATCCTCTGTGCCCAGAGGCTCGCTTGCTGCGTGTTGCATTGTGTCTGCTTGGTTGTTTCTCCGGGATCGCAAGTTCCGCTGTCGTGTTGTAAATTACTACACTATGTAAAAAGATAATATAGATACAAAAAGTGTGGTCGTAGAGTGACCTACAGTTTAATTCAATGTGGGAACATTTGGAGCTTGTTAGCCTAGCTTGGATGTACTGCATCTCTTGTCTCTAGCTCAGGGGTAGGTAGGTGGCCAGTTGGCTGCTTATTTTCCTGCTCTCACTAGTAAGTGCCAAGCCGCAGCCGCCCGAACAGTTCAACGAGTTCAATGAGACTCGAACTCGGAATCAGTCGGCGGATAACAAACGGGCTCTTACAGCCAACCAAGTCTGCAACTTGGCGATTATCATCGAGCCTGCAATAGTCTTATACTACTACAGATAAGTCGTTTGTTTCTTAATCTGACTTTACTGTGGACCATCTTTTAGATGGAAAGGCATCTATGGCTACTTAAATTTGCTTAGCCGTTTCCAATTAAAGAAATGTCATTGAGTTAATGTTAGGGAAGGCAAGCTTCTTGATGAAGTTATCGAAAAACATATAAAGGGTAGATGGTTGCCGTGCCTTATGCATTACTTCAGGTCATTATTAGTTTGGATTGTTTCTTCTTAGTTTCTATAGGTTGATAGTATGGCTTCTCAAGACCCTGATGATTGGGAGTTTCCTTTAGCTCACTCACCGGATGATCTAATTCAACTTTCTCAACCATCAACATCAAGGCGACGTGAGCGAGAGGAAGCAGGGCCTTCTGAGCGTCGTGTTCAACCACGTACCGCTTTTGATCCTCAACAAGTTCCTTTGACAAGTTTAAGAAGTTTACAACCGGAGGCAAGAACTTTAGTAATCGTCTTGGAGGTTGGAGATGTGCTTGTCGAAGGCCATCAAGTGGTGTTTGAAGGGTGTTTTCAAAACACTAACGAAGGTCAAATGGTAACCCGCTTGTCCAATGACCTTGGTCACCGTCTTTGGCTTCAAGGCCCGCTCAGACACTTGGGTAGTGAAAGGCGATCGAGTTACATTGCTGCTGTTCTTCGTGAGATTCTTGACTTTTTACATGTTTAATCCATCTAGGGGCTGAAGTTGAGACCATTTGTTGTTATTTTTCTTAATATATTTGTAGTTAGTTGTTGTTGTTGAAGAAACCCGGTCTTTAGATTGATGACCAGGTAGTTAGTGTTTAAAAATGCAAAGAATAGAAGGGATAGAGGGATGATAAGGGTTGATAAGGGGGAGAATTTGAGCAACCAATGGGGTTTAAGATGCCCATGTGGCCTTTGAATGGGCTGAGGTTAGTTGTGATTGGCTCTTTTCCCCGTTTTGGGGGTTGGGTTCTTCCTTACCAAGGAGGGGTTGGACTGCGGGGGCTCTCTCGGGTTGTTTTTGTTGTAGTTTGTTTTGGTTTTTGAGTATGTTGTAGCCCTTGTTGTTAGCTCTCTATGAAGCTATCACTCGGTCTTAGAGCTCAAAGTATGAGTGAACGGCGCCTTGTCGAACACAAGGGGGTCTGCTGCCCCATGTTTTCATGAGCAGTAGGTTTGAAGCCTTGTAGCAAGTTGTACAAAGTATATCTAAATGACATCTTTGGTGAGTGTTTGTACACTGTAAATAGCTTTCCAAAGAGCTATCTTATGCTCTATTTCGAGCTTTTGTGAAGTCATAGCACTAGTTTGAAAGAAGAGGGGTCAGCTGATTTGAGTTTTTGTAAGAAGTAACTTTGATTGCACATAGCGGCTGGCCAGATGGGTTTTTGGAGGTGAAATTTGGTGTGCATGTGGTGTATTTTAGTGGCTTTTCAAGTAGCTATAGCACGACTCATTCCGAATTTGTATGAAACCGTAGTGGTATTTTGAATTAGAAGGTTAATCAAGAGTTTAAAAGAGAGTTTGAGTTCGGTTTGTACTTAATGAGAGGTTAGATAAATGATTTCAAAGGGAGTAAGGGTATATAGGAGAAGGGTATGAAGTGGTTAGGGTATGTAAGGGTAAGGGTATGTGGGATTGTGGTTAATTAGGGAATTAATTATCTTAATCAAGGTTAATTGTGTTAAGTAAGATTAACTAGTCTAATTGTAATTAATTAGCTTAACTAAGATTAAGTGGATTAATTAAGGTTAATCATATTATTTAAATATAATTATCTTAACTATTAATTAATTATTATTAAGCGAACTTAGTTAATTTAATCAGAGTTTAATTAAGGCTTGATTTAGATTAAGGATAATTAATGTTTTGAGTTAAGTTTTTGGGAGACAAGTTCTACAAGACATCTGCATCATGTCTTATTATATGTACATCGAGTTTTATTATACAAGTTGAAGATTGGAGGCCTTTTTCGTATGCTAAATGAGGACTTATGAGTTTATATGGGCTTGAACACAAAATTATATGTTCCATATTCTCCCTTTCCCTCTCTAAACTAAGTGCAGCCAAGAACCCTGCGTTTTCCTGAAGCAAAGACTCTCTACTCGACATTTGGTGCTTCCACTGAGAGAGCTTTAGGGCATTTGGTTAAGAGGGAAAGATGGATGATTCTGGAGGAGCTCGAGGTGGTGGAGGTGGTCAGAATCTTGCAGAGGAGTTTATGAGGGCCATGCAGATGCTTATGGGCCAACAAGCTGCTAATACATCGGGACAAGGAGCTACGAAGGCTTTGAAGACTGTCATCAACAAATTAGGGAGGTTTGATGGCAAGAATGTTTCCAAGTTTTTGAGGGTCTATGGATGCGAGATGGAGATTTATCAAGTAGCTGGAGAAAGGATGATTGAGACTTTCCACCTTGCAGTTGTACCTGAGATCAGGGAGAGGGTCAGACAGTTGCATGAAGGTATAGATGTGCCCTCATGGGCTGCATTTGAAGAAAGACTCAGAGATGAGTACTTTGATGAAGATACTGAGAGGATGTCCAAGAGAGGGTTTCTTGATTGGGTGGAACAACGGCCTGGCAAGCACATGGGGCCTAACGAATTACTCAGAGAGTTTGAGAAGAAATTTGGACAGTTACCTTTGGTTGAGAAGCGTCTACTGGAGGTGAGGAAGTCTGAGCTTTTTCTACAAGCTGCGGATGAAGCATTAGAAGACAGATTGCTTCTTTTTCTCTCAGATAGTACTACCGAAGGTGGTTTTACCACTAATTGGAGGAGATTGGAAGAAGGGGTGAGCATTATTGCCAAACAACAACGTGTGAAGGCAAGAGGACTTGGAGCAAGGATAGAAGCTTTACCGATAGTAGAAAACAAAGCTTCAACATCAATCCAGCCTACTTCTACTCCTCTAAGTTCCTCAAAGGGCAAAACGGTGGATGATGCTACGATTCAAGAGCTTATGAAGGGCATCAAGGAATTAAAGGTGGAGATGAGTACGCTTATGAGGAATACCAAAACGAGTGGTTCTCAACCTAGTGGAGGGCAGAAGGATTTTGTCATGAGGTGCATTTGGTGTGATGATCCAAGCCACAAGCGTGGAGATTGTACGTCGTATGCAGATGCTATGAAGAATGGCATTATTTCTTTCAAGGAAGGAAGGATTAGAGATGCTTCGACGGAAGAAGTTTTGAACACCAACTTTGGAAGAGGGGGCATGAAGAAGTTGATGGATGAGCGGTTGAAAAATGGCAGTTCTTCGAAAGGCAAAGAAGCAGAAACCTATAGCATTGAGGTCGAGCAGGATAAGGTGAAAATCTTATCTCATGTACCCACAGAACTGATGGTCAGAGGAGCACAAGCTATCAGACAGCTTACTGGATGGGATGATCCGGTAGATGCGATCACCATCAGGGCATATCTGGAGAATGAGCAAGGGATCGATTTGCCTAGCGATGCGTTGGTCGAAGCTAAACGTGGCAGAGATGAAGAAGAAGAGACAACGGAGCCAGTAAGCAAGAGGAAGCCCTCAGGCAACAAGGATACTATTCCAACACAAGGGCCAGCAAATCACACTCGCCAGAAGCAAGACGCTGGACCTTCTAACTTACATCCAGGGAATGCACCACTACCAAAGGACAAATGGGAGGAAAGGATGAGCAGTAAGAAGGGAAAGGAGAAGGAAGATTCTGCAAAGGGAAGAGGTAAAGTACCAGCCTACAAACTTCAATCCGATATTGAATCTTCAATTGATATGAAGGGCATTCTTGAAGAGAGGATTCTTGATGCAAAGATTGAATTCACTTTGAGAGAGGCTCTTGGTATCGCCAAGAAAGACTTTCACGAGCTCATAATAGATGTTATCAAGAGAAAGAGGCAAATGACAGCAGAGACAGTGATGGCAAAGGCGATAGATACTCACGTGACCAAAGATGAAGAAGAAGAGATTGGGCAAGTGTTTGTCATGATGTGTGATTCTACAAGCTCGAGCGAGAAGGATGTGGAAGATGTTTCAAATCTTCTGGATGGAGAAATGGAAGATGAGGTCTTGCAGATGTTTTCTTTAGAATTCATTGCGAAGAAACCAGAGGAGACAAAGGCTGATGCTTCTCCTGAAGAGATTGCAATGACATGTTGTATGGGTGGAGAGTTTTGGGGAGAACATGAGGATGAAACAATGCGAACTTATACTCAGCCATTCTGGGCCAGAGCTACAACAGAGACACGTGTGAAGCTTGGAGACTTGGATGAGTCTATATTAGCTCTTGTTGATCATGGATCTGAGATTAACATAATCTCAAGGAAGATCTATGAAAAGGGTAAGTGGCCCATTGACATCAACCATGGATGGGTTTTGCGAGCAGCAAATAATGAGAGAGGGGGTCTTTACGGTGCATGCCCAGCTGTGAAGACCAAGATTGGAGATGTTGAAGTTGAACAAAACTTCTTTGTGCAGAACAATGGTACGTATCCGATTATTTTGGGACAACCATATATCACTGCTACAAGGATGGGAACTAAGGTTTTAGATGACGGCTCACACTATGCTAGGATTCGGAGTTGTGATGGGAAGAAAGCAGTGCAGTTTCTCACTGTGAAACCAAATCATGAGAGACATAGAGCCCAACTTAGAGAAGCACCCATGATCGATGACTCTGAAAACTTTCAGGGTTTCTAGATTGCACACGTGGAAGATGGGGGTCCGCGGGTGCAAGGGGTTTCTCAACAGTTTCATTCCCCAATGTAAATAGTAGAGGTCGTGTGGTTTTAAATGTTACAGGAGATAGCCTTGTAACTTTTGTGAGGATTGAAGATTTGGATTCAGTAGGAAAGAAGGCGGTTAAGAAAATTGGAGAAAAATTCAAAAAAATGGGTGTGGTATTGGATGACGAGAATATTATTGGAGTGATAGAAGAAGAAGGATTTTCTGATGACATTGTAAAGGTTTTAGAAGGTGTACTTGACCAAAGGCCAACGCCTAGTGATGTTGTAGTTGAGGTTCATTCAAGGGAGCTCTTTGATGAGCTTTTAAAATCAGCAAGAACTATTGGATTGGTTGAGAGCCATGGTGCATACTTTGAAGCTGATGTTAACACCAAATACAAGACAGTGGCAAAGAAAGTGAAGCCCGTTGCAACACAATTGCCACCTGACACTGATGATCACATTAAACAGGCGGAGAAGGAACCGGGACTGAGAGAATCAAGGAAGATTGGGCACAAATTCACTAATGAGACAATTGGCAAGCTAGAGATTGGAGGGGGTGAATTCTTGAATGAATTAGAGAAGAAGAGATTCCGAGACATGCTCTCTAAACATGGCAAAGCATTTGCGTCATCACCAGATGAAATTGGATGTGTGCAACCTAATGTAATTGCACCAATGGTTATTTTTACTGTGCCACATGTGCCATGGGATTTGAAGCCAATACCAGTGCCAAGGGCTTTGTTGCCAAAGTTGGTGAGTCTACTGAAGGAGAAGGTACAAATGGGCATACTTGAACCTTCTATGGCTCCATACTCCAACCGTTGGTTTACAGTGCCGAAGAAATCAGGGGCATTAAGATTCATACAAGACATGCAGCCGGCTAATAAGGTTACTATCAGAAACAAAGGGTCTGGACCGGTTGTGGATGAAGTGGCTGAAGCATTTGCAGGACATGCCATCTATTCTATTGGAGACTTATATTCAGGTTATGATCAATTCCAACTTGCAAATGAGAGCAGGGATTTGACAACCATGAAGACTCCATTGGGACTTGTAAGGATGTGCACATTGCCTCAAGGTGCCACAAATTCAGTGGCTCACATGCAAAATGCCATGAACCGCATTTTAAAAGACTTTGTACCTGAGAAGACAATACCTTTTGTTGATGATATACCAATCAAGGGCTGCAAGGAAGAGGCAAGAGATTTATCTAAGGATGAAGATGGTTGCAGGAGATTTGTGATAGACCATATTGCAGATGTGGAGATGATTCTGGGAAGGCTTGAAGAGGTGGATTTAACATTGTCCATCGACAAGTCTAAGTTTGGTGTGGGAGAAATTGTGGTAGTTGGGCACTTATGCGGAAGATATGGGAGAAAACCTAACCCTGAGAAAGTAGATGCTATTGCTAGAATGAAAGCATGTAGTAGCATTACCGAAGTAAGGAGGTTTTTAGGCGCATGTGTGTTTTATCAGATTTGGGTACCACATTTTGCTCATGTGGCTGATCCATTATACAAACTCTTGAGAAAGGGAGTGAAGTTTAGATGGGGGCATGATCAAGAGCTAGCAATGGAAGGATTAAAGGACATTTTGAAGTCTTCACCAACTCTAAGACAAGTTGAATATGATAGTGGCAGACCAGTAATTGTGACAGTCGATACTAGCCCAATTGCTACAGGTTGGGCTATTGGCCAAGACGATGCAGAAGGAAGAAGATTTGCTATAAGATTTGGAGCAAGGATTCTTACAGAGCGTCAAAGAGCATATCCACAAGTGAAGAGGGAGCTTTTAGGGGCACTAACGGCACTAAAAGCAGACAGAAACTACTTGATAGGTGCAAATGTCATCTTGGAGACTGACTGTTTGCCATTGATTGGTATGGTTGCCAATTGTTCTACTCCAGACATTGCTATGCTACGGTGGATAGCCTACATTCGATCACTAAATCCTGTGTTAGTTCATATTACTGGCAAGAAAAACTCAGTAGCTGATATGCTATCCAGAGCCAGGTATATGTGTGAAGACGAGATGAAGGCACAAGAAATTGGTGAGGAAGATGACGATGAAGATTATGGCTATGTTTTGGCAGTAGATGGAGCAGATACAAGTGGTGACATTCATCTATTCAAAGAAGAGCTATATCAAGATAAATTAAAAGACATTGGTATCTATTTGAGCACTTTGAGAAGGCAAGAAGGCTGGTCAGACAAAACGTTTAAAGATATTAGACATCAAGCCTATAATTATCTTCTCAGAGATGGTCTATTATGGAAAAGGCCAAAAAGAGATGATGGGGTGCCTCTGAGAGTAGTTGACGACTTGGAGTTGAAGAATCAAGTTCTTAAAGAGTTTCACGATACTCTTTGGGCAGGACATAGAGGAGTTTGGGCCACATATTACAAGATCAAGGAACGATACTGGTGGAAGGGCTTGTATAAAGATGTAGAGGAATTTGTTGGTTCTTGCACTGAGTGTCAACTGCAATCAAAAATAAGACACAGAGATGAGTTACATCCTACTTATCCACTTGCAGTACATTTTCAGTGGGTGATTGACTTGGTTGCAATGCCATTGGGATTATGGGGCATGAAATACCTTGTTTTGGCTAGAGAAGAGCTCTCAAACTTTGTTGAAGGAAGGGCTTTGAGGACCAAATCTACAGAAGGAATTTGTAGATTTATACTTGAAGACATTTTCAGCAGATATGGTAGTATCGGCAGGATGAGAGCAGATCGTGGTGAGTTAAATGCTGCCGAAGCTGTCGAGTTCTTCAAAAGATACGGAGTGAAGTTAAGACTTACAACAGCTTACAATCCTGAGGCAAATGGTAAGAGTGAGAGAGGGCATCCTCCCATCATTAACGCTTTGGTCAAAGCATGTAAAGGGAGACCAAAACAGTGGCCTAGACTTTTACCATTTGCATTATGGGCTGATAGAACCACTCATAGCACAGTTACAGGCTATATGCCAACAGAGTTGATGTTAGGCCAAAAACCTATCATGCCAACAGAGACTTCAATACCGACATGGACGTTTTTAGATTGGAATGATGGAATATCAAGGGAGAGGTTATTGGAGCTCCGGATAGAGCAACTTGAGCGGTTACCTGAAAATCAAAGAGCAACATTAGAAAGGCTAAAAGCAGCAAGGCTGAAAAACAAAGAAAGATTTGACAAGACTCACAGATTAAGAACAAAACCAATTCAAGCTGGGGATTGGGTGTTGATGTTTGACAGTAGCTTGGAGCATCAGCACAGCACTGTCAGAAAATTTGCACGAAGGTGGTTTGGACCTTATGTGGTACTGGAAGTCCATGAAAACGGCACGTATTCACTTCGTGAGTTGGATGGCACTCAACTAAGGATACCGGTGGCAGGAAAAAGAATCAAAGCATTCAAGAGGCGTCACGGTGAGCTAAGCTTTGAAGACAATGCAATATCAGAATCAAGTGATGAAGATCAACTAGAGGATGTTGATCAAGAAATCAACACTGATGAAGATGACGACATTGGAGAGCCAAACTAGATTGGCACATCACGGAGGATGTGCAGGTTTGGAGGGGGTGTATGTCGTGTTGTAAATTACTACACTATGTAAAAAGATAATATAGATACAAAAAGTGTGGTCGTAGAGTGACCTACAGTTTAATTCAATGTGGGAACATTTGGAGCTTGTTAGCCTAGCTTGGATGTACTGCATCTCTTGTCTCTAGCTCAGGGGTAGGTAGGTGGCCAGTTGGCTGCTTATTTTCCTGCTCTCACTAGTAAGTGCCAAGCCGCAGCCGCCCGAACAGTTCAACGAGTTCAATGAGACTCGAACTCGGAATCAGTCGGCGGATAACAAACGGGCTCTTACAGCCAACCAAGTCTGCAACTTGGCGATTATCATCGAGCCTGCAATAGTCTTATACTACTACAGATAAGTCGTTTGTTTCTTAATCTGACTTTACTGTGGACCATCTTTTAGATGGAAAGGCATCTATGGCTACTTAAATTTGCTTAGCCGTTTCCAATTAAAGAAATGTCATTGAGTTAATGTTAGGGAAGGCAAGCTTCTTGATGAAGTTATCGAAAAACATATAAAGGGTAGATGGTTGCCGTGCCTTATGCATTACTTCAGGTCATTATTAGTTTGGATTGTTTCTTCTTAGTTTCTATAGGTTGATAGTATGGCTTCTCAAGACCCTGATGATTGGGAGTTTCCTTTAGCTCACTCACCGGATGATCTAATTCAACTTTCTCAACCATCAACATCAAGGCGACGTGAGCGAGAGGAAGCAGGGCCTTCTGAGCGTCGTGTTCAACCACGTACCGCTTTTGATCCTCAACAAGTTCCTTTGACAAGTTTAAGAAGTTTACAACCGGAGGCAAGAACTTTAGTAATCGTCTTGGAGGTTGGAGATGTGCTTGTCGAAGGCCATCAAGTGGTGTTTGAAGGGTGTTTTCAAAACACTAACGAAGGTCAAATGGTAACCCGCTTGTCCAATGACCTTGGTCACCGTCTTTGGCTTCAAGGCCCGCTCAGACACTTGGGTAGTGAAAGGCGATCGAGTTACATTGCTGCTGTTCTTCGTGAGATTCTTGACTTTTTACATGTTTAATCCATCTAGGGGCTGAAGTTGAGACCATTTGTTGTTATTTTTCTTAATATATTTGTAGTTAGTTGTTGTTGTTGAAGAAACCCGGTCTTTAGATTGATGACCAGGTAGTTAGTGTTTAAAAATGCAAAGAATAGAAGGGATAGAGGGATGATAAGGGTTGATAAGGGGGAGAATTTGAGCAACCAATGGGGTTTAAGATGCCCATGTGGCCTTTGAATGGGCTGAGGTTAGTTGTGATTGGCTCTTTTCCCCGTTTTGGGGGTTGGGTTCTTCCTTACCAAGGAGGGGTTGGACTGCGGGGGCTCTCTCGGGTTGTTTTTGTTGTAGTTTGTTTTGGTTTTTGAGTATGTTGTAGCCCTTGTTGTTAGCTCTCTATGAAGCTATCACTCGGTCTTAGAGCTCAAAGTATGAGTGAACGGCGCCTTGTCGAACACAAGGGGGTCTGCTGCCCCATGTTTTCATGAGCAGTAGGTTTGAAGCCTTGTAGCAAGTTGTACAAAGTATATCTAAATGACATCTTTGGTGAGTGTTTGTACACTGTAAATAGCTTTCCAAAGAGCTATCTTATGCTCTATTTCGAGCTTTTGTGAAGTCATAGCACTAGTTTGAAAGAAGAGGGGTCAGCTGATTTGAGTTTTTGTAAGAAGTAACTTTGATTGCACATAGCGGCTGGCCAGATGGGTTTTTGGAGGTGAAATTTGGTGTGCATGTGGTGTATTTTAGTGGCTTTTCAAGTAGCTATAGCACGACTCATTCCGAATTTGTATGAAACCGTAGTGGTATTTTGAATTAGAAGGTTAATCAAGAGTTTAAAAGAGAGTTTGAGTTCGGTTTGTACTTAATGAGAGGTTAGATAAATGATTTCAAAGGGAGTAAGGGTATATAGGAGAAGGGTATGAAGTGGTTAGGGTATGTAAGGGTAAGGGTATGTGGGATTGTGGTTAATTAGGGAATTAATTATCTTAATCAAGGTTAATTGTGTTAAGTAAGATTAACTAGTCTAATTGTAATTAATTAGCTTAACTAAGATTAAGTGGATTAATTAAGGTTAATCATATTATTTAAATATAATTATCTTAACTATTAATTAATTATTATTAAGCGAACTTAGTTAATTTAATCAGAGTTTAATTAAGGCTTGATTTAGATTAAGGATAATTAATGTTTTGAGTTAAGTTTTTGGGAGACAAGTTCTACAAGACATCTGCATCATGTCTTATTATATGTACATCGAGTTTTATTATACAAGTTGAAGATTGGAGGCCTTTTTCGTATGCTAAATGAGGACTTATGAGTTTATATGGGCTTGAACACAAAATTATATGTTCCATATTCTCCCTTTCCCTCTCTAAACTAAGTGCAGCCAAGAACCCTGCGTTTTCCTGAAGCAAAGACTCTCTACTCGACATTTGGTCGAGTATATGCAGCCGGCTAATAAGGTTACTATCAGAAACAAAGGGTCTGGACCGGTTGTGGATGAAGTGGCTGAAGCATTTGCAGGACATGCCATCTATTCTATTGGAGACTTATATTCAGGTTATGATCAATTCCAACTTGCAAATGAGAGCAGGGATTTGACAACCATGAAGACTCCATTGGGACTTGTAAGGATGTGCACATTGCCTCAAGGTGCCACAAATTCAGTGGCTCACATGCAAAATGCCATGAACCGCATTTTAAAAGACTTTGTACCTGAGAAGACAATACCTTTTGTTGATGATATACCAATCAAGGGCTGCAAGGAAGAGGCAAGAGATTTATCTAAGGATGAAGATGGTTGCAGGAGATTTGTGATAGACCATATTGCAGATGTGGAGATGATTCTGGGAAGGCTTGAAGAGGTGGATTTAACATTGTCCATCGACAAGTCTAAGTTTGGTGTGGGAGAAATTGTGGTAGTTGGGCACTTATGCGGAAGATATGGGAGAAAACCTAACCCTGAGAAAGTAGATGCTATTGCTAGAATGAAAGCATGTAGTAGCATTACCGAAGTAAGGAGGTTTTTAGGCGCATGTGTGTTTTATCAGATTTGGGTACCACATTTTGCTCATGTGGCTGATCCATTATACAAACTCTTGAGAAAGGGAGTGAAGTTTAGATGGGGGCATGATCAAGAGCTAGCAATGGAAGGATTAAAGGACATTTTGAAGTCTTCACCAACTCTAAGACAAGTTGAATATGATAGTGGCAGACCAGTAATTGTGACAGTCGATACTAGCCCAATTGCTACAGGTTGGGCTATTGGCCAAGACGATGCAGAAGGAAGAAGATTTGCTATAAGATTTGGAGCAAGGATTCTTACAGAGCGTCAAAGAGTATATCCACAAGTGAAGAGGGAGCTTTTAGGGGCACTAACGGCACTAAAAGCAGACAGAAACTACTTGATAGGTGCAAATGTCATCTTGGAGACTGACTGTTTGCCATTGATTGGTATGGTTGCCAATTGTTCTACTCCAGACATTGCTATGCTACGGTGGATAGCCTACATTCGATCACTAAATCCTGTGTTAGTTCATATTACTGGCAAGAAAAACTCAGTAGCTGATATGCTATCCAGAGCCAGGTATATGTGTGAAGACGAGATGAAGGCACAAGAAATTGGTGAGGAAGATGACGATGAAGATTATGGCTATGTTTTGGCAGTAGATGGAGCAGATACAAGTGGTGACATTCATCTATTCAAAGAAGAGCTATATCAAGATAAATTAAAAGACATTGGTATCTATTTGAGCACTTTGAGAAGGCAAGAAGGCTGGTCAGACAAAACGTTTAAAGATATTAGACATCAAGCCTATAATTATCTTCTCAGAGATGGTCTATTATGGAAAAGGCCAAAAAGAGATGATGGGGTGCCTCTGAGAGTAGTTGACGACTTGGAGTTGAAGAATCAAGTTCTTAAAGAGTTTCACGATACTCTTTGGGCAGGACATAGAGGAGTTTGGGCCACATATTACAAGATCAAGGAACGATACTGGTGGAAGGGCTTGTATAAAGATGTAGAGGAATTTGTTGGTTCTTGCACTGAGTGTCAACTGCAATCAAAAATAAGACACAGAGATGAGTTACATCCTACTTATCCACTTGCAGTACATTTTCAGTGGGTGATTGACTTGGTTGCAATGCCATTGGGATTATGGGGCATGAAATACCTTGTTTTGGCTAGAGAAGAGCTCTCAAACTTTGTTGAAGGAAGGGCTTTGAGGACCAAATCTACAGAAGGAATTTGTAGATTTATACTTGAAGACATTTTCAGCAGATATGGTAGTATCGGCAGGATGAGAGCAGATCGTGGTGAGTTAAATGCTGCCGAAGCTGTCGAGTTCTTCAAAAGATACGGAGTGAAGTTAAGACTTACAACAGCTTACAATCCTGAGGCAAATGGTAAGAGTGAGAGAGGGCATCCTCCCATCATTAACGCTTTGGTCAAAGCATGTAAAGGGAGACCAAAACAGTGGCCTAGACTTTTACCATTTGCATTATGGGCTGATAGAACCACTCATAGCACAGTTACAGGCTATATGCCAACAGAGTTGATGTTAGGCCAAAAACCTATCATGCCAACAGAGACTTCAATACCGACATGGACGTTTTTAGATTGGAATGATGGAATATCAAGGGAGAGGTTATTGGAGCTCCGGATAGAGCAACTTGAGCGGTTACCTGAAAATCAAAGAGCAACATTAGAAAGGCTAAAAGCAGCAAGGCTGAAAAACAAAGAAAGATTTGACAAGACTCACAGATTAAGAACAAAACCAATTCAAGCTGGGGATTGGGTGTTGATGTTTGACAGTAGCTTGGAGCATCAGCACAGCACTGTCAGAAAATTTGCACGAAGGTGGTTTGGACCTTATGTGGTACTGGAAGTCCATGAAAACGGCACGTATTCACTTCGTGAGTTGGATGGCACTCAACTAAGGATACCGGTGGCAGGAAAAAGAATCAAAGCATTCAAGAGGCGTCACGGTGAGCTAAGCTTTGAAGACAATGCAATATCAGAATCAAGTGATGAAGATCAACTAGAGGATGTTGATCAAGAAATCAACACTGATGAAGATGACGACATTGGAGAGCCAAACTAGATTGGCACATCACGGAGGATGTGCAGGTTTGGAGGGGGTGTATGTCGTGTTGTAAATTACTACACTATGTAAAAAGATAATATAGATACAAAAAGTGTGGTCGTAGAGTGACCTACAGTTTAATTCAATGTGGGAACATTTGGAGCTTGTTAGCCTAGCTTGGATGTACTGCATCTCTTGTCTCTAGCTCAGGGGTAGGTAGGTGGCCAGTTGGCTGCTTATTTTCCTGCTCTCACTAGTAAGTGCCAAGCCGCAGCCGCCCGAACAGTTCAACGAGTTCAATGAGACTCGAACTCGGAATCAGTCGGCGGATAACAAACGGGCTCTTACAGCCAACCAAGTCTGCAACTTGGCGATTATCATCGAGCCTGCAATAGTCTTATACTACTACAGATAAGTCGTTTGTTTCTTAATCTGACTTTACTGTGGACCATCTTTTAGATGGAAAGGCATCTATGGCTACTTAAATTTGCTTAGCCGTTTCCAATTAAAGAAATGTCATTGAGTTAATGTTAGGGAAGGCAAGCTTCTTGATGAAGTTATCGAAAAACATATAAAGGGTAGATGGTTGCCGTGCCTTATGCATTACTTCAGGTCATTATTAGTTTGGATTGTTTCTTCTTAGTTTCTATAGGTTGATAGTATGGCTTCTCAAGACCCTGATGATTGGGAGTTTCCTTTAGCTCACTCACCGGATGATCTAATTCAACTTTCTCAACCATCAACATCAAGGCGACGTGAGCGAGAGGAAGCAGGGCCTTCTGAGCGTCGTGTTCAACCACGTACCGCTTTTGATCCTCAACAAGTTCCTTTGACAAGTTTAAGAAGTTTACAACCGGAGGCAAGAACTTTAGTAATCGTCTTGGAGGTTGGAGATGTGCTTGTCGAAGGCCATCAAGTGGTGTTTGAAGGGTGTTTTCAAAACACTAACGAAGGTCAAATGGTAACCCGCTTGTCCAATGACCTTGGTCACCGTCTTTGGCTTCAAGGCCCGCTCAGACACTTGGGTAGTGAAAGGCGATCGAGTTACATTGCTGCTGTTCTTCGTGAGATTCTTGACTTTTTACATGTTTAATCCATCTAGGGGCTGAAGTTGAGACCATTTGTTGTTATTTTTCTTAATATATTTGTAGTTAGTTGTTGTTGTTGAAGAAACCCGGTCTTTAGATTGATGACCAGGTAGTTAGTGTTTAAAAATGCAAAGAATAGAAGGGATAGAGGGATGATAAGGGTTGATAAGGGGGAGAATTTGAGCAACCAATGGGGTTTAAGATGCCCATGTGGCCTTTGAATGGGCTGAGGTTAGTTGTGATTGGCTCTTTTCCCCGTTTTGGGGGTTGGGTTCTTCCTTACCAAGGAGGGGTTGGACTGCGGGGGCTCTCTCGGGTTGTTTTTGTTGTAGTTTGTTTTGGTTTTTGAGTATGTTGTAGCCCTTGTTGTTAGCTCTCTATGAAGCTATCACTCGGTCTTAGAGCTCAAAGTATGAGTGAACGGCGCCTTGTCGAACACAAGGGGGTCTGCTGCCCCATGTTTTCATGAGCAGTAGGTTTGAAGCCTTGTAGCAAGTTGTACAAAGTATATCTAAATGACATCTTTGGTGAGTGTTTGTACACTGTAAATAGCTTTCCAAAGAGCTATCTTATGCTCTATTTCGAGCTTTTGTGAAGTCATAGCACTAGTTTGAAAGAAGAGGGGTCAGCTGATTTGAGTTTTTGTAAGAAGTAACTTTGATTGCACATAGCGGCTGGCCAGATGGGTTTTTGGAGGTGAAATTTGGTGTGCATGTGGTGTATTTTAGTGGCTTTTCAAGTAGCTATAGCACGACTCATTCCGAATTTGTATGAAACCGTAGTGGTATTTTGAATTAGAAGGTTAATCAAGAGTTTAAAAGAGAGTTTGAGTTCGGTTTGTACTTAATGAGAGGTTAGATAAATGATTTCAAAGGGAGTAAGGGTATATAGGAGAAGGGTATGAAGTGGTTAGGGTATGTAAGGGTAAGGGTATGTGGGATTGTGGTTAATTAGGGAATTAATTATCTTAATCAAGGTTAATTGTGTTAAGTAAGATTAACTAGTCTAATTGTAATTAATTAGCTTAACTAAGATTAAGTGGATTAATTAAGGTTAATCATATTATTTAAATATAATTATCTTAACTATTAATTAATTATTATTAAGCGAACTTAGTTAATTTAATCAGAGTTTAATTAAGGCTTGATTTAGATTAAGGATAATTAATGTTTTGAGTTAAGTTTTTGGGAGACAAGTTCTACAAGACATCTGCATCATGTCTTATTATATGTACATCGAGTTTTATTATACAAGTTGAAGATTGGAGGCCTTTTTCGTATGCTAAATGAGGACTTATGAGTTTATATGGGCTTGAACACAAAATTATATGTTCCATATTCTCCCTTTCCCTCTCTAAACTAAGTGCAGCCAAGAACCCTGCGTTTTCCTGAAGCAAAGACTCTCTACTCGACACCGCTCCATGATTCTTCTCCTGGTACTACTGATCCTTGGCAAGCATGTGATGACTCTTAATCGCACAGTGCGGGGTCGATCTCACACCCTAATCGCCTTACGACAGGTTCTGGGAGACTAGGTACGGCGACCTTCGCGGAGGTAAGGGGTGCTGACGTGATGCCCCTCACGGCGGTCTATACCGCGATGTTTAGATGGTGTGGCAGGTGCCGCGATGCCCGGTTGGGTTGGCCTCTACCGCGATGCTCGGATGGTGCGGTCTGTACCGCCAGGTTACGAACTGAAATTGTTAATTCCTTTATCGTGTGTACTGCCGGCCACGCCTTCTTAGCCCCGTCCTTATTTGTTGACACTTGAGGTTATATCTCTCAGTTTGGCAATGGACTTACAAATATTCTGTTTTATTTTAATTATTTTTCTGGTCGTGTAGTTTTTTTTTCCTGTTCGATTTGTTATATTATGAAATTGGTCATCCTTATATTATTGCTAAATATGACGTGGTTAATACTGCTTGACGCGGTTCTTACACTATTGGTTTACCCGTCCTTTCTTAGTCAGTGTTGTATTTAGGAAATGTACTTGCACCTGACCTTATGACCTTCTCCTTGATAAATGTACTATGAATTGTTATTAATGAACTTTCTGACATCTATATGCGTCTTATCATTTAGTAATTGACGTTTATGATTTATGTCTATTGTGTTGAAGGCCTTTTTGATTAGTATTTGTTACGGTGACCGCCATTCTCATATGGTACTTTATTGAATGCAGTTATGACTTGAGAGCTACTCAGTGAATTTCGAATGTTTTCTAAGTCTTCACACCCTTTGGTGATTACTTGTTTTTCTCTTCTTTTGTTACGTCACGTTTACATGGTCACTATAAAGTCGTAAGAAGTCTGTTATTCTAAAATCTGATGGAGTTCAACGTGTCGTTCTTGTTGTATTCATGTAAGACTTGATTGCGTTCGCCTTTCTAGAATTTTTTGGATGTTCTGGGGATGTTGTTTTACGTGTGACTTAGAATACTGGAGCATCGTATTCTCTAGAGTGCTGGAATAGCGATAGTCCTACGGAATTGTGATGGCGGACTATTTGGACATGGTTCTTGTGTCATCCTGCAATGATACTGTTCCCGTCTTATTTCCAACGAGACCAGATGGCGTAGCTTCAGTGTCTGCGCATAGATTAGGCTCACGGTTCCAGCTTCAGGCGGACTCTATCCACATTGACGAAGAAATATATGACAGTGTATTGCGTATTGTAATTCACACTGTTGGTCAGGCACCTGTTTCGGTTGGAGATGATACATGGTGGCAATTGCAGCCTGGAAAATACAAAGCTTACGGACTACAAACTGCAGGTGACTGTGTTTCCCATGAGGCATTAACATTCTGTAGGTCTTGCTCGTCGTCGTTTCAGACTCCTCCTTCGATTCGTGTGAAAATAGAACCTGGTCTCCAGAGCGTAACTATCTTGAGCTCTGATTCGGACATGACATCCCCTGATCCTGTCTTGCACTCCATTACTCCAACTTCAGTGTCAACTTTGCCTTCCAGGACTGCACATGCTCCTGTTGTAACACAGACTACAACTGCTAGGAATCTTACGTTATTGTCTGTCGTTCAATGCCTTCGAGAGTTGCGATCGTTGAAAGGATGTAGAAACATACTCTCGAAACTTGATTATGATAGTATCGACATTCAACACGTGAAGGTCTTGCCACCGTCGTTCAATGGTGACGTAATTTTTGAACTGCCTCCGGTAGAACTGTCAGGTAATTCGTCTCAAGCTAAACAAATGTCTGGAATGGACAAGAGACATGATGGTCATGTCTGGACGAAGACTGCCACCACAAATATAGTAAATTGTATGGGCTTGTCATTTCGAACCTCAGTTTGCTTGGGTCACTTAAGGTGTGTAAACCCTGAATGCGAGTATCTCAATCGGATTCACCGAGTGCATGAGGTCAATGAGATGGAATGGGAAGGGTTGTCTCCTACTGTGCTCAATGTTGGTGAGGGTCATCCTTCAGGATCCTCTCTCGTGTGCAAAATTTGCAAACAACCTCCATCGTGCATTGCACTTTGCAATGTACGAGTGTATTATGTTTTTTGTAGTGAGAAAGTCACCCGAGCGTTTGTTCATCTTGGCAAACACAGTCATCCTGTTAAAGATGGAGAATGTAGAGACACCCAAGAGAGAAGTCATTGCCTTATTGGTGAGCAATTGGAGAGGACACCCTCTGCAACTAATTCATCTATTGTTATGGAGGCTACCAAAGAACTTCTAGGTGGCCTACTTCTTTGCCCCGAGGGGAATGTATCGAAGACTCTTGAATTCGCTGATCTTGTTCCGGTTCTAGATAAATGCAAATACCTCAGTTCGCCAAGTATACGGAACGAGATCACGTCGTTCAAGTATTTGAGAAGATTCGGTGTCATAAACAGCATTACGAAGTTGAGGGGGAGCAGCACTTGGGCGTTTGTTCAGGAAAGCAAATTTCCTAGGCAAGGAACAGATGCTAATAAAGTGTTTGTATTCAAGATGTCCGAGGTGGGACCCGGCAGCGGCGTCGATTTGGTGAAGCGCATGCAAAGCAGCGGAGACCTTGAAGATGCGTGGATCATGTTTGATCATGTTAAACGCGTTCAAGGTTGGACAACGATGGGATGCCACGTTTACGATTCGTCATATTGTCGTGTAATGACTGTCGCTTGTTGCGACATGCAGTTCGAAGATTGCGCAGCGCAAGTATTATTCTGGAGAAATTTGAATTCAGTTTTGTTAAGGCATGGTTTGAGTGAGATCCAGTTTAAAGGGTTCATGGCAGACAGTGTGCAAGTAAACTGGAATGCTGTCAGGATAGTGTATGGATCTGGAAACAGTTCAAAACCAATGGAGAATTGTGAGAGGACTTGTCTCTTCCATTGGGTTCAATCCATGGAGAAACATACGAAGGCTGAGATTCGTGCAGATTTACAAGATCAGCACTGTCAACTTTGTAGACAATACAAGAATGCCACTTCGCCTGAGGAATCCGAAAGTCGCTTCCTTGCTATCAAAGCATGGTGGTTGTCATCAGGTGCGAGTACGGGTGAAGGAATACGTCGACTAGAGTTATGGCTTGCATTTTGGCACTTTCGATATCGCCAATGGGGCGGATTTGAACATCTTGTAAGCCCTCAATTTGTACTTCAGATTCATTAGTATTTATTAGAATGCATTTGGCATGGCTTTTTATATTCTTTTTATTGTTTGTGATTCTTCTATATTTCTTAGTGGATCCAACTTTATGTACTAGCCCTGCATGGCAAATGTTGCATTGCTTGACGAGCGTGAGCTCAGGTATGAGTGCCAATAGTGATTTCTTCAGATGTCCTCTTCTTTATATCTTTTTTGCATATGTATATTTCCCCGTGCTCTGTACATATTGTGTGGGAGTTCTATGTATGGCAGCTCTACCCTCTCGATCCCTCTCGGGATCGACAGAAGTCATTCAACATGCATGTCTATGGATTTTTTTCCTTCGTGTCGCTTCAAATTTTCTAGCTTGCGTTGAACGTATTATATCCTTCTATTCTTGTTAGCAGAAGCCTTCATGAAAAGTGTTTGTAGAGGTGTTGAATATCTAGTAGGACAACCATAGACTTTCGTGTGTATACAGTGAAAGTGCATTTGTAATGAAGCATTCCGGAACTTATTTTGATAATTGCATTTTCAAATTTTAGGATCTGTCAGAGTCAGAGCTTGCCGAGATGCCATCTTGCAACCTTGCTGAGACTGTACATAACAAGTGGCTTCAACAATCAGGCAACCGGGGGAAGGATTTGTATATTGCGATAGTGGATGATTTTGTAAGAGCCTTCATGCAAATGGTTAGGTATTACCAGTATTTGAAGGGCCATGAACCTGGTACAGGGCCGGGGAAGGAAGAGCTTTTATTACGGGTTGTTCAGCGGTCGGCAGAACGCATTGGAAATCCAAAGGCGCTGACGGATGCTATTTCCAACATTCCTGGAGTGGATGAATTCTTTAGTAGGGAATGTCATCTCGAAGGTGAAGAAGTTTTTGGATCACAAAAAAGGAAAGCGGACATGCCACTTGGCTGTGAATTTGATTCACACAGACCAGATAAGGTCAACTTTTTGCACCCGCGCATTGAAACTAGATCAAGGAAAGCAACAGCACCTGTGATAAATCTGAATCCAATATTGGAGGACTTCTCAGCTGTCAGGGATGTAGAGATGCATGAGGCAATGTCAAATCAAGACATTATAGGAGAAGCAAGTACTCAATCTTCGACTCACGTATCAGCCATTCAAGAGACAATGTGTGATGACTGATGAGACGCATTGGCACATTGCACGGTTACCAAAGACTTCAACAAAAGCATGCTTTGCACTTCAAGCTATTACTAGAAAGAAGTGCACGGCTCCCATAGTTCAAAACAACATGCCAACTGCAGCTCCTACATATACAGGTATGATGGTGAATTACAAAAAAAGTTGTAACAAGTATATGCAATTCTTTTTTTGCAATGATGACATAGAACGTTGTGTTAAGGGAACACGCCGGAAGTGGGTGCTATCCGTGCCTCAAATTCCATCTATTTGGCTTGTCAAGATCGGCACCAAACTTACAAAGTCCGAGGTTTTAGCCCTTGAAGCGGCCGGATTCCGACTTCCACAACGTCACCCCATTTCTCCACGAAGGCTGTTTGGCGGAGAAGCAGGAATTGAATTGGTACGTGAGTATCCAGTTCCTGCTTTGCTTGATGAGCATCCTACCATTCGAGTTGGGAAAGTTGTCCGCCGCAACCCTAAAGCACCATCTGTGAAGCATCAAAATAATTGCGCTTCAGCACTGACGCTAAATGCTGACATTCAAAGGGTGACCATGGTGCCTCACCCGGGATTTGGCTGCATTGTTTCCCTGATGTCTAGTGTACAACCTCGTATAGAGAATTACATGCTCACAATTTCAACATTCTCGGATTGCA
Source organism: Bryoerythrophyllum caledonicum (assembly GCA_963971425.1). Classification (NCBI taxonomy): domain Eukaryota; kingdom Viridiplantae; phylum Streptophyta; class Bryopsida; order Pottiales; family Pottiaceae; genus Bryoerythrophyllum; species Bryoerythrophyllum caledonicum. The sequence goes on from OZ020519.1 coordinate 13,760,195, forward strand.
CCTGTCCTAATTTCAAGGAGATGAAATTGAGGTGCTTGGGTAAGCATGGAACTTGGGGGTCTTGTAAGCATCTGTATTACATTTTCACTGTCATTTGTAACCTGCAGTCTACGTCAGATGTCTTTGTTCATGCTCCAACTTTTAGTTTCAATGAAGTCAAACAAGTCCTTCTTAGTGGGATACTAAATCATTTAGGATCCAGCTAGGGAGGTTTTCTGCTAAGGCAAACCTATCTCAGTGTGTGTATATCATCTTAGTAAAGATGATGTGAGACAAAAATGGCCACTACTTTCATTTTTTGAGGAAGGAAATACAATTGGACTTATTGTGCTTTTGTTTTATCTTAGGATTCTGCATTTCCTTTCTTGAGACAACTGATTGTCACCATATGTTTACCTTTTGAGTATATACATTCACCCTTACTTATTGTGTTTCACTTGTACATTTAGAAATTGTCATTTTCTTCCGTAATTGGATTAATGGAGATTATTATTGCATATCATTTATCACAAGCACTGAATGAATTCGAATGTTGAAAGTTACAAAATTCTTTCAACTTTACAGGTGAATTTCTTATAAACTTGAACCCTAAACCAAGACCACGGTCATAGGTAACCTAATCACGACGACCATAGGTCACAGAGTGGAATACATATAATGAATCTTTGAATCCTACAATTTTTTTTTTTTTTTTCATATTCCAGAATTCTTTACAACAATGCTCTAAATAGTAAACCTAACACCACTTTGTTTCAAATGTCACCTCATATTTATCATTCGATATATTTTTTTAATATATTGCCTTTGGAAAGGGTTCACTAGTTAATCATACAGTACACGCCATACGGTTTTTCATCATAGGTCATCTGCCTTCACCTTTACTTTTTCCATCTAGCATTTATTATTAATTTTTTTCACCCATACTAATCATTCCTTTTTTCATTCACTGTTCTCATCCATTTCTTCACCAATTCTTGTCATTCATCTTCCTATCCATTCTTTTCATCCATTTCTTTCGTCTATTTTTTCATGCAATCTTTTCACCATTTTTTTCATCCATACTTTTCATCCATTTTTTCATCCTTTATATTAATTCTATTCTTCCATCCACTTTTTCATCCAAAGTTCCATCCATTTTTCCATCCAAATTATTCCATCCGATTTTTCATCCAAATTATTCCATCCAGTTTTCATCCAAATCCTTCATCCACATTTTCATCCAAATCCTCCATCCACTTTTTTCATCCAACTATTTCATCCACCAAGATGTAATGCAATTCAATTTCTCTCCTACTTTCATCTATTTTCATCTAATTTATTCATCAATGTCTTCCATCCCACTATTTTAAACTTTCACCCAAAAAATTTTATACTTTTCCACTAACCAAAATCCTATTTCATCCAATTTCTGATCCATTAGGTTTTAAAATTTTTGGGTTTTTATCAATTTTTCTACTTTTGGGTCCAATATTCCCGCTCCCCGCTCACCATTCTATGCTCCCCGCTCGCCACTCCCTGCTCCCCGCTCGCATACTAGCAACGTTGGCACCGCAAGTCTCTCTCGAAGATGCCTCCAGTCTTCACAAACTCCGCATGCACGGTTTCAAAAGAAATGTTCATCGTCTTCAGGGTTGTCCCCATCACGTCACGTCCGGACGTCCGGATGTTCGTCCAGACGTCAGGATTTTCCCCAGCGTCCGTCAGGATTGATTCGTCGACACAATCGTCGACATCGGATGAAAAATTGCACTGGACGGACGGGGCGTCGTCGACGGTGGATGGTTTCTTTGGACGGAGTATAGCGATCGACGGGCCGGGTGGATGGCCCGCGTTAACTTCTGGATGGACGGCTTGAGCGACGGCCTCATTGGACGGTTTAGGTGGACGGTAAATGTGGATGGTTTCGATGGACGGGCTGACTGGGACGGCCTTGGTGGACAGAGAGGTGGACGTACTGATTGGACGGAGAGGTGGACGGCCTCGTTGGATGGGTAGATGGATGGCGTGATGGACGGCCTAGATTTATAATGTAGGTTTTTCAAGCTCACTACTGTACACTTAACTCCTAAAGTCCCAAGGCCTTTTTTCTGCTAAAAAACACTGATAATTACCATTTCTATAGCAACAAGTGTAAAAAAATAAAAAATTGTTGTTTTTTTCACATCTAACCATAGGATCTTACACCTCACTAGTATTAAAAAGTGTGGGAAAAATTTCAGAATTTTTGACCACACAGATTGCAAGATATTTGCGTTTAACCCCTAAACGTTTGGATTCATCTCCAAAATTGACATGCAAGAAAAAAACATTATAAAGTCCAATTTGGAAGAATATTTTGGAATAGGTGTACAAATGAAAGTTGTAGATTTTGATTTTTAAATTATACCCGTACAGTTAGATCTACTAATGCTATCACCAATCTTTTTCTATAAATTTTGAAACCAAAATTTCAGAATTCCTTCTAAATTCAATTATAAGCAAAATATTATCATTTTTTGAGTAAAACTTATTGGAATGGATTTGAAATGAGGTTCTTTTGATATGGTGATTTTTTGAATTTTTTTGACCTTTACATCTTTGACCTCATTATTGCACATCCAATTTTGAACTAAAGTCAATGCAAGTTGACCACTTGACATACTTCCACATTTGTAATTTTAGAAATGTATGTATTCTAGTAACACCAAATCCAACCAATGGATAGGACAACAACTTGATAATTTTGAGTATATGAAAAAAAAAATTGAATGGTCATGTAGCTTGGACAATCCTTGTATTAAATATTTAAAAATTATCACCAAAAATTAGGATGACTTTCATCCAAGCTGTAATGAGAAAGAAATCTGGATTTCAATTTGTACATCGTCCATTTTTTGGACTTCGGAGCGTTCCAGGGTTAAAGTGGGAAAAACAAGTTTTTTAGCCCATTATGGGATTGGATTTTTTGCCTTTGAACATTTTTAACATTAAATTTTTGCACTACAGAGTTTTGAGCTTTAAATCTTTTTAATGGAGAATGGAATTGAGAGTCTTAAGGGAAAAAAAATCAAAAAAATTTAGTTTTCATTATTAAAAATATTGTTTAGTTGACGGATAGAAGGAAAATTTAAAATATTAATATCTTTTAGATGGAATTAAAATGCACTAATTCCAATGGTGAGATTGTTCTAGTAAGTTAATCCAACCATGCAAAAAATCAAATTTTGAAAAACTTCACAAATTGCAGTCAACAATGATCCTACAAGTTATTTATTTCAAAAAGATGCTCTAACTGCTCGAGAAACAATAATGTCCATAACTTTCTCATAACAAATCCATATGAAACAAATCAAAGCTTTCTAGAGAGACAAAAGCATAATCTATGAGAAAAAAATTCAAAAAAAACAAACAAAACGGATTTGCAAATATTTTTTTGCTGCCCCCCGGCCCCCGACCCCTTTTTTGAGCTTATATGGTCATAACTTTTGTTCCCGGTCACCAACTATGAAAAAAATTATATTTCCACAAAGCTTATCAGTTTTTCTATCTTCAAAAAAAGTTTCAAAAAATCAAGACAAAATTTCAGCCCGTAGGTACCTGCCTAAACATTCAAGAGTCCCCCGAGGAGACTCTTGGGACTTTAGGGGTTAAAATGATATTTACTATTGGCAACACTATTTACAAAACATGACACTAAATTTTTTTAATCCTACCAAAGTATATAACATTATCCTCTAAATGTATTTGACTATGTTTCACCAAAAATGCTCCAAAAATGCCAATTTTAGAGCGAGTGCAAACTTTTAGGGGAAAAAAAAATTAGACAATTACATAGGATCTTGTAGTAAACTTGTTGAAGCAAGGATGGGAAAAATTTCAGCAATTTCCACCATGTAGATAGAAGATATTTGTGTTTGAATTTTCAAAAGTCTTTTTTTGGTCCCTGCTAAAAAACGGTTTTAGGCACTTCACAAGCTCACATTTGTCCTTTTTTTCCTAATTGTCCCAACCGACTAAAGAATTGTTTGGAACCAACTTCCCTTACTCAATTACACCTCACAAGCATTTCACACGCTTCCACAACCTTCCTTTCACTTCATAGCGAGCTATTTCAAATGAGTGGTTTATCCACTTGGAAAACATTCTGCAGTGAATGAGGGCTATGTCAACACCAGATACGCAACAAAAACGGAAGCGGTGTTGTGAATTTGTGATTTGGATCTTCAAATTCTTCAATGTTTGTGTTCATGTGAAGCGCTGAGCCTTTGATACATTCTATTTGGAATAGAAATGAGAAAGTTGTGGGCTATCTTGTTTTTCAGGCAATCTAAGCATCCTCTTACAAAATAACTTCTAGGATTCATTTTTTCGTGCAATTTTCTCAATTTTCTTAAAAAAATGTTGAGTTTGTTCTTTAGAACAATTTTGTCATTGTCATTGTTGTGTTCCAATCCCATCTTAAAGCTATTAACACTACAAGAAAACGGGGATTTTATGACTGCAAATGAATGACTGTCCTAGTCATATTTTTGGATTTTACGACTCACTGTAGTCATATTTTTGGATTTTACGACTAGGGCAGTCATTCATTTGCAGTCATAAAATGTCCGTTTTGTTGTAGTGTAATAATTTAGTCAGTGGTTCAATCTTGGACCTACTTCTACTCAACATTTTTTTAAACAATGAAAATGAAGTCCAACTTGCTTCAAATATTTTTCCTAAGCTTTCAACCCAGTTTTTCAGCATAAAAAATTTTTAGTTCAAAATTTGTAGTGCAAAAGATTTCTAGAAATGGCAATCAAAGTATAAAACATTCACTCGATACAGCTTGTGGAGAAGAAATTGGAAAATGCAAAAGCTTCATTCCATACAAAATATTACAAGTGCAACTAAATCGATAAACCCTCTTACATCCTTGTTGTGTACATATTTCTATATTTATCGACATCCATCTAGTTGCATAATGCCTACATTCTGCACAAAAACTATCTAGTCTTCTCCGCGTATTACAGTATTACAATGCTACGTGCTATGCTATTTCTCAAAAATTGTTGTAACTCCTCCCTAGATTGCAACGTTGCCAAAAGCTCAGCTGTTTCAATGTCGTATCGATTGTGCAAATGCGTAAAATGGCATTTACAAGTACAGACTCATGGAACGTGGTGTCTTCAATGTAGGCCATTTGTTGCTGCTCATCCAAGTCACCAACAATTCCCACGGATTCACCTTGAGAGTTAAACAACACGTTGTCTGGATGTGGTGCATGCACAAAAATGTTTCGTTCTGTGTCCCAATGTCCACCGGCCATTTGCCCAAAATATATTCGACGCCCGGGATTGTTTTCTAGAACCACCCTCTTGATTACTTCTGTCAGGTCGTCGTCATTTTCCCAATGTATGCTTTGGACATTTCGTGCGGGGAGGTGTCGAAGGTCGTGGCTCCACTTCCACAGCCATGTCATGTCCTTCCCCCAATGTGCTCTAATAGCATTCCCCGGTAAATTGTCTTCATTGTGCTCGTAATGTTCGGGTTTGTGAGCTTTCAAGTCAAACATTTTGTAAAGTCGTGGATGAAAGGGGGCCTTGCAAAACGCACATCTTTTTCGGGTCACCATATGGGGAATAAGACACCCTGGGTGGTACAAATGTAGACACGTACTAAGGCTCAATCCACCTTCAAGGCCAAAAGGTTCGACGTACATAATGCATGCCGTTCCGTCTTTTACAAAGTCCGGAATATTTGGCCATACGAGTGGATGAGCGACTACATGACCTGGATCAATGTACCTATAGCGTTCACTACTATGCTGGAATTCCAAGGCTGGGTCCAAATTCCAGTCAATGCTTGAATTTCCAACGTTTGTAGGCAACGTATCGGAAAACATACTCTCCAACCGAGGCCACGAAGTCAAGCCAAAATAACGTTGACCTACATCATTGAACTCTGCAGCTACACGTTGCACTTCTCGCTGCATTTGCTCGACCTCGTTCAATGCCATGCTGCATGCCAACTTCATGTTGCTCATGGATAGCAACATTTGCTCCCTCTGAGGCCTTTGAGCCAATCTTTGAAGTACGTCTCTCAAGTTGGCAATATTTTGTTGCAAAGTTGCATTTGTTGCGATAAGAGCCGCCACATCCTCCTCAACTACCTTCGAACGAAGTTCCAAAGTACGCATGGAATTTGTTAACTCGTTCATGTTTGCCTTCGTACGAAGAGTCTCTTCCTCCGCTTGCGTAACACGTGCACGCATGACATACAACATGCCCCCCCCCTTGGCTCAACATTCCTTCAATTGCTTCTGCTCGTGGTGCACTAGAACTTTCACCCAATAAAGATACTCCACGAGACTGCACCCGACATGGAGTTGTATTGCTGGGCCCTACTAGAGTCTCATCCGCACCATACGATGCCCTCTCCACCACGGAATCAAGTGCTGCAATGCTGTCCGTGCTCACCTGCCTTTCACAAAATACAAAGTTGGCGTTGCTTATAAGCAATCTGGAATTCTCATCTGTGAGCTCCCTCACCCTGTTTCTCAAAGATTCCAGTTTTGTTGCATGCATTTTGGACGCTTCTGCCTTCTCTGCTTGCAGTGTAGACACTTGCTGACGCAAGTTCTCCAATTCCTGGTTGGTAGCGTCCATTGGAGCAATTGTGTTCAAAAACATATTTTGTTGTTGCGGTGGAGCATTCACGTTCACATTTTCTTGTACCGCTAACTGCTCAATCTCCATCGAAACGGCGACACCTTGTTGTTGTTGTACATTTTGGGCAATGCCCCTCACGACATCTACCGCAGCTTCAGGCAGCACTGGTTGAATTGCGGGCATGTCGGCTGCCATGTCTTCCAAGGGTACGTCAGGATTTGGCGGAATGTGGCGAAATTTTGCTGCGTACCGATTTTTCCGTTTCTTATTTAGAAAGGTTGTCTTATCCACGTCTTTGCTAAGAAAAACCTCTGCATATGCCATTTGACATTGTGAGAGTCTTCCATCCGACTTTGTAACCTCACACCAAAGTGCCATTGATACTTCAATCAACCTCTTCTTGAACGCAGGATGCAGGCATTTGTTGATGTTTGCCACACCGGATTTCACATGAGTTTCATTTCGATCAAGCGTCCAATAACGGTTGATGTGAGTCCAGTCGATGTATTTTCGGCACATCACTCTAGTCCACGGTTCCCTCTCCTCTTCTCAACCGTCCTTTGCCAAAACATGACCCATGTTGTATGTTTCCCAATCCACGTCCACCCTGTTTCCCCTCCTCTTTTTGCCTTGTGGTTCACCTTCATGTCTTGTTGAGGGCCCTCCAGCATCCATTCTTGATACCTGCACAAAAACACACACGTTCTGATAGAGGATACAAATGACAAATTGCTTTGCCTTCTGTTGCGTGGAGGCAACTGAAATGTGGCAAAACTAATGCCAAATGTATAACACTTTCTCTCGAATTGCAACGCAAAGCTTTCTCAAGCAAAGACAATGCAATTCAAGAGAGGAAGCAATGTACAAATGAAATGAAGTTGAGTTTATACCCCCCGGATTACCATGGCTAATACGTCGGTAATTAAAGTCAAATTGCCGTCTTAAATCAAAATCTACACCGTCCAGGAGGATGGGCTGCCCCTCCATCGACAGTTAGCGCGCTTCGGGGCTCCGTCCACAGATTTGGGGCGCCGTCGGGAGCCTCGGAAAGTAATCATGACTTGCACAGTCTGTCCTCAAATCGACGGGCTCGCGTCGAAGAACCCACCGTCGACCTAGACGGCCTAGATTGTGCCTGAACGCCCCCGGTGGACGGAACAGCCGTCAACCTGGACGGCGCAGATTGCTCCTCAATGGCCTCTAGGGACAGTCCCGCCGTCGAGCTGGACGGCTCAGACTCCACCTCGACGGCCTCCAGGGACAGACCAGCCGTCGACCTCGACGGCTTTCGGGGACGATCCAGCCGTTGACTTGGACGACTCAGACTCCACCTCGACGACCTCCAGGGACGATCCACCCGTCGATCTGGACGGCTGAGATTGCTCCTGGACGGCCTTCGGGGATGACTCAGCCGTCGACCAAGATGGTTGAGATTGCTCCTGGATGGCCTCTGGGGACGATCCAGCCATTGACTTGGACGGCTCAGGTTGCGGGTCAACGGACTAGATGGACGGTCCCGCCGTCGATCTTCTCGACGGTCCAGATTGCGCGTGGACGGACTAGAAAGACAGTCCCATCGTCGATCTTCTCGACGGTCCAGATTACACTTGCACGTCTCCCACAGGAAACGCTATGTTGCCAAAAAATTGCAGCTTGGTCCTTTATGGGTTAAAATTGGAATGACGTGGGTTTCCATCATCGGAGCTCGAGTTCTCGAAATGGGAATGCGGAGCCGTCATTGCAATCATGGAACCCTTACGTACAGTGAGGTCCTTGGTTCAATTCCCCGTGGTGTCATGTAGGTTGGTTGTGGTAGCCAACCTTTATTTTTTTTAAAAAGAACGTCATGTCAATTTCCTTAGGAATGTGAAAGAGGATGTGATTGGATTTACAAGGTTTAAGTGATGTTCTGGGCGTATTTAACAAGGTGAATTTGAATTTGGAACATAAATGTTCGTGGATGCAACCCAACCACGTACATCTCAATTTGGAATTTTGAGTTCTGGGCAGAGATGTATGTGGTTGGGTTGCTCAATAAACATTTCTATTCTGAAATCAAATTCACCACTGCTAAATTCACCCAGAACATCACAATAATCTTGAAAATCGAACAATTACTGACTCACCTCCCAAAGAAACTTGACTTGACGTTTTGCTTTTTATTCTTCTATTTGTTTTATTAGAATTTGGAGATTATAGAAATGCACATGTGAGCAATTTCCCAATGAATTTGGGGCAATTATGTTGTTCTAACATTTTCATGCCTAGAACTTGCTAATTGCTATGTTAATAGCCCAAAGTATATCCACATATTGCAGATCTTTCTCTTTAACCCCTAAAGTCCCAAGGCCTTTTTTCTGCCAAAAAACACTGAAAACTGCCATTTCTATAGCAAAGAGTGTAAAAAAAATAAAATTGTTTTTTTTTTCACATCTAACCTTAGGATCTTACACCTTAATAGTATAAAAAAGTGTGGAAAAAATTTCAGAATTTTTGACCGCACAGATTGCAAGATATTTGCGTTTAAAGTGGAAAAAACAAGTTTTTTAGCCCATTCCGGAACTGCATTTTTTGCCTTTGAACATTTTTAACATTAAATTTTTGCACTACAAAGTTTTGAGCTTTAAATCTTTGTAATGGAGAATCGAATTGAGAGTCTTAGGAAAAAAAGATATTCAAAAAAACTTAATTTTCATTATTAAAAAATTTGTTAAGTTGAAGACTTGAAGTAGGTACTAGATAGAAGGAAAATTTAAAATATTAATATCTTTTAGATGGAATTAAAATGCACTAATCCCAATGGTGAGATTGTTCTAGTAAGTAAATCCAACCATGGAAAAAAATAAATTTTGAAAAATTCAAAAATTGCATTCAGAAATGATCCTACAAGTTATTTTTTTCAAGAAGATGTTCTAACTACCCGAGAAACAATAATGTCCATAACTTTCTCATAACAAATCCATATGAAACGAATCAAAGCTTTCTAGATAGACAAAAATATAATCTATGAGAAAAAAAAATTCAAAAAAAAAACTCAAATTTTTGCAAATTTTTTTTTGCTGCCCCCTGTCCCCTATTTTGAGCTTATATGGTCATAACTTTTGTTCCCGGTCACCAATTGTGAAAAAAATATATTCCTACAAAACTTATCAGTTTTTCTATCTTCAAAAAAGTTCCAAAAAATCAAGACAAAATTTCAGCCCGTAGGTACCTTCCCGAACATTCAAGAGTCCCCCGAGGGGACTCTTGGGACTTTAGGGGTTAACCCCTAAAGTTCCATTGTCCCTACGGGGGACAATGCTGATTTTGGATAGGTACCTATAAGCTGAAATTTGGTCCTGATTTTTTGAAAAGTTTTGATAAGATAGAAAAAGTGATAAGCTTTTGGGGAATGTAATTTTTTTCACAATCGGTGCCTGGGAACAAAAGTTATGACCATATAAGCTCAAAACCGGGGACGGGGGGGGCAGGGGGGCAAGCCGGACAAAAAAAAAAAATTGCAAAAATTTGAATTTTTTTTTTTTCAATTTTTTTTCTTGGTAGATTATATTTTTGCCTATCTAGAAAGCCTTGATTCATTTCATTTGGATTTGTTATGAGAATGTTATGGACATTCTTGTTTTTCGGACAGTTAGAGCGTCTTCTTCAAAAAAATAAGTTGTAGGATCATTTCCAAATGCAATTTTTGGAATTTTTGGAATATTTTTTTGTTTTGCATGGTTTTGTTTACTTTCTAGAATAATCTCACCATTGGGATTAGTGCATTTTAATTCCATTTAAAAGATATTAATACTTTAGATTTTCCTTCTATCTCATACCTACTTCTACTTAACAATTTCTTTAAGAATGAAAAATTAAGTTTTTTTGAATTCACTTTTTTTTTCCTACATTTTCAACTCAATTTTCTACTTTGAAGATTTAAAGCTCAAATCTTTGTAGTGCAAAAATTTTAAGTTATAAATGTTCAAAGTGAACAATCTTAATGAAACATTTTTGCACTAGTGATAAGGAAATTTCCATATTTCATATTAAAGAATTGAGTTGATAGTCTATGAAAATAAACATGAATAAAAGCCACTAAATTTTAAAATAGAATATACGCGGGAAAACATACCATATTCTATTTAGTAGACTACAACACTTGGAGCTTTAAATGTGCAATTTTATTTCAAATTTTGACATTTTTCAAAATGTTAGAACGGGTAAGAAAGGACACTTATCCAGTCTCATTTTGCAAAAGGTATACCATGTATAAAAAATGGATTCTTAGAAAGTTACAGTCAGGAAATACTAAGGATGCACAGACCTTCCAGGATTTAGTGTCATTATGCATTGCTTTATTTCTGCAATTGTTGTCAGTTGGCAATTAGATAGGAATGAAATATTTTAGATAGTTTAGAGAATCTTAATAGCATACTATTTTTCTTGTGGAATGTGTATGCAAATCACTTAGGCACCTATTTCATTCCACATTTGCCATGGCCCATGAGTGTATTTGATATCAAATAATTTTCTATGTTTCATTCACACTACATATAGGAATGTTAAACACTACAATGTATAGCAAATTATGTAAGTGCGAGTAATGCTTAGTGGAAAAAAAATTGTGTAAAAAATGAGTATCATGATATTGTTTAGAAAATAGATTAGTAGCAAATAGTGATTAGTGGGAAAAGAACGTCGAAGTGGCAAAAGTATGTAGAAAACATAAAAATAATTTTAAAATGACACATCATACAATCTTCCCAAGTGGGAATTTTAATTATTGCATGTTTGAGATTTAAGAGTTGCATCCCCCCATTTCAAAAACTTTTATCTTAGTGAATCTTCTATATTGTACATGTCAAATGTAAATTTTTTCATATTAGATATTGAATTGGGAGTCTTGGAAAAGAAATTGAACCGACTACCAAGATTTGGTCTTTGCTTTCATTCTTTGGAAATTGGTCAGTTGAAGTTTGGTTTAATCCTATCAACAAAAAACTTGTTATTTGTTTACGGATGCAATTTAGAAATTGTAAAGCCTAAAACAACTATCCAAACAACAAACTTGTTGTAGCAAACAAACTCCAAATGAAAGGCCACAAATAAAAGAAATCTCTCAATTGCATTTAGAATTGCTTCCAATAGAAGCAATCAAGTCAAAAAAATTATATACTTAAATTACGTATTATTGCATTGACTTGCAAAATACTTTGAGTACCATTTGTGATTTGTACAATTTGCTTAAATTGCAAACCTCAAATTTAGAAGAGTTTAGAGTTTGTAGGGTTTAAAGTTTCAGATGTAGGATTCAAGGTTTAGGGTTTAGGGCTTGTAAAATAAGGTTAAATTGCAAGCATACAATTTAAAAAGGATTTACGACGGCCTGCTATTACAACAGCCAATACAGCTGCCAATACAGTTGCTACTACAGCTGGTGACGGCTTGCTTGACGACTTTAAGGCGTCGCGTAGTCCAAAGCCTCTGTCCACTGGACGGTCTGTCCGTCCGCAAAGCACATCCAATGGATGGCTTTAAGCGTTCCTTTGGCTCCGTCCTCGTCCTTTGGACGGCCTATCCGTTCCTTGGACGGCTTCCTTGAGCATACGCTGGACGGGCTTACCGTCCATGAGACGGACTGCGCGTCACATCCGTCCACGGGACTTCATACAGGGATTACAGGCTAGAAGGCCAGCCCGTCCCGTCGACGGTCTTACCGTCCCCTCGACGATTTCCTGTCCCTTAAACAGTCTTACTGTCCCCTCGACGGCTGACTGTCCCTTAAACGGGCTGCCCAGCCACATCAACGGCTGCCTAGCCTGTCGACGGGCTAAACCGTCTACAGAAGCATATATATAACTCAGTTAAGCCGTTGTTTTCATGAATCTCTCCTGCTCTGACGGTGCTTCCTTGTCCTGGATTGGTTGCAATCTTTGCTTGGGAGCGCGGGTGTTTGGGTAGGGGCTCAGGAGGAGGGGGGGAGGTTTTGCACATTGTGCAACCCTAAACCCTACTTCTTTTGTTTTCATACATTAATTTGCAATGGCGAGACGTGATTTCTCAAAGGAGAATGTTGATGCGTGGTTCAGAGACGCTAGGGATCCTATGGCGCAACAATTTCTTGATTCCACAGATTGTATTTCGGACGCTGTGGTTGCAGAAGGGCTCAATGCCGTAGGTGCTGGAGAATCTTCGAGGGGGAAAAAACGAAAGCAACGAAAGACGCACCGGACCACAAATCCCAATCAGTGGCCAAGAAAGATTGCAACGAGGAAGTTGCAAGAAGTTGCACTCAATTTTTTTGAGCAGTATTTGATCTCGCAGTTGAATACGTTCTACATCTCACGCGGATCACAAGGAGTGGAGGCCATTAAGAAGAAGTTCCACCACATGTTTTGGACAACAATGAGCGAGGACAAGTGGATGGAAGACCGCACGAAGGAGACTTTCGTGCATTGGTTTGAAGAGCAAGTGCAAACTTGTATTTTCAACCTTGCACAGGTCGCTGAAAAATTAAAAAACTTTCAGCGGAGTGTAGTGCCAAGGCAACCTGCATTGAACCTGCTGCACAAAAAGGTGTATTGGTGGCATGATGCAGTGCATGGATTGTCTTCACACAATATTCGCTCTGCTCCATGGTTTCAATAGAGTCAACAATTGGCTATAGGTCAAGGGGCAGCATGAAGAGTGGTGTTCCTTGAAGGAGGAGTGGTGGTGGTTCCCTTGTCTAGCCACAGCAAACAAGGGGGGAACGGAAGGGTGCGCAAGGTTTGCCTCCAAAATTCCAAACATATTCCCAAGACAATGGAATTAGTGGGAAAGACATCTTTGCACATTGATGAATTGAAAAAAGCTAGGGAGAAGTTGTCCATTGAGGCATTAGTTTGTCCATGTGACTACCCATGAGTCATTAAGTTCTTTGCCATTAATGACATGACCATGGAATGTTATTCTCAATGGTAGAATGGAGGAACTCTCGGTGCCATGTTCATTTTGGATCATGAAAACCAAGATCCTGATGAAATTGGAGAGCTGGCTTATCATGCAACACCACAGTTGATGCAAGAAGCCAAAAGAATCATGGCATACAGACGCAACCGCACCGAACTTGCATGGGCGCTGATTTGCATCGTGGATGCTGTGCAACAATGTTTGGTACTGCACAACGACATCACTCCAGAAAACATCATGTTGCATTTTCCAAATGATGATGGAAAAACGGTATGGATTGGGCTATGCAATTGGAGAATGGGCAGTCATATTAATGAAAAAACCCCTTTTTTATACCGATTCCAATGTCCTCGAACATTGCAAGCCACAAGAACAAAACGTTGGTGGGTGGCACCGGAATTGATGTACATGGTTGGAGAGGCAAAGTCTTCTCTATCTCCCACTCGCGTGGTTAAGCCACCATGTATTGGTATACATACGGATGGATATGCCGTTGGAAAAATCGCGGAAAAGATTTGGAAGAAAGACCGTGTAAACGAGGAGATGATTCATGATAATACGGCATTTTGTGCCTTTCAAGTAACATTGGGTGAATTGTGCAAGGTGGAACCACTGCAACGACGTTCAGTGACACATGTCGTGCAACGACTCAGTGGTCCTCCAACATTTTGGACACCACCTGTGAGCTGCTATCGAGAGGCCCGCAAGAAACAAGAATTCATGGATCAACAAGCTAGAAAAGTGGACTAGATATTAGCATATTAGTATATTACAGTTGAAGTGCAAATTTTGGGTTTTACTATGTAGCACTTGCATACATTATAGTATAAGAAAAGTACATTTCTAGCAATATGTCCACTTTATTGGATATGTAATGTTCACTAATTTCTTTTTTATATAAAAATATATATACATATTTGCCTTCCATGTAAGTGAATATTTGTAGTGAATGGTTTTGTGCTAAATTATTTTGTATTTTTTATTATACATTGTAATTTCATATTTGTGTGCAAATATGCAATAGTAAATTAAATGATATGATCCAAAGAATCTCCTTTGAATTTAGAAAAGAGGAAAAATATTTCAAAAGAAAATCATTTAACCCCAAAATGACCTGAAAAGTTTGTAAGCTTTAAAGAATTTCTCTAAATTGAACACAAAGGCAGCATTTTAATAAGTTGTATCATTTCTTTTTTAATTGTAACCGTATAAAATCAAACTAGACATGCTAGAAATCACATTAAAAAAGAAATCACAACAATATTTCTTACGGATTGCAAGATTATAAAGTTTGATCATGAGGGTGTTTAACCTGTGAAAGTGATTTCAAAGCTTTCATTCTTCTTTTCACATGTCAAACCTAAAAAGTTGGTCACCACAAAAATATGAGGTTAAAGGGCCTAACATGAATAACTCCCATCAATTTACGGCTTTTCAAAATCCACTCTATAATTTTTTTCTCTAAATTCCAAGTGTGATTTTTTCTCCAAGTTTTAGTGTATTTGAGTCTCGTTTCCAAGACCCTTCAACACTCAAAAATCCAGATTTGCAATGGACACCCTTGTACAAAATCTTGAATAGAAAAATCATAATCAATCATTTTAAAAATCGGATTTTTGATGCTAAACCTAGACTTCAAAAGAATTTTTCTAAAATATAAACTACTAAAAGTAATAATTTGATAAGGTTTTATTTAACTTCTAAAATTGGTTGAGGACACATTTTATCTTCAAGGTCATTTTGGGGTTAATCTTCATTCTCTAAAACATTGTTTTCTAGAAGTAGGCCGGCCTTGCACATAAATCTATATTGTTAATAGCTCTTGCTCAGAATTGAAACACAATAATGTAAATGGTGAGATTTTTCTAGCAAGAAAACGTAAGCATGCCCTACTCAAAAAAATTGAAAAATTTGGAAAATTGTAGTTAGAAATGCATCCCATAAGTTATTTTTCCAAGAAGATGCTTAATAAACCCAAAAAAAAAGATTGTCCATAACTTTCTCATTACTAGTCCAAATAGAGTCAATCAAATCCTCCCACACAGACAAGAATAATCTCTATAAGAAGAAAATATTTTAAAAGTTTATTTTGACTTGTCATGATTGTGTTATGTTGTCCGTGACTCCGTTGAACCACATTTTGGACTTAGGTTGGTATAACTTTTGCTTTCAGGCAACGATTGAAATAAAAATTAGATTCCCATGTCGCTAGTGTATTTTCCTATCTTCAGAAAAAGTTTCAAAAAATAACATTGCAAATTGAGATCATATCATCATAGCCCCGTAGGCCCATAAGAACCTGCCCAAACTTTGTAGTGTTTGGTGTTCCCTGAGGGGACACTTGGGCCTTTTGGGGTTAAAGGACCACCCCTACTTCAAATGCCATTATACCCTTTTTTTGATAGGTACATGTGAGCAAAGATTTCACTTATCAATCTAGAATTTTTTTTTCCAGAAGATGTGCACAAGGAATATCTTTCTAAACCACTGAATTTCATTTCATCTGAGTATATGAGTGAAAAGTCATGATGCAAATTGTAGTTAATTTTTGAATTAGGGCAATTCGGGGATGTCTTGAAAAATCAATTTTTTATAGATCAAAATTTTAAATTGGTTGTTTAGGTTTATATATACATAGAAATTGGAAAGCTATAAATCCGTCCATTTTGATCCTCAAGTGAATCTGTTAGAGGTTATTATCCATTTTACTTTACGGGCAGTTAGGGATTCTCTACTGTAAAATAAACTTTGAAGTCATTTACAATACTCAATTTTCAATATTTTTGGCAGAAAAAAAAATCATAGATTGTAGGTTGTTTATGACAACATTCCAACCCTTGGGATTGGCATTTTTCAATTCTATAATTAGATTCTCAACAAATTAATGTTTTGCATCATCCCTACTTCTTTCTACATACTATGTTTTTACTATATGTTATACAATTCCAAATGTATTGAAAATTTTCAAGCATGCAACCAACTTGCCTGTAATCCATAATCCAAAGAAGCACCACCAGTTCGGCCATTTTTTCATACAAATCTGACCCTCTAGATCGCAGTTGCCGATTTTCAAAAGTCTTGGAAAATGGAATTATACAAGTTCAAACACTAAGATCTTGCAATCCACAAGGCGGATTTTTTTGAAATTTTTGCCACATCTTTTCAAACTATTTTACTACAAAATCAAACTGATGAACTTTTGAAAGATGCTTTTTTTCTAACACTTGATGCTTGTATTAGAATTGGCAGTTTTGGAGTGTATTTAATGAAAACATAATCAAAGAACTATAGAGGTTAAGAATAAAATTGTATATTAGACTAGTATAAAAACACATGGACACAATGTGCAAAATGGATAGAAATTGTACTTAACCACATCCCTTGTCACTTCACGAGACTATGAGAGTGAAAAGAACATGAGTGGTACTTTGTATTAATACCAAAATTGGCATGCAACTGATGCAAAGTAGTAAGCTTCAAAAACCATTGCATATGAGAACATGAAGACATTGTTGTCTTCTACATAAAAGCAATCAATGTCTTGTCACTAGAAGAAACTCGTGTCTGCGAAGATTGCGAATTTCAGCACGCTGATGTCCGCGAGGATGTCCACAAATGTCTGAGTAGACATCTAAAAACTCGCGTTGCTGCAGACATGCCATTTGCATGGTAAGAATCTGGGCGGACGTCCGGTGTCAGAGCCCAAGCATGGCAACCAACACGGGTCAACGGGTTGCTGGTAGTTCGCCATGTGGCAGCCACGTGAGCATATTTTCAGCGGGAAATGACACGTAGGTATTTTTTTCATCCGTGACCGTCAGTGACATGTCAGCTGACGTGGCGCTGACATGTCAGCTGACGTGGCATATACATGGCGTGACCGACTGCTGACGTGTCGGATGACGTGGCGCGTTCGGAGCAGCTGACGTGGCTTTCTTAGGAGAGGTCTCTGAGCGTTTTTAAAGGAGGCTTAGGACGTCTCTTTAGACATCCAAATGTACATTTACGTGTCTCAAAAGACATCCTGCTAAACAACTGAATGTTTTCTTGGATGTGCAATTCTGAGCGTCAGGTGTCTAGAGCGATGACCTTCAGGACATGTTAATTTCCTCAGCAGACACTGATGCATTGTTCATAGACATCGTGAAGGACATCCAGCAGTTGTTCGGAGTAGCACCAGATGCTAGCCATGGCGCCTACTTGACACCTTATGCTAAAGGCTGAAAACAGTAAAAGCATGGTTGGATGTGAGCGTGGACATGGAAAAGAACGCGTGTCACGATTGTATTGGAGCATGCGTTGTCCCTGAGGGTGTCACCAAGCAGTACACATCGTTGCATCGGACATCTAAAATGATGTTCATGTGGGATTGTTTTTGACAGTATGGGGTGTTTTTCCCCACGACTGTTGCGAGAAACACCAGTAGTGATTTGAAGCATTTCAAAATATAAATTGTCATGCTTCATTGTGCACTCGCTGTCACTGTGACTACAACGACATTACAATTACATGTGCTAGTCATCAGGAACACATAGAGAAGTGAAAGGACATCCACGTTGTGATATTACCTACAACTCTTAGATTGCCTTCATGATTGCAAGACTATATGAAGAAGCATTATTTGTTAAAGCAATTGAGGGAAAATTGGATGGTGGAGACTACAAGGTCATACCTAAGTGAAGTCACTTTATATAACATGAAACAAAAGAGGCAGAGAGATTGATACATCTCACAAATCATAAGAGTTTGATAAGGACGGCTTTAGCCAATGATGCAAGTGCACCACCAGCACTACATGTCTCTGAAAATCACATCAGCGTCATTGACAATGTCCTCTCAGACGCCTGAAGTGCTGTGGCATGCTTGGAACGCGATTGCAAGCCTGTCGTAGCGCTTGTCATTCAGAAGGACATCCTGCATCCATGGGGGCATTGCTGGTGAGAGCAGTGTGTCACAAATGTGCAAAAATCTTGTCTAAGGAAACATCCACAATGACAAGTTTGTAGGCCACTAGCAAACTAACCCTTTCCCGCTCACTTCTTTCGTTGTGCATCCCCTGCACTTGTCTTTGCAGCTTTTGTTGGTGCAGACTTCGTCGCCTTACTGGGAGTCACAAACTTTGAGGGCTTTGCTGCGGGGACACTTTTCTTGGCACGACTTGCCCTAGAGGATGGAGCTGATGAAGGAAGGCTTGCAACCTACGAACACATGAACAATACATGCCATTAGTTAGAAAAAAAATTCGTCATTGACATGAACACTTTCTATACAACATGAGCATGCACTTAGTATTATACATCTGAGGAAACATTGAAAGTGCAAGCCATCAGACACGGAATGTTGTATTAGATGTGAACACTACCTCTTGAGGAGGCATGGAAGGGGCATCTTGAATTGCTAAACCCTCTTTTGTTGGTGGTGGACCTTCTTTGCTCGCTGGCACTTCCTCCACGGTTATGGAGTATGGGTCTTGCACCTCCGAGGGTGGGAGGGGCTCACCATGTACAACTTCTGCATTGGGAGAGGGATTAGCCTCCATAGACTTCTCAGCACTCAGCGGTCCCTGGGTGTCTTCCTCGGCATTCTTCTCCGCATCTTCGTTGTTGTTGCCATCATCCATGTTGTCCACCAGGTAGCATGCCTCTAAGTCTGCGTCTTCATTGACGTCTCCAGAGACATCTTCTACAGCTTCAACGTTGTCCCCTGCGTCTGCCTTGACGTCTGCCGCGACATCTAGAACAACGTCTGGAGCGACGTCTGGCGCAGGTGCGTTGTCTTCCGCGTGCTTGGTGACTAGGCTGCCCTCCAACGTCGCGCGTCCATCGCAGGCATCAGACCCGTTGTGCTGTAGCACATGATTGTTCTCTCCAATAGACTGAAGAATCTTGCGCATCATATCTTCCATTTGAGAGAGGCGTCCCCCTATCTCGGAAGTCGTAGCACGGAGATCCGAAATCTCCTTCGCATAGTCCACGGGAGCTTTGTGTGCCTCTTCCTGGCGTCGAGCATACTCTTTCAGAGTTGCTTCTTGGACCTCCGTGGGATATGGTTTGCGCTGGAGGACAAGCACCTGCCACAAGTACATACAATAAATTATACAATGACTAAACAAGTGCCTTCAATAGCTGTAGAATTCACATGTAAACGTGCTTCTCACCAATTCCCCAATCATGTCCTTCTCTATTACTCGCATCTGGGCTTCCTTAGTTGCCTTTCCCTTAGTAATGTTTCACATGTGCTCGGACTTCTCTTTTGAGGACTTCGACTTCCGATTTCCTTCAAGGCGATTCCAGACGTCTGGGTGAACGTCTAAGGGCCTTCGTTCCCCTGCATCAATCAGCTTATTCAAGCCGTGTCGGACGTTGATGAGCGTTTTGGTCACGTACCGTGAAAACCAACTTGGGTTTATTTCGCAGCTATAACCTACCACGTCCCACTCTGCAACATGGAAGAAACTACCAGCACTTAGCAACGTCCATCATGAAGGTTCACTATCAAAGTAAAACATAACATCAGCTCCAAATATTGGAGAACTGTAGACAAACTCTCAAAGCAGATGCTGGATGGACATAAAAGCGTCTTCATCAGGACGTCTGGCGTGATCATGGACATCTGCAGCTGCACCATTGCGTTTCTGAAAAGTGACATTTCCATAGAGCCACAAACCAATCACATAAGTCTTGGGAGAAGATGCAAGCATTTAAGTCACGCGCTATGACAATGACAGTTAAAAAATGCATTTCATTTCCTATGGGTCACGGAGCCACTACAAGGTCGTAACATTACTTTCATGATGCTTGTGATGCTGTGAACAACAGCACCGGACGTCTAAGGCAACGTCCTAATGGACGTCAGCACAAACATCAAGACGTCCTCAAATGCATAAAAGTTGTTCCTTGTGTTACATGAAGTTTACCTGCATAGATGCGGTCAAAGAAACGTTGTCGCTCATGTAGAGGCTGGTCAGCCCAACCAAAGGAGGGATTCAAGTCCTTAGCAAAGGCTCTGACATCACTTATCAAGTAATCGACCTCCTTCCCAAACGGTCTACCATGTTTGTCCACTTCCACCTTCTGCTTCTTCTGCTTTGACATCTTCTGCACATACTTCTTTGCCTTGCGAGGTGGGGTGGGCTCCTCATCGAGAAGTTCTACATCCTCGTTGTCGCTCTCGGTTTCTGTGCGCTCCGTATCAAATGCGGCGCTGCAAAGGAAGAAACTGAAAGTCAGATACAAGTTCTTTTCAAGAAAAAAATGTAATTTGTGGATTGTACGTCCGCCCTTCGCAGCCTCTTCTGACATCCAAAGTTCATTGTGATGTCTTATAATACATGAAATGTTGACCGAAATGTTTGATAAGACATACATGTATCCTTTGAGATGTCCAGTGAGACATGTGTGTAGCTTCTGAAGGTCTACAAAGCATGAATAACTTACTTGTGATCGGAGTCCTCTGAATCGTCCGGAGACAACGTGTCCTCTACATCGTCCTCTTCCTCAGGTCCTTCACGTGGTATAAACTTCGTGCGCTTCTTTGGGGGAGAGCTTGCTACGCGAGATTTCCCCTTGGAGTGCTCTTCAAATGTTACCCGATTTTGGAGACGGTGGGGGTCATTCGTGAACTTGGAGCGTCGCTCTTCAGAACTGCGTAATCGCAAGTCGCGTGCACGTGGAGATTCCTCCTCTGAAGCTCGCGTAGTGTTTCGAGGCTCCAAGGCCCGCTTCATGGGCAATTTCTTCCGACTTCCTGACATTTTCAATCGTGGTAATGTCCAGGAAACAAAGTGCTCAGCTTCGCCCTGCATCAAGACAGAATCACGAAATCTTCAGAAGCACAAATCATTCACATGCTGGACGGCCTTAAAGGTGTCCATGCGAACACAGTATGTTCCGACATCTGACGTCCTTAAAGATGTCCATGCAAACCCAATGTATTTGGACAGACACAGAGGCCAAAAATCGGGAAGCGGAAGTGAGTTCACAGTCCGTCCCTGCAAAGAGCGACGCGCAGCGTTGGTCATCACAGATCCAATCACAAATGAGACCAGGCATGGCAACAGCCTAAAAGGACAGCGACGCCCCTGAGCATATCACACCCTGAATCGCAAGAGAAGCGACGCACTTGAGCGTATCACAGACCCTGAATCGGAACATGAGCAACGCCCCTGAGCACATCATAGACCCCAAATTGCAAGACAAGCGACGCATTCAAGACGCCAGCCAGACCCTGAAGCGCAATACAAGCGACGCCCCTGAGCACGACACGGACCCTGAATCGCAAGAGAAGGAGAATAACGGTCATTGGCCGATACGGTTTGCTAAACTGCACCTAAACGCGAGACCATGAATCACAAATGTGTTCCCGGCTACACCTGGGCCGGTCCTCAAACCTCAAAGCAAAATCGCAAAGGATTTTACACAAAAACGCTCACCTGCGCGGATTGCCGAGGGCCGTGGCAGCGGACTCCGGCGCGAGGAAAAAAGGAACTCCAAGCAACTGGGGGTGCAGCACGACATGTTTCGGAGGACACCCTCGCGATCATCCAACGGGACAGGGTGGATGTGGATGAACATCCTCACGTCCATGGCCGCCAAAATTTGTGTTGTCGTTACGATGCCCTTGAAGACTGCCGGCCTCCGAAGCCGCGCGCAGTTTTGAAATTGAAACCCTCGCCACCCGCAAGCCATCCCGGGATCAGAAATTCCAACCCCAACCTCCACAATCGCATCGCGCTGCCCTCCGCAGCTTCAGTCCGTCCCTGGCATCGAACCCCAAGCTGCATAATCGCAGCGCGCTGCCGCCGAAGGTGATAAGGATCCAAAATTTGATCCCAGAGCCCGCTTACGGAGGCCCACACACCTGCCGTTCCTCCGAAATGCCAAATCCACGCTCCAACAGCCCGCCGCATCGGCCCTCTCAGCCTTCAGCGGCGCCAAACCCAATTGCCGAAGCACCTTAATCGCATTGCGCCGGTCCCGCTGCCTCTAGCGGAGTGCCTGTACGTAGCCGCCTGAACTAAACCGAAAACCTAAGTAAGCCTCGACTGAAACGTAGGCCAGAAAGAGGAGCGCCTGCGCAAGAGAAGGATAGGTATTTTGGAAAGGCAGAGAAAGGCAACCTTTTTCGGCGGAGGTAAACACAGCAAGGGAGTGGCACTGTCCATTGGCGGCGCCAAAGGATTGCGAAGTCGACTACTACGCCTCCTGATTGGTTGTGAAGTGGAAGGCACACCCTCTACGGCCATTGCTGAGGTGAGTGACGCTGCTACGATGCCCTCCACAAAACTGTCAAAAGTTGTCCTTGCGCCGTCACTATGAAGATTCAGATTACCCTCTCCTGATGAAATTTGCTGCGCAGGAGCCACTGCTGTCAACGTTTTCGGCGATGAAGTTAATGTCATGTTGCTCGCAAAGAAAAAGCTATCGTGGAAGGTCTTCACGGGCGAATTTGTGGTGTACTACAGGGACAGGAAGTCCTAGGGTTTCCCAAGGGTGCTGGAAGGCATATGCGCAGCAGCTTTGCCCGTTGACGGCCTTCCGGATTACACAAGGTAATTTGCACATACACATGACATGTCTCGTAGAATGCCTCAGTGGACGTCTCTTGTTTAGTTCGCAGATGCATTTGAATGGAAACATGTTTTCATGCACAGGATGTCCTAGTGGACGTCGCAAAACAGACCAAAACATGCATTAGTCGACTTTGCCACAGGCAGACCAGCTGCAGACATTGGTGGATGGTAATATGGTTTGCTTTTTTCTATGAATAAAGGAAAAAAAGACCAAAAAAATGGGAGGATGAACAAATGGGAGCGCTTTAGAACGGGAGGAAATATGAATGCAATGAATGACGAAGTTGGAGGAAGAAATAGTGGAGAGTCCAAAAAAATGGGGAAGAAAAAATGGGGATGGTAGTGCAAGGGAAATAAGGCCCCCAAAGAAGTGTCCTTGGAATGTTTAAGTGTTGGGGCATAAAAATGAAAACTTGGATGATTGATGACATTAATCTCTACATGTTTCTAGAACTTGTGTCATTGTAGAAGTTGGAGGCATTTCACTGCTTCGCTCATTATTTCATTTATTATGAAATGTAAACACTTCTACTGGTCTAGGTGCATGGAATGTAAGCGACATGTGTAAATGAGAGTATGTTAAAAAAATTTCATGTAGGAAAAGGTTCATCTTCGCGTAATTATGTCGGAAAAGACAACTGGGAGGACGTCACTGTGTTTGGGACATGCAAGTGCTAGTCATAAGAAATGCAGATTTGGATGTCTGATGAGATGTACGTCTGGACGTTTCTAAGTACTTGCTGCATTCTGTGTCTTCAATGCCTTCTACAGACCCTACTCTGAGTGCCTCACTTTGTATTGCTGATGCTTGCAGGTCTTGACGTACACAAGACATTCAGACTTTGAGGTAGCCATGGAAGCCAGGGCCTCCACACGCAGAACAAGAAGCCGCATACGCACATTCCAATTGGTGACCTGATTTCCCAAACAGAGATGCGTGTCGCAACGGAGTTGAATTTGACAAGGTTCCGTTGTCCTTGCCGACGCTGTCATGGTGGGCGTCGTAGGTCCATTGATGTCATTCAACAACATCATGCTGCTGTGGGCAGAGACGACTTCCTCACGAAGTCAATGATTGGCGGGGACCCTCCAAACGGTTATCCGGCAAATGGCATTTGGGTGGAAGACCTAGCTTTTGATGACGATGTCATAGACATAGATGCCGATATTGAAGAAAACCACCTACCTGCTAAGGACAACGAAGGGGAGCCCATATTTCCAGAAAGTGAAGAGGGCCATGCAGAAGGGATAGCGCACATTGAACTTGATGCACACCATGATGTACAAAGACAAGTACTAGAAGCTCTTGACCGGGCGTACGCCCTGCACGAAGAGAGCATGATTTCCGAGGAAGGCCTTGGAGTGAATAACGCAGATGTCGATGCCGACAATGTATCAGAAATGGAACATCTATATGAGCATGCAACAACTCCATTGTATGATGGAGGAACGTCGAGTATTTTGTCCACAACTATCATTATTATGAACATGTGCGCCATATACCGCATCAGTAACAAGTTCTCCAATGAACTATTCCGGTATTTGTCATCGGATCTACTCCCACAATCGAACAAGTTGCCAAGGAGTCATTACGAGGCAAGGAAGTTGATGCGGAAGTTGGGGTTGGAGTACAATACCATTCATGCTTGCTCAAGTGGTTGTGTGCTATATGAAAATGAGCACGCGGATTTGAATTCATGTCCTCAATGCGGCAAAGCACGATGGATGGATGGCACAAACAACATTCCAACAAAGGTTGTTCGGTATTTCCCACTTATTCCAAGATTGAAGCGCATGTTCAGATCACCGGAGATTGCGCAGATGCTGGTCGGATGGACAAAGCATGTCAGCGAAGACGGCGTTATGCGATCAGTGGTGGACAGTCCGTGCTGGAAGCATGTCGACAGCGACGTCGTCTTCAACAACTTTGGTGCGGAGAATAGAAACCTACGCTTGGCAATAGCACTAGACGGTGTCAACCCTTTCAAATTGAGTAACACGAACTGGTCAACTTGGCCCATCCTTGCGTTGATCTACAACTTCGAGCCTTGGTTGGTCACTAAAAAGTTCTTTATTTCACTATGCATTCTTATTTCAGGAAAGCATTCTCCGACTTCAAAGAACTTTGATGTGTTCTTGAGACCATTACTACGAGAGTTGCATGAGCTATGGGAAGGGGTTGCAGCTCAAGATTTCTCCAAGGCAGATGGGTCTCGCCATTTCATCATGCGTGGTTTAGTAATGTGGACCATTTCTGATTTTCCCGCATATGCACTGATATCAGGTCTAAGTTGCAAGGGATATAAGGGGTGTCCTTGTTGTGGACCAGACACGGACTCGCGCTTGGCAAAGACAGGTGACGTCCTTGCAGATCGTAGCACGCGCGGATCAAAGATAGTATATGGTGGCATACGTAGGTATTTGAGCCGCCACCATCCATATCGTCGAAATCGCCGGTTCAATAGACATATTGAGCACCGGACGAAGCCTTGCAGAATGTCAGGACAAGATGTCATACGCTATGCTGCTTGGAGACAATCATATCTTAACCTAGGAGGAAAGGAGGGTGGCAAGGATGATCCGGTCCATTGCACAGGAGTGAAAAGATTGCCCGCCTTATATGAACTTCCGTACTGGCAGGTGATTAATCTTGACTAAATATTTTTAGGTAGTCATTCCTTGAACATGAACGTTGACCACTTGCATCTGTATGTTCTATAGGATGTCATGGACGTGTCTCCAAGTTTTTCCTGGATGTCATGTACGATGTCCCAGTATGTCATGTGTGTCTACAATGGTGTAGTTCAGGATGTCCAAAAAGTGTCCAAAATGTAGCCATTCCTTTCAGATGTTGTCGTCGAAGATGTCCACAGAGACAAACATGGTTCAAGGGAAGTGATCACTTATGTTTAATGTGAGATACATGAAGCAACGCCTCATGCTGCTTCCATGAAGAATATGAGTCTCTAACTTCATTTGCCCATATTATTGCAGCATCTCTTTGAAAGGCATATCCTTGACCCTATGCACTGCGAGAAGAATTTGTGCGAGAACATGGTGAAAACACTAATGGCTAACAATGACACCCCCGGTAGTCGTGTCGATGCGCAACAGTTGGGCATTCGCGAGGAGATATGGTTGCAAGCGCCTTGACGACGACAAGACAACTTCTACATGCCACCAACATCTTATGTTATGACAACGCAGGAGCGAAACGAGTTTATGGACATAGTTGCAAATATGCGAACTCCAACAAACTATGTTGGAGCAATTCACAAACGCTTCCAGGATGGAAAGCTACAATACATGAAGACACATGACTACCATGTCCTCATGCAACAGGTACGTTTTTGGCACAGTAGTACACTATGTAGGTAGTAAAATGTAGCCCTTGAATTGTATAGAGTGATTGTTGTAATAATTCGCCTTGGCAATGTACGTGGGAATTTTGCATAAGACCTTGTAGTAATATGTTCCTTTAGAATGTTGGTCATCTATCACTTGGGACATTGACGCCAGTAGTTGACGTCTGGAAGGAGATCATATTGCTCAACAGGAGAAGTTCATGTTCATTCCTACCACATTGAGACGTCTGTGTGGACATTTTCATAAACACAGAGTTGTTCTAGAAGTTGCCCCTTCGTGCCTTAGACATACAAAATTTGGCACAATTGATTTTCCATTCGAATGAATCATTGCATCATGTTTAGGAAACTGTAAAGTATTTCAAATGTGTGTAAGGAACGATTCATGAACTCCATGTTTTCTTGCAGATCCTACTGGTGGCTATACGAAATATTCTGCACGAAGACGTTCGCTTAGGCATCATCAAAATGAGCAGGGTATTCCAAAGACTCTGCGAGAAGCAAATCAAAGAAGCTGATAAGGACGACCTCATGGAGAACGTCATCATGGCAACATGTTTGCTAGAGAAGGAGTTCCCAACAACTTTTTTGAATATCATGACGCATCTTCCAGTCCATCTTGTCGAGCAGTTATTTCTTTGTGGACCAATGCATTGCAGGTGGATGTATCCCATTGAGCGATATCTGAAGACATTAAAAGATTATGTCCGTTCATACGCACACCCGGAAGGAAGCATTGCAGAAGGGTATCGCAATGAAGATACACTTGGTTTCTGTACAGAGTACATGAGGGGTTACGAGGGAACGTCGCAGCGCGTTTGGGATGCACAAGAAGAGCCCATAATGAATGACGAAGTATTAAGTAGCAGAGCACCTAAAAGACGGCAACTGTCTGATGAAATACGCGCTTATGTCCACACATATGTCATAGACAACGCCCCGTGCTTAGAAACTTGGCGCGAGTGAGTACTTCTGACGTTGAAATAGACATCTTAAGGCACACTCAGTGTCTTGAGAATGTTGTCAAGGAATTCTACATTATAGAAGAACAGTAACATATGAGGCCTTCTATGTCTAAATTGTTGTTAAGTAGTAGGAGGTGGTCAACAACACAGTAGAGGTTGCATATAAGATGTAGATTGTACTTTTGGCGTTGCTCTAGTTAAAATTGTTCTGCAATAGCAGTGGTTAGCGCCAATTTTTAGAAGAGGTCTCTTGTAAAGTGTGTAGGCTTCCAAGGCATTTGTTAATGCTTTTGTACTAAAAAACAAATTTGTGGATTCTATCTACAGAGAGTACGTAGTTGCCAAGTCCCAGAGGTGGGAAGATCGTGAAGCATTTCGTCGGCAATCAAGACGCCATCATCCACGTCAAGCTGTCCGTTATCCTCCTGAATTAACTGACTTTCCTCCATTTGCGGATTGGTTGACGTCCGCTGTCAAAGACGCACAACGTTCCAGACGTCCGTTGGAAGAAGATGTGTTACACTACTCACAGCCACCACAAAGGAACGCGACATCACATCGTCACATGTATTGTCATGGTATGCATCTTCGCGTTCGCAGTTCAGAACAAGGCCTTGTCACACGCGACTCGGGTGTTGTGGCGAGCTTCACTCGCTAACTTCGTTGGGGCCTTGTAAATGGAAGGCCGCGGGAAACGACACAGGAGTACGTGGGGTACATTGAAGAAATACTAGTTCTTGATTACCGAAACCACTGTGTTACAGTTCTTCTTTGCGATTGGGTAAGGGGAGCACAGGAAGCTCGATTTCCTAGTATCCAACGGGATCGATACGGCTTCAGCTGCGCAAACTTCAATCACATGGACGGGAGGATCCATGCTGATTCGTTTGCTTTTCCCCTACAATGCTAGCAAGTGTTCTTCTCAGACGACCCACACAGACCTGGTTGGAAGGTGATTTGCCGTGTGGATGTCCGTGGTAGACGCGGTGCACTGCAATATGCAGACACCATTGCAGGCATGCTGGCGCTACGTAATGACAACAACTTTGTAGGACTACAAGCAGTAGTTCAAGAGTTGGATCCACCACGACAGCCTATGAATGACATCGATGGATCAGAAGCCTCCGGACATGAAGATCTTATGCCTACCGATGAGGAATAGCACATGTCATTCTCCTCCCTCAAAGTATTGGAAAAGACCCTTGTGACCTCATGTCCAATGCACATTTTGTCCTCAATGTTTGTGTTAGTAAGAAGTAAATTTTACGATTGTATTCAATGTAAAGCAAGACTTTCACTACACATTACCGTGAAGACATGAATCCCAAAAAATTTGTTCCACCATGACTTTTGACTAAGATGAAGATGGTGATGCTGTAGGATTAATACTGTCAAGATGTCCCTGAGGATGTCTTCTCACTGTCGACAACTGCATCTGTACATCTAATGAAACATGAAAATGTCTTTGGTGACGTCCTATAAGTCGTAACGATGTCTCCTTAGACATTTTACTAAACATAATGATGTCAAAGAAGACATCATTAACAACATGAAGACGTCAAAGAAGACGTCCGCGGGGTGGATTTCAGGCTATCCAAGTGTGGTCGGAGCAGTTCCATCTTGTGCTTTCAAATCGTTGTGACCCAGTGACAATCCTTGTGAGGCGTGCTGAGTCGATTCTGACGATGGTTTGTCTTTCTTTGCATTGCAGTGTCTTTCATTCGTGGATGATCTTTTATCGTCCCACTCCACCGACCCGCACAAGAATGAGGGTTCCAGGAAAGGACAAACTCACAGGATTTCTAAGGTGTAGCAGGTGATTATCTGTCGTCAGAATATAGGCAACAGATAAAGAAGCAGAGCCACGCAAAGGACGGACACAAGTGGTACACTTCACACACGAAATCGCCACAGGGCGGACAACACCAGTCGCTGCAAACTACAAAACGTGATGCAGATTCGGCACAACCAACCTTTAACACCTACAACTGGACACAGATACCTTCAGCAAATTCAGTAACAGACGCAGCAAAAAGATGGAGAACGCACCTCAGGGATTAGATGAACTTGTCTGCCTGCACCGATCTCAAAAGCGCAGATCTTGGTGATGGCTGTGATGGCATACCCCTGAGCAGATGCGCAACAAATACGGAGCAATGCAGTTCAATAATTAATCGCTCATTAGGGTGCAATCAGAAGCCGTCCACTCATCCTAGGAACTCTCTCGACTTGACAACAAGACCTCCCCTCCGCAAAGATGCATCCAACGTGAAAGCGTGGCCTGAAAGGTGCACAAAACACAATAGAGGCGCAATCACCTTCACAACGGTGTCACCAAGATGAGCTTCAGCAACGTCACAGAGCTTGCCGATGATGGCGTCAGCAGAATGAGTACCGTCAGCAGTTCCATACTCTCCCAATACCCAGCACACAACCTGACGGGTACAAAACACCAAACAAAATCAGATGCAAGTAGTTGCGCACAGAAACAGCCTGCCCAAGCATTCAGGCTTCTTGCCTCACACTGTAGGTTGCAGGACGAGACTCCAACGTAGTGGTCTGTGTATCGAAGGTATCCACAAGGCAAGTCAAAGCACAACAGTAGACCGTAGAAACAACGGCAGCGGACGGTTTAGTGTCCTCTTCCACGATTAGACGTGCTCACATGGATGACATCTCTGTTCCATGACTACTACAGGGACAAAATTCTCATAGTCCTCTCTCCGATGGCATAACGAATTTCCTACACTTGATAGTGAAAGGCAAGTGAAAGAAGAGGGAACCGCCCCTTGTGCTTGTATTAACCTTGAGATCGAAACTATGAGGAGAAGTAGGAAACGAGACCAAGCTCAATCAACCTGAAGAAGGATCGATGGCAGCTTGGGTTCCTTGAGCAATTGCAAATAAGACTCCACCTGCATGCTCAAACCATGTCACAAATAAGAACGAGAAGCCAAGATATACTTGGGTGCCTAGGACACACCAAGGTGCTGAAGGGGATGGATTACTGGACAATATTCCAAGGAAACACATAATGAGCCAAAAACAAGGAACATGCCGGGACCAAAACCGGGACAGAAAGAGTACTACTCAGCAAAACAACATGGAGAGAATGCCGAAGCAAACTACCAGTTACAAAAGTAAAGATCTAGGGAAACGGAAAATCCAATCATGGATCTGAAATACAGTCCCGCCGTTTCGGAGGCACAGCTCCAGAAGACTCGAACACCACTCGAAAGAAGAAAACAATTCAGTCACGGATCACAAAGCCATCGAGACGTGAACTTCAACGACATAGACAAGGGAAAACAATTGGACCCAGTGAGACCGAAAGCCACTGGTTCCCGCAAAAGTCAACTTCAAGCTACCACACAAAGGGGAGAGAAATGGTACAGCAGAAGATCGGAGAAGAGAATCCGCTTCGACGTCGTCCTCACCCGCGCCTTTCGCAAGAAGACGCATAAGGTCATGAGCAACTTTGGCAGGCACCAAATCGCCGGCAAGCTCAAAAACCTGGTTCATGGTCTGTGGCGGACCGTAGGAAACACCGTTCCAAACGACCAGTTAGTCATCACGAACTGGGGTCAACTGAAGCCTCGCACAACAGATGAAAACTTCACAGGAAAGGTCGAACACGAAATCACGGCCTCAGCTCGAAGCAAACATTCACAGGCGCAGGAAGGCCAGGCATGCAGAGCTGATACCTGGATGAACCAGTGATTACTGGGTGCAAATCTCTCAGCCAGTTCAATGATGCGACCAGCAATCTCGGTCTTGTTATGGGCATCACTCAAAGTTCGCATATAACTTATCATGCGGTCCACTATCACTTCCACATTGCTGGACTTGGTCATTTTGTACAAAAGATCTAGGGTCTTCCGCTTCAAGGTGTCATCTTGGTCCTACAAACACGCAACAGAAAACAACATCAACTTCACCACCAAGTTTCCACAGAACCGAGATGAAAACAGAAGCTCAAAAATGCGGTGGAGCCATCAACGTCTCGTACATGCGGCATCAGCAACTTCAATCCAGCTCGAAAAGCCAGGAGTTTGGCAACCATACCTCAAGACAATCTATAACAGCCAACTGGTGTTGCTCAGCGAAGTCCGGATTGATTTGAATCACGCGGCCCAGGGCATCGATGCCCATATACTTGAAGTTGTGATTGTCACTCTGTCCACCATCAGAAGATTCAGTGACACGATACAGCATTGGAGGTTAGAGGACGAGGTGCCCGCGGAAAGGGGAGACGGAATGAAAACTGCTCACCTGCTGACAGAAGGTGGGGGCAGAAGCAAGGGCTACACTAAACGAGCGAATGTGAAAGGGAACCCAAGGACCCCAAGCATGCTTGAAAACAGCTGTCCAAAACCTGGCAATGGACTTGTACATACTGATAGCGTAAACCACCGGCCCACGGAAGAAGGACCTAAACTCCACCGAACTTCACTACACAAAACATGCTAAGCAACAGGAAGACAGAAAAGCCAAGCTCACCTTCAGGAATTGAGAGGTGATGTCAGCAGCCAGACCAAGAAGCTTGGGATTCGCAACAATCGCAGTGATGGTACAGATGCACTCGTATCGGATGGCATTACTGATATTGGAGGCAGCTTCGTTTTTAACGGGCTCACTTCGCTTCAGAACCTCCAACAACACGCTGTACATGTTCTCACTGCTCAGCCTGTCGCCTTCCCCCAGCAAAGCCAAGATCTTCAAGATCTTGATCTGCACCCGAACGGCACAAGAGCTTCAGGGACTCCGAGCAACTAGACAACCCCACTTAAAAGACCACGGACAAGCAGGCCAACGAGATGGACACATCAACACTGGAACCAAACCTCGGGTCGAATCCAACCGAACCGTCGGGAACCGGGACACCCGACAAACATGGGAAGAAAACGGCGCCTGATTAGTGAAAGAGGATAAAAAAGAAGACACACTCAGCACCTGTATAAAAGGAGCTGGAGTGCGATGGTAGTCATAAGCCTTCTGGAGCCGGTGCTCGGCTACTTGCTTGAGAATACTCACAAAACTAGCTGTCAGGTGCTTGAACGCTTTGACATCAGAGGAGACCAAGTCAAGGAGGGCACATAGAGCTGCACTCATCACACTGGGGTCCTTGTCACACAGGATCTGCGGCAGCAACAGGCAAGAGAATGCTGTGAGTCACCGGGTGGCAAAAAGTCATCCACAAAATCATACAGCGTGGACTGCAAGAATGCACGACACTGGAGAAGGAAGACCAGTAATAAGATGACAAACTCCAAGCGACTAGACTTCCCGCCCACCTGTCGAAACTTGGTGAGCAGATGAGCCACCGAACTCGGAGACCGCTGGTGAAACCGGTGCAAGGCCATCACGGCCTTCTTCCGCACGTGTTCCTTCGGGTGACCCAACAAATCCACAACTTGCGGTAACACGGCGGGGATGGTCTCCTCATTGATCAGCTTACACACGGCCGTCAGAGCAGCAGAAACGACAAGGAAATTATCCGACTTCAAATCCTTCTGGATGGTGTTCACGATCAGGATAATCAGGTCGTGATCTTCGTTCAGAAACAAAGTCGTCGCAAGATAACCACTCTTCTTACACAAAAGATTGTCATCATGAGTCATCTTCACAGCATAGATGTAGCCGAACGACGCGTCGTGGCCCAGCATCTCCACGTAAACCAGACGAATGATATACTCCTTCATTTTCTTGCGAGGGACGTCGGGCTCCATGATCCGTTTCTTAAGCAACTCAATCTCCGCCAACACGATTCTCTCCTCCTCCGCCTTCGACTTCGCTTCTCCTATGGCCTTCACAAGATCTATGAAGTCTTTCGACGAACCTTGACTGCCCATGGCCAGCTCTTTTCCTATGGTCTTCAGCTGATCAATCGTGCCCGAAGACCTGCTGTTCACAGACGACAGAAACACAAAGCCATATAAACACTCGACACAGACAAGGAATCAGACGCAGAAACAAAGACAACAACTGCCTCCAGATAACACGGTTGGAAAAGGAAATAGAGATCCGAATCTAAAATCTAAAGTCTGCAGTCCAGCGTCGCAGGCACGGTTATTTAAGAGGCACAAATAAGAGCAAGACTTAGAGCGTAACCAAGTGAAACACCCATCTGAACCACAGGTGGCCCACATGCAAGCACAGACAGACATACACAGCACAACATCCTCACAAAAAGTGCCACAACCTAATTCGACTCAGAAATAGAAAACCGAAAGGTATCACTCAGAATGGACACAGCGGAGAAACGCACCCTTGCTTAAAGGCCTTCTTCACAATGTCGTTCGCCCACGACTCCATGGTGGCCCTGCAATACCCACAGATGCCACCATCACCAACCACAAACACGTGCTACTCGCTCGAGGACAAAAACTTTAGAGAAGATTAGTGCCGGTCATGAGATTCGGAACAACAGGAGTAGTGGAGAATCGGAAGGAATGACAAATTCGGAGAGAGATGTAAATTTACATTGTTCTCATGCTCTCTTTCATGATATTATTCCTGGTGTTCTTTAAGCCTTCTCGAATTCGGTTCTTAGTTCGAATTCATTCTCGAAGAACATTCAGGGTGGGTAATTTCGTCAGCTCCAACGAACTCTTCCAATTGCATCGGAAACTAGTCATCCGAAAGATTTCCATGGAAGTCACAACTTCCTCTACAATCAGCAGTTATTAATGAGCATAGCACTCAACATGTAGCTCAAAGATGCAAACCTTCGTATCCTTGCCGTCATTACACAAGAAGCTGATAGGCAGGACCTTTCAATCTTCGAAATTCATGCTCCTCACAGTCGACTCAAGCAACTAAAGAGGTCAGAGCGGAGGCTGTAATTGGCCAAGCTGATGACCTAAAGGACTGCAGCGATTATGCGACCTCTCTACCACCGGATTGGGTCGAAGCTTCACAGTGGTGATTTTATTTCGGACGCAGAAAGGTCAAGTTTTGGATCGGAATTCAGAAGTACCTCTTCCTAGGTCAAAGCCAAACGGCCAGACGAGAGAGCTCGCCGCAACCGACACACACCCGTCGAGCACGATTGCGGCTTCAAAATCTTCACAGATATCTCGGCTAATGCCGCACCATCATCGAAAGCTTCGGATTGCCTCCCAACACAGCCTCGCAGATCCGCCCGGAGTTGCTGTCACAGGACAGCGACATTCACTACCCTGATAGATGTCGTTCATTCATTCCACTCAGGACACGGATCACACCCCTACTGCACACGAATGAGACTTCACGCAATCGCACAGTCCCCCTCCCCCACCGCTTGTATGCAGAATCCCGAAACCCTAACTACGAAACCATCACCATTCCAAAGAGCGGGACCTGAATTCGAAACATTCAGGTGGCAGTACTTTCGAAACCTACGAAATCCACGTCCTGGGCAATCCCGTCCGGACTCTGATTCACTCACCACGACGAAAATCAATCGGATCGCCGCGATCTCCAGCTCAAAATGCCACCGCAAAATCCCAACAAAATTGTTTGCTGCAGAGAGAGGATGCAGGTCTCAGGGCACTTGGAATCCTATTTAGATCAGATTGTCTGCGGTGTCTGCCATGGATCCCTCAGTGAGCAATAGCGTCGATATTGCGGTTTCACGATTCAAGGACGCTGCCGGCTCGGATTTGCTTTCTGGTGAAACGCATTGCCAAGCGGCCACTGCCTCGCTTCCAGTACCGCTGAAATCTACTGTTAAGGTAGATACATCTGGATGATATCTAGATGTAGGGGGCGAGTAAGTCCTTCGAACGCGTCAAACGTCTACTCGGAATGTAGATAAAGAACTTCTGAGGACATGATACTTACCGAAACAAGTTTGTGGGAGGTAGAAACACCCATTCCCGTTCATTTAAGCTGATTTAAGCTGGTGTGTATAGATGGAATCGAAGTCACAATTAGGTGGTGTTATTTTTGTCTTATAGACAACTGCAAATTATGAATATTCAAAAAGTAAAAACTAGAATTATGAGAATTTTTTTAATTTTCTCTAAATTTTCATAGTTAACCCCTAAAGTCTCAAGGCCATTTTTTTGTCAAAAAACACTCAAAACGGCCATTTTTGTTGCATTCATCCAAGAAAACATAAAAAACTTTTTTTAAAATCTAATTGTAGGATCTTGTACTAGACTTGTTTCAAATCACATGGTAAAAATTTATTGAATTTTGACTATACAGATTTGAAGATATTAACATTCAAAGTTGGAAAAAATGTTTTTTTGGAATGTTGTCTTGCAATTTCAAATGACTTTGACTGCCATTTGTGGAAAGTTTTTGCACTATAGACTTTGAATTTAAACTTTTCTATGTTGAAGATTTGAATTGAAAGTCTAGAAAAAAAAATTCAAGAAAAAATTACTTGCTTTTCATTCATTAGAAATTTTTTAAGTAGAAGTAGATTGAACAAAAACTAAATTGTTAATAATTCTAAGATGGAATTGAAACACAATAATCCCAACAGCGAGATTGTTCTAGAAAACTTATTTTTTGATGAAAATGCTTAGATTGCCTAAAAAATAAGATTGTCCATAATTTTCTTGTCTCTAATCCCAATAGAATGATTCAAAGCTTCACATGTACAAAAAAGTATCATATTTTAGAAAAAAAGTTTAAAAACATTAATTTTGACTTTTTGTGATTTTTTTTGTGCTGCTCATTGACCTCCATTTTTGGCTTATTATGCCATAACTTTTGCTCCTAGGCACCAATTGAAATAAAAATTATATACTGAAAAAGTTTATGTGTTTCTCTAACTTCACAAAAAGTTTCAGAAAATCATGACAAGATTTGAACAATTAGGAGCCTACTTAAAGTCGCATTTTGTCCCCCGTAGGGACAATGGGATTTTAGGGGTTAAGACTGAAAAAAACTTCAAAGTGTTCAATAGGTGCATGTTGAAGTCCCTTGAGAAAGACACTAAACCATTCACTAAAATTTAGTTACCTCACAATTTTGAAGCACCTTATGTAAAGTAGGAGCCATTCAAAGCAAATGATTTGAGGTCATATTGATAACACTTCAATAGACACTTACTTGACAAAAATGGAAGATGAACAAAAATTTATTAAAAATCTCCTAAAAGGTCATTACTTATAGGAATATGCGACTAGAACTATACTTAAAACACCCCTTTTTCTTATAGTATATCAAGTAATTCTACCTTAATACTTGGTTACTGAGGAGTGAAAGGGATGCCTTGCAATGAAGGTAAGATGATCCATGGTTGTCCTTTGCGAGTTACAAGTATCTAGTCTTATTGAGTTTATAATACTTTTTTGCAAAAGTACGGGAAAAAATACTTCATAAAGATTTTGGTAAATTTATTTTAGTAAAAGCAAACAAATATTATATAGAATAGTTGTTTGGGCTTTTTTCTTACCTTAAACTTGTGCTATAGATTCTAAATTGCCATAAACCTTTGAAGATTGAATTGTATTATTCATTCACTAAAAATTAACTCTTTGATTGTACATGTTGGCACCGAAAACTGGAAAAAAGACTTTAGAGGCTACTTGCAATACAATAGAGTCAATGTCTTCACATTGTTGTAAAGAATATAAATCCTATAGGTATGTATGAATTTTCATTTATAAAATGACTCATTGTAATTACTACAAGAGAAAGTTGTGTTTTAAGTATTGTCCTAGTAGTATAATCTTTTAAGTAATGAACTTTTAGGAGATTTTTTGTAAAATTTTAGTGAAAATACATGTAGTTTTAGTAATTTTTTCTTAAATCTCCAAAAAGATCATCACTTATATGACTATACTACTAGAACTATGCTTAAAACACCATTTTTTCTTGTAGTAGATATGAATTGTGTTAGTGGCTAATAAATGTCATTGAAAAAGTTTATATTCTATTTTGCATTTTCCTCCTCCAATATAGTTATCTCTTATACATCTCTAAAAGCATATAAACTTGTTTTTAATTGCATGAACACTTTTATTCAATTGTTGGACCATGTTGATGGATGACTGCAACATATTATGTACATTTAAAATGTATAGGAAATGGGTCAAAACACACTCAAAGGTACAAATACCATTACTTTGCTAGTAGAGTCCTTTTCTAAACTTTTAAAGCTATAAATTACTTTAATGTTGTCATTTTTTAATAAATTGATGGATGAATAATATTACAATGCATCCCTTTAATAAATTGAAGAAAAAATTTGTATGTAAAATCTTTAGAAGGACGTAAATCACCAACTGGAAAGCTAAATTTTGTGTTCATATTAAAATATACACTCTAAAAGGATATTTTTATCAAAAAAAATTATATTTTTCAAGCATATAACTATTAAAAATGATTTGTACTGATTCAGTCTTAAATACAAAATATTATAGTTTTTTTATTAATTTATTGATTATTGACAAATTATTGATTTA
Organism: Bryoerythrophyllum caledonicum; assembly: GCA_963971425.1. Classification (NCBI taxonomy): domain Eukaryota; kingdom Viridiplantae; phylum Streptophyta; class Bryopsida; order Pottiales; family Pottiaceae; genus Bryoerythrophyllum; species Bryoerythrophyllum caledonicum. The sequence goes on from OZ020519.1 coordinate 13,798,064, forward strand.
GTCTAAAAACAAATTTTAAACATTTAATTCCAAAAAAGGCTTATATAGGGACCTTAATGTGAGTAATTCGTATATCTTTTGTTTTGACACAATCATCATTTGAATTATTTTTTATATTGAAAAAGACATTTCTATGTTTTTTCTTCTAAATATTATAGAAAATGAAAAAGTATTCAAATTGTAGCAAAATAATCCTTTTCTACTCTATTATATGATTATATATATACATGATTTTTTTGGATTCAATCACATTATTATTCACTAGAAATTAGACCCCTTTTCTACCATTGAAAAAAATGACAAGCATTCGAACCTTCAATTGGAACTTTAGTAAAGAGTTTTTGTTTTTTATATGAATAAATTTTTTTATTAATCTAACATCATTTGAAGTACTAGTCAAAAAAGACTAAAATACCTATATTAATAGATCACTAATGTGCCTTGTGCCGTTGCCACAACCAAAATAAAAATGAAAGTAGTTTTCTAATTTTTAAGCTCCTAAAAAAATTTGAACTTTCATGTCATAGGTCCAAACGCCATGAAACAAAGCCTGTGCACCCCTCTTCACCAATAGCTTTTTAATGGTACCAAGGAACGCAATCAAGGGATGCATGGGCAGGGATATCTCACCATGATTGACAAACAAAACAAAACAAACAACATAATTTAAGGTATAGTTCTATGAAAAAAATAGCTAAAAAGAAGTTACATTACAGATCTTATTGTGTTTGATTCTTTTTGTAATACATGTGAGTGTAATTGGACATTTATGAGAGTGTAGTTTATAACTAAAGCTACTTTTAACCTCAATTACCTCAATGAATTACAAATTGCACTCTCAAATTTTTAAAATGTGACTTTCAATTCTCCAAAATGTCACTTGCTTGAATCATACTTCACAATAATTATATTAGTCACATAATGCTTACAATCATGCCAAAAATGTGATTCTATGCTTCAAAAAATATGACTACATTCAGTCACGAAATTACCAATGACATCCACGTCAACTACATTAACCAAAATTATGACTCATGGTAGTTATATTCTACATCAACAAAAAATATGACTACATATAATCACATGTCACATCAGCTTATAATGACATTTCAAGTGCATTACCACATCAGTTAAAAATATGACTCATTGTAATCATATTCCATGTTAACTAAAACATATGACTACACAGTCACATGCCATGTAGGCTTTTTTTACTATACCCAGGCACGTAAGGAGAAAGTCAAGCCTCCAAGGCTGGTCAACACATATGCCATGTTGGAAAAATATATTCTATTATATATCCCATCTATCGTATTTATGAAGATTACTTATGACCAAAGCACCATAACAAAATGTGGTAAAAAAAACCGTAGTCAAAATCGACTAAGGTTTTTTTGGTCACGATTCTGACATCTGTGTGCGTGCAAGTAATGGGCAGTAAACTTCTTTGCAATTTCTTTGCAATTTCTTTGCAATTTCAATACCTTTCCAACGGTACATTATACACCCCAAAATTCCAAAAATTTCAGTGGGAAATTGCAAAAAAACCTGACTGCGCACATAGTCAACCTGCATAGAATCGTGACCAAAAAAACTATAGTCAATTTTGACTATGATTTTTTTTACCACATTTTGTTATAGTAAAGTGACTTGTCAATAATGGTTAAACTTAGTCATATTGCACATCATCTAAAGTAATCCATGCATGAGTCATATTTTGAGATTTTGCAACTCATATTGTAATCATAAAATACTTGTTTTGTTGTAGTGCATGCATGTTAACTTCTCATAGCTCTATCTATAGAATTGATGAAATTATCAATTTAAAAGTCCAACTGCAACTCTTTTATCCTCCATTCCATAGTCAACTATCTTTTTATGAACTTGGTGTAGTCTTCACTACATAAAGATAGAGCATACGTAGTGAAATTGAGCCCAATCAAAAAGTTGCATTTGATTTGGGGACAATTTTGTGTCATTAGAGCTTACACTTATATGGATTTTAGGAAGTTTGAATGGATGTCTACTCAATTCTAGAGATTTTTCAATATTTTTAAGTTTACAACACTAGAAAATCTATTTTTCATGAAATTTTGTATCACTTCAATTTTGGTGTATGTTTGGAAATAAAATACTTTTTGTCTAAATGTTTGAAAGTAAATGATCTTTTGTCTAAATGTTTGAAAGTTCATTTTATTTAGAGCTTTGTTAATTGTCCATATTTTATTTTATGTTTCAATTTTTCACCAAATGTTTTAGTTTGGCACATTTGGCATAAATCAATACTTTCTTTGCAACAACTTTGGCCAAATGAATCACATGGTACTTAGGAGGTAGGCTTGATATTAAAGTGGAAATGAACCATCCAATACCAAAGACAAAAAATATAATATGAACTTTTCAACTTAAATTATTTTCCTTAAGCCCTAGATGTCCAAGGTCTTTTTTGAGCTTCCTGGAATTTGCCCTAAATTGAACAAAAGCCAACATTTTGATAAGCTTTATCAATTTTTTGAATTGTAACCATATGAATTCAAACTAGACATGTTGGAGATCATATAAGAAAAGAAAACACAATATTTTCCAAGGTATAGTGTATTTGAAGCTCATTTCCAAAAGTCCTCAATACAAGAAAATAAAGACTTGCAATGGACCCCTTTATACAAAGTCTTGAATAGAAATTATTAAGCATTCATTTTCAAGATTAGATTTTTGATGCCAAAATTAGACTTCAAAATGAATTTGTTTAAAAAAAAAACTTTTGAAAATAGTAACTTGATAAGGTTTTATTTAACTTCAAAGTTTTGTTGACACCAAAATATGGTGCCTTGGACATTTAGGGATTGAGCAAAAATGAACAACATGTTTGAAGTAAAATCAAATATGTTTAGAATGATCAACTCAAGAATATAGAGTGTATACAAAATAAAAATTGAGGAAAAATTTGGTGATAAAGTTCTCTAGTTTCAATGCCAATTGCAACCAAAAAAATGGAATCAATGGTATCTTTTTAAAAGATATTTGTTGTGTTTTTTTTTGTTTGTCATGGTGAGATCTCCTAGACCGTGTGTCCCCCAGTTGTGTTTAGATAACATTGGAAAGCCCTTGGCAAGCATGGGTGCAAAAGCTTTGTTTCGTGACATTTGAACATATGGTGTAGAAGATACTAAATTTCAAAGTTTTTATGAATTAATAATTTAGAAAATTACTTTTATTTCTAATTTACTATATTGTGGCAACGGTTAGTATCTTTTTAGAAGATGAATGTATATATTTATAGACAAATAAATGATTTTTCATTCATAACACTGTAGCAAATTCATACTTTGCCAAAAAAATACAATTTCAATTGCTCTCTCTATTTCTCACACTTGTCTTTGAGTGGGGGAATTTTTAAAAATTTCAGCATTGGCAAACTCCTAATTCTGACCATGATGGGCTGTTTTACCTTATGTGGACGATCAATCATAAGTGCAGTTACAACCCGGCGTGCAGTTTGCTCGATTAGGTCGATCTCCGCCTAGAATTTGACATCATTTTCATTTTAGAGTTTCAGGGTTTGCTTGGAGACAACCTCGCTCGGAAGTTGCAGTGAGCGAGATTTGACGACTGTGCTGTTGTGATTGATTTGCCTTAGTTCCATTTCCAGCAGGTGAAGTTGTCCGTGAAGTCTCTTTGCATCCAACAGGATCAAACGTTACGTTTAGGGTTATAGAGTTTATGCGAAACGCTTAGCTTACTCATTTGGCTAAGAACAGTGTAATTTCAGCTTCCAATTTGTAATCATTGGGGATGCTAGTGTGCTGAAATAGGTCTCAGTACTGTTTGCGGAAAATTGCCACATCAAGTTTTGCATTATAGGGTTTGTATTGGTTTGCTGAATTTGTAAGCTCCAGTGGGGTGAGATTTTGATGATAGTAGTGAATGGTCTGCTTGTTTGCAGCAGGTGAAGTAGTCCTTTACGGAGAATGGGGTGAAACTGTCTTTAGGGTTTTAGGGTTCATGTCTAACACAGACGGAGAGGGAGAGGGAGAGGGAGAGGCGAGGCACAATGTGGTACTTTTGCTACTTCTTGCACAGGCTGCTGGCCTATAGGATTCCCGAGATTGAGGCTCTGGCGAAATTGCATGGATTCTCGGATGGGGTGAAAGGGGGGCAGCGGCTGAAATGGAAACAAGCTCCGGATCATCACCCCGACTCTCCCTTCTATTATGTGGAGCTGCCCAATGAGGACATTGCCCGAAAAATTGCCTCGCAAAGTAAGCTCCCTTCTCGTCTTGCCGCAAGAACCAGGGCTTAGGGTTTTAGAAATTGAAATTGGCAAACGCAAAAACGCAAATGATTAAAGAGTAGATGGGTCAAGGTAAGTTCTATGCAAATAAGTATCTAGCCTACGTGCACATGATGAAAGTTGATTTTGAATTTCGTGAAACCCTGCCAAGAGCTAGGGAACCCAATGCAGGGTGTTCTGTAAATTTTGGGCTTGCGCTGAATTAGTAATGACTTTTCAAACTCACTATGGTGTCTTTTTTGAAACCATGCCTAGACTATCGTTATTCTGACTTCGTTAACTCTTTATTCTAACTTCCAAAAGGTATTTATATCTTTCAAAAATGTAGGGTGTAATTATGTCTTATTTCTATTGGTACATTTTGTTATCTTCCTTGAAGCTTCTTGAACGATCTATGTCAACACCTCTAGATATGGAATATACGTTTATGTAAATGGCCACTTTTGTCAATTTGGGCACTCAGGGTTGCATTCACCAGTTGAGGTTAAGAATCAAGGCACTTCTTACGAAAATGATCTTTGCATGGGGCAGTTTTCACTGGTTTAGTGTTGAAAGATATTGAGTGAAATTATAGATGTATGGTTTATGTGGAATTGGGACATCGATTTTAGAAGTGGGATTTTCCAATTGTTTGCATGGCAGGCCTGCTGCTAAAAGGAATGTATGAGGTGTGGGGAGAAGGATGTACTGACGAGGAATTGAAAGAGGCTGTGAACAATTATCCAGAGGAGCACAAGGCGCCGTTTTTGGCCGAAGACACTACATTTAAGATTGTCGTGGACTGCTTCGGCAAGGTTTTGACGTTTAATGAGCAAGCTGCTCGTATTGAGAGTGTTGGTTATGTTCCCTTTAAGGTACGAAATATCAACTTGAGTGCCCTTAAAATGCTTCTAGCCAAAAGAGAAGTCGCAGCTTAACCAACAGCTACTTTTAGATAGATGTTTAGAGTGCATTTCTCTTTTGACTCATATTTTTACAAATTCTCCTCCTGAAAGTATAGACTGTATAAAAATGATGTCAAAAAATTTAAGATCTGCCAATTGATTTTATTATTGAATTTTGCCATTTATGAGAAGTAGGACTTCGAAAACCGAAGTTCAAATTGTTTTTCGTTTCTAAAATTTTGAATGACAAGATGAGTCTAAGGTTAGATTGCTTCGAATAACGTACATAGAATCATTTGTTTGACTCTCATGGATTGAAAACCATATAGTTCAACAGAACTTCATGGATTTATGGACAGTCGATGTTTGTTGACTTTTTGAGAGCTGCATTTTTCAAACTCTCATATTTCACTTGATTTTATTCACTTTTGTGATCAGACAGCTCTAATAGATGAACACCAGAATTTAACAGTGTTCCAGTTCTGGTAGAATTGACCGAAAATGTCGTTATATTGCACTAATTTTGAGTTTTGTGACTTGAGAAGGAGCTGCTGAGCATTAAGGGGGTTGAGGTGAAACACGAGTACATGTAAGCATGATATCTTAATACTATATGTGGCATCTATTCTATTGCAAATTTCAGGGTCAAGTGCAGCTGAAAAGGCTGCAACATAAGTTCTGGCTTATAGATATTGATGGTCAAGCAGCGCAAAATGGCCTGCCCCCTCTGGCAGCTAAGCGTATGTACTTTGGGCGTGAAATCGGATGCTCAGATCGCTCGCTTGTTACAAAGTACGAGTTGAGAAGGCGAAAATACTTAGGGCCCACAGCTATGGATGCAGAAATCGCTCTTTTGATGTCACATCAAGCCTTGGTGAAGCCGGGGAAGCTTGTGTATGATCCGTTCGTGGGAACTGGAAGTATACTTGTAGCTGCTGCACATTACGGAGCATTGACCATGGCAAGTTTACTCTCGTACGTGGTTTTGTGAATTTTATATTTTAAAGAATATAAATTGAGTTGAATTATGTTTTGGTGCAAATGGAGGAATTGCTATCGCAGCAAGTCCGCATACAGAACGCAATGGGAAGTAAACCCCTGGTTTGTGATTTTTATTTAGATTTGTTGTGACTTGCCATGTGTTGGGCTCTGTGTTCTGTGTGTAATGGTGCTCTAAAAAAGGCAAAAACATGCACTAGTAGAAATTCCCCTTCTAGAAATCCTACCCAATAGCAACATCAATGCCATTATAGGGAGTTTGTAGCGTAAACCTCGCCAATTGTGACGCGGTTGGGTTTCCTAGAATACCTTTGAAAGTGCTAGTGATGACTCTACCGCAAAGGATTGCATCTTCTGATTTTGGCTGTAGTTTTCTCTGTGCTTCGTTCTGTTAGTTTTAACGACCTTTGATGATATATTTACAACGTCTTGTAATGTAATCAAATCGCTGAAGGATTGTTGACAGGATATTTGTTTTTCTGTATGATTAATAACAATGAATGATGCTATCAGGGAGCAGATATTGACATTCGAGTAGTGCGGGATGGACGAGGTCCGAACTGCAATGTTTGGAGCAATTTCAAACAGGTATATACTGTAGATGCAGTAGATCAATTGCCCGTTGAGTGCATTCATTTTGTGCATGCCTTTCACAGAACTTTCTTGGGTTTTATGATTTCAGTGGAATGCTCTTATCTTGGGGTTGCTTCCAGTGTTCACTTTTTCTTACTCTATATGTGCAAGTTTTATGTGCATGTTAGTCAATGCTTTTAGATTGGAAATAGCTTTGCTGCGCTCAAGATCTATGCCCTGTGCAGTACAACCTAGGAGAACCTTTGGCTCTCATCCGTGCCGACAACAATTCCCCTCCTTGGCGGTCTGATGTTCGTGAGGTATGTCGAGATGTCCCCGGCGAGTTGTGGCCAAGTCCGTTTAATCATAAATCAATGATGGACGTTGTGATCCTGCCTGCTTTTTCTTTCTTCTCTGCTTTCAAGTTTGTCCCTAGTTTGAGAGGATTTGAATGCACTGAAATATGCATTATATGGATGTTGTATGAATAAGCTATGAACTTCCAAAGTTCCGCTTATCAGGTGAATTTTACTGTGGGCAGGCTTTGACTCTGAGCTTTACTTGTACATCGTCATTTTCATTTGGTCCTAAATACTTACTTGTCCGTAACATTTACTCCACTTATGGCCTATTCATGGCCTACCCAGAGTTAAAGGTTCACTACCTTAGTCTTTCTAATACGACAATTGTTTGTTTGCTCCTAGATCTTTGATGCTATTATCTGTGATCCACCGTATGGTGTCCGTGCGGGTGGTCGAAAGTCTGCGGGCCGAAAGATGCTGAATGGGCAGCGAGATGCCTACGTGATTCCGGAAGAGATGAAAAAAGACCATATACCTTCAACTGCCCCTTACACCTTAGTAGAGTGTGTCCATGATCTTTTTGACATGGCAGCTAGGTTACTGGTCATGGGTGGCAGGTTGGTATATTTCTTCCCTGCCGCAAGAGAAGACTGCTCTGAGTCTCATTTTCCTAAGCACCCTTGTTTCACTCTTGTTGCAAACAGCGAGCAGATTTTAAGCACAAGGTGGTCACGGTGCTTGATAACCATGGAAAAAACCGCAACATATACTGAAGAAATCGCAAAAGAGGCGCATCAGAAGCATGTTGAATTTAAAGAAAATCATGCGCAGTTTCTGGAAGAGAGTAGAGAGAGAGGGAGCTTGCACAACCTTGTATTTGGGCCAGCTGATGCGTTGGTTGGGGAAGCGCAGAATTTACTAGCTGCTGCGGTTGGCACCAATCACTTGCCACCAGAGGTCAGAGCCAAGTACAGAGGAAAGTATGTCTGACTGCAGCACATGATTTTTTCCAACATGTGGCACGTTTTGAAAGGATTATTTCAGACGCTGTATTTGCTCACATTCTGCTTGAGGGTTAGTACACTCCACAACTTTCACGCCCACTCACAAGGTATCAACATAACCAGGCAACAAGGCAAGATAGCAAATAGAACAATGGCAAAATAAGAGCACCAACTTCAATAACAAGGGAGCTCAAGGGCCAAAGCCGGAGCTAAACAACATAAAAGCACAAGGCAAAGGTTCTTGGCTAAAGGCCAAGCACAACAAAACACAACAAAACTCTCCAAGCACGTGATAAACACGTGGGGAGAGTCAACGTCCACAATGAGCTATGGTGGGCCCAAGAGTGGCAAAATATGAGAAGTGAGAGGAGGAGGGCCCTTTTTATAGGTTCCCAAGGGCCTCTCCACCCTCCAAGTCCTAGATAACTCCTAAACTCTACCCTTTTACAAGTAGAAATCTACCTATTTGTTAGAAGGCCAATTCTCTGCTAGACCAGCTGTAACTTTTGGAGATTAACTCTAAATGGCAAATGGATTGCGGGAATGGCTTTAGAATGCCATCTTTGGCCTAGAGAACCCCCTAACCCCATTTCCGTCGCAAAAAACCCAACGAGGGCTAGCCTAAACTTAAGCAGCTACAACTGGAAATTTGTAACTTTTGGGGATCATCAAGTTTGGGGGAAAGGACCAGCCTGGGCTGTTTAGAAGGTCCAAATTAGTAGGAAAAGACTCCTTACTTGTCTCATTTCGCTTTCGTATGCCCTGGAATCGCCGGTCAATGCTTTGAAAAACCGCCACGTCGTTTAATTTTGGGGGAAGACCTTGAATTCCGGTACTTTTCGCTATCGGAATGCCGCGAAACTTTGCGGGCCGCCTTGGGAGCATCTAAGAGCTCACTCATAATTTTATTGGAATTTTACCGCCACTTGGGGAATTTCCGTGAATTTCCCATTGTGGATTTTGGCGGTTGACCGTCCGGATGAGGAATCTCTGCAAGTCAGAACATTCCGGAACTTTTGGGGAACTTCCAAGGGAATTCCCGGAGACACGTGCAAGCTCATTTCCTCACTTGGCACATTCTCTGACAATGGAATAAATCCAAATCCCTGGGTTAAGCGGCAGTCATGAAATCTTTCCCGTACGAGGGAATCTTGGCAACGGGGTCCTACCTGTGATTCCCGGGCACGCTCCAGATTAACAAGCACGATCCGATGGCCTCAGGTATCATCGTGTGACCTCTTTGAAAAGGTGGCACCTAGCAGACTCAAAATACTATGATCCCCTTTGGTTTCGTCGATGGAATGGGGAAATGGAAATCTATCTTTGGGCTTGGACCTAGGACCCTCGCGGGACTACCCTCAGACATATTTGGCCATACTGGGCCACAGGTACGTAGGTTGGAGATCATTTGGGACAATGACCGCTCATTACCTAATCTCCCACTAAATCCTGGACTTTGACCTAGTTCTAGCGGGGTTTTGCGGAGCTCTAAGGGAAAAAGGCTATTTGTGATCAAACCCTGTATTGGTATGACACAACCCTATTTTGATTTAAACTCAATTGTGGGCTTTTTGCAGGAAATAACATACTAAAAGACGAATAAAAGAAAAAAAAAAAGACTATGAGCCCCGAGTGCTGAATCGGGAGCTCACACCCGCCTTCTCCAAATCAAGACCATTTGTTGTGGGACTATTTACAACACCATGCTCAATAGGCAAAATAGAGAAATCCATTGTTGATTGAGCGGTTGCCGTAGAACACATGATGTGCCCCAATCCACTTTGCGAAATTTCAAACTGACCGTAGTCAAGGAGTGAATCACGCGATGCGGTACACTTGCGGTCATTGACAATTCCAGAATCTGAAGAAGCACATAAAGCCTGGGAACAGAAAAAAATGATTACGATGAAGAGCACATGCCAAGTACAACAATTACAAATGCGAACCATGCCAATACAACATCATTCAACTAAATACAAACTTTAGAATTCATTGACACGCAAAGCAAACATTTACATGCATAAAACATTAAAAGAAACTGATATGCATTCCTAGACCTTGCATTTCAACTCCGCGCGAGTTGAAAACACACATTTAGGTTGTGCACAAGCATCTAAATATACATGCAAATCCAAGACACTATAGGTCCAATTTGGCAGGACGTCCATGAGAATCGAAACAGCTCAAAAAGTAAGTGTTCATGTCATTTATTGCACCCGCAATATTATCATAGTCTGAGTCGTCAGACTCCTCAACTAACATTCTACGACCTATGTTATCGTCCCTACGGAAGTTGAACAACCCCGTGTCCCTCTCTATGTGCAAGTGCGTAATCCATGGAAGCAGCTCGTCCATCAGGAACCTATCCTTGTATCCCTCATGCATATATGACCAGGTTTTGGGAAGGACCACATTTTCTGGTTCGTTCATCACGTGTTTTGCCGGACTATCATCTACTACTATGGTGTTGTCACTAATAAACTTAGAGTCCGTGGGTTGGAACAACTTCTCCAGTGGCTTTAGGAACAAATCCTTCCTTGTCCCCTTGACTTTGTAGTTGACTGGTGCTCCACGTGAGTTTCTACACTTGATAATGTCGCACTTCTCCTGTCCGTAGATGTGCAAGGGGGGTTCTAATCCTCTAAACATTTTATCACATAGGAGTCTGGCTGTGGACAAGCGCATAGAGGTCCAGACTGAGATGTACGCAATGGATGCTAAATCTCAAAGGAATCTCCTACAGTATGGCCGAACGACGACTCTTCTACCATTAATGTTATACCATTTTAAGCTAGGGTAAATTTGGAACAATGGGCTGAATTTCTTCTCCTTTGAGAGGTATGTGAGATTCTCAACAACGCAGAGGACCCCATTGAGGTCAAGGATGACATTCAACCACTTGGAATTGACATTGGACCTAAACGTGGAAGGGGCTTGCTCCCTTGCCTCACTTGGATCATCGCGTGGATCTCTGCTACAGCCTTGCTCACGAGTTGCAACAAAATGTGCAGACAATTATTCTTGTGTTCTGTTCGACACATTTGAAGACAAAAAAAAAAAGCAAATCGTGAAAGCGCTGAATGCATTGAAAACCAAAGAGAAAAAAAATCATGCACGCTCGTCAAGAACATGCACGCAAACACCCATGAGGAAATCAAACTCACAGCATTCTCTGACGTACGAGATGATGGAGGAATTTCGGTGACGATGTTAGTTTCCGACGGTGGTATATGCATTTCCATTAGGTCCGCGTCAGGAATTTCGTTGATCCAGACTTCCATTTCGACATCAGGATTTGCATTCTCATCCGGACGCAAGTGATTAGGAATTGGAGCAGAGCTGCTTAGGCCAAAGGAAGCATCACCGTCACGTGACAAAGAGACTGAGCAAACATCATTCTCACATGACACTGGAACAGTATGCACATTTGCAAAAGAATTATACCATATCTGATCTGTATCACCAAGAGTGCTTGCGCGTTTGGCCAAAGAAGAAGGAGACAAATATGTAAGAAATGACGTTTATTATAATGTCTCACAAAGAGAAAAAAATTACATAATGTGCATTTGGAGTTCTCCTCGACCTTTATACACTCTATCTACACAACGTGAACTACAGGAATGCAACGGAAGGAGTTTCAACTCGATACAAGTTGAAATAGAGGCAGAGAGTCACAGGGATCAACTTGGATGTGCACCAGTCACAGCGTCTGGTGACTGCTCGGCCTCTACTCCCTCCATTGTGATTTCCTCAACTAAGCGATCGTTTTTCTCAACATCAAAGTCTGCAGTCTCGACGGGCTCATCAATACGCTATTCCTCTGCATCATCCCCATCGGATTGCTGGGATACGGCGTGGACTCCGACTGCCTCATTGGACTGAGCAGCTATCTACCCTGACGGAGGATCCTCAAGTGACTGCTCAAACGCAAGATTGTCGTCGTCAGCGCTAGCAAGATCGGCGGAAGTCAGCTCCGTTGTAGGATTCTCTTGCATTTGGTTGCCTTCATTTCTGCTTGCCGTAGCTTCAGAGTCCACATCTTCCGCATGCGACGTAGGAGTCGCTACATGTGAAGCTGGCATTGCGGTCGGCGGGACTACTGACGGTTCGCCAGAGTCTTTCTTTGCAGCCCTCGCGCTGCTCGCTGATCCGTGCGGGCTATTAGCTCTTTGCTGGAACTCCTGGCTGCTGTGTGGCTCTATAGCTAACTCCGGCCGGGCAGTCATCACCGCGAGGGACTGCTGGACAATGGTGGGAATGGTCCTCATCATTTCCATCACCAGCTCCTTCGTCTCATTCCGTGCCCTCATGCTCTCCAATCTCATCTCTTCTCGTAATTCTTTTTGCACACGGTTGTTGTCCTCCACGGTCTTCTTGAATAATTTGGCAATCCATTCTTGATCTGGAGGGATTATTGGAGCAAAATCCTTCTTCCTCCTCTTCGGTTCCCTGGTCGCGGAGACTGATCTAGAAGTTTGCTGCGCAGAAAATCCAGATGAGCCTCTCACTTCACTAGGCTCAGATAAAGGGAAGGCGTTGGGTTCCTATATACATCAACAGGATCCGTCCAGGCATTTTGACCCTCATCCTACGAACATGAAATATCTACCGTCGCATCCTTGTGTGATCCCTCCTCCCTCTCTTCCTCCTCTGCAGTCATTGGCCTCTTGCCTTTCCCAAATGGAGACTCTCCCTTCCCAAATCTCCTGGCGTGAGTACCTTCATCGACGACGTACTTCTCATCAAGGAAGTCATCGTTGTCCATGTCCTTAGACGTCTCCACAGGGTCGTGAAGTCCTCGCTGTACTTGTTGTCCCCGATGACAAAGTGCTCCAGTGAGTTCATCTGCATGGAGAACGAGCTTGTCAGTCGTATAACAAGCAGATCAACTCAAGTCGACATGAATGGAAACGAATTGTTTGGACGAAATTCAACTCGCTGCGACATGAACTGCAAGGAGGGATACTTACCCATGCGGCGGCAATGATCTTGCCTCCAGCGAAGTAAGAGATGACAGACTCCTTTGGTGAACAGAACAAGTCCAAAACCCTCAGGTAGAACTCCATTCTGAGTTCAGTGTCATACATCCTGTACTCGAACTCTCCCAAATTCCTTCGGGTGTGGTACCTCGAATTCAGTGCGGCCTCGAAGCGCTTCGGAATTTTCTTCGGCTTAAGTTTTGCCCCGGCTTTCACGAGGAAGAGCAGCTGCACCGGGTCTTTTGCCTTTGTACTTCGCTCGGACAGGTCCCCAAGTCGTTCCAGAGATGCCGGAACGTACTCGGAGTAGTGCAAAGTGTATGTTGCACCCCAAGGCGTTGTCCTGATGTAATTGCGGATTATTAGCTCAGTGTCCTTCTCTCCACAAATCCACAACCACACCTCCGGGTCGGACTGCTTTGGATCCCTCATCTCGTCCATCGTATTGAGGAAGCCCTCAAAGTATGGTGACTCCTTGTCCGTCAGGTTTTTGCTGATGACCCCGGGGATGTTCCTGAAGTCCATGACCGCAAACTTTAGATTGGCGCCCATAGTGTCATCCCAGACGTTGCAATCCCATTCCCCCAATTCATTCTTCTCCATGTCATAGGATCTGAAGAACCCAGTCGCCTGGGGCTTCACGAACTCTCCCTTGCTCTTGAGAAACACCTTGAAGAACTCCTTCGCGTATGGTGATAGCTCGCTGATGCTCTTGTTTTTGTTGGACGGCATCTTTGATAGGGAGAAGAAGTCATCTGCGGGACCCGTCAAAAGGATGTTCTTCGTCGCCTTCGTGACCTTGTAGTCCCTCTTGAACTTCTTCCACATATCGCGTCTGAAGTTCCCCTCGGCACTGAACAAGTGCAGTGACGGCCTCATGAAATGGAGCTGCCTCCGCACCGCCTGCTTCCGCTTGCACTTGCCCAGCCAATCCTTCGCGCTGTATGTGTCGGGAAGGACTGTCTTCGCGGACTTCATGGAAACTTTCGGGTGCGCATGCTTTCGATTCGGTGACCGATTCAAGAGATGGAGGGCCAGCCTCTTTAGGTCGTATTCCAAACAGTTCCCAAGGTTCTTAAAAAATTCACGAGGCATGAGACCCTCCTTCTCAATGTCCCACGTCTTGATGTGTTTGAAGCACTTCAAGGTGTCCGGGTTGACGAGCTCCCCCTGCGACTGATTGGAAATGAGTTTGCTCCAGAGGTCGTAGACATCCGCTAATGTTGTGATGATCTTCATTTCGTTGTGGATGTCTATCTCCTTCGCCTTGTTCTTGTTTAATGCGCTTTGGCTCTTCTTAATGTCTATCATGGCATATCTCTGCCTGACGGCCTCCAGAAATTTCTGCATGAATTCCAAACTCCACTGATCAAATGATAGTCCATTATGTTAAACTTGTTTGTGTGGACAGATCAATCGTGCTTCACAGCAATTACAAGCAAATTCATTGAACCCATTCAACTCGGACCGAGTTGAATGTGTTCTCTCACCATGTATTTCTTCTTGTTTGCCGCATCCATGGCAGTTCTCTTTGCGGCCGGAACTGCCGTGCTCAACTCCGTTGGCTCCTTCGGTGGTGGTGGACATCTCATACTCTTCCACACAAATCGAGCGCCTATAATATTTGTCGCCCACGTTGGCATGAACTGCTCAAAATGATTACACCGATTGTAGCATGCAGATATCTTCCGGATGATAGAGTCGTCGTTGTTCCAGACAACAAAGCACTCCCACTTGAGGAACTTCTCGGCCTTGTCCTTGGATACGGCCTCCATTTTCTGGATCTACTTCGATGCCTTGACGCTATGCTGCCCGTTCACGAGCCAGAACTTCCCATCTTTCACTTCAGCGAATGTCGCAGGCCTCTTTGTCAAGCCCTTCGGCATTACGCAGAGAGTCATTTTTTAATCCAGATCGGGCATGTTGAGGAGGAAGTTGATGTTCTTCTTCACATTGATGTCCTCCAATCCCCGGATGTTGTAGTTCTCTGGCGGCGTCTCCAGCTAATCAATGGGGATAACAAACCTGTCCCCCATCTTTTCTATGTAGGAGTCTGTGCACTGTGCCCAGTACTCCGCGTAGGATGTGCAAGCCTCTCCGTAGTCAATATCCTTCACATGCCAGTTGATGTCCTTCGGAATGTTTATGACCTCCGACGCGATACTGTTCTCCTCAAGCCTCGACTTGCTTCCATCGTCAACGACCTTCTTGCCTTTTGCTCTTCCAGGCTTGTGAGGGGTTGGGGATGGAGATCCTCTAGCGTACTGATCAGTATGCTTCATCCTCGATTCATTCCTCTTTCTCTCCGGTGTTGATAGTATCAGAGACCCCTGGCTGACTCTGTGGGGGGCCGTAGTCACGCCTGGCTGAAGCGGGCTTCATCCTCTTTGCCTTGTCTTCGAGCATCTGCTTCATGTGGTAAAAGGCTTGGATGACGTTTGTGAGCCTTGACACCAAAGTCTTTCCGACGAGCGCCGTGCCATCTCGTTTGCGCCACCGCCCTTGCGTGATGTGCTCGTCGAGGTTCTTCATAAGTTCAGTGTAGTTGGTGTCAGTCAAGCTCCGGTAGTACGCCGAGATGGAGAAGACGCTTCTTTTTGTGTCCACAACGTAGGAGAAGACGTACTCATTTTCGGTCTCAGGGATCTTCAGCACTGTGACAATGAATACGACACCTGCGGGTCCGGAGATGACTTCTCGGACCGTCTCCTCAAGAGACACCGGCAGACTCACACCAGTATTCTTGTACTTTGTCATAAAGCTGATCTTGTTGTTCATCGGGACGAGTACGAAGGTCCAGAACTCCACCGCGTGTGGCTCCTTCCATTCCCAGCACTCCCCGAGGATGGATTCGTCACCGTATTCGTCCTCATTGTCATCTGGGATGACGAATCTCTGAAAGTGAACACTCAGTTTCTGCCTCTGCTCCTCCATTGCTTCTTCTGTTTTCTGTAGTTCACACACAACATTTTAGTAAGATGTCACTGATGATGTCGTGTTTCTTATATGTAGTGAGTGGTTCTTTTGCTTGTCATGTCAGGTTATTTAACTCGATTCGAGTTAAACTCATGCCCTGTACAGCTTTAGTTTTGTGTTTATGGTGTTTTGAATCTGCGCCTATCATCTACATTCAAATATGCATAATAACACCCTCGACTCCCTGTGTATCCTTTAGCAATTGTTTAGCGGTTTTTAGTTGATTTACCAATTCTTCTCGGATCGAGTAGAACTAGCTCATTATTTGCGAACCTGTTTTAATGGACGGGTTGTTATTACTCTACAGGTTAGTCCAGACATGGTATGTATTGGATTCGTGATTAAACTTGAGTGCATTTGCTACAGCCTGCCTAGTTGAAGTTATTTTGTTTGTGTTCACGTTTTGTCATTGTCATGTGCTTCTGCTATTCAACTCGGACCGAGTTGAATTATGAGTGAAGAGTTCATGGTCATGATAGTGACTGCCATATCTTTCTGTCATATGGTCATTGTTTTCGTTATCTATACTGTTCGTTGGTAGAAAGCAACCTCTTGTTTTGGTTTACATAACGCTTACCTGGTACTCTGACAATCTAACTTCTATGGAGTTCAGTTGTTTGAATTTTCTTCAATGGGGATTCGTACTGCAGTTCTGATCTTGCTAGCGGTTTGTTTTAAACTCTCTCTAGCATGCAGTTCAACTCAAATTGAGTTGAACTAGGTGATCCGTGCTCTTATTCTAGGTCGACGATAGGTACCTTTGACGGACTTAGTTTAGTTAATGTCTTGTCACTGTCCGACGGATTACTTTCTCTCACTGTTTTTTTCTTCCCTGTTCGTTTAGTAAGCCGATGGTTTCTTTACTCATTGTTTTATTTTCTATTATTGTTCTAGGTGTGACGTACCTTGGAAATTCAACTCGGTGTGAGTTGAATTTGTCGTACGTATATTTTTGTGTTCTCTGTCCTAGTGAACTGTAGGTTTATCTCGAGTCAAGTTCAACTGAGAATTCATATGCTCGGCTTTTGGTTTTCTACTTGGTCAAGGACGTCTATTCAACTCGTAACGAGTTGAATAGGAAGATGGTATGTCTCGTGTTCGTTAAGAAGTGCTATCACATTGATTTAATTTTGTTTCCACTCGAGTCAAGGTGAACTGTTGTCTTTTTTCCTTCCCTTTACAATGGTCTTTTAGCAATACAGGGCCAAATCAACTCGCATCGAGTTGAATTGTAAACTTATGTGTCTCTCATAATTAATGAAATTGCCAAGTTGAACAGCGGGGAGTATTCCTTTGTGTTCAGTGAGTTCGATTGACGTGCATATTCAACTCGGTTCGAGTTGAATTGCAGACTGTTTCTTGACTACTTTTGAATATTTACTTGTCCTACAATGCTAGTTCAACTCGCATCGAGTTGAATTGTAAACTTATGTGTCTCTCATAATTAATGAAATTGTCAAGTTGAACAGCGGGGAGTATTCCTCCGTGTTCAGTGAGTTCGATTGACGTGTGTGAGCGTTTTCTCACGCACCCTTCGTGAGTGGACGCGAACACAGCCGGGTTCTATTGTGTGACCAATCTATCCTATGGGTGTCTAAGCGTCAATCCAAATGAGCCTTCCAAGCAATGGATCTTTTCTAACTTCTACTCCTAATGGTTCCCTTGTCAATGAGAGTGGGTGTTATTATTTATGCCGCTCTGGCTCTACTTCCCCGACTCCTACTTCCTAGGATGGCTTTTCGGGGTTATCCCCCTTCAGTTGCCAAAACTACTCTATGCCAATTCTAACCTAGAGTTCTCATGATTTGGACTTCCTGTGCGGAAGTTAAGGGGAAATGATGTTTGGCCCCGAGGGTTGCCTTCCTACTTCATCCCCGCCTTTGGGCAAGCTACCGCTATGTTTTTAATCTGAAATTTTTATCCAAACTCCAGATTTTCCTAACTACCCAATTTTCACCTTCATGAGCCGCCCCTAACTCCTCTTCATCCACTGAAGATGCCAACCTTATCTAGAGACAATTTCTATGTACAAACCCCGATGGGAGCATATTCTATCCTTCTGGAGACTTCTAAGCATGGGTTATCTAATTCCAACTCTAATTTGATCTGACCTAGGTCCTACTCCACCCTAGCCTTTGGCCCTAATCGGCCCTCCCTACTCTATGCGTATAAGGAGGTATTTAACGGCGTACCTCATCGTGGAACCCCGACGGCACATTCTCCCACGCCACCGCCAACTCCTCGTCTTGATTCATCCTAGCCTTCTCGTATTCGTATAGCGTGACGATACGCGGCTTGTCTTGTGTGGGTTTTCCTTCCCTCGTTTGTCTTCCTTCCGCGGTATGATTCTTCTAGGATATTTTGTTGACTTCTTTTCGTTCAACCCCAAACTCTGAGGTAATTTTATACGACGAATCTACCCCGGTGGGTGAATTCTTACACCCTCTTACGCGTTCTTACACGTGCGGCCTCCAAGGTTTGACCGCCTTCATGTACTCCGCCTCGCCTTACGCTCGTATCGTTGACTCTTCCGACTAACTCTTACATCAAATCCCTCACCATACGCTCAATCCTACTCTTGGTAGTTCAACTAACTTTCCCATCTTGTTCCCCTCTATTCCTTCTACCTTATTTAACCTCACCTCTCCCCTTCTCCTTCCCACATTTGAGTAATAGGTGGGCGAGGCCTTGAGGAAGATGGTGGCTACTTAGAATTTAGTGGTGGCTTTCCACCCTTTGTCCTCCCGCTATTTGGTGGCTAGTCCCTTCCCTCTACCTTTTTTCCATTGGCCGCCCCCTTTTTTTTTCTTTCCTCCCAATCCCCTGGACTGCTGGTTCGAACTTCCTCCCCCACCCCTGGACTGGCGCAGGCACCCCTGGGTACTTCCAACGCGGCGTTCCCGACCCCGGCGTTCCCGATGCGGCGTCCCGACCCCGGCTAGTCCGGGCACCCCTGGCTTGGTCCGGGTATCACGGCGGGTCTGGACTGGTCGGGGTATGCTTGGGGCCGATCGGGGTGTGCTTGGGCTGGCCTGGATGTGTTTGGGTTGATCTGGGTTTGCTAGGGGCTGGTCTGAGTGTGCTTGGGGCCAATCAGGGTGTGCTTGGGCTAGCCTGGGTGTATTTGGGTTGATTTGAGTGTGCTTGGGCTGTTCTGGATTTGTTAAGGGCTGGTCTGGGTTTGCTAAGGGTTGGTCTGGGTTTTCTAAGGGCCGGTCTTCCTTCTAGTATCTCACGCGGAGGGGCCTAGACAAGGGGAAATAGGGGTCCCGCTAAGGCAACTCTTTGGGGGGAGTACAAATTAAAGACCAAAGGGATAACAAGGTGAAGAGGGAAGAGAAATAAGGGACAAGGGAGACCGGACTAATCCTTCACCTCCTAGTTTTGGATGCTAGACTTTGTCCTAGTTCCCAATATTTTGGAAACTAGACTTTGTGGGGTAATTCTGGGGAGGTGCAAAGCTTCGCCGTACGAGTGGGTTTTTGACCCACTCTAGGACTACAACCACCACCCTCTCCCCCTTTTGACACCCTCTAGGACTTGGCGAAGTCAAAGCTTTGCCGTAGAGTGGGCTACCACTATTACGCACTAAACAAGAGGATGGGGGTTAGCGTGCCCAAGGGGTCACCAACTAACATAAGAGCAAGATAACAACTTGGCATGTAACCTTATAAGAGAACGATGGCAAAACAAGCAAAGATAGCACTCAAGGCCCCCAAAGCGGCATCGCCAAGGTACGGTGGGGGTATGCTTGAGGGCTAGAACAACCTCACAACCTCTCACAATCTCTCACAAGGGCCAACAATACAAGATAGCATAACAAGACAAGATAACGTAACAAGATGATATAGCAAGATGATATAGCAAGATAACAAGGTGAACAAGGCAAGGTGATGACAACAAGATTGATAGCAAGAAGCTCAAGACCAAGGGCCGAGCTCACAACATAACAACACAAAGCAAGGTCCTTGGCTAAAGCCAAGCAACAACAAAACACAAACTCCCAAAGCACATGGTAAACACGTGGGGAGAGTCAACGTCCACAATGAGCTATGGTGGGCCCAAGAGTGGCAAAATATGAGAAGTGAGAGGAGGAGGGCCCTTTTTATAGGTTCCCAAGGGCCTCTCCACCCTCCAAGTCCTAGATAACTCCTAAACTCTACCCTTTTACAAGTAGAAATCTACCTATTTGTTAGAAGGCCAATTCTCTGCTAGACCAGCTGTAACTTTTGGAGATTAACTCTAAATGGCAAACGGATTGCGGGAATGGCTTTAGAATGCCATATTTGGCCTAGAGAACCCCCTAACCCCATTTCCGTCGCAAAAAACCCAACGAGGGCTAGCCTAAACTTAAGCAGCTACAACTGGAAATTTGTAACTTTTGGGGATCATCAAGTTTGGGGGAAAGGACCAGCCTGGGCTGTTTAGAAGGTCCAAATTAGTAGGAAAAGACTCCTTACTTGTCTCATTTCGCTTTCGTATGCCCTGGAATCGCCGGTCAATGCTTTGAAAAACCGCCACGTCGTTTAATTTTGGGGGAAGACCTTGAATTCCGGTACTTTTCGCTATCGGAATGCCGCGAAACTTTGCGGGCCGCCTTGGGAGCATCTAAGAGCTCACTCATAATTTTATTGGAATTTTACCGCCACTTGGGGAATTTCCGTGAATTTCCCATTGTGGATTTTGGCGGTTGACCGTCCGGATGAGGAATCTCTGCAAGTCAGAACATTCCGGAACTTTTGGGGAACTTCCAAGGGAATTCCCGGAGACACGTGCAAGCTCATTTCCTCACTTGGCACATTCTCTGACAATGGAATAAATCCAAATCCCTGGGTTAAGCGGCAGTCATGAAATCTTTCCCGTACGAGGGAATCTTGGCAACGGGGTCCTACCTGTGATTCCCGGGCACGCTCCAGATTAACAAGCACGATCCGATGGCCTCAGGTATCATCGTGTGACCTCTTTGAAAAGGTGGCACCTAGCAGACTCAAAATACTATGATCCCCTTTGGTTTCGTCGATGGAATGAGGAAATGGAAATCTATCTTTGGGCTTGGACCTAGGACCCTCGCGGGACTACCCTCAGACATATTTGGCCATACTGGGCCACAGGTACGTAGGTTGGAGATCATTTGGGACAATGACCGCTCATTACCTAATCTCCCACTAAATCCTGGACTTTGACCTAGTTCTAGCGGGGTTTTGCGGAGCTCTAAGGGGAAAAGGCTATTTGTGATCAAACCCCGTATTGGTATGACAAAACCCTATTTTGATTTAAACTCAATTGTGGGCTTTTTGCAGGAAATAACATACTAAAAGACGAATAAAAGAAAAAGAAAAAGACTATGAGCCCCGAGTGCTGAATCGGGTGCTCACAACGTGCATATTTAACTTGGTTTGAGTTGAATTGCAGACTTTTTCCTGACTACTTTTGAATTTTCACTTGTCCTACAACGCTAGTTCAACTCGCATCGAGTTGAACTGTAACCAGATGTGTTCCTGAACGTTGCTGAAGTGGTCTGAGTTTTCTGAAATTGTACACGCTTTGAGTTGAATAGACTCATGTCGAGTTGAATTGACTTATGTGGAGTTAAAATGACAAAATTCGCCAGTAGTACCCATTACTAGCGTGTGGCTATTTGACCAGAACTCGCCCTAGTATATGCAATTGGACCTTACAGAATGAACTCAAATTTCACTATAAACTGGATGCGAATCAAACTCTATGAAACTCAAAAAGCATCTGTATGCAATTGTAACCTTCAGCAACTCTGTACAAATACAAAAGGAAGTGCTAAAACCTAGCCATATTACAGCAATGCTCAATGGTTGGAAGAGCTTGAATTTATTTTCAATTTCGACAGCGTTGTAAAACAGAAAGCGTGAACCCTAATTCCTGTGGGTGGAAAAAATATTGAGCCCTCCATTTGTAAAACCCTAAGAGCATGCACCGCAATCGATCCCTAAGCAGCATGCAATAAGCAATTAAACCTAATTACACTATAACAAAACATGGGAAAAAAAAACCGCGCTCAAAATCGAGCGCGGTTCTTTTGACCACGTTTTTGTGCATGCGCGCGTAGTAGATAGCAAACTTCTTTTGCAATTTCCCACTGCAATTTTTAGAATTTAGAAGCGTGTAATATACCATTGAAAAGGTATTTTCTGTACCTTTCCAATGGTATATTGTACGCTTCCAAATTCTAAAAATTGCAGTGGGAAATTGCAAAAAACCTCGAGTGCGCGCGTAGTCGGCTTGCACAAAAACGTGGTCAAAAGAACCGCGCTCGATTTTGAGCGCGGTTTTTTTTTCCCATGTTTTGTTATAGTGTTAGCACGCAAACAGCAAGTCAAAAACACTATGTAATGAAAACAAGTCCTAGAATCTCACCGGGTCAAAACTTGAAGTTGTTTCCTTCCCCCTGGCCGGATGCAAAATCGCTAAAACCAATGCTGAACAAAAAAAAACTCAAATGAATATGACAGAATTTTGACAGCTTTCCTCTCACATACTCACAAGCAAGCATGAACGATACGAAACGTATCAGCTAATTCACTTGAATGAATCCGCGCCCCGCTGTCTGCACTCCGAGGTAAAATGAAAGAGCTAGAACGAAGCAACACGTTACACAAGAAATAGCCGGGAGCAGGAGCGGTTTGAAGAAGAAGAATGATACGGCAATGAAGAGGAGGGAAACTAGGGAGCAACAACGACAGCACGACGTGAGCGAGAGGTTTCAAGCAACTGTAGCTTGAAAATAGGAAGAGACAACGCGAAGGAGCAGGAGAGAACGCCGGCGGAAAACTCAATGCAAGAAACCCTAGTCCGAGAGGAGAACACGTGGCGTAAAGCACGTATGAAGCGAGGTATACATGGTACGATATACAGGGTACAGTACACGTATACAGGGTATGGTAGGACGTACACAAAGCGAGATCGTAATGGCTGATCAACACTACTTTCTGGCACTTATGCACAAAATTATTTTTAGTTAATTTTGCAAAAATACAAAAAATCAATACCTTAAGATAGATTGTTTGTTTTATTTTGTTTGTTTAGTCGCATAGCTATCTTTTGGACCGTGCATCTCCTGGCTGCGCTTTTGGTACCGTTGGAAAGCTCTTGACGAGGAGGGGTGCATGGGCTTTGTTTCGTGCTATTTGGACCTATGAGGTGGAAGTTATTGAATTTTAAAGGTTTTTTGGAATTAAAAAATTAGAAAAATACTTTTACTTTCCATTTTGGACCAATGGTGTAAAGCTTTTCATAGTTTTAATTGAATTTAAAAATTAAAAATTAAAAATTATTTTTATTTTAAAATTTGCTTTTATTTTTTTACACTTATTTTTGATGTGGCATTGCCACAGGGCCATCCTAGTAGTTTTGAAATCCAACATAAGTGATTTTGTATTTTTCCAAACATTTATCACTTGCTTATGAGTTTTCAAAGATTCAAGTTATAGACACCTATTTTGACACTTAGGTGTCCGAAAATCTGTCCATTGTGATTAGTAAACAGATGTGCTGAAACCAAAAGACCTTGATTGCCTCATGCAATAGAAAGAAATATTTTTCTTGAATTCATTAGTGGACCAAAGAGGTTCATTTAAAGATCAAAGAGGTCCACTTAAGGATCATCTTGCATCCATTCAACAAGTTCCTTTGGGACGGTTTGAAGCGGAGGGTTGCAATTACAGCCTCCTACTTTATACGTGCTTTATTAAAGTTGATAAGAGAAAGCGCGTTAAATCTTCCCTACATAAGGCTATGGACTAGGCTGCAAGTAAACACAGTCTCCTCTAATTATTTTCTCCACTTTTTGTAATTAAATTTGGACATAGAAACTCCAAAATCGCTAGGATGGACCAAATTACAATGAAAAAAACCAGAAAGGAAAAAAGCACACTACCATAAAATTACTTATTTTGCACCTTGCGTATGCAGGATTTAACGCGCTGCACATCAGTGCAGCAGCACTACATGTTGTTTTATTTGTTTAAATGTCACTTTAAGATCTTGTAGTTGCGTTATTGTTGTCTATGAAAAATTCTCAGCAAGAAAAGGAGAACGTGTGTTGTTCAGGAGCTATCTTTGCTTTTGAGAAAAATTTATTGGATATCATAGTTTTTTAAAAACTAAAAAATTAGAAAAGAATATGTATTATTATTTTGCCTATAGAAACAACAGGGTCACAGTATACTAATGATAGAAATTTGCGTTATCCATATCAACTATTTTATGGAAGGCAAAAATTTCTACTGTTTCTTAATTTTTTTTAAAAGTGCATAAATCCTATTCTCATAGTAGTTGACAAAACTTTGTACCTATAGTTGGTAAAGATATTCATCAAGATTAAGGTAAATTTGTTTTTTTTAATCAATAAGTGTAGGTAACACTATTTACCATCGTTATACCATTAGAATGTTTGTTTTGTTTTGTTTTGTTTTGTTTTGTTTGTTTGATATGCTAAGATCTCCCGGTTCATAAATCTCGTAGTCGCGTTCTAAGAACCTTCATAAAGCTCTTAGCCAGGGAAAGTGCACGTGCATTGATTTGAAGCGTTGAATTAAGCGGCATGAAAAATATTGATTTTAAAAATAGTAAATTATTAAAAATCTGTAGAAGTAACTCTTACTTTTATTTTGATTACAGCAACCACAAACGGACGATGACATTAAGGATTTTCTTTCCATATTATGAATGACATTATAATACTTTATAATCACATAAAGACTAGTGTGCAACTGAATGAAATTAAGTTAAATTTTTTGGCAATGCCTCTTTTGTTGTGAAAAGTATGTACAGTGCCCATAATTCTAAATAAATGAAATCTAAAATGATCAATTTAGTCATTCAAAGTAGTTTCAATATTTTTGGAGATATTGTACACTCAAAATGTAGAATAGTATAGAGAATCTACACTAGAAGTTTTAAAATACTAACGAGGTAACGAATACCTATCTTATTTTTGTATGATACAAGTGACGAGCCTAAAATCTTGACAACGTGGGAAATAACTATGCAATAAATGTATTATTTCTATAATACCATCCTTTGTAAAAAATGATATTGTAGAGGTTATTGCGAACTACTATTCTATTTCTGTTATATCACATTGTGTGAAAAAATGATTTTTCTATATGCATGATTGAAAATATTGATACAATATCTTTAAAACAATTATTTTAGAGACTTTTTGACATCATTATCAGGCATTCTATTCAAAGAATGATATCAAAATTTCACCAGTAGGTGCTACAATGAATGCTTAGCAATGTAAGCAAGAGCCCATAGTATTAATAGTAGCACTAGAGATATTACAAAGGGAGTTATGTGAAAGTGTGAATTTTTTTTTTAACTTCTTAATTAATAGAATATATTTTTGTCCTTGCAGAAAGATTTGGATTATTCCATTTGGATTATTAATATGAAGGTTGTAGTGGGTAATGAATGCATCTTTTAGGAACTAATATATTATTTAATTTTTTTAATTCATTTTTCAAAATAGATTGGGCTATTGTACGTATTTTCTTTAATCCCTCAAGGCCCAAGTGTCCCATCAGGGGACACTATAAAGTTTGGGTAGGTCTCTATGGTCTCAGTTTTTGATGTTATTTTTTGAAACTGTTTTTGAAGATAGAAAAACACATTGGCTTTATTGGAATATAATTTTTACTTCAAACACTAAACCCAAAATCAAAAGTTGTGCGACTCGAAGTCAAAAACATTATTCAGCGGGCAGCACAAAAAAATCACAGAAAGTCAAAATAAAATTTTAAATTTTTTTCTTCTTATAGCGATTATTCTTGTCTACGTGGGAAAATTCGATTCATTGTATTTGGACTAGTAATGTGAAAGTTATGGACAATCTTGTTTTTCAGGCAATAGAAGCATCTTCTTCAAAAAATTAATCTATAGGATGCATTTTTGAATGCAATTCTCACAATTTAACTCCTAAAGGACCAAACTACGTTTTTTGGCAACATAGCGATTTTGGGCAGCTCACTACAAATGGAGTTTTTATTTTTTTTCTTTGAAATTTTCACACAATATGTGTCCGAGGAGTAGCTTTCAGGCCCAACAATTTTCATAACATTTGGCTACATGGTTAAAGAGTTATTGCATGATATGTGATTTTCTTTGTTCAGCGGGCAGTTTGGGCAGATCTGAAAAAACCACTTTTAAAAAAAATAAAAACTTGAAATTCGTTCTTCAGATTTATATGTACTCAAAAAGCTTTGAATCATTGCATTTCAATAGTTGAGATGAAAGTTACGAGGCTTTTCAGTTTGCGGGCAGTTATGGAATCTCTACTTTGAAATAAACTTTGAAGTCCTTTATCTAACTCAGTTTATAATATTTTTGAAAAAAAATAAAAACATTGGGTGTAGATTGTTTATTACAACATTACAACCATTGGAATTGGCATTTTTCAATTCCATAATTAAATTCTTGACAATTTAGTATTTTGAGTCATTCTCTACCTCTTCCTACTTACTATTTTTTTCCTGTATGTTGTACAATTCCAAATGATCTAAAAATTTTCAAATATGTAGCCAACTTGACTTGAAGAATGAATCAAAAGAGTAACCAGCATTTTGGACATTTTTTCATACAAATGTGACCTTGTGAAGGGCAGCTGCCCGATTTTTTGCAGGGACAAAAAAAGGATTTTTGTCAATTCAAACACTAATATCTTGCAATCCACATGGTGGAAAATTCTGAAATTTTTTCCACATCTTCTTAAACTAGTTTACTACAAGATCCAATGGTTATATGTGTTCAAAAATGTTTTTTTTTCTAAAATTTGGTACTTGTATTAGAAATGGCAGTTTTGGAGCAGTTTCGATGAAAACATAGTCAAAAACATTTAGGGGTTAAAAAAAAATAAAATTTGGAGGGGGTAAGTTTTCTTGCTAGAAAAATCTCACGGTTGGGTTTCAAGTTTGTGCAAGACCTATGAACAGTATATATTTTTATGCAATTTTACACCTACTTCTACTTAACAATTTTTTAGAGAATGTAAAATAAGTGGTTATCTTTTAAAAAATTTCCCTATACTCTCAATTAAATTCTTAAACACAAAATACATAGTGCAAATTTTTGAAGTTAAAAATATTTAAAGTCAGAAAATCTAGTTATGAAAGGTGCAAAATAACTTATTTTCTTCACTTTATACGTAGATATCTTGCAATGTAATGGATCGAAGTTTTTGAAATTTCTACCACACACTCTTATACTTGTTTTGTGCAAGATCCTATAGTTAGATATGCAACTTAAAACAACTTTTTAAAAGTTTTGCACCATGCTTTAGAAATGGTCGTTTTGACTGGTTCTTGATGAAGAAAAGACTTTGGGCCTTTGGAGATTAAAAAAACTTGTATTGCTATTGTTCCCTAACTTTTTATTGTTTGACAAGACTAAAATGCAAAGACTTATATACACATTTTCATAATAAGTGAACTACATCACAAATAGCTGTTGTGTAGGACAAAAGTATTAATGACATTGCTAAAATGGTGATAGTAAGAGCAATTATCGGGTTTCTGGGAATTCTTTATTTACTGTCCATTCCCTAGTAAACTTGTTTGAGAAAATTCGGCGGCGATGTTGACAATTCCACCATTCGAGATCACAATTCAGTAGAATTGGAATCTACAAAGTCAATAGACTAAATTTATAATTCCCCATAAATACGATCCAGTTTACCTTGAAATAGATATTGTAGAACCGTTCGAAAGCCTGACAAGGGCTATCAAAAATCTAGTGCTTTGGTTTTGCCGCCTACGTGAAGTTGACTAGCAGCCTCCCTTCTCTCAGGCGAGGAATTCTGTGCTCATTTTCCCAAGCTTCTGAGTCTCTCCTGTCGACGTCGTTGTTGCATGCGTGCTTGCGCTTCGAGCAGTATTCTCATTTGTTGTAGTTTCGCCGTTTTGCTTGCGGGCGCTTGTTTTCTAGGTAATAGGACAGCAGTGTCAGCTTGGAAGTGTTTAGATTGCGCATTGTCTCGCACTTCAACTCGATGTACACAACCTCACGATTTCAGCGATTTCGATTCATATGTTGTTTTCGTGTATATGATTTGTTTTGTCGATGTAATCTTCAGGCCACTTAGCTTTGGAGGTCTACGGAGCTTGAATTTTAGCACATCTGGAATGTTGATGCATTCAATCATTGTATATTTTTTACTGCTGTCATTAATCGTTCTTCGGATTCTTCCAGTCCAGTCGGGAATGCAAATCAGACAATGGAAGTGTCCCTATAAACACGCCGTAATATCTGGAGAATAACTCAGAATGTGTGTTCGCAAGTTAAATGCAGTACTGGTGAACAGTGCACAGACTGCGTACATTCATGCCGAAGCGAGATAAATTGAATGCAATGATAAAGTTTAATCTGCGCTGTTGGAAAGAGCATTTCATCTCGCATCGAGTTGAAAGTTTCTGGAACGACCTCAGTGCGCTGGACGTGAGTGGATTACTATGTCGGAGTAATATATTTTTCTATTTCAACTCGATTCGAGATGAATTTTCAAACACGGTCTCCAGAAGTAAACTCATGATGAACACGTGTTGAGCTTATTAATGCTTCTGTGTAGTTTGATGTGGCTTACTTTTGGGTATTCTTCTCGTCTACCTGGTGAATTTCGTAATTGTCATGGTTCAACTGCGACATGAATATGACATTCAACTCGGTTTGAGTTGAATCGTCGCGTTATTTTCACGAGTCTATGAGATGTGTTTATGGTCTCTGTCTACTACATGTTTAACTCGATACGAGATGAAATTGATTCTTTGTACTTTAATGTATACATCACTTCGCGGACGACGTTTACAGTATATTTTGTCATTAAAGGAACTGGGCTTCGGATAATTTCAGAGACTGGTACGCTTATTGACATGATAATGTGTTTAACTCGATTTGAGTTGAATTTATGGAGAGAATTTTTAATCGTTATCAAACTATTTTCTTCCAATGAACTATTCTTTTTGGCGGTATCATAAGTTAGTATAGAAGCTTGATTGCGTGGTTCTAGTAATTTTCTCCAATTGTATTTGTGAAGTAAATAATCGTTTAACACGTTCTTGGCTGTTCAATTAGGTGAATACACCTAATACTACATGAAGCTAATAATGCATCATTTGTTTCATCAGTGCCAGTCATATCTGACTGCCATCATTCACCTCGATTCGAGATGAAATCAGCCTTCACTTTTAGTCCTCGGATATACTTAAATCAATCATATTTTTGAACTACATTGACTATGATGCAATTGACGTTTTATAGTCCTGATGGAGCCCTCCATTTTTTATGGTACGGACGACTCATCCGATGAGGGTGAAGTACAAAATGCACCTCAGCGAGTGTTTGTGATTCCAGACTGTGCGGGCATTCCAAGGCGTCTATGGAACACCAAAGTTGTTTCTCTTTACAGTGATGGTGGTCTGTTGGTGGCAGAGGGCATTTGTCATAGTGAGAGGTCTGACCTTGTTCTCGGTGCCAGTGGTCCTCTAGGAGATTCTCAAATGGCAGTACAAATTTCCAAGACTTTCTCTACGGCACATGTCCCGGATGACTGGCGATACTTCCTTTGGGCGTGGCCCATTGAGAAAGTGTATTGCAATGGGGCAAGCCTCCGTGACCATGAAACTCGGTACGATTATAATACTCGCCAAGCAAATCTGGATGAGGCGTCATCTTCACAAACAAGACCGTATGAAACTGTTATTAGAATTCCTCCACCGCCAACTACTTCGAAGGCTGATTTACTTCTCAGTCAAGAATCTATTAATGCTGTTTCAAGCAAGGTTTGCTGCCCAAACAACTGTGTCCAACCCTTTTCGAGACAGATGGTTCGGATTTTTCGTGAGCGCATGTACCAGAAGACTTCATTTGAGTTCCGATACCACATGAAGTTAGATGTCCATCGCCAAGTCCATCGTGACGTCAATGGAAAGAGGGTTGTCACTGTCAAAGGAATTGATGTGTGTATGGCAGCATGGAGGCATATATCAGGAGTCCCAGAGTCCACATTCCATCTTTCCAAGGGTATGCTGCTCGTAGAGACAGAGCTCAACCTCATGGTAATGTGGGTACACAGAAGCCAAGGAAGCACACGTCGCAAGCCACTGCCACATTGAGGTGCATGCTGGAGAAGTCTGCAGACCACATGCCACATAAATCACGTACACTTTCTTCGGGGGATAAGGTGGTTTCCAAAACTTTGCCGTCCACCTTTAAATGAAAGGACACTATTCCTGACATCAACACAGCAAACTCTGTGTTTGGGTTGAAGGGTATTTCGCCTTCTAATATCAGTAGGATTAGGAAGAAGAATTTTCCCGAGTTCAATCACTATAAGAAACCCGTGTTTTTTGGGATGTTAGTAGTATTTTTCTTGACGCATTTTTGTGGACGTCCGATATAACAACACTTGTTTTTATGTCAAAAGTGATGTTCAATACAACATTAAGATGTTGTATTGAACATTATTTTTGACATAAAAACAAGTGTTGTTATATCGGACGTCCACAAAAATGCGTCAAGAAAAATACTACTAACATCCCAAAAAACACGGGTTTCTTATAGTGAATGCAAAGAAACCTGGAGACAACTTTGCTCGGTGTGCAAAGTGTGACAGATTGCAAACCCTTCAAAAAACAGCAACTCCTGACTTACGAGGTAAATGGACGGAAGCCTTGAATAAGTACTTGGAAATAGCACGTGGACATTAAGACCAATATTATGCAAATCGATACACCTCAAGCTTGTACCCTTACGAATGTTTGACAATCATGCATGACAAGATGGATCATGCAAAAACAGCTTCTCCCGTATTCTCACACAAGAGCAAGCAACTTGATGGACTGTTCAAGTTGCCGATTTTGGTGACGGGTATGATTGCTCACGGACATGGTGATGTCCGTTACGCACATTACGGTCTTGATGTATTTCCGCACGACTCAAACTACACTGTGGGCTCTCTAGTTAAACTTTTATGAGACTTGGAATTGCCTTCCAAGTACTCTTCTAGAGAATTGTTTATAGGGTCAAGGTCGGCTCCTTTGTTGGAAGCTGTTTTGCAAGGTGCAGATATTTGCAAGTCATCTCTTATGCCTGCTCCCGAAGTTCCAAATCTTGAGGCTTCTCTCCCTCCAGTTTTGAACGTGCAAATGGATAATGCCACAGGACATAATAAAAATAGGTTTGTTTTTTCTTTTTGGTCCCTTCTTGTCGCAAAGAGAATCTTTCGCGAGATTTATGTGAGCTTCATGTTGATTGGCCATATACATGATGACATCGATGCTTTATTTGGGAGATGGAGCATGCAGTTGAAGAAAGACAATTTTCCAACAATCCCATCTCTCATGAAGTCATTCATGGATGTGGATTCTGTACCAACAATTCTTCATCTCATTGAAGAAGTACCAGATTTCAAAGCCTTCATTGAAGGTCATATTCTGGAAGGAGATGATGCACTTGTTGGCCATACCAGGGCACAATAATTCAAGTTTTATTTGGATTTCACAAGGTGCCCAGTCATGAAATACAAGAAGTATTGCACCGACGAGGATTGGCTGCCCAAAAAAGGTGGTGGAATCAAATTGTGGCGCGAGGATCCGCAAGGAGGAAGTATGTGGCCACGTGGAGATCCAATGCTTATTGCTCATTTGCAAATGCGTAGCGTGGATGAGATAATTAAAGGTTGTCCGGGTTTGTCAAGTATTGGGAAACATTATGTGATGAAGATACAAGTGGAGAGTACAGAAGGCGATACGAGTACTTGGTGTTCTATTGGAGAGCGGTCAAAGCAACCTTGCTGGAGCCCATAGAACCATCTATTCATCTCATAGATGGATTTTGGCCATCTACGCGCACTGAAGTGACTATGGAGGAACAAGTAGCTGAAGATGGAGAGGTTCTTGAGGACGTTGCAGAAGAGGAAACCTTCGTGGGTCAGCTTTGTAACCGCCCAGCGCAATCGTTCCGAGTTGACCGCGATTGTTTCGAAGGTTATTTCTTGACCATTCGACCGGCAGATGGTGATATAAGGCCTGTATGGATTGCAAGAGCTTTGTCTAATCCTTTTATCAATTTGAATCAACCGACTTGTATTTTCATTCAATACTTTCGTCCCACCTCAAGAGAGCGAAATATTCAAGAGTATTATAGAAGGTGGGACTCTACAAAAGGATTGCGATGGAAAGTGGATGATTCCCAAGGTCCAATTTGGGAGGACACAAAGTCCTTGATGACGGCATGGAAGTCCAGGATCAAGAAGGATACAATGGAGTGTGTTCTAAAAATTCCAACAAGTCAAATTGATGTTATCAACAACAGTTTGGCTTCATACAATTCTGAGTGATTTTGTACGAGACTTAACGTACTTTATGTACTACAAGCTTGAAATTCATAGTTTGAATTTGTTATGTTTCCATTGGTATTGTAGTAGGAAAAAAAAAAAATTAAATTTTAAAAAAATTTTAAAATAAAAAATAAAAAATAAAAATATATATATATAGTGAAAAGTGTAGTAGAATATATATGGATAGGTGTTTTGTAACTTGATGTCAAGTACTTCAACTCTGAGTGCTTTTGAAGTTATATACATCGCTTTAAAAAGCAAACGCAATTGTGTTATATATATATATATATATATATAATTTTATACTAATTATGTACACTAAATCAATGTTTCACTTTTTTATCATTCTTCATTGACCTTCTATATTTGCCAATGCAATGTTCTCCAATTTGAAGTATCAGAGGTACTGGATAAGTCTTAGTTGTCATTTTAACTCGTATCAAGTTAAAGTGTGCTTGCAGTCTCACCACAACTTTGTGTCCTACTGTTTTGTGATGTTAGTACTTTTGCCGAATCAATTTTGTCTTTGTATCTTTTCACAATTCAACTCGATGCGAGTTGAATTATCAACTACGCAGCGCCATTTTGCTAATTGTCTGTCTAATAACGTCTCACTTCAGTGGGCTTAACCAATTGCTAGTTTCTATATATTTGCTAAATGATGTCTTTGTTTAGAAGTTCTTGTCAGATCTTGTATGTGCCGTTCTAAATTACTAACGTAACTCTATTTCCGTCTTCCCTCATCACATGGTCATTGAACTCGATACGAGCAAAAAGGTAGAGAGGTTCAATTGTCTATTTAACTATATGCCTAACTTCAAGGTTGTCAAACTAGACGGACAAACTGTCCATCCGTCTGTCCGTCCGGGACGTACGATTGAAGTTGTGTCCGTCCGAAATGGTCAACGGGCAACTGACTTTTAAGGGATGAAAAAAACCCCAATGAAAACTAATATCGTTGACACTTGTCGTCCAACGTGGACACAAGAGGCGGGGACGTTGCGTCAGGGCGGGGACGTACTTCTTTCAAGGCGGGGACATCATGTTAGGGCGGGGACATTGGGACAGGGACGCAAGTGCTGAGCAGGGACGCTACTTTACTCTTGTTTTGCGACTTCAATTTTGAGACTCTTGAGGCGTGTAATATACCGCTGGAAAGCTCTTGAAAATACCTTTTCAAGAGATTACACGCCCCGAGATTCTCAAAATTGAAGACGCAATCTTTGAATGAAGTTCGCTGCCAAATTACAACACCCAGGACCAGGTGCGGACGTATGGGCGGGGACGTCCCTCACGAGGGTGGGGACGTACTTGACGAGGGTGGAGACATATTTGCTGTAGGGGGACATAATTACTTTGGGCGGAACGGACTTATAGAGGCATACTGATTGTCGCCCACAACCTCCACTCGCCTTGATCTAAACTGTCTTGCAGTCAGAAATTAATAAGGTAGTTGGAGAAGATCAAAATCTACAAATGAGATTCTAGTTTGTTTCCTTTGTATCTGGCATTTAATGTCACTCTTCTTTTATTGCATGTAAGTTGTCGAAGAATAGTGAAGCTCCAATTCGCCAAAGAAAATGAATATTACCATTATCAGTGGTTAAAACAACAAATGAGAAGTATTGTCCAACCATAAATCCTAAATCCTAAACCCTAAACCCTTTCATAGAACGGTAAAAAATGCACACATTTCATTACACTTAAACCCTCATATGTTTAATCCAAAAAAAATTTCATTTGATTCTCTAATTTATTTAGCTCCCCTCGTATGATTAATCCAAAATAAAATTTCATTGATTCTTTGACTTATTTATCTCCCCTCATATGGTTAGTCCAAATTTTTTTTTCATTTCATTCTCTAACTTATTTATCTCCCCTCATATGGATATTCTAAATTTCTTTTCATTTGATTCTCTAATTTATTTATCTCACCTCATATGATTGATCCAAAGTTTTCCTTCATTTGATTTTCTAATTATTTCGCTCCCCTTGTATGATTAATCTAGAATAAGTTTCATTTGATTCTTTGACTTATTTATCTCCCCTCATATGGTTAGTCCAATTATTTTTAATTTCATTCTCTAACTTATGTATCTCCCCTCATATGGTTAGTCCAAATTTCTTTTCATTTGATTCTCCAGTTTATTTATCTCCCCTCATATGATTAATCCAAAATTTTCTTTCATTCGTTTTTCTAATTTATTTAGCTCTTCTAGTATGATTAATCCAAAATAAATTTCATTTGATTCTTTGACTTATTTATCTCCCCTCATATGGTTAGTCCAATTTTTTTTATTTCATTCTCTAATTTATTTATCTCCCCTCATGTGATTATTCCGTTATTTTTTTCATTTGATTCTCTAACTCATTTATCCCCCCTCTCATTATTATCTCAATTTCTCTAACTTCTTGATCTCTCTTCATTTTGATAGACCGTTCATTTTTTACACCCATTTATTCTACCATTCTTTTGTTCTCTCATTTCTTTCATCCATTTTTGGGCCAGTCTTTAAATGTATAACCTTCTTTTTTTAAAAATGGTTGCGATGTCTCAATGTGGATTCTACACATTTTTGTAAGCCCTTTCATGTTGTTGCACTTCTCTTTTTCATTTTTTTCCAATCCATGTGTAATTTATTTGATGTCTCTTGTTTTTGACGAACCCAACGTTTCTTCAATTTTTTTGTCATATACAATTTGTAAAATACTAAAGCCGCAGTTTTTGTAACGTATCCCTTTGAATGATGTAGTAAATCAATAATCAATGATTGAATACTTCATATCTTGGGAACCACATTCTTTTTTTCTCTTATAATTTCTAATGAAAAAAATTTGGGTATTGGTGCAATTATATCTTGTTTCTTTTTTACAACACCCCTATGCACTTTTTTGGTGTCTACAATGAAAAATTTGTCATTTAAATTATTAAATGAAATATTAGGCTTTATACATCTAACAATTTTATTCTCTATATAATGACTTTATTGGTTTCGACAATAACATTCTTCTTCTATTTAAATTTATTCAAGTTATTTTTGGATCTATATATAAGGGTTTATATTGATGATTTGGACATTGAATGCTCATAGAATTTGTGTAAAATGTTCAATTTCTTTTTGTCTAGGCATAAGCATTTGCTATTAAGATGAACAAATGGAATATTAGAAGTGCATAAGATTCACAACAATCATCTATTGCAATATTCCTAAAATTATCTTTAAAATACCTTTGTGGTTAGATATAAAAGTTGTCCATATATATAGGTGACTTTAAAATTTGGCTGTAAATTCATTTGCCCCATGCAATCCCAATGTCAAATTTACCAATAAAATTTTTCTACGTAGCAACTAATGAAAATCAAACTAACTTAAAAATTAAAGAAGAATGAAATTGTAACAACCTATATAAACAATTTAGAAATAAAAACAAAATACAAAGAATGTGATTGATATGAATTGTTAGAAATCCAAATGTTCAATTCACCAATACAACTGCCAAGCTCTTGTACTTACCCATTAAAGCAATTTTAAAAATAAACTAAATTAAACATATTGATATAGATTTTAATAAAATCCAATGTTTAATTCACTAGCTTAAAAGACAAACTCTTCTATATACCCATTAAACCAATTCAAAAGAGTTCTTACCAAAATCTAAAACATGAGGTTCATACAAATCATCAAATTCTAATGCAATTCCGATATTGAATATAACAATTGAAATGGCAAGTCTTTCAACCTATGTACAAAAATGGCCCAAAAGTAAAATTTTAAAAAGCATTGAATTTAGAACATTTAAATTTAATATACAAAGTCATTTTCTTATTATATTGCATTGTAGGCTATGATAACAAAAATTCTTATCAAACTCTTTTACAATATATACTACATTAAAATTAAAGATAACAATTTTTCTAGATGAAAATTTACAAACATGTACTAATTTTAGCAATCGACAAGAGAATTTATCATTCTTCAATATTGGGAGAAGAATCCTACGTCACATTGAATGAGTGAGGTCCCCCTTGAAATCAAAGTCCTCCTCTTGGCTATGAACTTTGACTAGAGTTCTCGCCCCTGCGTCAGAGCCTATCCTTGAAGATCACCTTTTGGCAACAAACTTCATTCAAAGATTGCGTCTTCAATTTTGAGAATCTCGGCGCATGTAATATACCATTGGAAAGGTATTTTCAAGACCTTTTCAACAGTACATTACACGCCTCAAGACTCTCAAAATTGAAGTCGCAAACAAGAGTAAAGTAGCGTCCCTGCCAAGCCCTTGCGTCCCCGCCCCAATGTCCCCGCCAAAGTACGTCCCCGCCCTAACACAACGTCCCCGCCCTGACACGACGTCCCCGCCCCAACTTCCGCACCCCTTCCAAACTCTTGAAAAGGTATTCAGGCGTGGACATTGGGCGGGGACGCTAGGATGCAGAGAAAGCCAAACTCCGGAATTTCCGAACTCCTGCACTCCCGACTCCCGCACTCCCACACTCTCGACTCTCGCACTCCCACACTCTTGAGAAGGCGTTCGGGTGGAGACATTGGGCGGGGACATACTGTGTCAAGTACGTCCCCGCCCATGCGTCCGCACCTGGTCCTGGGTGTTGTAATTTGGCAGCAAACTTCATTCAAAGATTGCGTCTTCAATTTTGAGAATCTTGGCGCGTGTAATATACCATTGGAAAGGTATTTTCAAGAGCTTTTCAACGGTATATTACACGCCTAAAGATTCTCAACTTTGAAGTCGCAAAACAAGAGTAAAGTAGCATCCCTGACTCCCTA
This sequence comes from Bryoerythrophyllum caledonicum, assembly GCA_963971425.1. NCBI lineage: Eukaryota > Viridiplantae > Streptophyta > Bryopsida > Pottiales > Pottiaceae > Bryoerythrophyllum > Bryoerythrophyllum caledonicum. Next base: position 13,835,225 of record OZ020519.1, read on the forward strand.
CCAAGCCCTTGCGTTCCCGCCCCAATGTCCCCACCAAAGTACGTCTCCGCCCTGACACGACGTCCCCGCCCCAACTTCCGCACCCCTTCCAAACTCCTGAGAAGGTGTTCAGGCGCGGACGTTGGGCGGGGATGCAGAGATGCAGAGAAAGCCAAACTCCGGAATTTCCGAACTCCCGCACTTCCGCACTTCCGACTCTCGACTCCCGACTCCCGCACTCTTGAGAAGGCGTTCGGGCGGAGACGCTGGGCGAGGACGTACTGTGTCAGGGCGGGGACTTATTTGACTCAGGTAGAAAAATTCTTGTCAAGACAAGGACGTATTAAGACTAGCCAAAAATCGGGACAGGGACGTACTATGTTAGGGCGGGGACTTATTCGACCAGGTGAAAAA